>CM017911.1:17258632-18496665 GCA_008369825.1 Triplophysa tibetana | reverse complement strand
GTTTTCCAGAGGGCGTTCGCCGTGGTGACTGCTGTCTGGTCCACAGTCGGGATTGCCCAAGCATACTTGGTAAATAGGTCTGTAACTACCAAGATGTTCTGGCACAAGTCGGTTGGCCGGCCCAGCGTCAAGAAATCCATGGCGATCATGTGCAAGGGGGCCCTAGGCTGTATGGGTACCAGTGGGGCTTTAGGTTCTCTTCTAGCCTTAAACAACATGCACCGGGCACATCCCTGGAAATATAGGCCCACGGCTGCCTCCATCCCGGCCCAATAGAAGTGTCTTCGCAACAATGATACTGTCCTCTCTTTCCCTTGATGTCCCAACTGGGCATGGTATGCCCGTAGCAAATGCTGTACTTGACCCTCTGGCACTATCACCTGAAGCATGGTCTCGTGAGTCGTGGAATCCTGGAGTGTGGCAAACTACTCCGTCCCTCAAACGGAGCCGTTCCCATTGTCCTAGGAGCTTACCAACAACATGTGTCTGGCCATGCCGTTCCGCCGCCCAAGGGGGATCCCCCTGTTCCAAGTATGTTCGTATAGCTACCAGCCCATCATCCTCACCCTGTAGCCTCCTCCACCCTTGCGGATCCCATCCCCAGCTGGCCGGAACTTCTTCCCGCTGCGCCCCGGGTGCCTCCACTATTCCCACCATCATCTCCTCCTCTACCGGTACAACAGTCGGCCGGCCGCCAATACTGCTCCCAGGTAATCGAGACAAGATATCCGCATTAGTGTGTTCCCGCCCCGGCCGATACTGAAGCTGGTAGTCTAAATTAGCAAGTTGCGCCACCCACTGTTGCTCGACCGGCCCCAGCTTAGCCGTTTGCAAGTGGACCAACGGGCTGTTGTCGGTGACCACCAGCACCTTGGCCCCCCAGAAGTAATCTTTGAATTTTTCGCACAGGGCCCACTTCATAGCCAACAGCTCGATCTTAAAGGAGCTATAGTTTGCGTTGTTCCGTTCTGCTGGATGAAGGCTTCGGCTTGCATAGGCAATGACCCGCTCCACTCCTTGTTGTTTCGGAGCCAACACCGCTCCCAGCCCAGCGTTGCTGGCGTCGGTGTATAAAATGAAGGGCTGTGTGAAGTCCGCATAAGCCAAGATTGGGGCCTGTAGCAACTCCTGTTTCAACCTCTGGAAAGCTTCCTCGCAACCCGAGTCCCAGACAACCGATGGAGACCCACGGCCTCGCGAGCGACTTGAGCCGAGCAGTAGTTGATTCAGCGGCTTAGCGATCCAGGAGAAGTCCTTAATGAATCGTCTATAATACCCGACAAACCCCAAGAAAGACCTCACTTGCCGTACTGTCCTCGGAGGAGTCCAATTCTGGACAGCCGACACCTTATCTGGGTCCACTGTGATTCCTCCAACCCCGAAACAATGTCCCAGGAACTTGACCTCTTTCTGGAGAAGATTGCACTTTCCGGGTTGGAGCTTCAACCCATACCTCTCCATTGCTTGGAACACTTGCTCGAGATGCAATAGATGGGAAGCGAAATCCGGCGAGTAGACAATAACGTCATCCAAATACACCATGGTGGTGTCCACCAACTGCACGCCCAGACACCGCTGCATGAGCCGTTGAAAAGTGGCTGGGGCGTTGCAAAGACCAAACGGCATCCGATCCCATTCGAACAGACCGAAAGGTGTAGTAAAAGCGGTCTTTTCCCGGTCCCTCTCTTCCACTTGTACCTGCCAGTACCCGCTGGCAAGATCGAGCGTCGAATACCACGCGGCATGCGTCAGGCTGGTAAGGGAGTCTTCAATCCGGGGTAAGGGAAACGCGTCCTTCTTGGAGACCTGGTTCAACTTCCGGTAGTCCACACAAAATCTCCAGGGGCCGGTCTTCTTGCGCACCAGGACAATCGGTGCCGCCCACGGGCTACTACTCTCTCGGATGATGCCTTGTTCTAACATTCCTCTCAGCAGAGTACGTATCTCGGCATACAAGGTCGGAGGGACCGGACGGTACCGCTACCGACTGGGCGCCGCCTCTCCTGTGGGGATGGAATGTTTCACCACATTGGTACAGCCGTAGTCTTCTTCTTGGGAGGCGAAGACATGTTGCCACTTGTCCAACAGGGCCTGGAGCTGGCGGGTTTGGATTTTCTCCAGGCCCTCTCCTTGCAGTGGCCCTACCAACAGGTGGGGCGTTAATCCTCCGCCCATGCAGCCGTCCCGGGATTTTCCCTGCGTCAGGGCCACTTCCACCACTGTTGAGCTCACTTGGCAGAAGCTGACCTCTTGACCTTCTCTCACTTGGTGGGATCCCACCGGGGTCACCCGGGCCAAACATTGATTTCGGTAGAGGTGGATGGGATAAGGGTTCTCGTTCCGTACTCGCACCGCCACTCGACTACGACGTGCCACGGCCAATCCTCGAGCCACTTCTACATTCTGACAATCCCAGTGAGACTCTATAAGAACCCAGTTTTCTGCACCATAGGTCCGGGCAGGCAACCGAGGCCAGAGAACGGCCTCACTCCGGGCCGGGACAGAAACAGCATAACGACAGGCCACCCGGCAGGTATCCTCCCGATCTTGTTGGGAACTGGCTACCTGTATCCGTTGACAGTTCCGCCACAATGCGTTTCCACTCCCTTCTCTCGGCCGGTGGAACAACTCGATCTGGGCTTTTTCGAAACAACTCCTCCCAACAATCCGTGATCACATTCATTCCTAGCAGGGCTCTATGTGCTCCCAGGCAAGAGTCCCGAACAATGACGACTCCCTTCTGCAATATGCTGGTCCCGTGGATTTCGAAGTCTGTGACTCTGTATCCGATATACGGGATATCTAGACCATTCGCCCCTCGAAGGGTAAGCCATGGGGCTTTTGCCTCGGACACATAATGAGCGTCAAATAGCTCCTTGGCCAAACTCTCGGAGAACAGGGTAACCTGGGACCCGGTATCCACTAGACACCGAACTATGGTGCCACCCACTCGGATTTCTACAAGCGGGCACTGCCTGACCAGACTGTCTCTCGGGGCCGTAGCCAGGGGGGTCAATAGAGGGGGTCCCACCCACTTGACCCACAATGGTCGGCCGCTCTAAAAACCCCCATGCGAATTCCGACGGGAGCCGCACTGACGGCGGTAGTGGCCAGGTTCTCCACAACCATTACATATTGGCCGCCCTTGATTGTCCCACCGAAACTTAGGGCCATCGGCCCGATCCATTCGCCTTCCTGGGTCCTGTCTTCCATCCGACCACGAACGTTCTCGAGTCACAGTTGAGGGATGAGGCCGTTCGCGACGAAGCTCTTCCACAAGACTCTTGGACAGTCCGGCCATTTGTTCACGGACATCCTTCATGAGCTCAGCCCGTAGATCTTGCATCGAATCAGACGGCCCAGGGGGCACTGGAATACCGGCCTCCCTGGCGGCCATACATACCGGCGAATCCACAGTCTCTGCATGATCTCGTTACAACTCTAGAGCTTCGCGGCGGAGATCCTCGAAGGGTAAGGTCGCATCTTGGCGAAGCTGCATCCGCAGGCTCTGGCGCAAAGGCCCTTCCCGTATGCCCAAGAGGAATTGTTCCCGCAATAAGGTCCCCTCTGCCCCCAGCCCATGATCTCTTCGCCCCTTCAGTCGGGTATACTGCTCCCGTAGACGTAGGGCGAAAGCCCATAGGGTTTGCCGGGGCCCTTGCTTGTAGTTAAAGAATTGGGCTCGAAGCACGGTCACTGGAGTGGCATCATCGTACTGCCCGGTCAAGAACTCGAAGATGGCTGGTGCGTTGGCTCGAGTGGCCGCAGGCGCGGCTTGGACCTCTCTTTTCGCCTTCCCTTCCAGGGAGTTCAAAACGAACTGGACCTTCTGGGAGTCGCTTAGCCCTTGCAATCCCGCCAGATACTCGACTTGGCCTCTCCACTCTGTTAGGGTCAACTCAGATCCAGGCCCGCCATACTTTTGGGCCCACGGGGCTTCCATAAACACAGGGATAACTGGAGGCCGGCCTACAGGCGGTTCTTCGTCTGCCATCGTGTGTCTCTGGCTGCTCAACTCAGAGAGGAATCCTGCCGACTACTCCACTTTATGTCACGGGCCGGGGTGGGAGCGGAACCCAAATCGCACACCACCCGTACCAACCACCACTCTGAGGAGCTACACCAAGGGAACAGTACGAGGATGAACACGAGATAGAATAATTAAAGGAGCTTTATTTAGTCTTAAAACATGCTTAAAATAGTATCAGCGTGGAGAACTGCAGCCCTTTCCCCTGTTCAGGGCGACCAAGGGTTTTAGGAGACTCAGACGCCAACGACCCCCGGGTAAGTAACTCAGGACCGTGTATACCGTTGGCTCACTGCCTCCCCCGGGCAGCGATGGGGTTCAGGATACTCGGCCAGCAAAGAATCTTCGGTACTCAACTCAGAACAGTGGAGACGTGGGCTTACTGCTATCTTAGGTTAGCGATGGGGCTCAGGATAATTAACCAGCAGAGAATCTTCAGCACTCAACTCAGAACAGTGGAGACGTGGGCTTACTGCTTCCTTAGGTTAGCGATGGGGCTCAGGATAATTTACCAGCAGAGAATCCTCAGCACTCAACTGTGGAGACGTCCGGCTGACTAGGGACTGATGGACACCCGGACACAACTATAAGCACCATGCATTTCCAAAACACATTCTTCTAGACGGCGGGATGTACCCATGGAAGGCTTGAAGCAATAGGGTATATCAAACTTTCTCACACGGGTGCATAATGAATCACTCCACAATTTCACACGTGAACACTTCAATTCGTAAGCACTGCAACACTACAAGGTACCTCACAGTGGATTAAAGCCTTCACTCCATTCCGCCTGGGCACTCCGCCAGCCGCTCGTATGGTGTCCAAATAGGGTAGGTGCGACGTTCGTCGAGACGAGACGAGACAGGAGACAAAGCAGGGAAAATAAGGGCAAGGACGGGTAGTGAAAAATGCGAGAAACAGAATAGAGAACAGAATAGTGAGAACAGAATAGAGAATAGAATAGTGAGAACAGAAAAGTGCCTGTGAAAGAGACTTTTTAAAATCTGGTATGTGGCAGAATTGTTTGTAAGAGGATCACTCTGCTGAGCCTCGATCAGATCTTTTAACTGATGTTACTGATGGTCATATGTTCAAATCTCATGACTTTTTTGTTCAAAATCCATCAAGATGCATTTGAAGTTGTTACATTAAAAATAAAGTATTAGCTGTTTACTTATCTGTTGCTTATTTGCCACTTCATGTACGGTATGACGCTAACCACATGTCAATTGTTTTATTTTGCAGAGAGAAACATTTCAAATTACACTGTTAACCCTAATTAGTTCACACAACTCAAAAGTTATTTTGTAACAGATTACAAAAATATGTGATGTTTTTAACTGTTTAAAGTCTACATAAAATAAAAATTTATTTTACAGTTGCCTTCAATTATCTCAATGTTATCTTATAAATATTGATATTCCTCATCTCATAGTAGGGCGGAGCCGATGGTCGAGCGGTTCGTGCTCCGACATATTTGACCCGGGCGACCCGAGTTTGAATCCCGGCTCGTGGTCCTTTCCCCGACCCCACACCTCTCTCTCATCCACTTCGCTTCCTGTCCTCTCCATAAAAATCACTGTCTGTCCAATGAACGCAAAAATAAAATATCATTATCTTATAAGTAGGGAGTAGTTCACTCAAAATTTTCAGTAATCTTCATCTCATATATGTTGGGAAATACACTCAAAATTAATTCTAAACTGAAATGATATCGGCCCACTACACAGTTATAATCAGTTATAATGTTAGAAAACATGAAAGTGACACCTCAGTGACCACACATTTTTTATTCAACACAATGTGCTATTTAAAAGGAGCTCAGTCAAAACAAGGTGCTTGTCATACAATTAAAACGAAAGGAAAAGGAAATGACTCCATAAAACAGAAATCTGTTTTAAAGTACATTAAGTGTGAATAGTTCCATATTCTGATAGTGATCATTGCTACAGAGGGAAGATTGAGTATTTTGGGTCTCACATTATGATAAAATTCAATAATATTCTAAGTATAATCCATCTTCAACAGCAATGACAGCTATTGGAATGTGGAGCAACTTAACAGTTTTGGCACTTACTGTTCCTTGAAGGCTGCAACTTACATTTAAATAAAGAACTGGTTTCTACTGTGCCGTACTTCAACTGGCAACATCAAGGTAGAGCATCAGGCAAGAGAACATTAAAGATGTATAGTGCTTGAATTGAACAGTAGTATCCCACAAGTTATTCAGTACAAAAACTTTGGCTGGGTAATACGTCAATGTTGCGAAATATATCTATTAACAATCAATGTAATAAATCTGAGGTTGAAGAGGTAAACAATGCCATATCTTAAATCTGAGGTAGAAGAGGCAAATGATTACATTTGTAAAGAGGGGAAAAAACAAAAAACTTCCTCGATACTCACTCAGCTCAACAAATAATCCATTCTGAGTGATTCACTCATTGCACAAATCATTCTTCAGCGTCAGTAGACGCCCTTTCAGTGGTTTGTTGTCCTCAAGACACATCACAACTTTTTGGATAAATGTGAATGTAAGTTAGAGATTCTTTGGGTACTTTAGGTCTAGGGCATAGACTTACACAAAGAGCAGGAGAAATGAGTCGGATGAGTCAGATTTGTCGGACCACTCACAAGTATTTCATCCTCCACGACAATACAGATGGTCTCAGGGGTGAGGAGGGCCGCATCATTAGTGTCATCCATGACTACTGTCAGGAGAGCCACCGGAGTGTCAGTGAGGTCTGGACCATCTGCTGACTATAAATCACAAATAATACAAGAATGAGTTCAGCTCCTCAAGGATTCAAATCATGCTAATGATGTCTAGACAATACTGTCAATTTGCACTTTGACTGCAACTAAGCTACATGTTTGAACTATTTTCTTTATTTTCTCGGGGCACAGTCGAGGTTACAGTTGTCTGCAAACAATCTGTTAATGATCTGTTTCTGAATCAAGCAAAGTTAAAAATTCACCTGAAGGTAATAAAACCTCATGAGCTTGGCTAGCTCCTCTGCTAACTTGCTAGTCTTGGTGGCCTTGACTCTGAACAAGGTGATGAGTTAAGGCGTGTGTCTGTCCAGCTCCTTGTAGAATTGATTGCGCAGGTTAATGTTGTTGATTCGTTGGAACTCTGCAAACACCTGTACATTGACAGAATTACAAAGAAATTTACAAAGATGAATTAGGAACAGAATTGTGAAAGTATTTTAAGAAGTTTCAGTTGGCATGTAGCAAAACCAAGGGCAATTATTTTAGGGTTGAGTCAGAACCAAGTTCAAAATAGAAAGTTAATTGTCATTCTTTAATTTAAAACAGGCTGCATAATGTTATCTAAGGAAATCTAAATAATAAACCTCTGTATACTTTGTGTACTGTGAACGGCAAAAATATGTCACAGCGTTGTCAACTTTTACATCTGCCATTTGCTTTTTTGGTGAATTTTTCAAAAATTTGATTTTTAAAACAGTCATTTAAATATTGGAAAAATCAATCATGTTCAAAGTGGGCATGCTAAAGAGTCATGTTGATTAATTGCTCTCAACAGGAGCAACAGTGAAAATATGTAATTTTTTTACCTGTGACTCCATAAGTAGGGCTGGCCATCTGTCCAAGACGTCTTTCACTCGTGGAGCTACAAGAGTTCCAACAATTTTTTTGGTGACGAAGGGCATAGGATGTGTTCATGACGTTGCCTATGACTAATTGGTTTCTCTCAGTCTTTTCGACTGTATGATTTCTTCTCTCATTGTTAGAGTGGCTGGGGTTTGATTGCCCTAAAACATCCGTCCAAAACTAATCATCCATGTCATGATTTTAGTCATCTTGACTGGTGGCCGTTTAAAATTACACGTAAATATTAATATATCTTAATAATAACATATATGAGGGCATATTTACAAATTATTAACTCTTTTTGAGTAAATTGGGGAAGGCCTGCATTCTTTAGAAATAGTTAATAAAATATTTGGAATTAATATTTCATATTCAAGAATTTACTCATGAAGTAAATAGCCATGTTATAAGCAGGGTAACATACAATTCAATTTTATTCATACAACTCAGATGATGAGGAGAAAACTTTATAAAACGCACAATGAGTAAAGCACAAAGAAAGCATAAATTGGACTTCAACGCATGATTTTAGATGGAGTGTTCACTCTTTCACTGTTGCTTATGAAACAAGGTTGTGTGGTGGTTCTTATACCAATATTTCATTTGTTTAAACCACTTTGATTACTCACAAGCTTTGGAATTACTATTCATTTCCTTACTTATTTAAACATAAGATGTTCTCTTCCCTTTCAAATATTAATTAATCAAAACTGTGGAATGACAATAATCTTTCTGGTTGATTGATAGACCATCTTTATCTGCAATTCAAACGTTGTGCTGGATGTTGTTTGCTTTTTACAGATATATTTTTTGCATATTGTGGCACAACGAATACCTTGATGACACTGATGTTAGTTTGCATTTTGGCTTAGCAGTATGCCAGACAATGCCAGTCTTATATTGTTTAATCTGTAAGGCCCAATGTTGTGTAACAACGTCAAATGGAGCTCCACTAAAATAAAGCTGTACAAGTTTTTCTTCTTTTAAGGGCACATTTCCACAGTTAATGACCTATCGGTAACTGTGCTGTTGGATGGTATATGTCAATAGTTCTGTTTCCTGGGCCATCAATTTATACAACCTGCAATCTTGCATTTCCTCTTTTTGATTGGACTGGATAAATCAATATGCAAGGTAAATGCCCACAAGATTTTAAGTGATTAGTAAAACTACAAAAACTATTGTAGGCATTATGCATTTTTTGTATATATTTTAGATCATGCATATATTAAATAACCGCTAATCCAGGGGGTTTCTGCAATGTGAAAATAGTCAGTGGTATCCCCAGAATGTCTCTGTAAAGTTTCTGCTCAAAATACACCACATATCTATCATTTCAATATGTTTAACATGGCCATTTGTGGCTGCAATGGAAAATGCGCCGCTTCTGCTCTCCTCCCCATATGCAAAATATGAGGTAGAGCACATGTGCTTTGGATGACACCAAGACAAGCAATATGTCTGAAATCGCAATTATGTCTGTAAAGCCTTGCCCAACCAAAACCATACACTAACTGCCATCAAAATCACTTTTATTGCTTGTTCATAAATATGAATTAAATGGAAGAGACAAAAACATCGATAGAACAACATATGCTGACCATTTGGTGTATTAAATGTTGGCCATTGATGATTGTAGTACCTGAGACCGATCAGACACGCATAACTACTTAAATTTCTTAAATATTACAACAACACCCCTCACCCCACCAGCAAGCTAGTCGCTTGGGGGTCAACCCCCAATCTGCAACTTACACCAAGGGCAGGACACGATCTCTTGTGACCATAGCAACTCACAACAATTCATCAAGATAGAGTATTTTACGACCCATTGGAATGTAAGGAGCTGAACTCTCTTTACTCACTTTGGGGATAGACCTACAATTATAGCTGCATTTATATGGAAATGTACACATTCATTTATAACATTTCCATGTATTAATGTTCATGTTGTTATGTCTGTTTTAACATTAATCCAACGTATCCATGAATGTGTGTTTAACTACTGGAATTATTAGATATGTAGTAACTCATTTAACCAGATGATATTTAGATCATGTTTGGTGTCTATGAGCTACATTTGTGATGTCCTTCGCGTTGATTTTTGTTGTGTTTTGGTAACTCTTTTCTTATTAGTTTTATCAAACTCTTAGTAGTCTTCTAGTGAACATCCAATCAGCTTTCACATGCAAAACACCATCTGAAAGACAAAAACAGGTAACTTTCCCTCCAAAGTTGCCATCTCCTGATTGGACCAGTCACGTCTGTAGGATGTGACATCCTCACAGTTTAAAAGAGACCACGAGAAGATTCTTTCTCTCTCTTCCTCGCGCTTCCTTTTTTTCTCTCTTGGTGTGCTCTTCTTTGCGTTCTGCATCTCCAAAGGATGGACTAGAAGAAGACTTCACCTTTAACCCATAAGTTTGTGCCAGGCTGCGGCCTCGTCTTTCCAGATACAGATCCTCTGCATAAAACTGGTTCTCTATGATCACTTTCAGCCAAGATCAACTGGAGCCTTAACAAACTGCATCAGGACTTGTTCTTTCTTTTGATGGGCAAGATGTGCAAGTATCAAACTTAGTCTTATTAATGGATGCATAGGGCATCATTAATCCATTTGAGAAAGGTCCTTTACAAGAAGAAACTGATGTTTAGTTCAGGCTATTGATCTTCTGAATATCATATACTGCCATAATCCATGCTCTGTTCTTCTCTCTGCTTCAACTTAAACCATCTTCTAATGCTTAACTGTATGTGTGTGTATGTTAGATTAGTATGTGTCTAGTCTAGATAATAAAGTCCTGTTTTATTTCACACGTGATGTTGTTTGTAGTTCATGCTCATAATCCGGAGTCCCTAAACATGCCGATTCTTGCTACCTGCTCGTATTGCTAAGTGATTTCCCCAAAACATGAATTTGATCCAGATAATTATAATTGATCATTATTAATTAAATTCATCCCAATTTGGATTGATATTTGTTTCCCTTACAAAGGGTGGTGGAGAAAATATTACTTATAATTGGGATCAAAGCTCATGATAATCCTTACATATTTGATGAAGAATAGTGTTTAAATAATTCTGTTCCTCATTGAATTCACTACATGATTAATCATTTGGATGCATATTACTAACTGACACAAACACGGATAGAGGAATAAACATGCATTCAGAGTACTTGTATATGACAGACAGGTATAGAGAGATCAGCTACCAGGTGTTATTATGGAAGGTGAGGAGACGTTGGGTGTTGTAAGACCCGAGGACAGCATGCCGGTGGACAAGCTCCAAACCCATGGCCGCACAAAGAGTAATATTACCCCCCCGTTGGCCCCGTTGGCCAGGAACCTCAGTGAAGGCTCTTTGGCAAATGATGTTACGGCCTCTTTGCCTTCGTTTCTGCAGGTTGAAGCCAGCCTCATCCAGGAAGAGGTACTCATGAGGTCTGGCCATCGCGTCCAACTATAATATCCTGTGTGAAAATGTGAAAGTGCACGCAGGTGTTCAGAACTACAGTCAATCAGGTAGCACAGTATTGTCCAGAAGTAATGTAGGCCACTGAGCAACACAGTATGTCCACTAACTGTACGGTGGACATGGATGTATACTTACTTGCACATACTCGTAACGTAGGTCTTTGTGTTGCGCAGAGTTGCGCTCAAAGGGAACCCTATAGACCTGTTTCATCCGCATCTTTGGCGCCGGAGAACTCTGTCTATTGTGGCCAAGCTGACATCATCAATGCTCTCAAAGTTGACATTATCGGCAATGACTTTGTCTCTGATCTCCCGAAGTCTGATGAGGTTGTTCTCACGAACTATATCCACAATGAGGGTTTCTTGTGCCACTGTAAATATGGCATTCCTTCCACCATTATGTGGCATTCTTTCAACTCTAACGAAAGAAAAATGTGTTGTCAATTGACATGTTTTACAATACAGTAACAACTGATTTGAAACCAATAGACTACTTTCACAGGCTTGTAAAATTGTATTGTGACAAAGAAAGCAATAGAGTACAATACCTGTTGTATTGTCTGAATGCCCTGATAATATAGGCCACAGTGAACCTACTCAGGTTTGGACGGACTCTTAGTCCTGCTTCAGCCATTGTCATGCCATGGACAATGACATGGTCAATGACTGTTGCTCGCATCTCGTCCGTAATGATGGTGCGAGGTTGTCTTGCTCTCCCTCCTGGACCTTCTCCTCTCCCTTGTCGGCCTCCTCCTCTCCCTTGTTGGCCTCCTCCTCTTCTTCCATGGCCAGCTCTTCTCCCTCCTCTGACTCGAATTCCTCTTCCCCTGACTCTGCCTTCATCCATTGTGTTTGTTTTGAATCTTCAGCAAACTGTGCACTCTGAACTTGCTTTTATACATGTGGTCACAGCATTAGCAACAAGTGTCTTCATTTTTGAGAAGTTGTGTGTAATGAATGACGCCAGGTGTGTTCATTGTGTTCAAATATTGCTGACTGTGGCAAGCATTTTGCATCACATGAGCTTTCATTTGAGAATATGAGCAGAGTTCTTTTGCAACTTGTGTTTAAGGAAGGAAAAATGTGTTAAGATTTATGAGAACGGAGGATTGTGTTTTGTGAATTGTGTCTTCATGTGAAATGTGTTTATGATATTGGAAATGATCGCTAGATTTAGTAAATGTGTCTGGACAACTGGTCATTTGGTTTAGAGGGTTGGCTTTTGTGTTTTAGCATTTGAGAAAAACTGTAAAGATAACTCTTGCTGCAGCATTCTGGATCATCTGTATCATCTGTCTTGTTGTGCAAACTGGAAGTCCACCCAGTAGCGCATTTCAGTAGTCCAGTCTGGACAGGACCAGAGCCTGTACTAGGACTTGCGTAGCATGCTCTAATAGGAAGGATCTAATTTTCCTAATATTGTAGAGGATGAATCTACAGGACCGGACTTTTTAGTTTAAAGTTTTTTTGTTTTTTTCCAGTTAATCAATCAAAGATACAGTCACTATCGAGGATAGATAAAAAAAATAGAAAATGTGACGTTGTAAATGTGAATAAGTAAATGCATTGTATGGGGAACACTGATGGAATTATACATTGTCATGAAAGTAACAAACAAAACGGCATATAAATAATTGCATATCTCAACGGGTATGGTACGTTAATAATATTTTTGTCAGTCTTATTAAATAACTGCGGACAAACTAAATCTAAAACACTAAATTTACATTCAAACTGCGATCACTTGTGGAGATAAAAAATAATAATTCCAAAGGGCTGTATTTATTTTAATGTTTATAAGTGAAATAATGGTTATATAGCCGATGAAAGTATAACTTAGCGTGTTTTGAACAAGTTAATCTTGTTAAAAAGTTAGCTACATGGGAAAGCTATGCTAAAACTTCCTGAGTATCAACCCGGTGAATGAACAGCAATATGAACGATGAGCATAGACAACAAAGGTAATAATTCAGCTCTTTTACTCCCAACATGAATTAATTCAGGGCTGTTTCATTTAATTCATGTAAGTTATGTCTTTATTGGGCGAGGAATTGGTATCTTAGGCAATGTGACTCTTTGAGTGTGTCTCTCTTAGCAAAGCTGCATAAACTACATATCACACATTAAATGTCACATCTCATCTGTGTATAAATTGCTCTCATGTTAAATATATTTATAAAGCAAGTGAATATATGTAACCTGTGAAGGCTTTCGTTTCTGTAAGTCTCCCCTCAGAGGCTCTGCTGCAGTGACAGACCTGCACGCAATTCTCTACACGGCCACAAGATGGCGGAGCTTATCGGTGAATCCGATATTAGAAAACCAACACCCGATGATGGGAAATTGATTAAATATTGGGAAATTTATCGGGAAAAACAATGTATCCGTCGATCTCTTAACAAAAATGTGTAAGGTGTCTATATATTTTTTAAATACGGCCTAATTATTAAAATATATCTGGAAAATTATTTTCCTGTGTCAACACTGGCAGCCATAGAACACTGATTTCAAAATCAGCGAAAAGCACATTATAAAACTCCCAATGCAAGTAAACATAAGGTAGTAATTGATGTTGTGGGCCTGACAGTTTCCAAGGTGGAGGGTTCGATCCCAAGGGATTGCACATCCTTAGAAACGAAATGTATAGGATACTGCACTGTAAGTCACTTTGGATAAAAGCGTCTGCCAAATGTGTAAATGTATTAAGTACCAAAGGCTCTCTCGGTCAAATGCATATAAGGAACATGTAACAAACTAATGCATCATGTATCCATCATTGGTTTGTATCAAGGAACAAGAGAATGTAAGAGAATCAAATGGTTGCTGGTTCGATCCGAGCAGCCGCCACCAGTGTGTCCTTGAGCAAGACACTTTACTCCATGTTGCTCCAGGGGGATTGTCCCTGTAATAAGTGCACTGTAAGTCGCTTTGGATAAAAGCGTCTGCCAAATGTGTAAATGTATTAAGTGCCAAAGGCTCTCTCGGGTCAAATGCATAGAAGGAACATGTATCAAACTAATGCATCATGTATCCATCATTGGTTTGTATCAAGGAACAAGAGAATGTAATATCAATAAACAATGTAAAAGCCCCATCGAAATCAAAATAAAGTTTGTTTCCTTTCATTGAAAATAAGTGATAGCCTTAAGGACCTCAATAAACTGATATGCTCCTACATGCTGATATAGAAGATATACAGTAAGTGTTCAAATCAGTTGATGCATGAAGTACATCCGTTGTTGCTGGAAGTGTTCCTGGTTCCGGTTGATCTAACTAATGCAACCTAAACCCTCATAGGATTTATATTATAGAAGTGTAGTGTATGCAAGAGCAAAAGATGCGTCTTTAGTCTAGATTTAAACTGACAGAGTGTGTCTGTCTGATGTGTCAACACATCAAATAATGCTGCATATTGGGCTTTAAAATTAAAACAATGTTAACTGACTTTATACTGAATTAGATTAATCATCACATTGCTTATCCCACACTCATTATGTACATATTAGGGAGACAAAAATCACACACTTTTTCATTTTTATTTTAAGGATAGCATGAAAGTAGCAGATGTCCATGACTCCTATCGTGTCTTGTATTAAAGCATGTCATACATTTCTTTTTTTAATTACTTTTAGTAGCTACTTGTTATATTTATATTCATATTTTTTATATTCATAACATCACACAATTCTAATTTCAAGGAAAAATTAAAAAACAAACCGACAAAGAAAAAAATAAATAAAGACTGTTATATGCATGTCAAACATGAATAGATCTGAAAACCCCAAATAAACATCAAAATAATTATATATGTGACATTCTTAATATCGATTGGTAAATCAAATCATTCTGTTGTTTTCCTGTAATGAATACTAAACTGTTGATCATGTGATTAGAGATAATGTATGATCTTGAGCATAGTGATGATGTTTATTTTGCAATAATGACCAATTGACTATACATTGTGTATATGCCTTGTTCATTAACAAACACAAATGCAGCATGTGTCATGATTCACTCAATGCCTTTGGCTTTTAATTCATCTTTCACTCTCTTCAGGTAGTCCGGATCTGGGTAACCATATCTATTCCATGCTTTTATTGGCTACTTTTTTTTCATTATTGAGTTCAAATTATAAAAAAGTACACTTAAGTAATAAGTAAGTTGTCAAAAATGTTTGAAATTTGTTACAAAAATTGTGAAGGATTCAAAAGATTTGAAGTTGCAACGAATATGACAGGTATAGTGTTTAACCAAAGATACTGTACATCCACAGATCTACAGATCGACATTCAAGCATATTATCACTGCTGTCAAAGGATACTTTCATTTATTTTTGTTTGTTTGTAACAGTATTCTGGTTTTGCAAACACTGTGGAATTAGTTTTTCCAATGCCTCCAACCGTAAGGGTTATCTACAACAACTACTATAGTAGAAACCAAAGAATCACTGAATATTTGCTCATAGAGTACACTTAATAATCACTTAATGATCTTATTGGAGATATCTTTAAAATAATTATCTGAAGCTTAGTCTAGCCTGCTGTGTACAGTAAAATAGCCAACATAATCTCACATCAATTCATCAATATTTTAGTATGGTTTGCTATGCCCCGTTGAAGGTTAAGGTTAGGAGTGGGGCTTCTGTTTTACTTTTCTACCAATCATACATTTTTGTACAGTTCACTTTGCATGAATTCATACTAATTATTCACGTAGTAAAACATTTAAACAAATTTCTGTGAGATCATGCAGAAATGGCTTTCAGTAATAATATCAATAGTATAGTTCATTAAAATACTTCCACAACCACATTGCACAACCTCCTTCCAAAATCATAATGTGACAAGTGAATTTTTATCTTTACATTAATGATTTAGTACATTCTTACCGTTTGAGTACCACTTGATATAGTGTAAAAGATTTGAATTGTTCCAGCGTCTGGATAACCAGGAAGTCTTGATCCGTTTTTTGTAACATCCATTGTTCCATGAGGCTGGTTCCCCTCTATTTTCCCAAAAATCTTCTTACACACAGGACAGATTTCTCCATTGTGTTTCACTACTTCCTCTATACAGTCCTTACAGAATGCATGCCCACATTTCAGTTTCTTCTTGTTGTTGATGTGGTCCATGCAAATAACACAATGATCCTCTTCATCCTGTTCACCTTTATGGTCATGTTTAGACATTTTGTTTCCTTTCTCTTGTGACTTGTGAAACCAGGATCTGTCTCACCTTGTATCGAGCCTTCTTGTCCATAGACTGATGTGTCTTCCCATGTGATCCCTCGTCCTTGAGGGATGTCCTCTGAGATACCAATCAATTCTTTAGTTTTTTTGTCAAACACACACTTCCCAATTTCCTTTTCAATATCTTTCACTGATGGGCCAAGGTTCTCTGGCAGTCCAACAAGCCTCCAGGGACCATAAATATCCACTACAGCGACACGATATTGGTGTTCGCCAAGTATCTCTTTAATCTTTGCCATAATATCCGTATCTTTGGGATCTTTAAGTTCACAGCTCACAGTAGCCAAGGCAAGTTTCTGATAGAGTTGTATTAAAGCTCTCATGGCATGTGTTTCAAGATCAGTATGTTGACCTCCTTTGGACTGAGCTCTCACCTTAACAGTTAAGTTGTCTTTCAGTTCTTCTACGTGACATGACACTCCAAACATACTTCGAAGCTTACATAACTGTTCTTTGTGAAAAAGATTCATCAGTTTGATTTTCTCAATTTGATTTTGAAGATCCTTCAATACCATGTCCAAGGAAGACATCATTTGTTGGTTATCATTCGTGACTTCCAGCATTTTATTTGCATTGCCTATTGATTGGTCTTGTTCTATTTACATTCCTGTTTATCATGTCTGTAATATGTTTTGGTCCGAAGACCTGGACATTACTGGCAGAAAAGCTCATCATCACCTTTGTCTGTTCTGATTGGCTGCAATACATGGTTTCCTTGACAAAATCTGAGTCTATTTGAATAAAGGGAATAGTGACATCACCAGAAATAGCCCCACATCCCTGAACAAGCTTCTGAAGCTCTTCTGAGGCTTTGGACACCGAATCAGGGTTTGTGCTTGGGGTAGTTTCAAACGAGACTAACACATTTGGAGAAATGTTGACTCCATGCCTTTATTAATTTGCTCCATCTCATTTTTGTAAGCATGATGTATGTACCAGTACAGATAGAGGGGGACAGTACATGCAGCGGAGTTTGTCTCTGTGGTCATTTTATCAGCTTTCATGGTGTCGACACCGTTTATTTCTATACCAGAAGTCACAGTGCTGTTCACCTTAACACATTAGGATGCAGAAGAGAATTAACATTTTATACAGTTATTTACAGTATTTAATATTAAATTATTTTGTTATTTGCTGTGTACCAAAGAGACGAAATATAATACCTTCAGTGATGGGTTTTTTAAAGCTTTCAGCTTCATAAAATGAAATCGTTGCATTCACAGTTTTTCCTGTATTATTTTGATCCTTGAACTTTAATGTCGCAGTTGAGTTATTTTTCAAATCTTCAATAGCTGCAAAGAAATACAAAGGACACATTTATCCTTAATGTCTCTTTGAACCGGAAGGTTTTTACTTTCCTAATCTGACGCATTTCCTAGTGAAACAGAATTTCGAACGAGAAAAACAGTGGGAGTGGCTTTCGTTTTTCACTGCGAATTGATTGGATGCAGACTGACAGTTGAAGGGGAGGAGTTAAATGGGATGTGCAAACATGTTTCATGCTTTCTGACTTTTTACAATGTTAAATATGCTGGCTTCTCATGCTTGATTTGGTCAACTTGTTTGAACAGCGAGTTGGACGATGTAGTATTTCTGTGCTCGATACACTCCCCCAGCGTTCGTATAGGTTTCAGAAAAGTTTTTTTCAGACAAGAAAATCCGTTTCTTAACTTTTCCTGGTCCTTTATTGGACAATTCTTCTGGGAAAGCACGCCCACGAGTTAACCCGCCAGAGCCAGAAGAAAGAGCACACCCACGCGTTAACCAGGGAGAGCGGGAGAAGGAGCATGCGCACACGTCAAACAGCTGGACCAAGAGAGAGCAATGCTGTCGCTAAGTTCAGCTGTGTTTGTTTGATGGGCGGCTAGTTTGTATCCTCCGACACTTGCTTCACCTCACATTTGTTCTCGGTCTTAATAATAGTGAATTTTACCATCGTTACCGATCACTGTCGTTGCCGAATTTTATAACTTTAGATTCTAAACCTATATTAATTGAAACGTAACGCCGCTAGCATAGCATTAGTGTGTTAGCGTGCCTTCTGTTTTCACTGTGGAATATCATCTCCCCCTATTTGTCTCGTGCCCTAACTGTTTCTCTTTTTAAGCGTATATACTGTAGTGATTTTAGCTGCATGTTAAAATAAGGATGAGTTTAACTCACCAAATGATTCTCCACCAGATCTATCAAGATCAAACATATATGAAATGAGTTATTTAAAACATCAATTTCAGTCAAGGAATTAGTTTAGCTCAAAGGCAAATATGTATAATAATCGTCATTATACATACATATTTACAATTCTGATTAGCAGTATAGTGATACAAATCCCATATGTATTAGTCCAGCAAATACATCAATGATTTTATACACTAACGTTATCTCATGACTATAAGTAACGTGACTTTACCAAACAGAATTAAGAGCAGAGGTAGCATAGATCGAAACACAGTTTAAGTGACCAAGTTTGTGAGCGTGAACAAAGAGAACCCATCACAAATGCCTTTATGGGTTTTTATTAAACTCTACTCTACATGGTAAACAAAAATGAGAACAAACAAATACATAAAACACAATTGCGCTAGGAAGCGCAGAGAGAGAGAGAGAGAGAGAGAGAGAGAGAGAGCATGGCAACGATTTCTGAACATCATTAAAATCATCTTTAACAAAGAGGCACAGACTTAACGCAGCTATTCTATAGAAACGGAATACTTGCAAAGCTCTGTGCTGGATGTACTCGTATGCGCTTGGAGTGATGGAAATGTTCAGATGATTTCAGAATGCGGTCCTGCTGAAAGTTGCGGGCCTCGTTGAAAGTTGCGGGCCTCTGGAAGTTGCGTCCTTGTTGAAAGTTGCGGGCCTCGGCCCTCATGACCGGCCGCATGGCTCGTCGAGGTGTGCGTGGCAGCAGAGTCCATTGTTCCTTCTCCAGTTAGGGAAGAATTACCTCACCCCCCGGAAGGGGGAGGTGAGAGGCAAGGTCCAACGATTCAGGAAGAGCCAAGGAGAAGACCCAAGGAGAAGAGCCAAGGAGAAAAGGAGAAGAAACTGTGTCCTGGTCGACATTTAACTTCATGAAGGGCATGCCCTCAGAGTTTGAGTCGGCCAATCAAAATTGAGTGGGGAAAGAGATTCTTTGTTCACTCAACAGCTAATTTCCATCTTATGACCTGTAGGTAACTTTACAAGATACAAATCCAAATTATAACATAATGATTGTAATGTGTTCTATGGTCACACAATATGTATCAACAATGAGGAATTGTAAAGAGAAACATTTGGATATCAAAATGGACAGGTTTGAAGCGTATCAAGTTATGATTCTTTCGGATGTATTAATACAAACCACGCCTGAATTAAAGTTGAATATCTAAGAGTTACAGACTATTTAAGATGGCATGATTGCCAACATATAACCAGACATTTAGTTACATTTATACAAAAGGGACAGTTTAAGCACATATGTTCCTATTGTCAGAGAAGTTTCTCTGGTTAGCCTCAGATGTTGCCTTAGAGATGAGACAGATAATCATCGCCAAGGCTTTGAAGCTAAGGAGTCGTAAATGTCCTACAGAGGAACCAAATGGTTATCACACTATCGGTGCGAGTTCAAAATGCAAAACCAGACCCTATGGAGCCAGGTTTGCTTTGTTCTTTGAAGATGTTATCTTGAGACCGACACAAAAGGGAATGAGAGGTTGAATGGCTTTTCTCACACTGATCCAGTCACTACATATCCCCCCTTTCGGAAGACGAAGTGCGAATGTAAACTTCAGCTGACGATGGATAGTTGGATCATGATGGCGGGATCACTGGAGGTTCCTATTGGTCCACAGGATCTCGACATACAGGCAGAGAATGCCCCCGAGTGGTCAGGCATTGTCTTTAATTGGGTACCTTTCATCTTTTCGATCCTGCTTAGACATCAAGGGAGAGCACCCCTGCACCTGTTTGCTGGTTCTTGCAACAGGTTGGTTAGGGTGTTTCCTGTCTCCACGGAGATGCACAGCAGCAGTCCTTGATGAAACAGCAGGTGGGATGGCATGATTGGCTTCCATGCAAATGCCTGTAGTCCTGTGTCATGAGGAGGGGTGTTGTCTAACTACCCCCCCCACGTCTCACGTAGCTGGGCAAAGTTATGATACCAAATCTTGTTACATCACTTTCCTCTTGTGAATCTTGCCGGGTGCCGCATGCTCTCTGGCCTTCACATGTTCAGCAGGGACTGCCGGGCAAAGGCAGGTGGCACACTCCGGTGTCTTTCATTGAAGTACTGGTGAGCGGTGTAGGACAAGGTTGGGGTCTCATTGCTGGCCCTGGCGATGTTGTGGTGGTGCCGTCTGAACTCAGGCTGTGGTAAGAGCCATGTTCTGCTGGTGCTTGGCTTACCCCCCCTATCGTTCTGGTCACGCTGTCAGTGTAGACCAGTGTTAAGGCAGTGTTTGGCAAGTCCAACATTCAGATGGAACTCCGTTCAGCAAGGGTCAATCAGGCATGTGGTGAAGCGCAGGTGCCATTTGGTGTGTACATGGCACCGTCTTGAGCGCTCATTTACATGAGTGGGCAGTTCTTTTAACATTTCACGAACCTTGTAGGTGGTGTCCTGTGTAGCCCAGGATGCAGCTAGCTTGGGATGTAATGTCATGTGGTTCTGTGATGGGGGCCACATAGTTGACATTAGTTCTGCATCATTGTCTTTTGTGACAAGCAGCTCTAGCACTGGCAGTTGATGGCAGGGCGTGGTCCATCTCCTTGGAGTGGTAATCCGCTGTCATGCTCTTCATAAAGACATTGTTCAAAATCTTTGGAAAGTGTACTCACTTGTACAGTATGCACGCTGCAAAAAGATGACTTATTCGGTAAAAAGGGGGTGTGGCTTCCAGAGTGGGCCATGCTCCACGTATTCCATTGAATATGTGTGGTTGACAGGCATGAGTCCAATGGATACTGTGCGCACTTGAGGGAAGAAGAAATGTCTGAAGCTGGTGTTGTTGTGGAGAGCGTGTGAACAGTGTAAAGCTGATGTCTGAGATATCTGCCCATATATGCTCATCTTGTAGTAGAATGTCTCTGTGGTCGACCAGCAGGTTACAGAGATCTGGAATTTTTTCTCAGAAAAGGGGCATTCAAGAGGGTTGTTTGTTTCAAAAGCCACTCGTGGTGAGAAAGAGTCTGATTTGGATTTAAATCCTCCTGTTGAGGTTTCTTGTAGAATCAGCTCCTTTGATGTCCCCAGGATCTCTGCTGTCTCAGATGCAGTTACACGGTTCTTTTGCTCTTTGTACAGGTGTCATCCATGGTGTTGAGATGAATTCCTCGATGACTGTTGGGCCGGAACAGGTCAATAGCTCCTAGGTTGCCAGCTGGGTTTCCACGGGGCGTCGTCTTCCGAGTTCGACGAAAGTGGTGACACTGTGTTGTCTCAGGGCCTCCTGTCTGGTGCTTGGCTGTTCCCGGCAGGCTGTAACATCTGCTGAGTCTCTGTTGAAGATCTGCTACTGTGGTGCACCCTACATAGTCAGTTCTTTGTGATGTGCAGAGATAGGCAGGATTTACACAGTCTTTATGGAGGCGGCGCTATGTTCTCTGTAGGCCTTATGGGCTGAGTTCCGCAGATATCAGGTGATCGTGGCGGAAAAAGGCTGTAGCGCTTAGGTTTTGACTCAAAGTGTGATGCGGATTTCTGAGGGAGAAGAGTTTTGCTTTGAAGTCTTCTTCCCTTTCGGCCTGTTCTGTCGTCTGACGAAGGCTCGGATGCTGGCTGTAGCAGATGTGTTGTAGTTGCTGTAATCCGCTTTGACAGTTTCCGACTGCTGGCATAGGATGCTGTGGTCCTCTTGGCTGGAGGTGATCCTAATCAGTTGACCGGTCTCTTGTGGTCACACTTGGCAGTGTTAATGCCTGAGAGTCAATGTTATGCAGGTAGCCATTTGTTGTGGCCTCCTGCAGTGTTCAGGGTGACAGCATTTAGTGGTGACAGCTGTCATTTTTCTGGCCAGCTTGCTGGGGTCTGTGGGGCCATGCAGCGTGTGTGTCTGCAGGTTCTTCTGGATGGCTCCTGCCCCACCCCTATGTGTTTGCTGGCTAGTAAGGTGTGAACAGTGGGGTTTCACCCCCCCCCCCCTTTCGCAGCTTTGGGCTTTTAGCTGGGGGACTCGACAGGAGAGAATCTGTTGCATTCTCCGGTCTGTTCACATCGTAGTCTGCAAGTGAAGTTCAGTTCATTTAGATTCCATTGCTGAGTCATGGCTTGGACTTCAGCAAGGACTGCTTGCAGAGGGCCTTTATAGGCCTTGGCCGTGGCATTGTGTTGCTGTCTGCCGGGGCCATTATAGAGAGCTTTTGCTTGTTGGAGTTTTCCTACCAGCTCCTCTCTGGCATCTGCTCCAATAGCTCTCTTTGCTCGGTCTGTGTTGCAAAGGACTCATGTAGCTTTTCATCTCCTCCTGTAGCTCCTGGTCCTCTTCATCCACTGTCGTATGCAGGTCCAGCTGGTCTAGGCGGTTCTGCACGTGCTTCTGGCTCCTCCCGGCTTCCTTCGTTCTGGCTCTAGTAGGACGATCTGGTCGTGGGCGTGGTCACCGATGATCCTGGCTGTGCACTTCAGATGAGTTTGTTGGCTCTCTGTAGTTGTAGCTCTGGTTCAGATCGTGGTCCCTTCGCCGGATTAGGTCGTCCGACCAACTGCTCTCAGCGCAGTTGCCATGTGCCGATGCTGGTCCCAGGCAGGAGTCCATTGCAGCGCTTTGCCTGGCTCTAGCTGGACTGGCAGGTGACAGGATTGGATCTTCTGGACACATTGAGACACAGGGGAGAGAGAAAGGCACAACAGCAAGATGCAAGTCCGTACAGATCTACTGAGATAAAAATGTGGGCTATGTGTTGAATGCTTAACTGAGTTTGTCAGTTAGTGACGCAAACTAAACGCTTATTATCCTAGCCGTGAAGGCGGGGGTGGATAATTGTGTGGGTGAAACACAGGAAAATAATGAATAATGTTGCTGAAGAGTGTTACCTATGAGGTCATTCTATGACTTAGGCTATTCGATTCACCAACATATTTACCAAAAATTTTACTGATGTTCAGACAGGTTCAGTCTCTGGTGATAAGAAGAATAAAAGTCAGATGAGTCAAGAGAAAGAGAGGTTAGGATAGAGAAGGAGGGTTTCTTCGTGCGGGGGTGAACTGGCTCCACACTAAGCTCTACGATAGGGCCCATAGGTAGAGGGCGCTATGGAGTCTTAGAAAAGTCAGTAAAATCATTAAATGAATAACTGAAATAAAGAAAATAAGGCAATTGGGAGTTAATCCTAACACCTTAAAGATTGCAATCTGTTTGTTTTGATCAAAGTTTAAATTCAATTAAGTTGGTTTAATTGAAATTTAAGTATTATCAAATACAATTCTAACTGCCAGGCACAGAATGTAAGAAACCCTGATTCAAATAAAGAAAAATCAAACCATCAAAACAATAATGGAATAATATTAATTATCATTATAGTTTGTATATAATAACAAATAATAAATATTCTCATACAGTAAACGGTAAAATAAAACAAAAGAAGAGACTGGCTGAGACTGCACACAAAGCGTTGCCCAAACAAAATGGGAAAGTCGTGCAGAGATGAGACAGGAGAAGTGTTAAGACACTTTAAGACAAACTGACCTCTAGTGTTAGTAGAAGGTTATATGTCTTCTGCCGAACTTCCAGTTCCACAATTCTGTGTGGAATTAAACTTACGTTTACGCGCAATTTCTATGGCGACGAGTGTAATTTCATCGCGTGTCTAATGTGTCAGTTTTCTGAACACGGGTACATGGCTTTCCAACCTACACGAACAATAAACACACAAAACTACACTATAACTGACTAACGGGATTTCTTCGCCGTCCTGAAAGTTATTTGTGTACTTGGTCGGGATTTCTTCGCCGACCGTAACATAAAACAAAAACACAACTTGATCAAGATTTTTGTTAAACCCCCCTTTAAATAGTAAAACTGACCCGGAGTTATTTACTAATAAAATCCGCTGGGTTAAGCGAATGGGAGAAACATTATCAGTCAGCTACACTGATTGTTCACCCCAGGGAGCGCAATAGCTTAGTTAATTTGCACTGGAATACACATCAGTTACACCTAGCTATGCATTAACAATAAGGCCTTTAGGTAAGACGAGGGAGGAACATCGCTCGCTCTGTCTTCTTCGCGCTAAAAGAGGATTTCTTCGCTCAATGTAGGCGGTAAAATAATAATATAGTGCGTTATAAAGAGATTTCTTCGTCTTTATATTGTCACTAAATCTTTGACAGACGCTGAGGTTTCCTCTGTGAGAAGCTCAAGAGCCTTCCAAGGATAGGTGGGCGGGTCCACACCTTCATTCATACATATCAAAGTGCCATTTAAAAGAGTATTCGGTTTCAATAATCACACGTAAAAACACACATGAATAGTCACTGAGTTCTGCTCACAAAACAAGGTTTAAAACTGTGCCCGCATTCCCTCCACCAATTTATGTAGTGATTTTAGCTGCATGTTAAAATAAGGATGAGTTTAACTCACCAAATGATTCTCCACCAGATCTATCAAGATCAAACATATATGAAATGAGTTATTTAAAACATCAATTTCAGTCAAGGAATTAGTTTAGCTCAAAGGCAAATATGTATAATAATCGTCATTATACATACATATTTACAATTCTGATTAGCAGTATAGTGATACAAATCCCATATGTATTAGTCCAGCAAATACATCAATGATTTTATACACTAACGTTATCTCATGACTATAAGTAACGTGACTTTACCAAACAGAATTAAGAGCAGAGGTAGCATAGATCGAAACACAGTTTAAGTGACCAAGTTTGTGAGCGTGAACAAAGAGAACCCATCACAAATGCCTTTATGGGTTTTTATTAAACTCTACTCTACATGGTAAACAAAAATGAGAACAAACAAATACATAAAACACAATTGCGCTAGGAAGCGCAGAGAGAGAGAGAGAGAGAGAGAGAGAGAGCATGGCAACGATTTCTGAACATCATTAAAATCATCTTTAACAAAGAGGCACAGACTTAACGCAGCTATTCTATAGAAACGGAATACTTGCAAAGCTCTGTGCTGGATGTACTCGTATGCGCTTGGAGTGATGGAAATGTTCAGATGATTTCAGAATGCGGTCCTGCTGAAAGTTGCGGGCCTCGTTGAAAGTTGCGGGCCTCTGGAAGTTGCGTCCTTGTTGAAAGTTGCGGGCCTCGGCCCTCATGACCGGCCGCATGGCTCGTCGAGGTGTGCGTGGCAGCAGAGTCCATTGTTCCTTCTCCAGTTAGGGAAGAATTACCTCACCCCCCCGGAAGGGGGAGGTGAGAGGCAAGGTCCAACGATTCAGGAAGAGCCAAGGAGAAGACCCAAGGAGAAGAGCCAAGGAGAAAAGGAGAAGAAACTGTGTCCTGGTCGACATTTAACTTCATGAAGGGCATGCCCTCAGAGTTTGAGTCGGCCAATCAAAATTGAGTGGGGAAAGAGATTCTTTGTTCACTCAACAGCTAATTTCCATCTTATGACCTGTAGGTAACTTTACAAGATACAAATCCAAATTATAACATAATGATTGTAATGTGTTCTATGGTCACACAATATGTATCAACAATGAGGAATTGTAAAGAGAAACATTTGGATATCAAAAATGGACAGGTTTGAAGCGTATCAAGTTATGATTCTTTCGGATGTATTAATACAAACCACGCCTGAATTAAAGTTGAATATCTAAGAGTTACAGACTATTTAAGATGGCATGATTGCCAACATATAACCAGACATTTAGTTACATTTATACAAAAGGGACAGTTTAAGCACATATGCTCCTATTGTCAGAGAAGTTTCTCTGGTTAGCCTCAGATGTTGCCTTAGAGATGAGACAGATAATCATCGCCAAGGCTTTGAAGCTAAGGAGTCGTAAATGTCCTACAGAGGAACCAAATGGTTATCACACTATCGGTGCGAGTTCAAAATGCAAAACCAGACCCTATGGAGCCAGGTTTGCTTTGTTCTTTGAAGATGTTATCTTGAGACCGACACAAAAGGGAATGAGAGGTTGAATGGCTTTTCTCACACTGATCCAGTCACTACAATACTAAGAATCATCATGCAACCTTGGTAAGTTAGGATTGCACTTCATACCCGGTGAGTCATGGCTTCTATTCCTATTGACGTTACTTGCACCTCAAGTCATATGTTTAGCCTTCTCTGTCAGCGGCGAGGGTTTTACATGTGTAGCGATTTTAGCTGCATGTTGAATTAAGGATGAGTTTACTCAACAAATAAGATTCTCCACCAGATCTATCAAGATCAAACATATATGAAATGATTTATTTAAAACGTCAATTTCAGTCAAGGAATTAGTTTAGCTCAAAGGAAAATATGTATAATAATCGTCATTACACATACATACTTTACAATTCTGATTAGCAGTATAGTGATAAAAATCCTATATGTATTCGTCCAGCAAATGCATCAATGATTTTATACACTAACGTTATCTCATTACTATAAGTAACGTGACTTTAACAAACAGAATTAAGAGCAGAGGTAGCATAGATCGAAACACAGTTTAAGTGACCAAGTTTGTAAGCCTGAACAAAGAGAACTCATCACAAATGCCTTTATGGGTTTTTATTAAACTCTACTCTACATGGTAAACAAAATGACGACAAACAAATACATGAAACACAAGCGCGCTACGAAGCGCAGAGAGAGAGAGAGAGAGAGAGAGAGAGAGAGAGAGAGAGAGAAATGGCCGCGAGGCAGGTAAAACATGTCTGAAAACCAATAGAATCATCTTTAACAAAGAGGCACGCTCTTAACGCAGCTACTCTGTATTTAGAAACGGATACTTGCAATCTCGATGTTGGACCAATATCCGTATTCGTGTGGATGGAAATCTTGAATGTTTTCTGAATGCAGTCCTGTTGAAACGCTGAGTTTAGGTCCTGAGTCCGGAGTTCCATGGCTTAATCGGGGACCCCAGAGGGGGGCCCCAAGCGGGGGTGTCCGTTAGATTGTCCTCTTTCTTTTCCCTTCCAATTCCTAAATCAAAAGACGCTCCGAAGTGGATCGGTGATGGTGTTTTAAATGCATACCTGCCCTGCCCCCAGATGGTCTGTGGGCCAATGCCACGAAGGAGATCCGTGGGCCAAAGAGAGGTCCTTTCTCATGGCGCCTCATTTGCATGGCTCTGACAGTATGGTCAGTTAGCATTTAATACCTAAACTTAGTTATGGTCAAAGTATGATGCATGCTATGTTTTTATAAAATAGCTCATCATATAGGGAATTCAGATATGTGTAGTTACATATGAAACATGCAAGTCTTTGAGCTGTGAATCCTCCCAAGGTATGAATACATCAAATGAACCCTAAATCAAAACTTGCATATCTAACAGTTACAGAGTATTTATAATGGTACGAGCGCCAACATATATCCAGACATTTAGAAACATTTTTATGAAAGGACAGTTTAAGCACATAAGTTCCTATTTGTCAGAGAAGTTTCTCTGGTTAGCTCAGATGTTAAGTAAGAGGTGAGACAGAGACTTAAAAGCAATGCTTTGAAGCTACGGAGTCGTAAATCTCCTACAGAGAAACCAAATGGTTATCACACTATCGGTGCGAGTTCCAAACGCAAACCCAGACTCATGGAGCCATACTTGCTTCGATCTTTAGATGATGGTATCTAGAAACCGGGACAAAAGGGAGTCAGGGGTTGAATGGCTTTTTTCACACTGATCCAGTCACTACACATGTGATAAATGCAGGGAAGTAGTAGGGCTGATGGAGAAAATCATAGAATTAGAGTCTCGCATCCAATCTTTATTTGAGGATAGTAAGAGTGTTAGGATCGTAGAAAACACTTCGGATGCGAGCAATGTTAGCGAGCAAACAGCTCGGTTCCGGTTTAAAATCCCCTGCAGCTGGGAAACTTTGTGACTGGGAGACGGCATAGTCAAAAGGGAACACATCACTCAACAGGGAACACATCACTCAACAGTTCCGATTTGTTGTGAATTCAATGAGGAACAGAATTATTTAAACACTATTCTTCATCAAATATGTAAGGATTATCATGAGCTTTGATCCCAATTATAAGAAATATTTTCTCCACCACCCTTTGTAAGGGAAACAAATATCAATCCAAATTGGGATGAAATTAATTAATAATGATCAATTATAATTATCTGGATCAAATTCATGATTTGGGGAAATCACTTAGCATTACGAGCAGGTAGCAAGAATCGGCATGTTTAGTGACTCCGGATTATGAGCATGAACTACAAACAACATCACGTGTGAAATAAAACAGGACTTTATTACCTAGACTAGACACATACTAATCTAACATACACACACATACAGTTAAGCATTAGAAGATGGTTGAAGTTGAAGCAGAGAGAAGAACAGAGCATGGATTATGGCAGTATATGATATTCAGAAGATCAATAGCCTGAACTAAACATCAGTTTCTTCTTGTAAAGGACCTTTGTTAAAAGGATTAATGATGCCCTATGCATCCATCAATAAGACTAAGTTTGATACTTGCACATCTTGCCCATCAAAAGAAAGAACAAGTCCTGATGCAGTTTGTTAAGGCTCCAGTTGATCTTGGCTGAAAGTGATCAGAGAGAACCAGTTTTATGCAGAGGATCTGTATCTGGAAAGACGAGGCCGCAGCCTGGCACAAACTTATGGGTTAAAGGTGAAGTCTTCTTCTAGTCCATCCTTTGGAGATGCAGAACGCATCGAGAGAAAGAAGAGCAAGACCAAGAGAAAAGGAAGCGCGAGGAAGAGAGAGAAGAATCTTCTCGTGGTCTCTTTTAAACTGTGAGGATGTCACATCCTACAGACGTGACTGGTCCAATCAGGAGATGGCACCTTTGGAGGGAAAGTTAAATGTTTTTGTCTTTCAGATGGTGTTTTGCATGTGAAAGCTGATCGGATGTTCACTAGAAGACTACTAAGAGTTTGATAAAACTAATAAGAAAAGAGTTACCAAAACACAACAAAAATCAACGCGAAGGACATCACAATTGTAGCTCATAGACACCAAACATGATCTAAATATCATCTGGTTAAATGAGTTACTACATATCTAATAATTCCAGTAGTTAAACACACATTCATGGATACGTTGGATTAATGTTAAAACAGACATAACAACATGAACATTAATACATGGAAATGTTATAAATGAATGTGTACATTTCCATATAAATGCATTTATAATTGTAGGTCTATCCCCAAAGTGAGTAAAGAGAGTTCAGCTCCTTACATTCCAATGGGTCGTAAAATACTCTATCTTGATGAATTGTTGTGAGTTGCTATGGTCACAAGAGATCGTGTCCTGCCCTTGGTGTAAGTTGCAGATTGGGGGTTGACCGCCAAGCGACTAGCTTGCTGGTGGGGTGAGAGGTGTTGTTGTAATATTTAAGAAATTTAAGTAGTTATGCGTGTCTGATCGGTCTCAGGTACTACAGATTAAAGTCTCGAACAGGTTTGCCCCGCTCAGTGATGCACCGACTGAGAAACTTGTTGAAAGTGCCGAAGTGATCGGTGATTCTATTGTCCGGACGTTAACATAGAGGCACCAGCCACCATAGTCAAATGTTTACCGGGAGCCAGAATGCCTGACATCAAGTCAAATTTAAATGTGCTGGCTAAGGCTAATCGTAAATTCAGTAAGATTGTTATTCACGACGGCACAAATGATGTTAGACTCCGTCAATCGGAGATCACCAAAGATAATATTTAAGAGGTGTATGAGCTCGCAAGCATGATGTCAGTCACTCTAATATTCTCTGGCCCCCTCACTGCTTACTGTGGTGATGAGATTTATAGCAGATTATCATCACTAAATTGCTGGTTGTCTGAGTGGTGCCTGCAGAATAATATAGATTTTATAATTAACTGGAAGAGTTTTGAGGGCAGACCTGACCTGTTGAAACGAGATGGTCTCCATCTAAAATCATTAGATTAGATCCAGCCGGTGGTGAAAACAGCCCAGCGCATCACAGGGACTACACTCCCTTCCATTGAGGACATCCAGAGGAAACGCTGTCTGCGTCGAGCTCGCAGCATTCTCAAGGACTCCTCTCACCCCGCTCGTAGACTCTTTACTCTCCTGCCTTCCGTTAGGCGCTTCAGGTGCCTCCGGATAAGAACCAGCAGACTAGGAAACAGCTTTTTTCCCAGAACTGTTTCATTATTGAACTCTGCTCCCCACTGATTCCACTAACCCTCATAACTTTAACTTTAATGCTGCTACTACATTGTTTACATTGCATAACAGGGCTGCATCCATGACTGAACTGTACACACCAGTACTTCATGTTATCTGCTCTACCGGACTGTTTGCACACACATAGCATCATTTGCACTCTATACTGCTCACTTGCACACCAGGAATATTACACTGAATGCTCATTTGCACTAATAAACTACTTTCATAACTGCATTAACTCATCTACTGCACTGTAACTCATCTATTGCATAATTAACTGCATCCACTCATCTATTGCACTGTAACTTCAATAACTGCATTAACTCATCAACTGCACTGTAACCTTAATAACTGCATTAACGCATCTACTGCACTGTAACTTCAATAACTGCACTAACTCATCTAATACACTGTAACTGTATTATCTGCATCTACTCATGTATGGCACTATAACTTCAACAACTGCATTAACTCATGTACTGCACTGTACCTTTAATAACCGCATTAACTCATCTACTGCACTGTAACTTTAATAGCTAATGTCTGTAATTAATGCACACTCAAGTCACTTGCACTATTGTATTGTCTATATTGTTATCTGTTCATAATCACCTGAACATTAATGTTCACAGTATATAGCCTTCTGTATATATTGTTCATAGTACATACCGACTGTCATATTTTCATACAAAATTTGTATAGTATTTCCCTAAAATTGTATTCTGTATTTATTCACACTGTATATCTGCACTTGCTAATTGCACTTCTGGTTAGACCTAAACTACATTTCGTTACACTGTACTTGTATATGTGTAATGCCAATAAAGTTGAATCTAATCATCTAATCTAATTAGATCATCTAAATCAACAACATGCATGCTAGACCCTATACCTACAAAACTACTGAAAGAAATGCTCCCAGAAATTATAGATCTTCTTCTTAATATTATTAACTCATCTCTGACATTAGGACATGTGCCTAAAGAATTTAAGGTGGCTGTTATAAGGCCACTTGTCAAAAAACCCAAACTCGACCTTAAAGAACTAGGGAATTACAGGCCTATATCGAATTTACCTTTTATATCTAAAGTAGTTTCAACTCAATTATGCTCCTTCCTCCAAAAGAATGACATTAAGGATGAATTCCAGTCTGGATTTCGAGCATGTCACAGTACAGAGACTGCTTTGATCAGAGTTACAAATGATCTGCTTTTAGCGTCTGACCGTGGCTGTATTTCGTTATTGGTGCTGCTAGACCTTAGTGCTGCATTTGACACCATTGACCTCAGCATACTTCTACATAGACTCGAAAATTACGTCGGCATTAACGGAATAGCATTGAAATGATTTAAGTCTTATTTATCCAACCGTTTTCAATTTGTATCAATAAACAATGAGGTGTCCCGCAAATCGCAAGTCCAGTACGATGTACCACAGGGCTCAGTCTTGGGGCCTCTGCTCTTCACATTATACATGCTACCTCTAGGAGATATAATAAAGCTACACGGAATTAGCTTTCACTGTTATGCTGATGATACTCAACTTTATATTTCCTCGAAGCCTCATGAAACCCAGCAGTTTCATCGAATAAAGGATTGCAAAGTTGATTTAAAAAACTGGATGAGTAACAATTTTTTACTACTGAACTCAGACAAAACAGAAGTGTTACTTACTGGACCTAAAACCGCTATACAAAGGCCAGTGGGAAAATGACAGCTTTTTGCTAGGGGAATAAAGAGTGACAGGTTATATTTGTGTCAGATCATTTCATAGCCAATATAGAAAACGTATTTTGACAGGACACGGCACACAAATGATGGGCTACATAGATGTTTTTTCGCGCTTCGCATTACTGCTGGCCCTGAAGAGGAGGCACCGATCGCCACTGTCTATAGCTGACTAAGAAAGAGTTTTAAATTAACAGAACCGTTCATCAACTGAGGTCATTATGCAAGGTCTTTCTGATTTCTATAAGATAGGGTGTGACCTAATTGTAAGTTGGTGCGACCAACCCTGTCATGTGTGTGTTACTACAGAGAGAAACTTTGATATTTATGTAGGGTACAAGGGCTAAATACGGCATGGGATAAAAGGCACCTTTTAATTTATTTAAACCACTACATGGCACAAAAAATGCTGTGGCACTTTCCAAAACATGCACTTTTCCCTTTGCATGTGGTCACTCAGCTGATCTTTTAGCAAAATGGCGGACAGCCGTACAAAATTGATTCGATACTTATATTATCTAATATTTAATGTTCTTCAAAATGTTGTTTATTCAAGCACTACATGAGAATCGCTAAAATTACTCAATATTTTGAGATAAAAGGTCTTGTTAATGATTTTTTGTTTTGTTCAAGTTAAATAAAGCAAAAAAATTCAATAACAGAAGAATGTGCAAAAGTATGGTATTTTGTATAAAAGCAGCCATGTTGTTGGAGCTAAAGGCACACTACATTCACTACTTTATTCTCTAGATATTCTCCAGTAAAGATCTCACTTTATAATTGGTGTGTTTCTTCTGCTTTCATTGATCCTTTGTACTCGTTTGTACTGTCTCACGTTTCCAGTTGTTGACATGACATGGTTAGATTCAGATGGTAAATATCATATATTAAGTTGGGTGTCCACCTTAGAGATAATCACAATATTTATGATGTAACTATTATATTTGAAATTTTATATTAATCATATCATAAAATATTATTTATTGTTACTAATGTAGATCTATATTAAATTATGATGAGATCTCCAATGCTTTCAAAATCTTATTTTTTATCATTTGGTTTGTTTTTTATATATTGTGATATTAACATGTTTTAATGACGGTATATTTATTTAACAAAAATAACTTGTTTGATTAATTGAAATAGAAAGGTACAAAAATTGCTAAAGTGATTGTTTTGCACAATGAACCCTGCATGTGGGGTTAAAGGCACCCCTCGCCACCTCATATATTTATACAATTCATAATCAAAATTAACCACATATGATTTGTTTTAACAAAATCTGTTGCTCCATAAATGTTTAATGCAAAATTATATTTTTCTGCCAAGTACATTATGGGTGCAGTGAAAAGCCAAAATCATTAAACGGTATATATGTAAAGTAGAAAATATGTAGGGCGGGGCTTTATTTTGCAATTTCATTTTTTATTGGTTTGTTGTAAGTTGGGCCTGGAGGGGAGGGCTTAAAATGCCAGGCCATTGGACGGTTAGTATAGTCCTACCCTTTTTTTGTTGCTGACGTCATGTGGTGAAGAGTTTTTGTTGAGACGGAGACGGGAGCTTAACTTTTTTGATTAAAGATTGCAATTTCAAATGAATAGAAACAAAACAAGGTGTGCACAGATAAATCATTTATAATAATCACTGCAACACGGTGTAAAACACAAAAAAAAATGTGTTTAATTCCATGGTGACTTTGTCTTATGAATATGTTTTTTCTGTGTCTTTGGTGTGTTATAAGTTACCCATGCATGTATTAGACATGTTAAATGATGTAAATCATCTGGTGGTATGATTTGATTAAGACCGCCCAAATGTATACATTAGTTTGGTGGGCGTATCTGTCAGTACAATTGCCCTGGAACCTGATGTTTCAAATATGATAAGAGGCGTTACATTTCCGTCACACTTGTTATCTGGTCGATCATAGCACACCTCGCCTTTCAGAGTGATGAGCTTTGTAAAAAATCTGCACGTTTCAGAGAGGCGGAGAAAAGATACAAACATGCACGGTATGTCGGAAATACAGCGTTTCCCTTTTTTGTCGGTCTCTCGACGTTGTGTCGAGAACGACAGATGGGGTTCGCCCTTGAGAACCAATCAACTCTGACTACTATAGAAAAGGCCAATGAAATTTGGCGAATGAAATTTGCATGCGGGGCTCCGCCCTCGGATATCCGGTATAAAACGAAGCCGGCGTGCAGCATTTATTTACATTTTGTTCTTCAGAGCCTTCGCTCATGACTATGAACTGATCAAATTAAATTAATTCTTCTTCTACATTGCAGGAACTACGACGTAGAGCAGCAGATCGTCCCTACCTGCAGCGACCTTCCCCTGGGCGTCTCGGTGTTTCCGGAGGTGTTAGAGATTTTTCTAAAAGTCCTTTCTCAGGACAGACTGAGCATTCTCCAGCATGGCATGTCCCGCTGTTCTCTTGGGTGCGGCACTCTCATCGAGGAGGGGGATGGACACGATCGCTGCATTAGGTGTCTGGGCATCCAGCACGCTGAAGTAGCGTTCGTTGACACATCTGCACGCATTAAAGATTGTCATTCAGAAGTTGCGGTCACGGGTGACTGTCTTCCTACGGGAACGAGCCACCATTTCGTCTGCTACCTGGGCTGTGACATCTGTGGCTACGGCCCATATGACCACCCCCGTTAGCAGCGTTTGTGAAATGGGGAACTCTGCGAACGTAAACCTGCCAGCCAAGTGCTCACGGGCCGATCGCAGCCCGATTCGATCTTCTAAACGTTCCCCAACCGGCGGTGGCATATCGTCCGGATCCTCACGCACACACTCGGAAACGATGTGTGACGTAGATGAGATTTTGCTCGCAGCATCGGAGGGAGACTGGCATCCGACTCTGATGAATCCGAGCTCCACCCCCAGCGGTCGAGTTAGGAGGAAGCAGAAGTGATGTCATCCATGCTAACACGGGGATACGTGGTTCCTGAGGTCGGAGCGCGGTGCAAACCATGTTTTCCCGGAGGTGCATGAGGAGCTAGTGTAAAACTTGGAACGCTTCACTCACGGACCGTTCCAGCGAAACCAGCTCTGACTCCCTTACTTCCCTCGATGGTGGGGCAGCCAAGGACTACGTCGAGATCCCCCGCATGGAACGTCCGCCCGCGGTGCGCCTGTACCGCGGACGTCTACCACCTGGGGGTTATCGGACAATGTCCACGGTAGTGGTCCAGGAGAGACACCCCTGGCTATACCTTGTGCAGAAGAGTGACACCAAGGAAGTCCGCTTTCTTGATTCACCCATCTCGCAGGGTGGGTTGTTGGTAAAGCCGTCGAGGACTGAGCTCAGCAGTTTTTGACAGTGAAGCAGACAGTGGCAATTAGCCATCATTTTTTCATGTCGCGACTCGGCCGCCTAGAGGCCTCCGAGATCCAGCGTGACGTCTGCTTCCCTGCAACCCAGGAGTGCCCCCACAGGCGGCACCCCGGAAGCAGAGGTCGAGGGGGAAACCTCCACCCCGTCAGCAAACTTCTCGCGAGAAGGGACACTGACGGGAAGACCCCAGGGAGAACAACATCGGGCCCGAACCTTCACAGCCACGGCTCTGATTGGTCGGTACGGGACGACTCCTGCCTCGTCACCATAGCCAACGGGCATGCAGTAACGGGGCGCTGGACGGGCCCCCGTCTGTGTTGGCATGGAATTGCCTAGAGTTGTGGGCTGTGCTGCTTGTGCTGAGAAGGCTCCGGCCTTTAGTGCAGGGCCAGCACGTGTTGGTCCTCCGGGACAGCACGACAGCCGTAGCGTACATCGCCAGGGTGGCGTAGGCTCACGGCAGCTAACACAACTTGCCCGACGCCTCGTCCTGTGGAGTTAGCAGGTGATCATTTCCCTGCAGGCCACACACATCCCAGGCAAACTGAACAAGACAGCCGATGCGCTCTCTCGTCAGTATACGACTTGTGGAGAGTGGCAACTCCACCCCCTGTCCAGCTCATTTGGGTACTGTTCGTACAGGCACAGTTAGACCTCTTTGCCTCCCGAGACACCACCCATTGTCTGCTTTGGTACTCCCTGACCGAGGCCCCCCTCAGCATGGATGCCCTGGCGCACAGCTGACCACGGGACGGGTGGAAGCACACCTTCCCCCCCCAGGAGCCTCCTTGCACAGACACTGTGCAAGGTCAGGGAAGAGGAGCACCAAGTGTTATTGGTTACATCGCACTGGTTTAACTACACTTGGCTTCAGAGTTGATGCTCTGGACAGCGACTCCCCCTGGACCATTCCCCTGACAGAGGACCTGCTCTCTCAGGGGAAGGACACGTTCTGGCATCCCAGATCAGACCTCTGGAACACCCATGTCTGGTCTCTAGACGGGAAGAGAAGATCCTGAGATGGCTACTCCCCCTCTACGGCAGAGACCATCACCCAGGCTAGGGCCCCATCTACTAGGCGGTTACAAGCCTCTAGACGGTGCCTCTTCTCGTCCTGGTGTCTTTCTCAATGAGAAAGACCCACTGAGGTGCTTGATCAGGATTGTGTTGTCCTTCTCACGAGACTGGAGACTAACATCTCCCCTCCACACTGAAAGTGTATGTAGTCGCTATCGCCACTCATCACGAATCAGTTGATGGAAAGTTTCTAGGGCAACACGAACTGGTCACCAGGTTCCTAAGGGGCGCGAGAGGCCGGAATCCGCCTCATCTCCGCTCCTTACCCTCTTGAGAGCCCCTCTGAGGTTCCGATCTTCCTCACCTGAGTAAGATGGACCACCTGTTGGCGCTGGCTTCCGACAAGAGGGTAGGGGACCTCCAAGCATTCTCTGTGTCCCCGGATTGCCTTAAATTCGGCCCTGGTAAACTCTCACGTTATCTTGAGACCCAGGCCCGGATACGTGCCCAAAGTTCCTACTTCTCCCTTCGAAATGCGAAAACCATGCGAAAACCAAACTGACAGAAAAAATAGTGAATACACAACAAAATAAGTTTTGTTGGCTATAAGTAACAATACTGCCACAGATTTACTTCACAAATTCACATTATACCGTGGTGCTGTTGAATTCTTCATTCTGATTGGCTGATGAATGTACTGCGTGTGTCCATTGTTTTTTTTAGTTAAACGCACACCTATGAAACGGTTCCAGATCTGTCGACCGCATCACAGTTACAAATCACTGAGCCAATTTAACTGAATAAGGTTGTAGCCTGTCCACCACTTAATACAGATCTTACTACAAAATGACAGGCAATTTCAATTGTCTGAGAAGGCAGGCCTGTTAAATAACTGTGATTAAAAGATGAACTGTTAATATTTTTGGACAGCATGAACATTTAAACAACAACCTGACGACGACGCTGTGTTGGACTGACCAGATGAAAAACAAAACCTTGGCGGGAGGTTACTACAAACAATATGACACAATCAGCAACAAAATCAACAACAAAATCAAGTTTTTTTTTAATAATTGGCCTCGGCGTGCGCATTAATGTCAATTATTTCTTACATAAATGCAAAAGCACCGAAACAGCAAGAACAGACAACATTTGGGATAGCAGAGAGCATAGGCGTAAATCTCATTTGACAGTGGGGGGGACAATACATATAACATTTCTCATGAGCAAATTTTGAAGGGGACACGAATAATAGTCAAAATTGTACTTACTACGACACTAAGCGACAATTTGCATTAGGTTTATAGGTTCATCATGCAGACTTACAGTCATATTATAACTGAACTAAACTGTCACATACTGTAATAAAAGTGATAAATAAAGCTTTTTCCCATTTATATATTTTTTGTCTTTGTTTTGAAGACAGGAACAAATATAGAAACACACTACCCATGATACTACATGTTGACAATGAGTCACTTTTTATATTGATTTATGCTGCAACCTCGTCTGAGAAAGTTACCGTCGAAATTAATGAGTGGTTGTTATTTTCCCCTGTAGTGCACTGCCTCCGCCAACAAACTTTATTCATGTTAGCGTAGCCAAACAGTCAGAATCAGTGACAGATGCTTAAATTCTGTGTTGTGCTCGTTGATGAATCGCCCGAGTTTCAGTAAACTGAATGTTGAGCTTATCCGCCGCACACATCCTGAACAAAATAAATGCTGAAAAAACAACCTTCTCCAACTGAATGAGAGCTGTGCACCATTTGTGGACGTTAAATAGGACGACGGCGTTTTAGTGCCACGTAAAAAAAAAAAGATTTCGAGAATAAAGTCGAAATGTTACGAGAATTAAGTCGACATGTTACGAGATTAAAGTCGACATGTTACGAGAATAAAGTCCAAATGTTACGAGAATAAAGTCCAAATGTTACGAGAATAAAGTCCAAATGTTACGAGAAAAAACTCGAAATGTTTCGAGAATAAACTCGTCGTAAAACTTATTTTGTTTACGTGAATGTTGTATTTTAAGAGTTCAAGTTATGTTGTAGCACGTCATCTGACTCACCCAGCAAACACCGAAAGTTCCCCTATGGTTCCCATTTGTTTTTTTTGTTGGGAACCATAGGGGTTAGTTTTTTTCTAACCAACAGCTAACGTTCCCAGAACGTTCCCTGTAGGTTATATTTTTCCTAACCAAAAGCTAACGTTCCCGAAACGTTCCCTGCAGGTTAGTTTTTTCTAACCAACAGCTAATGTCCCAGAACGTTTCCTGTAGGCTATATTTTTCCTAAACAAAAGCTAACATTCCCGAAACGTTCCCTGCAGGTTAGTTTTTTCCAACTAACAGCTAACGTTCCCGGATCGTTCCATGCAGGTTCGTTTTTTCTAACCAACAGCTAATGTTCCCTTCAGGTTATTATTTTGGGGGTAACAATAAAACCAAAAAATAACATGGAAGGAACGTTCTGTATAGGTTCCCTTTAGGTTTTTAATTAGTAAGATTAAAATAGACTTATTTAACATTAAGACTTACTGTGACCCTAGATTAAAAATGTTAATTTTTTAAAGCAGCATACAGTATAAACACATATGAAAACATAACGCTATTTCACTCTTTAAATATGCACAATGTTTTTTTAGTTTCTCACCATTTCCCGAAGTCTGCATTCGGGTCTTCAAGCAAATTACGAATCAAGTCAGTGAGATTAGGTAAAGTATAGAACTGGGACCACTTTTACTTTCAAGGACCAATTACAAGCACATTATCAATATAACAAACATATAAATCCCATGTGTGGCATCACAGTGTTTTTTGTATGTATTTATTGACAGTTTTACATTGTTGAATCATGGATTTTTCCATCTGTGAGTGTAACATGAGTTCTGTTAGTGTAAAACAGTACATAAGGTAGAATACTGTAATATATCTGAAAGACAGGGAGACTAAAGACTACATTAGTGACTATATATAGAGGCAAACACTTCTGTACTCTGCTTAATGGAAAAATAGGCAGTATGTTTTTTTTATATTTTTTGGGGTTTACCATAGACAAAATAAAAAAAAACTATTATTGTTTTAGGGCGTAACAACTGTTTTGAATAGAGCAAAATAGTAAATAGCAAACACTAAGATGATGTTTAATCAATATGCATTCTAGAGGTAATGATAAAAATGATCATTTACCTGGAAAACTTAAGAACCAGATAATGTTATTGAAGAAAAGTTTAGGTAAGCTTGTAATAACTGCATACATCTACCAGTTAAAACATTTACATTAGACTTTTATTGGCATTCAATTCTAAAAAAGCTAGTGTTTCTTAACTCTCTTTCAGATTCTAATTACCAAGTGTACACTTATATCTTTTTTATATTCATAATTTTATGAGAGGGTATCATAACATAAATGCACATTATTTTCTTCAAAAAAAGAAAATAAATTTACGAAATTAAAACAACTATCAGAAGAGTTAACATTTTGCTCTGGTCTCGTGCAAGTTCCGCGCGCACAGAGCGATTCCCTAACCTCCGATCCCGTCAGTTATCCTGAGGTAACCCACCCAGCAAAAAGTCATCGAAAAGACGTCAGTGCCAGACGTCCAAACAACGTCCAAATGTGGTCGAAAAGTGAAAGGTGAAACGACGTCTTTTTCGCGTCGTTGATATATGGAGCGCCAGGAGGGTCAAAAACGTGCGTATTTTAACGCCTTAACTACGCGTACTCTACGCGCAAACAACCCGTACTCTACGCGCAAACAACGCGTAGAACACGCGCAAACAACGCGTACTCTACGCGTGACGTCAGACGTCAATTTCGCGTGTTTTTGACCCATCCGGCCACTTGCCCAGTTTGAACGTGTGAGCGTGATGAGTTCTCATTGGCTGCTGAGCGGAAGGGTTAAACCATTACTTTAGGCCTAGGGGGCCTGTCTTCCATTTCTGACTCCTTGCCATCACAATGCATGTAACATGCGAAAGATCCACTTATCTATTTATGAATCTATTTATATAATAAGCTGTTAGACATGGATGTTTTATAATCTTTTTCATCTATCATAGACCGGTCATGTTAGTAACTGTTGTAGCAGACACAATAATGTAATAAAATAACTGAAGACGTATCTGCTTCAGTGGTATAGGGGTTATACACGCTGCCCGTTTGCATTGCCTTATGGTTTCTGGGTCTACGTAGGCTCGAAGCCCGCTCGTGGAGAAGACTAATTCTCCTTTAAAAAAATATTATTTTAGAAAACCTCTAGCCACAGTTTTATGCCCTGTCCATAGATACATACCTCTATAATTGGTTAATTTCATAAATCAGTACATTTAATCATGTTGAATAATTTATAACATTTATTGGTAATATTGCAAATATATGCCACTGTAGACCTAGATATATATAAATATAGTGCTGTAGTCCTAGGGGGTAGCCTGCAGCCGCTCATTCTATTTGGATAGTAGTTTTGTGATTTTTGTTAATCAAAACAACATAACCAATTAACCATTTAAATAAATTAAAAGTGAAAAATTGGACGTTAGTGCAAATACTTTCTATAATGAAATAAAGCTTCAAAGGCAAATGTCTGATCACAATATCCACTGCATACAGGATGAAGGAGATATCACTTGTGAAGCCTATGATTTTACAAGAATATTTATATACACACTGTTGTACTGTTCATAACTGTTGTACTGCTTAATTAAATAAATTGTGATACTTTTTCGTGATTCCTTGATAAATGTAAAGAAATAATAAAAAAATCTTTGTCCGAACTTTTGGCGAGTACTGGATGTAAACAATAACTGGATAATGCTGTTATAAACTATTAAATAAAAACTAAGCCATTACAGGGTAGCACTGATTAAAATATGAATCTATGTTAAACTTTTGTGAAAATTGCATGGTTTATGTCTACACAGGCAAAAAAAAACATTTTAAACCATTTTAATCTGAAATAGTTTTACACAATCAAGACGTCACATTACTTCTTTTAACAGTATGTAAAACTAATATACTGTATTGATTCACAACATTCATACATCAATTTGGAAGTGTGTGATGTAAAAAAACACCCGAATTTGAGTTCATGTGGAAAAGACGCATAGGCAGAAGTTTACTCTTGTACAATACGAATCACAGTTTGGAGTGCATCTATGGCCTGACTATTTATAGGTCCTGAAAGAATGTCTACTTCTTGGAGTTGCTGCCTCTGTATTTGGCTATGACTGAACTGGTTAAAAGGAACACTGACTACTTCCTGCCAGTTCAGCAAATGAACTGAAGCAACTCCCCCTTGTGTAGCTGTGTTGGTTTCAAAAATCTCAGCCATGGCAGTAAGTTGTTGCTGCTTTGGAACAATCCACATTGTGAAAAGCGCTATATAAATAAACTTGAATTAAATTGAAACATTTGCTTGATCCTGTAATATATAGAAATGTCAAAATGAGCCCCTCTCTCCAGTTCACATTTTCCCCTCAAGCTCCACATTTTCTCCAGCTCTACATTACATTGAAACATGAACGTATCAAGCGTAAGCATAGTGTAAGTTCTGACAGGCCACGTTAGTCAATCTTGCTCTGATCTCATCCGGTGCAGCTACTCAGTGTCAACCAATTTGATCCATCACATATGTTGTGTCCCATTTAAGTTGCCTTCTTACAGTTCCTCTACTGCTGTTCTGTCGTGCCAAGCTTAAAAATCTACCCTCTTTCCAACTCCTCATCATCTGACATTATCAACCGGGTACTTTCTAATTTTATTACATTTACATTTACATTTAGTCATTTAGCAGACGCTTTTATCCAAAGCGACTTACAGGTGGGGATAGGCAATGGAAGCAATTGGGACAGCATGTACAACAAAAGCATAAGTGCAATCAATAAGAAGACTGGTCTCATATAACCCATCACAGTATGCAGAACCATCCATTCATTGATTAATTCATTCATTCATACTTTCATTCATTCATTATTTTTTTTTGAAAACATGAGTCAGAACAGATCAGTCAGATGTTGATGGAAGAGATGTGTCTTCAGACGTTTCTTAAAAATGGGTACAGAATCTGCAGATCTCGTAGCAGCGGGTAGATCATTCCACAGGGGTGGAACAGATCCAGAGAAGGTGCCGAGAGAGATTTTTTACCTTTTTGGGATGGCACCACAAGACGCCGTTCGTTTGCAGAGCGTAGGGATCTGGCGGGTACATAATTCTGCATAAGCAAGTGAAGATAAGGTGGTGCCGAACCACTGATGGTCTTGTAGGCACATTGCAGTAGTCCTGTCTGGACAGGACCAGAGCCTGTACTAGGAATTGTGTAGCATGCTCCGATAGGAAGGGTCTGATTTTCCTAATATTGTAGAGGATTAATCTACAGGACCAGGCGGTGCTGGCAACTTGATCTGTGAAGTTGAGCTGATCATCGATCACCACTCCCAGGTTTCTTGCCTTTCTGGAAGATGTGATGGTTGATGAGCCCAGCTGAATGGAGAGGTTATGATGAGTCTTTGTATTGGCCGGGATTACAAGGAGTTCTGTTTTTAAAAGGTTCAACTGCAGGTGATGGTCATTCATCCAGAGCGAGATGTCGGCTAGGCAAGCTGAGATGCGTGCAGAAACAGTCGGATCGTCTAATTTTATCCTATATGCAGTTATTTTCCTTTCTCAACTCAACTTTATTTATAAAGCGTTTTTTACAATTTTCATTGTTACAAAGCAGCTGTACATGAGACACAATAGATTACAAGTAAAACAACTAAAGGCATACAAGAAAATGGTGAACACACAAAAGACGAACATGTCTCTCCACACAAAATGGATACATACCCACACACGCAAACACACTCGCACACACGCACAGTGAAAGCACACATATGAGATAAAGCAGAGAGAACCAAAGGTCAAATATTAAACAGACTATAAATTCTACATGCAATATTAATTATGTAAATCTTCTGAATTCTAAAGCAGCCCCCCCGGGCCAAGCAAATAGTGCAAAACAATATGCAAACGGTGGCGAGGAACCCAAAACTCCAATTGAGAAAAAAAATCTCAGGAGAACCCAAGTCCAACCTGGGGATTCCAGTTCCCCTCTGGCAAAGGCTGCTGCCTCTGCACAAGCTCAACAGTGCTTGCACAACAAGGCTAAATAAAAAATAAATAAACTTATTAATAAGGTAAATTATAGATTTAAGAGTATCACTAACAATCTAATAGCATTTGAAATTTTGTAATGAAATCGTGTCAAGTCGCCGCGTCCCTTATCCAGCTCTATCATCTCAGCCCTTGTCAGGTCACCGCTTCCCATTCTCAGCTCTGCCATCAGGTCTGGGCATGAACTGCATCCTGCGGCAACCTTGGAACAAAGAGACAAGACTGGCTGAGAGTAGAGTACTGTTCTGCACTCTTTGATGCAATAAGTACTTCATATGTTTTTGGATGTGTTTCTGCTTCCGGTCGATCTAAATAATGCAGCCTAAATCCTCTGAGGATTATTATTATGGAAGTGTAGTGTATGCAAGATTGAAAAGATGCGTCTTTTATCTAGATTTAAACTGACAGAGTGTGTCTGCCTTCCGGACAGTGCAGGGAAGAATCTTCCAAGGTTTAGGTGCTAGATAAGAAAAGGATCTACCACCTGCACTTGATTTTGAAATTCTAGGTATTACCAACTGATAGGAGTATACAGACAATTCATGCCGGTTATATTCGTTCAAATTAATATTCAAGAAAACTAAAGAAAACCTTTTGCATTCTAAACCTTTAAAAACCACACTAATGCTAGCTGTTGTGACTTTTATTGATTGGCCTACATGTGCTTATCTTATGAAAGCAGTAATTTTTTCTACGCTTACAAATTATGTGTTCAGGCGACAATTCTTTTTTTAAATTTGTTTAATGTATTTTCAAAGAAAAAACGGATGTCTATAAATTCGTATTTATTTATCTTATATTTCAATACAATTGTGTTATAAAACATTACATTATTTTCATCAAGTCTGATGAAACTTTAAACCTATTCTTTCTAACTGAAAATAAATAAAAAAGGGCCGTAGCCAAGGTTTGGAAATTTGTAAGAATATACAACCTAATATTACCAATACATTTCATAAATTATTCAACATGAATAAATTTACTGATTTAAGAAGTTAACAAATTATAAACGTATGTATTAATGGATAGGGCTTAAAACTGTGGCTAGAGGTTTTCTAAAAAAAAATTGTTACAGAAGAATACAAAGCATACGGCTTCATCTATGCTTCCGTCTTTTATTTTATAAGCATTCAAGGTGGCTGTTATAAGGCCTCTTTTAAAAAAAAAAAAACTCGACCCTAAAGAACTAGGGAATTACAGGCCTATATCGAATTTACCATTTATATCTAAAGTTCTGGAAAAAGTAGTTTCAACTCAATTATGCTCCTTCCTCCAAAGGAATGACATTAATGATGAATTCCAGTCTGGATTTCGAGCATGTCACAGTACAGAGACTGCTTTGATCAGAGTTACAAATGATCTGCTTTTAGCGTCTGACCGTGGCTGTATTTCGTTATTGGTGCTGCTAGACCTCAGTGCTGCATTTGACACCATTGACCACAGCATACTTCTACATAGACTCGAAAATTACGTCAGCATTAACGGAATACCATTGAAATGGATTAAGTCTTATTTATCTGACCGTTTTCAATTTGTAGCAATAAACAATGAGGTGCCCGCAAATCACAAGTCCAGTACAGTGTACCACAGGGCTCAGTTTTGGGGCCTCTGCTCTTCGCATTATACATGCTACCTCTAGGAGATATAATAAAGCGACACGGAATTAGCTTTCACTGTTATGCTGATGATACTCAACTTTATATTTCCTCGAAGCCTCATGAAACCCAGCAGTTCCATCGAATAAAGGATTGCATAGTTGACTTAAAAATGTGGATGTGTAACAATTTTTTACTACTAAACTCGGCAAAACAGAAGTGTTACTTACTGGACCGAAAACCGCTATACGTAACAACCAAGAATACCGCTTAACGATTGACGGATGCTCCATAAAATCCTCGTCATCAGCTAAGAATCTTGGCGTTGTATTCGATAGTACTCTGTCATTTGAAAGCCTGTAAAATTGCATTTTTCCATCTTAAGAATATATCTAAACTACGTCATATGCTGTCACTGTCAGATGCAGAGAAATTAATTCATGCATTCATGACATCAAGACTAGATTATTGTAATGCACTTCTAGGTGGATGCCCTGCAAAAACTGCAACTTGTTCAAAACGCGGCAGCTCGAGTTCTTACACGTACAAAAAAGTATGAGCATATAACCCCGGTTCTGTCAACCTTGCACTGGTTACCTATAAAGCATCGCATTAACTTTAAGATCTTGCTTATTACCTATAAAGCCCTACATGGTCTAGCGCCGCAGTATTTGAATGAACTTCTATTGTATTACAGACCTCAACGTACATTACGCTCTCAGGCGTCCTGTCAGTTGGTAATACCTAGAATTTCAAAATCAAGTGCAGGTGGTAGATCCTTTTCGTATCTAGCGCCTAAACTTTGGAATATTCTTCCCTGCACGGTCTGGGAGGCAGACACACTCTGTCAGTTTAAATCTAGACTAAAGACTCATCTTTTTAATCTTGCATACACTACACCTCCATGATATTAATCCTCAGAAACCAGAAACACATCCAACAACAAATGATGTACTTGTTGCATCAAAGAGTGCAGAACAGTACTCTACTCTCAGCCAGTCTTGTCTCTTTGTTCCAAGGTTACCGCAGGATGCAGTTCATGCCCAGACCCGATGGCAGAGCTGAGAATGGGAAGCGGTGACCTGACAAGAGCTAAGAGGATAGAGCTGGATAAAGGACGCCACAACTTTGATTTTCCTGCAACATTTCAAATGTTATTAGATTGTGAATGATAATTCTTAAATCTATCATTTACCTTATTAAGTTTATTTTTTATTTTTATTTAGCCTTGTTGTGCAAGCACTGTTGAGCTTGTGCAGAGGCAGCAGCTTTTGCCAGAGGGGAACTGGAATCCCCTGGTTGGGCCTGGGTTCTCCTGAGGTTTTTTTTTTTTTCTCGATGGGAGTTTTGGGTTCCTCACCACCGTTTGCATATTGTTTTGCACTATCTGACTATGTCAATGTGTGCAAGTATGTTTGCATATTGTGTGTGTGGAGCATTTGTATGTCAGTCTTTGTTGTTTTCACCTTTTTCTTGTTTTTACAGGTATATGCCTTTAGTTGTTTTACTTGTATTCAATGTGTCTCATGTACAGCTGCTTTGTAACAATGAAAATTGTAAAAAGCGCTATATAAATAAAGTTGAGTTGAGTTAATAATGTTGCCATCTGCATTGAACTTACACTCTGATAGAATGTTAATTATAGTCACACATGAGCATTTTCTAGACACTTAAGCTTCTGTTTTGTCCTAAAATCCAGCTTGTCATAGAAAAATGCGTAATTTCCCCGCCCCTCGATACTATTGTGTATCGGTGATCCACAGGCTTGCGATAGAACAATATGATAATAGAGAATATCGCCAAACACTAATTAGGAGGTGTGGCCCCAATGGAGAACGGCAGCGCAGAACAACTGAATGAACGAGGAGGAGACCCCCGAGGCACCCCGATTCCAATCAGGGCTTGCCTGACGAGCTGTTCAATTCCCCAGTATGGGAAGCCACATGGGTTAAAAACGCGCAAATTTTGACAAGTCAACAACGCGTCGATAACGTATGGAAGGCCAAGTGGGTCAAATATATGTGAATTTTAACAAGTGTAAAACTTGTATTTAACGTGTACCTAACGTGTTTTTTACATGTGAAAAATGTAAGTGTACTTGACGCGTATTTAACACATACTTAACTTCTTACGTCAGGTGAACATAAAAAACAACACGTGATTCAGACGCAAGTGTTACTCCCCTCGAAGGTTAAATAAAGGCTCAAATCGTTCCTGGGTTTTAACGGGCATTTATTTGTTGACAAAGTCTTCAAACATGTCTTTACATGTTCCTTTATTGCTCATTTTACATTGCCGTCAGAACTGGTATAAATAAAGCACAAAAACGTAAATTAACCTCAAATTCTTGACATACTTACAGACAATACTAAACGAAATAACATAAGAAACAAAGAATTAAAGCATACATTATGCCATGAAAAATAATATCTTAATTAGCTTATTACAACACAGTTGCGTAACACAAATAAATGACAAGGAAAGAAAATATACCTCATTGGCCGCATAGACCCGAGAGGGTAAACATCATCTTCACGATTCACCAACAAACTTAGCAATAACCTTTCAATCGTTCGCAAACTTTAGACACATGGCTTGCAAGCCGTAGCACGTAGCTCTGATTTAGCGAGTGCACCCATACAAATTTCCACACGGAACAAAAAATAAGTTCCCACCCTTTCCACAAAGTTTTAACAAAAGAAATAAACATGAAATTATTATTTATTATCCATAAGACATCATTTATTTCAAACATATGAATTTAAACCTCTCATATATATATATATATATATATATATATATATATATATATATTACCCTGTGAACCAAATTGAACTGACATATATACGTTGCCTTTGACGGCAGCTACACTCCCACTAAATCACTTGTGATTTCAACCAATGAATAATGTGTGCGCGACTACTGTAAGTTATATAGTAATGTTAGTCAGCTTCAAGTAATGTGACTGTCTTGTGGATAGGTCTCTCCAATTAGACTGATTTGCTGAGTCTTTTCCCTTGATCATCTAGTGCCGAGTTACTGATCAATAACTGGACCTTCCGCACACATCCATCTTCAGCTGGATACACAGTGGCGACTTTAGCCAGCTTCCATGCATTTCTGGGTGCAGTGTCGTCTTGTACAATTACTACATCATTGACTTTCGCATTTCTCTTTGTCTTGTGCCATTTCTGTCTTTGTTGTAAACTCAATAGATACTCCTTTTTCCATCTGTGCCAAAATTCATTGGCAAGGTATTGGACTCTACGCCATCTCTTGCGGAGGTAGAGGTCTTCCTTTACGAAGTTACCAGGTGGAGGCAAGATTATTGAGGACTTCATTGTCAGAAGTAAGTTTGGCGTAAGAGGCTGAGGACCTGTTGGGTCATTGAGTAAGTGTGCTGTCATAGGTCGGCTGTTTATGATTGCCATCACTTCGTAAAGATAAGTCCGTAAGGATGAACTGTCGAGTGTTCGGGATGACTGATCCAGGATGGATGTTAACACACTTCTGACTGTCCGGATCTGCCTTTCCCAAACTCCGCCCATATGACTAGCAGAAGGAGGGTTCATGACGAATTCACAGCCTAGTTGCTTAAGGCATTCTTGATCCATTTCCTTTACTGCTTCCAGGAATTCACGCCTCGCTCCAACAAAATTGGTGCCTTGATCTGATTGGAGTTGACGAACGTTTCCACGTAGGGCAATGAAAGCACGAAGTGAGTTGATGAATGCATCGGTTGATAGATCATCGAGTAACTCTATGTGCACTGCACGAGAGCACAAGCATGTGAACAATAGTCCATAACGTTTCAGCTCTTTTCGACCTTCTTTGATGTAAAATGGACCAAAACAATCCATCCCACTATACGTGAAGGGAGGAGTTGTCTCCATTCTCTCACGTGGCAGGTTTGCCATTCTCTGTTCTTCAGGGTGACGTCGAAACCTTCTGCACTTGACACAGTGGTAAATGATTGATGACACAGCTTGACTACATCCGAGGATCCAGATGCCATTTGATCTTAACTCATTTATGGTCATGCCACGCCCCTGATGTTGCACTTGTCTGTGATAGTGATCAATCAGTAACCTTGTTATGTGGTTGTTTTTGGTAGGATGACTGGATGTTTGATGTGATGATGCATGGCAGCATGCTCTAATCGACCTCCCACTCTAAGGATGCCCCTGTGGTCTAAGTAGGGATTGAGTCGGTACAACCTACTGGTTTTGTCTTTGGTCTTCTCTCTTTGTGACTCAAGATCATTGATCTCTCTGGAGAAGATTTCCCTTTGTACAATGAGCATGATGATAAACTCTGCATCCTGTCTTTCCTCGAGACTTGTGGTTTCATTGGTTCTCTGTATTGTACCCTTGAACTCCTTGAGAAATCTTTGGAGTCTGGCGATTGCTTTCACTAGTCTTGTCCAGCTTGAAAACTTAGAAAAGCGATTAGTGAACGAATAGGTGAACGAATTTTTTGTTGAGGTCTGGTGCACAATGACCCTGCGCACTTCTGGATCTTTGTCATCAAGTTCTCTCACCTTTACCGCACCGCTTGGAAGCTCTTCCTGCCAGAGAAACTCTGGACCACTAAACCAATTGGAAGCAATGAGCTCCTTTGCCTTAAGCCCTCGTGACGCATGGTCAGCGGGATTGTCTTCTGACATCACATATTTCCACTGGGTTGGGTTTGTACCTTCCTTGATGCGCTGTATGCGATTTGCTACGAAGACATGAAACCGTTTCGCTTCATTGTTAATGTATCCTAAGACGACGTTAGAATCTGTCCAGAAGAATTCTTGGGCGTCTTCAAGCTCCAATTCTCCTCTGAGCATGTCACTTGTGCGTACTGCTACAACTGCTGCGGACAGCTCGAGTCTTGGCACAGTGGTTACCTTTGTTGGGGCTACTCTGGCCTTGGCCATAACTAGGACGCAGTGTATCTGTCCTGTTGTGCTGAGTGCTCTTAGATAGGTACAGACTCCATATCCTGTGAGACTTGCATCTGAAAAATGGTGGACTTCATACTTGTGAACTGTCTTGAAATCTACTGGTAGGTAGCATCGTTTACTCTTGACATCGGCCAAATTCTGCAAATCCAACAGCCAGGACTCCCACCGTGACCTTAGCTCATTTGACAATGGCTCATCCCAGTCGATCTTCTCATTACACATCTGTTGAAGTATTTTTTTCCCCGAGTAGGACGAAAGGTGCCACAAAGCCAAGTGGATCAAAGATAGAGGCTACTGTCGACAAAACTCCTCTTCTGGAGAGAGGGCGCTCATTCACGACTACTCGAAACTGGAAATAGTCTGATGCGACACACCATTTAACGCCTAGAGCTCTCTCAATCTGTTGTTCGCCAAGAGCTAGGTCTTGTTTCATTACTGTCTCTGCACAGTCTTCCTTTGGGAGGGATGCCAATACCTGTTGGCTGTTTGATATGAACTTATGAAGTCGTAACCTTCCGGTTTTGCAAAGTTGTCTTACTTCGTTTACCAACTGGATAGCCTCTTCATCGGAGTGGACACTTATTAGGCCATCATCCACATAGAAGTTTCTCTCAATGAAACGAATTGTGGCTTCACTGAAATGACCTTGCCCTTGAGCTGCGATGTACTTGAGGCCGTATTTTGCGCAGCCAGGTGATGAAGCGGCTCCAAACAGATGGACACACATACGGTAGACGGAGGGGTTGGAGTAGAAGTCCCCATTATCCCACCACAGAAAGCGAAAATAGTCTTGTTCTTCTGGCTTGACATGGAATTGATGAAACATGCGTTCTATGTCGCACATCAGCGCTACTTGACCCTTACGAAACCGGCATAAAACACCAACCAAAGTGTTGGTCAACTCCGGCCCAGTGAGTAAAAAATCATTTAATGACACACCTTCGTACTTTGCCGAACAGTTGAACACGACTCTTATTTTTCCAGGTTTCTGGGGGTGGTAGACCCCATGGTGAGGAATGTACCAGGAGGGCCTTTTGTCCACTTCATCAGGTGGAACCTTTTCCGCATCTCCACATGTTATTGTTTCATTCATGAATGTTGCATAATCTTTGTGATATTGCTTGTTTTTCTCAAATCTTTTCTTTAGACATTTGAGTCTGAGTTCGGCACAGATTTTATTGTCTGGCAGATTTGGTTTGTCCTTCTTAAAGGGCAAGGGCAACTCACAGTGACCATTCACTTTCATTTTTACTCCTTCCTCCATTATGGAAATGAAACGCAGATCCTCTTGGGAGAAGTGAGAGTCCTCCACGCGTCGTTCATTGAAATCAGACTCCAGTACCTTGATCACATCTAGTGGTGTGACTAGCTCTTTGACTTGTGTACGACAGACATACATGACTTCATTTGATAAGGGTTTTGATGACTGAACAGAAGGTGTCACTTCTTTGACTATGACTCTGTGGCTGATTCCGATAGCGTCACCATAGTCCACACAAGGATCAGTACCGCCGACTATAGTCCAGCCAAGGTCCGTTCTTATAGCGAATGGTTCATTGTCATTCCCTGACACCACTTCTCTGGGTAGCAGAGCTTGCGAACAGTTGTACCCTATAAGCAGGCCGACATCACACTCTATCATAGGAGCGATCTCTTCAGTAAGGTTCTCTAGGTGAGGCCATGCTCTTGCTGTCTTAGGTGTAGGAATATGGCTTGGATTAGCAGGGATAAAGTCTCTTGTGTATGTCGTTGGGAGAGGTATTATCTTGGATGTGTAGAAGCCTCTTACTTGTAGCCCAAATAGCTTTTGACTTTCAATAACTGTGTCTCTGGATGACATTGTGGAAAGTTTCAACGGCACTTTTTTCTTTTCTGTGACTAGAGCGTCTGCCTTTTCTTGAAGAACGAATGTGGTGTCGCTCTGACTGTCCAAAAGGGCATAGACAAGAACCTCGTGTTCTGGATCACTTGTTGTGGACAACCAAACTGGAATACTTGTCGATGTGAGATCACTGTTAGTGTTTTGTACAACACGGTTGGATATTGCCTCATTTGGTGTTTCTGTACTTGGTTGTGTGGTTTCCCTTGTGTCCTTTTGACTTCCTTGTCACGTTCCTGATGTAAGCACGTTGGATGATTTCCTTTGCATGTGTAACAAACACTTCTCCTTTCACATTTTTTTGACTGGTGACCAGGGCTGAGACATCCAAAGCACAAGCCCTTTGTTTGTACAAACTTGACTCGGTCAGTAATTGATTTGTCCATGAACTTTCGGCAAACATGAATTCCATGGTTTGGCTTTTCACAGAAGATACACCTCTTAAAGCCTGGTTTCTCTATTGAACTGCTTGCTAGCACCTTTGCGTCAACACGTCGGGTCTTTTGGAAACTTGATCTTTCCGAGTCACTTGCCTTTAGTGCATGAAGCGACGTTACTGGATTGCACGCTATCTTGGCCTCTCTTGTGACGAAGTCGACAAAGTTGCTAAATGTTGGAAATGACCCACTTTGCTCTTGTGTCTCATTCACTTTCCTATTCCATCTTGCCGTTAACCAATCAGGAAGCTTGCTGAGCATTTTCTGGTTTTCACTGCAATCATTGAGAACTTCAAGATTCTTCATCTGGAACATTGCTGCTTCACAGCCTCTGAGAAAGTCTGAGAACTCTTGTAATTCAGTACTATCCTTCGGTCCAATCCTTGGCCATGATGTGAGTTTATCCCTGAAGGCTTTGGCGATTACAAAAGAGCTTCCATACCTTTCCTCCAAAATGTCCCATGCTGCAAAATACGCTGTGTCCGTTCCCAAAAGGAAATAGCTCTCAATTGCCTTTCTTGCTGGCCCACCAACATACCTGCGGAGGTAATAGAGCTTTTCATTTATTACTTGAGTGGGTCTCCAATAAAGACTGAAGGTTCTGGTACTGGTAAACGGCTTATGTTGATTGATTCCGCTAACACTCTGGCTAATACAGCAGTGCTATCATCTTGTTTAGCATTTGTTGCATGTTGCTGACTTGTGGCCTCTTGTGGCACAGTGCGTTGTTGCGGATTAGCAGTGGGTTGTGTAAGGTGAAATTCAGCCCACCTAACCAGGTAAGGTGCAGCTTCTTTCGGCTTGGACTTACTGTGTAGAAGGTCTGATATTTCTTCATCTGAAGTGGATTCCTTTTCGTAGACTTTCAGACGGGCTTTGGCTGCTTCCATTTTCTTGACAGTCTCTAAGCGTTCTATCTGCCTTCTCTTTTCTTCTAATGCCTTTTGTTTTTCAGCATTTTCTGCTTCTTGCTGCGCAAGTCTTTTTCTGTTTTCAACTTCAAGATTTTCAAGTTGCCTTTGCTCACGCTCCATTTCTTGCATCACTTTCAAGGTGGCTTCAGTTGCTGCCAGTTCTGCTGCTGCTTCTTGTTTCTTTGCAGATGACTTACTCGAATGGCTTGAACGTGTGATTGCACTTCCCGCACTATCCGTACGTTTGGACCTGTTAGATGCTGCAGATTGGAACACAGAGCCAGCATCACTCCAATGAGTTGACCTTTTAGCTGTGTATTTACCACTTTCCTCTTCTTTAAGAATCTCTGCTGCATGTTCTATTATCCTTACAGAAACAGCATGACATGTGTCTACTCGACGACGGGTATCACTGTCTGGAGTGTCGTAACTGCGCAACTCGTGATAGGTTTGCTTTACTTCTCCTGAAGCATTTTGAACCCTTCCAATGTGATCCTGTAAGCTTGCAGTGCTAAGTGTATCGAGTGCTTTCTTAGCTTGTTTGGCAATAACTTTCCATTTGTCATAATTGGTCTTGAAGTGACACTGAAGCTTATTCACTCTGTCTTCGTGTAGAGCTTGGCCCTTTTCAGTAAGCTTTCTGGTTCTTTGGCTTTTTCTCAAGGCATCTTCTTCAGCTACTTGACTTGTATTTGTCTCTTGCTGTGTGCTCAAGTCTACATTTTCTTCATCAGGAATTGCTTGCTCCTGCAATTTCACAGCTTCACTTCCTTGAACTTCAGGCTCAGCCATTTCACTACTTGAGCTGATGTATGTGTATTGACTTAAGTCCGATTTTTGTGAGGTTGTACGATTACCTAAATTATTTTGAAGAACTACAGATATAATACTCTTTAACTGTTAATATGAACTCTGTAAGGATTAACTTAAATGTGTGTTAAAATACCTTAATGCAAATTATGAACTGTTTTCACCTTAGAAATTACCTTCAATGTCAAATAAACAATATAACTTGCCCTTTAAAATGCCTATGTGCACTTTTAACTGAGCAAATAACTTGTGATTAAACTTTCAATAAGTATAATCACCTTACAAAAAATAAACATACACTTAAACTGCATACACATGCACTTTACCCACTTTTAGCACTTTAGAGTCCTTTTAAAGTTAGCAGAATTAAACTACTTCTTAACATTTAACTTGTTTAAATGTGTTACTTCTTTGTAGCTTGACCCACGACACGTCTGGACTCTGGTCGCCACCTTTCGGGTTTCCGTGCACGTAGTCTTTGTTGTCTTTGATGCTCGCGTGCGTAGTTAACGATGCAACGAGGTGATCGTTAATGGCTCCGTTGTAACTGGCGTCGCTCTCCTTTCCTCCAGCACGAAGCAGGCTGAATTCTGACTGTTACTCCCCTCGAGGTTAAATCAAGGCTCAAATCGTTCCTGGGTTTTAACGGGCATTTATTTGTTGACAAAGTCTTCAAACATGTCTTTACATGTTCCTTTATTGCTCATTTTACATTGCCGTCAGAACTGGTATAAATAAAGCACAAAAACGTAAATTAACCTCAAATTCTTGACATACTTACAGACAATACTAAACGAAATAACATAAGAAACAAAGAATTAAAGCATACATTATGCCATGAAAAATAATATCTTAATTAGCTTATTACAACACAGTTGCGTAACACAAATAAATGACAAGGAAAGAAAATATACCTCATTGGCCGCATAGACCCGAGAGGGTAAACATCATCTTCACGATTCACCAACAAACTTAGCAATAACCTTTCAATCGTTCGCAAACTTTAGACACATGGCTTGCAAGCCGTAGCACGTAGCTCTGATTTAGCGAGTGCACCCATACAGCGTCCACATAACAACAAATTTCCACACGGAACAAAAAATAAGTTCCCACCCTTTCCACAAAGTTTTAACAAAAGAAATAAACATGAAATTATTATTTATTATCCATAAGACATCATTTATTTCAAACATATGAATTTAAACCTCTCATATATATATATATATATATATATATATATATATATATTACCCTGTGAACCAAATTGAACTGACATATATACGTTGCCTTTGACGGCAGCTACAGCAAGTATCCAGTTTAAATGGATCAATATCATTGGCTGCCTTAGAATTGTGTCAAAACCTTTTCTGCAAACCTGGGGGGTGTTATAGACTCTGTCCTACCAACATTTAGCATGCTGTTGAGCCTTCTACTTATTTGCCTTTTCTTGTATTTTATTTATTATTGTTATGTAGATAAACTAATAGGATTGCCGGTTCATGAAAAACTGTATAAAAATACAATTTGCTCCTTTTACTCCACTCATGCCCTTTTCTTAAATAAGCTCAGTAGTAGACATTCTAGCTTTACAATTCAACAAACTTTGGTTAGCATCAAAACACTTATATTTGTGTGGGAAAACAGTTACAGCAGAGGAACTCAATAAACATAGGTTTAGGATACAGAGCATTGTTATAAATATCTATCTTTGCACATTTCACTTATAACCAGCAGGTGGTGCTTGATGAAATTTTTTTGTTCAGAGATTATAATTTAAAGACTTTCAGGATTAGGATTATGGAAAGCCAATCCTGCCAAAATTTTAAATAAAGAAATACAAAAATGAATTTTCTAAAAAATATATATATTTAAACTCGTATTATTTATGTATTTAAACATTTCTTTTCATTTTTGTATTTCTTTCATGCATTTATGTTAATATATGTGTATTCCCATATAACACATTAATTTATTTTATTGAGTGTAACCACATAAGACAATAATATAGTATATTACAGCATTTAATATAGTAAACGGCAGCATACTTATCTCAGAAGACGAGCCACGAGACTGTGTTCCCAAGAACGAGACAAGATGAGATTTTTAGACTTTTTTAAAAGAAATCTTCAATGATGAAATTGTCTTTTATTCACCAAGACACAAAATGCAAAACATGTAGGTATTATATAATCACCATGTACTTCATGGAACACATCAAACTTCTACTTTAATTAATTATATCATGTGGGAAAAAATAATATGTTAAATAAAGCAAAATGCATGGTCACAAACTCAAATGACAGGCACTTATTGCTCAAAATGTGTGCTATGTTTAAGAGGTGTGGTTGTTTTCTAAGCTTCTACATAGTACTCGTGTTTGCAGAGTACTCGTCATTTCAGACATAGCCTTCAGAGAAACAGTTAAAACTGCATAAACACATCATGTTTATGCTTACATTGCATATATGTAAGACACAAAGGATCCCTTTTTTAAGAGGTTTGTCTGTGAGGTATTTAAAATAACATAATATGACCTTGCAGTTGCTATACTGTACTTGTGGTACAGTCTGCTCATCTGCTGTTCAGCTGCGTGCTCCCAAAGCGCTCCAAACAGCTCACACCTCAACAAAATGTGCACTCCCACAAATGCACCGAAATATATTTTGAGGTCGTACAGATTCAATTTAGGGTGCATATACAACTAAAATGCTCACTATTTCGAGCCCATCACTCCATCATGCGAATTGCATGAGGAAATTATGTTCTTGAGACTTTTCGGATCTCGTCACACCCCTACAGTTTCACCATGGTGTTGCTTCAGTATAACCAGAGTTAACCATGCGTTTTCTAGTGGAACTGTGTTCATACAAATCTGACAAATAACATGGTTTCTACACTTACACTATGATAAAATAATGGTTGATTTCCTTAAGGGCTTTGAAATCCTACTATAGTAAATACAATAGTACACTACAGTATATATAACTGTAATATATAGTATGCTGCAGTTTACTTTGCTGTCATATACTATATGATTGTTTCATGTGATCACACTCATCTCTTGCATGTCATTTTGTCAAAGCAAAAGATGTGATTGTGGCCTAAAAGTTTACCTGTGGTCTACAGCAGCACTCTGTGCTCGACTGCCATGTCTGAAACAAGACACGCCCCCTCATTACCATATAGACACAGAAATGTAGAAATAAATAAATAAATAAATATGAAAATGTAAAAATTTCGAAATACATATATATTAGCATAAATGCATGAAAAAATACGAAAATGTACAATAATTAAATAAATGTTTAAACAAATACATTTAAAAAAAATCGTATTTTTAGAAAATTAATTTCTGTATTCGTTTTTTTAAATTTCAATTTTTTACATTTCTTCATGGATTAATTTATGTATTTATTTACTTTTAATTTGGGCAAGATTGGGCCTCCATACCATAACGCAAGGTTGTGGGTTCGGTCTCAGGGGATTGCACATATCTATGTATAAAAATGTATAGGATATCTAGCTTTGGATAAAAACGTCTGCCAAATGCATAAATGTTAATGTATGTCGCAACCTAACGCATTGTCAAAGTGACAGTTATAAGCAGCCTTTCGGTTAGGAAAAGCGTCAAGATTTAATGTAACATTACAATGAATTGAGATATATTATAGTTAAGTTACAAGTTAACAAGTTGGATGAGCAGCGTTCTTTCAGGGCAATGGCGGCTGGTGAATATTTTTAGATGTGGCTGTGGCTAAGGTGACCACCAACCAACAAACTAAATGTGGGAAAGGTAATCCGTTTGTGTGAGACACGGAATGAAAACATTTGTATTAGTGGTGGGCCGTTATCGGCGTTAACGTGCTGCGTTAATGTGAGACTCTCATCGCGCGATAAAAAAATGTCGCCGTTAATCTATTCTCAAAGTTGGGTTGGGAGCTGGGTCTATACTACAGAAGCTAAGATGACTTTCCCCTTGATATTTTAGCGCGGATGTATACCTAGATTAATTGCACTGTAGGGGGCGAGAACGAGAATTTTCAACTCGCGTCATTCACGCCGCCTCATCATGTCATAACTAGGGCTTCATTCGCACGATTCGCGCCGCAAGTAGGTCTATCGCCTCTTTGCATTGAATTAACATGTAAATCACTCGAGCTTGACACGCCATTCGCGTTGCGTCTGAACACAACATAACGTTACTGTGAAATGACCACATCAAACGTGACGTGCTAACATGGATGCAGCTATGAAGCCGCCGGGTTTGCTTCAGGGAAAATTTATTTTTAAGAAGCTTCCCAATGGAAACCTCGACAAGACTAAGGTTGTTTAGACCTTGTTCAATGTCGAATTGGTTTACTGTACGGAATTGGTTTACATACAGTTGGTTTAAAAAAAAAAAAAACTTTCTCTCAACAGAAAACTATTTTAATGGCGATTTTAATGTACGGGTCACTGTCTCTTTAATTTTTGAGCACAGATCAGACGAGGAGTTATCATGTTGTAGACTTTGAAGATGTTCTCAAAAAGAGAAAACTAAAAGGAATCAAGAACAAACTAATATTGAAAAAGAGTTTCTCTTTTAAAATGTATTATTGGTAAATAATACATTTCATGATTAATTTTTAATAGGCTTTCCAAAACCTAAAAAGGTAAACACAGAAAAAAAGAGAAACGAAAGATTCAAAGCGACACAGTCTACAATGTTTTACTGACTTTTATTCGGCAAGTTGACATCAGAGGATCGCAGCCCAACCTACTTAAAGACGTTGCAGCCTCTTGATGGCTAAAAACACTGTCTTCTTCTCATACATTGGATTAAAGGCTTTAAAAATTCGAGATTGTATAAGCTCGTTCTTCATTGGTGCACAGTTTTGCTGCTTTTGACACAGCGCTGTTAAGTAGTCAAAAACTATTTAACGTTTTTCTTAATTTGACATTAACTAGACTGCGGAAAGAGCGGGCCATTTTCTCAATATGCGACGTGCGGGACAAGGGGTGAAAATGCTGTGCGGTACAACGCAAAGCAAGAAGGGTGGTCACCCTAGCTGTGGCACACTGGCACAGCAAAAAGTTTCGGCAAGCAACAGAGTTAAAGAACGTCTAGTTACCTATTTATTCATTACTCATCTCTGATCAATTAATTTACCATTAGATACCATTAGAGAAGCTTCGTGTCTACTTCTTTCCTTTTTCGCCTGTCTGCTGTCTGATTATGATTGTCATGAATTCTCGACACGGAGAATCTAAGTGCAGGCAGACTCAGAGGTTAAGGGGATAACAGAGACTTTATTTATACAAAACAGGACTAAAAAGGCAAAACAAAAACCCACGAGGGTTTAACAGAAATCACAGACAAGGACTCACTAGACTACAAACACTTAGGATGACACTAAACTAAACTTATAGAACACGAGGTAATATTTGGTAGGGATATGGACTTCACAGAACAAAAGACAGGGGTAACTCACACGACAGAATTCCAGCAACAAGGTATAACTTTGATAACATGGACAGAGTACAAGGAACGAGGTATAGTACCGTAACATCAAACAATCCAAGAGCACAAGACAAAGAACATGAGGGAGTTTTATAGGGGAACAAACACAGGATAATTGGCAAGGGAACAGGTGTGGGTAATGAAAAACTCAAGGAAAGTAAATTAACACAAACTAGGAAACAGGAGGGTAGGAACGATGACGAGACAAGAGAGAGATGAAATCATCTCTCTCCCACATGAAACAGAGGATCCTGTATGATTCCACCTCTAGAACAAGAAATACCTGACAAGGTGAGGTGGAATCATGACAAAGATGTCAGGCTGACCTGGACCAGCTCCTTTAGAGTTAGTTCGTGTCAGAAATTACCTGAGCCTGCCATTGACAGACAATTGGAAATTGCGCCACTACAGATCAGCCCTGATTTTAGCAGTTTGGGCCCTTTTCAGATAAGATGTGTGGTGATTGGGTAAATTTTATGAAACGTCTTAAATAATTTGTATATCTTGAATCAGGATTTCACTAAATTCTACAAAGTCCCGCCTCCTGTAGGCGATTTCTCGATCGCCCCTAAGCTGAAATTGAGCCTTGTGAAGGAAACAAGGAACAGCTGGGGAAACTAATGACTCAATCATCACTTTAATAACAATGAAACCCAATACGAACTCTGTCAAAGAGAAGCAGAGAAAGGTGTTGGTTTTGGGATAAATCTGGGCCAGAATTGAAATGAACTGTTGTTTATATTTGGGTCAGCTCTGCTTCATTTGACACTGTAACATAGATTTGGCATGTCTGCGGCCAAAATCTGGCAAACAGGAGTGGACCATCATTCCATGCGGTATGTGGGCCAGATGAGGTGATATGGGGAGTAAGGTGTGGGCTGCAAAAGTTTGTTTTATTTATTTAATTTCTTTTCTTAGTTTGTTGTTGAAAATGTCCCAGTTGAGACAGAGATTGTGCCATTTTCAAGCAGTTTGATTGAACATTTTTGTTTCACATTTCGGTTGCATTTTTGGGTTATGAAAAATGTACCGGCTTGTCTAACCTAGTTATGTCAAAATATGGATTTAATTAATCGAATCGCAAAAATCTCAGATGTATCGCCAAATATCGCATCGCTGGTGGAAAAAATGATATTGAACCGAATCGCGATGAACAGTCCAAGTTACACCCTTACCTCCTACATCCCATCAAGATCCCTGCGTTCAGCAAACGAGTAGCCTTCTCAAGATAGCAGTAAATCGCTTTCACGCTCATTCTCCTTCATAAGTCCTTCCTGGTGGAACATTCTTCCGAACTCAGTCTGGTCAACCACATCTCTCACCAAATTCAAAAAGCTACTTGAAACCCATTTCTTCTGTGAATGCTTGACAGACAAATGAGAAAATAAATAAAATACCCTTTTGTTGAAACCATTAACTTGGTATTAGCACCTATTGTATTATTGCTCCTGTATGACATTTCGCTTTATTGCTCCCTGAACTCTTTGTAAGTTGCTTTGGATAAAAGCGGCTGCTAAATGACTAAATGTAAATGTAAGTTTGATTACACGTTACTGAAAAAACTGATGTCGTTTACTTATAACGCCATTAATCCCATAACTGGTAAGCAGGTGAGAGAATGAAAGACACGAGACACAGTTTTTAACATACAAAATAGACAGTTATTGGTTAGTTAGATAAATGCGGAACAGGTACCTTTTGAGTTTCTTTGTTTTGAAATGGATGTTGCAGCTCCGGTGAAGGCACTCAGGCAATCAGATAGATTGATTCTCCTGTTATTTGTTGAAAGCATCCAGACAGAGTGAATATTTTCTCCATTGGGATTAAGATCTGCTTTTAAAAAAGAAATCTGTTGTCTATTTTATGTAGGCTTAAAGCTTGACTGGCTGTGCATATATGGGAACGCCCCTGAGCTTTTATAATGTAGCTGCGCATTGAATATCAACTCAGAGAGAAAATACGAAATAATTGAATATATCTTCATATGATATATCGTCGTGGGTGTGGAAAACATTAACCATAAATGTTTTAATGATGTTTTCAGTCTGAGTTGAATATGGAAACAAGGGAGCGGGGTCAAGATGCAGGACAGGAAAGAACATGACACAGAGAAACAAACACAAGACAAAATCTTGTCACACCAAACTTGAGAAAATGACTACAACAGAACAAGATTTACAGTTTTACTTTATTTTGGGACAACAGGGAACAAACAATTCACTAAGGGTTCCTTACCAATATACGTTTTTTAATTTATTGTAACAATGAAAAAGCAAAGGCTGCTAGCTTAAAATATTTCACACACATTTTCCAATCAAAGTTTTTTTCTATTTGTTTAACATATTATTTCTCATTGAGCGAATGTTAACATACTGTTTCCAAAATCTATAAAATTAAATTCATAAAATGCCAAATGAACAATTTTGATGTTACCAGTCGTGGGAACATTTGGAGTTGGAGGTCTGCATTTTATAAAGTGTATTTGCATATCTCTCATAAAAAGGACTGCAAAACATCTCATATAAACCGCCCAGAACTCGGAGAAATAACCTTTCAACTAACAAAACATAAAAAGAGAAAATGCTACCTGAATGTCCAATAAGTGGTTTATCTGTCAAATATCAGTTGCATTAAATCACTTGAAAAAGACGAAAAAAGACTACCAAAACAACACAGTAGACCAAAATATAAACTGCAACTAAAAGCATCTGTGGAGGATTTTATCCTCATATGTGTGGCATCATGCTGTGCTTTAACTCCTACTAAGGGTTTGAGTGTAGTTCTGAATAGATGTTTGAAAGTATGCAGCGGTGTTCTTTTTTGATTGAAATAGCATGATGTAACATTTTGGTACAAAATAGCTAAATAAAATTGCATAAATACTCAATACCTGGAAGATTGCATTAAAAAGCATTACATATTTGCTTTTGAAATTGACATAAGATATATAGTATGCAATCCAGATCACGTAGTACAAAATTATACTGAAAGTTATTGATTTAGCCTCATTGTAATTTTTGGGTAGATCTCTGGCTATGTAAGAAAACAAGATACATAAGAAACCTAGAAAAAAACGTATGAATAACATAATGCTAGCGGCTATAGGATGTGCTAATTCACAGGTGAGCAAAATCTGGTCTTTAAATGAAGAGGAGTCCCTGAAGAGTTTGGTAGGCGAGATAGTACTCCAAAATACACAAGCAATTAGATAAAAGACGGAAAAAGCTGTAACAATGACCCACTGGCCATTGTACTTTACCCACAACCCATGCACATTAGGAAACTCTGCCATTTTGAAGACACAAACTATTTGAAAGGAACGAACAGTCAAACAGGAAAGACAGACAGTGTAAAAATATGCATATAGGAAACTTCTCATAAGACACCTAACAGATGTCGGTTCTCCAAAGAAAAATAACAAACCTATACAAGGTATTATCAAACAAACTAACATTAGGAAAGACATGCTGCCACCAGCAGACCTCACCACCGGTGTGTTGTTATTCTGTGCGAAAACGATCAACATGATGACAAGAAGAATTAACAGCCATATGCCAGACAAAATAACTGCAATGGAGGCAATTTCTGTGCCCTGAAGATAGACAACAGAACGTTGCTGACATGTCATACTGGCCTCATCTGACCATTCACTTTTTGCACATAGACGACAGGTGTAAGGTTCCCCTAGAATAAAAAGACCAAAATAATTTACAGCAATATTTTAGTAATACTTCCAAAACAGTTAATAAAGTCGGTGCAACACTAACGAAGTGCCAAAGCTACAATAAAATAGTAAAGTAAGGCCGTGTGTCCACCAAAGCATTTACACAAAACACCAGCTGCCGCTTTCATTTCAAAGTATAGATTAATATGCTGGCGTCAGGAACAATGCTTTTGTGGACAAGATACTTACGAGAATAATTCACATAGGTGTTTTGCGGACATTTGCTACACAGAAAGCAGCAATCATGATATCCCACTGGTGCCCTTGAAAATCCCTCCTCACACTCAACAGAGCAGTTTGAGAAAGGAACCTTCATAGGACAGAAATTGGTTCAAGTTGATCTAGAAAGAGTTTAATATAATGGCTGTAAGACTATCAGAGGTAACTTACAGAAACATTGTTACGCCAGGGCAAGAGAGAGTTGTTGATTGTAAAAGTAATTTCTGGATATGTGTCATAAGTGCCCACCATCTCTATCCATGGAGGATTTGTTTCAGTGTGCCACAGCACCACTGCATAACTGACAGCTGGATCACCATTAGCATCATATTTCACCTGACGGCCATGTAGGAGAAAATCCAACTTCTTAATTTCTCCCAGAAGCTGTTGTGATTCGTGGTGAATATAATACATTTCAAAATGTTAATTTAAGAGATGAAATAATTAACAAACTGTGGTTTATATCTGCCAACTGGCACAAGCAGTTAAGCATCTGTCTGAATAAACAAAACTGGGCAAACAATTGTGTAGTGCCTCACAAGTTTAGGGTACACCACAATAGTAATAATACATTTAAAAGACCGAAAGCGCAACAAACAACAACAGATAAAAAGTAGTTATGATGAAGTACATAATTAATACAAGACAAAGATTTCTAAACCATACAATAATTGTATATGTAAATAACAGCATATATGAGAACACGTGCTGCAGAATTTTGGATGTACTGCAGTACTGCATACAAATGCATTAGAGTAGACAATCCTGGAGTAGCAAAAGCATAAATAATCTTTCTGAATAAATTAGAGCGAGGTAAGGCCTAATTCTTGCAAAGTTTCTGAGATGATGCAATGCAGATTATGTCTTGATTTGGTCAAATGAGTAAAAAAAACAAGGTTACATGCATAAGCGAATGGAAATGCAACATAATCATTCATAATCAAACTAAAATTGCTACCTTTGTGAATAGCTGTTGGTTAGCCGATAAGAACAAACTCAGTCTTAGAACAATTAATTTTAAAACAATTGTGGTGCATCCAGGTTTTTACAGTCTTCAAAAGAATTGAACTCTCAATCTCATGACACAGGGGCAAAACCTGTGGTACTGTTAATGATGCAATGGCCATGGAGGCCATCTGCAAAGCCTGTGTACCTGTTTCTTATGCCAAGGATGCCTTTTGCAAAACCCTTGCTCCTGTTTATGATACTACGACCATGGAGGCCATCTGCAAAGCCTGTACTGAACTCTCATCCAGCCAAGAGGTCCTTCCCAGAGGCCACTGTATTCCCTGACTCCATAAGGATGACCCAAGTTCCCTCCCTTAGCCAAGATGGCTGCCTCTGAGCTCCCTGGTCCCTAGTCCCAAACTGCCCCCCTGCTCTACCGGCTCCTTTCTGGTGCTTTGCTGCCAGCTCCACCCTGGTGCTCTGGTATTCTGCTGCTGTGTCACCAGCCCCACCCTGGTGCTCTTCTGTTCCGCTGCCGGCTCCAACCTAGTGCTCTGTTACCACTTCCGCCCTGGTGCTCTTCTGCTCCACTGCTGTCTTTACCCTTTTGTTCTGCTGATCTGCCTCCAACTTTGCTCCGGTGCTCTGCTGTTACGCCCTGGTGCTGGTCCCGCTCAGTCACTAACCGGACTATATCTCCCAGAAGCCTATGCACACCTTCAACCATCTTTGATTACTACCCGCACCTGATCACAATTACCAGAATCTTTATATGCACAATAACACCTGTCAGATCTTAATGTTGTGAACATGCATTTATACTTTCACTGAGAAACCGATTCGGACAGGCAGCATAACTGAATTACATTTGAATTTGAAATAGAGAGCGTATTTGGAACGACCAGTTTCCAATTTGTAAACTACAAATACTTTTTTTCGCTAGAATACAAACAAAAGTGAAAATAAAATTTTAATTTATACAATCTCATAAGAAAGCAAAGATTGAATGTGGACATGCCTTTCTACCTTGGAATGCAGCCCCTGACAGACAGCCCATTCAACGTGCCCAAGGTGTGTTGGGTGGTCAGTGGTGAAGCTCAGGTGTGGTGGTCAGTGTTGAGTATTGTCGTTCAAAGTTGCCACATTTAATTTACATAGCCACACATCATTTACATTCTACAGAATAGGTGCAAAAGATTTGTCTACTTATTACAGTAAGTCTTTGCATGTTGCATTTAAAGTAATATTTAGTATTTATACTAAGCATTAATGATAGTATTTAGCAAGAGCAGGGGCTCCTTTTACTTCAGAGCTAAATGGATGGAGCTGGTAGAACTCCACTATGCATTAAACTATGCGATCTGAACCCTGCTCGAGCATTTTTGACCCCCAGAGTCTTGTTCTTTTGACTATGGTTGGATGCGGCATGCTTTACCGTCCTCTGGTACACTTGAAAAGATGGGCTCAGGTCCAGTTTTATCAGACTCAGACATGGAATGTGATTGTTAATCTTGCCACAGCAAGGAACCTAAAGCATGACGTGCATTACAATGCAATTTAAATTCATCCTGCAGCTTCAGCTGTCGCAAAATAAAACTTCATGTCACGGAGCAAGATTCCTCTGTGTCTAGCTGTGTGTCACAGCGCCTTACACGACTTCTAATGAAAGGTTTGTTATACATCAGGCAGGGCCGAGCAGACCCATCGGGATATGACAAAGTACCGCAAAAGTGATTTAAAAGCAGATGGAGCCATTTACCTTCGAATGAATCTTATTTTTGATACTTTGAAATCATAACTGCATGGCATGATGTTGAACACAATAAGGAAAAATTCACACAGTACATTATGGATTAATATAATTTTTTGGGTGAACTATTCAGAACATTACAGTATAAACAGTCACATCATCGTAACTCAACAATGCCTATCCCATTCATAAGAATTCACTTACCATGTATGGCTTGACTGTTGTATTTTTTTGGCATTCATTCATGTTGCACTGCAGAACTTTATGTAATGCATGAGCTATGGTATATATTGCAGTGTAGATGGCAAAGGACAATGTGGAATCTTCCTGAATAATTTCCTCTGCATTCAACAATGAGCAGTTTTCACAATCCTGATTACATGTCTTAGTCTGGATTTTACTCTCAACATTATCATTCATATAAATCTTAGTTGTTTCTTTGGCTTTACGGGTGAATTCATTAAATCCAGGCACTGATAATAATCTCTCCCTGATGCCAATAACTGTACCAATTATTTTGATTCCTGGCTCTCTTAGAATCTGTTGATTCGTTGACAAGGTTTCACTTGCAATCCAAACTTTGTCTCGGATGTTGTTTGCGATAGCTGCTTTGATTATGTTTTTTGCATATTGTGGCTCAGCGAAAAGCACAATGACATTGATGTTGAGCTTGTCAATCCTTCTCAGAGTTAGACTGTAGTTTGCATTTTGGCTGAGAGACTCTTGATAGCCCAAACAAATGCCCGTATTTCTGATATACTTGTTAAACAGTTGGAGGCCATCTTCACTGTAATTGTCTGGACCTCCAAGAAACGCAACCCAGTTCCATCCAAACCACTTTATGATGCGAAGAATCACCTTTATCAGGTCTTTGTTGCTAGGAATTGTTCTTATAAAAGAAGGATAATTAAGTTTATCACTCAATGTATAGCTGGTAGCTCCATAATTTACCTACAAATGAAAAGAGCACAACATAACATACAGTAAACATTTAAACATAGTGAAGTAAAGATGAGATTGGGACATTTTTCAGTACCAAATAAAAGTTTAAATCACAGTCATTATTTACCATTGGTATTAGGTCCATTGTGGCCAGTGGTGCAATAGTAATAGTTCTAATGCTTCCATATGGTCCTGTTAAAGCTATCACTTTGGGTTGATGGGTGTTGAGTTTTTCTTTAGGTTTGATTGATCCATTCTGTGAGATAAAACTAAAAACTGAAGGGAAATTCTTACTGTCAGAACAATGGTCAAAAATGTCATAGCCTAGAGAAACATTTGGCAGCAGGGTGGTGGAGTTATTGATCTCCTCAACACTTAACCTCATTACTTGGAACATCTGGTAGCCAGAATTTGAGAAAGTGTGCCTAGAAAACATCAGAAAAGAAGTTAATTGCACTTATTCCACAGCGCTCTTGAATAATTGATTCTGATTGGCTATTCTTTACATTCCAAAGTAAGTATCCTCTTCTCGTTTGGCTCTCAGCGGAGGAGGTCGCATTTTCTCACTCCCCGTCCTTCCCCATATCTTCCCCGCTTTATCTCATGTCCTCTCTCGTTTCATCTATTGAGAGGCTCTCTCTGCACTGCTCTCGAAACTTGGAAATTATGGATCTGATCAACTGGTCCCTTAACGCAATTGACACCATTTACTCGACGAGAAACACAGGCTCGGGTGAACCTGACTGCCCTGATGGAACGTTCGGAGCTGGCTACACGATGGACGGGTGGGAGAGATGGCGGATCGTGTGTCTGGCAGCTCTTTCCGTGGAGGACATTGAAGATATCTACCTTTTCGGAACCATGATAACAGGTATTATGCTGATTGGATTATGCTTTGCCCTGGGTTATCGAAAAATTCTTAAAACGGGAACAGCTATCCAAAGCCTCACAAGGCTGCCATTTTGACGGAGGCCGTGGGAAGAGCGGTCAGCACTGAGACTGAGACTATTAATCGCAATATGGATTATATCTTGAAAAAGCTCACGGCTATGGAAAGAAAAATTGATGATGTTAGAGACCAAAATGGACAAAGAGAGTAGCCGTGGAATTGGAAAGCGGTTTACTCGCCCCAAGACGAAACAACTGCAATCTTATCTTTTCGGCCCCCCTGAACCAGGACTGGCCTTGGCCGAGGCCGATACTGGAGAAACAACCCTGAAGGGCAATGTGGCGAGACGCTCTTATGTTCCCTCCCCATCATACACATACACACACAAACAGACTTTTGGACCTTATCGCTCATACACCCACACAAAGACTCAGAACTATCACACACACACAACCAGACACAACCAGACTTTTCCCTGCAAACTCCTCCGTATGCTTTGAACCGCCAGCCTGACGAGCGGGCCTGTGATGCGGCGCCGTAGTGGCTCTGGGCCAGATGGCTGCTTGTCGGAACTTGATTATCTTACCCTGTTGCAAGTTTTGTCTATGATGTATTATGTGTATCTGTTTGTTCATGTTTGCTGTTTTCTTCTTAAATCCATTTCGTTACACTGTACTTGTTATATGTGTAATGACAATAAATTGAATCCAATCCAATCCAATCCAATATGCTCATCTAATCTCTAGTTTAATAACATTAGTTTGTATAAAATACTTAGGAAATAAAGTTTTGTCGAAACCATCTCTTTAAAAGTACAAAAATGGCTTACCTAGAACATTCGATGGATTCTGGAGAGAACATGGCTGTTGTAAGTTCAACTTCATGAACTGGAAACAGCCCGCCCAATAAGAAATCTCCATCTGAGCTAAATTCAGATGATGAGCAGAAAACGTTATAAAAGACACAATAAGTAAAGCCCAAAAGAAAATTGTAAATGTGATTAAAAAGCATGATTTCAGATGGAACATTGCTCATGAAACAGGGATCTGCGTTGATTTTTATACTATCGTTTAATTTGACTGAAACATTTTAATTTGCTTAAACCACTTTACTCAAACCAGATTACTCAAATCTGGGCATCACTCTCAGTGTTAATATTACATTTACATTTAGAGATTAAGCAGAACCTTTTATCCAAAGCAACTTACAAATGAGATACACCAATATAAGCAATTGTAACAACATAACGATATAACGACAACAAAAAGCATAAGTGCAGTAAAAACTGGTCTTCTATAGCCACAGTATACAAAGCAAAGGATCTTTTTAGTCTAGAAAGAGCAGGTAAGAAATAGAAGTGAGAACTAATCGATGAGGAAGAGATGTCTTTTCTGCTGATTCTTAAAGATGGCTACAGAATCTGCTGATCTTGAAGCAGCCTGCAGATCATTCCACAAATTTGGAAAAGATCCAGAGAAGTGAGTGTGATTTATTATTTTTGATAAAATTAATGGAATGCCACTGTGACTTTACAAACAAGGTAAAAACAATGGTATTCGCCTGTGGAAATTACACATTTTCTAAATGTGTACTGTAGATTTTACAATATAAAACCTTTTTAAAATCCAACAAACACATACCTTAAATCCTACAGTCCCCAGATGTTAAACATGTTTAATTTTTTGTCAGTTTTAGGTAAAACAATGCTCTTTAATATACTGTACTTTTGTGTATTTTTCTTTTATGGATCCAATCTGATATTTAATACTACATGCAATGAAAACAAAACGAATTTCTGAAGAAAGTCAGGAAATAATTTTATCATAGCTATTCTAAAAAAGATTTCCACATTATTTCTTAATTACCACAACTAGACTTTGCGATACAATTTATAGAATACACAAAGAAAAAGTGTTCAAACATAAGAAAAACACTTTTTTAAAACTACTGTGTATTATTAGTGGTGGTCGCGAAATGGCATTTGAAATAATAATAAAAATCGTGAACAAACGTAAAGACCGGACTGCCGAAAAAACACACAAGAGACCGTAGATCGTCTCCGTGCTTCTGAGATTGGGCCTTTGAATTGCGCAGAGCGGCCTGCATGCAGCAAGTGGTCCTTTGGCTACTTTTTCACGGGGTTACTTGCAAATTGCAAAGCTAAGGTAACAGATTATTGTGGACTGCTAACCCAAAGTGTAATTTTAATGACTTATCAACATTCATTTAAGTTAGACTTAAATGACTACCTAAATGAAGGTTAGTTGGTAACTCGCTAATGAAAAATTTGCCTGAAAACTCATAAACTGCTAATGCAACGTGTACTTTTGACGTCTTTTAATCTTCTTTTAAACAATTTCTTAGCATGCTTTTAAAAGTGCTTAAGAGAGCACGACAATTCATTAATAACGTTAACGGTCGATGTCGTTTTATATTTCAGTCGCCATCTTAGCGCGCCAAGCAGCTGCCTTTTGAATACGCGGTCCTCGTCCATCCATTTGATTTCGGGGGTTCAACATTTCTTTTCGAGGTGAGACAAACAATACCGTTCCAAACTAAAAAGTTTTATTTGCCTTTCGTTGTAGTTATTTAACCAGTTTTTGCTCTGTTTAGCTGCAATATCTGTGGTAAGTCCGTCAAATCTTTACGGGGGAATTTACTTCGTTGTAAACTTCATCGAAATGAACCACGTTGTTTATTTAAGTGCTTTGCGGTCGATTGCAAACAGATTTTCGTTACATATGCATCGTTTGAGGGTCGTTTTTACCACAAACATAATGTAAATACACCTGTTAACGTTACTATCGGGACAGCTGTTGCTGCTGTTAAATGTGCGGTGGCGTTATGTGAGCGTTATGTCACGATGCTAAATTTGTGAGCTCACTTGAAAGAGCATATTGTGGAAGGACATGCTGTGAGTTGTCCAGTGAGAGGATGCAGAGATTTTTTTAAGTTCAAATCTTCATTTTCCTCCTACATGTCAGGGAAACACAGAGATTTTACCGAAAGCTTATCAATCATCATCACAATCTGTTCCAGCTTAATTAAATGACTCTGGCTCTGAATTTGTTACAGCTATTGCTCAACAGCAATGACAACTATTGGAATGTGGAGCAACTTAACAGTTTTGGCACTTACTGTTCCTTGAAGGCTGCAACTTACATTTAAATAAAGAACTGGTTTCTACTGTGCCGTACTTCAACTGGCAACATTAAGGTAGAGCATCGGGCAAGAGAACTTTAAAGATGTATAGTGCATGAATTGAACAGTAGTTTCCCATAAGTTATTCAGTACAAAAACTTTGGATGGGTAATACGTCAATGTTGTGAAATATATCTATTAACAATCAATGTAATAAATCTGAGGTTGAAGAGGCAAACAATGCCATGTCTTAAATCTGAGGTAGAAGAGGCAAATTATTACATTTGGAAAGAGGGGAAAAAACAAAAAACTTCCTCAATACTCACTCATCTCAACAAATATTCCATTCCGAGAGATTCACTCATTGCACAAATCATTCTTCAGCGTCAGTAGACGCCCTTTCAGTGGTTTGTTGTCCTCAAGACACATCACAACTTTTTGGATAAATGTGAATGTAAGTTAGAGATTCTTTGGGTACTTTAGGTGTAGTACATAGATGTACCCAAAGAGCAGGAGAAATGAGTCAGCAAGATTTGTCGGACCACTCACAAGTATTTCATCCTCCACGACAATACAGATGGTCTCAGGGGTGAGGAGGGCCGCATCATTAGTGTCATCCATGACTAATTTCAGGAGAGCCACTGGAGTGTCAGTGAGGTCTGGACCATCTGCTGACTATAAAACACAAATAATACAAGAATGAGTTCAGCTCCTCAAGGATACAAATCATGCTAATGATGTCTAGACAATACTGTCAATTTGCACTTAGACTGCAACTAAGCTACATGTTTAAACTATTTTCTTTACATAGGCTTATATCTTATGTTAGTTTCACACCCGTCGGTAAGCATACTTTTTGATTAGTGGAATGCTTTATACTTGCCTTTTCATTTACATTCATGCATTTGGCAGATGCTTTAATCCAAAGCCACTAACATTGCAGTAACCTATACATTTATACTTCGGTATATGCAATCCCCTGGGATCGAATCCACAACCTTGCGTTTGTAACGTAATGCTCTTACCACTGAGCTACAGGAAAGCTGTATTTATGTAATTAATCATTTATGTAATGTATGTGCAATCCCCTGGGACCGAACTCACGAACTTGCGTTGTTGCTTGCACAGTGGTTCCAGCCATAGACCACAAAGGAAAAACTTAAAATTGTTAATCATGTTTTACGAAAAAAGTAGCTATTTGGACTTTGGAATTTGGATATGGATTTGGATTTGGAAAGCTGATAAAGTATCTTTTTAAGACAAGGTGCATGAGGTGATGAACAAGGAGATGAGTTAAGGCGTGTGTCTGTCCAGCTCCTTGTAGAATTGATTGCGCAGGTTAATGTTGTTGATTCGGTGGAACTCTGCAAACACCTGTACATTGACAGAATTACAAAGAAATTTACAAAGATGAATTAGGAACAGAATTGTGAAAGTATTTTAAGAAGTTTCAGTTGGGATGTAGCAAAACCATGTGTTCATGAGGTTGCCTATGACTAATTGGTTTCTCTCAGTCTTTTCAGCTGTATGATTTCTTCTCTCATTGTTTCCAGAGTGGCTGGGGTTTGATCCTTCGGTAGGTTGATGATGTAGTTGACCTCAGCTTTTTGAGCTTTCTTTATGTTTTGATGGGGGTGATCATTGACGGGGTTGTTTCGGATCCGTCTCCCTGTGTTGATGGTTACTTCTGCAGCCCCAGCTTTGGCCAGATTGTTACTGTAAGATGCAACCTTGTACCCTATGTGAGGTTACCATCCCCACTCCCCGTCTTCAGCAGCGTCATTCTGAGACATGGATGACCTGTAATTTAAGCTTTAGCAGCCATTGCCAATTTCTTTTCATGTGGGTATGTTTTAAAACTGTAGACAGTTTCTGCCATTTTTTTAAGGATTTCACTCTTCTGTGACCTCTTTAACTTGAGCAAATTTCCTGATTCTTCATAAACACGATTTCCTTCTTCTAGTATATGCTCCATTTCAAAACCAAAGTCAGGAACAATAAAGTGATCCTGCCAACTCTTCTGTCGCTTTAACACGGTAGATGAGGTCTCACCTTCAGGTCTGACGACTCTTAATGTGCCCTTCTCTGGTAACTCCTGGATGTTCACAATAAGAGAAAGATCTTCATCAAAGTCTGATCCTCATCCAGTCTTGGCTTGAACCTCTCTTGCGTTATATCTTTCAGCTCCTTCACTGACTGGTCGCTCAAGTAGAGTAAGTTTCAGGGCGGTGTTTCGTGCAACATACACACGCAACACATGCTTCTGTGCAGAAGTCATCTTCTGGTTCCTAAAAGACTAAAACACGTTAATTTTAATGGAGAGTGAAGGTGACACACACAACATTTACATGTCCACATACCCACTGGTCCACAATGCTCCAAGAGAATGTTGCAGTCATTTGTTTAACTGCTTAATCAAATCTTCAATTTAATAATATGAACGTTTGGGTGTCAAGAGTTATCTTTCATCTACATTTACATTTGTGCATTTGGCAGACACTTTGCGGCTTACATTGCAATGTCCTATCCATGTATACATAGGTACGTGCAATCCCCTGGGATCGAACCCACAATCTTGAGTTGTTGTATGCACAGAGGTTCCACCCATAGACCACATTCACTTCACGTGCAATGGAGAACATAAAGAGAAAAAATACCAATGCCATGTTCTTGTGGTGAAGTTGTGATTTTTCAGGTTCTATAAGGTTTTATTCCATATTTATTTGTTCATTATTCGTTTGCTTTTCCACTACGATGCGCGGTTTCGAACAGCAGAGCAAAGCAGCCTGCCCTGCTCTCTGCTTTTGTCAGAAATGCCTTTGTTTTGAGATGGTGATAGTAAACTTTTAATCTAACATTGTGATATAGGCTCCTTTTGTGTGTTTTATTTCCGTGGATTTTATTGAAGACTAGTCAAGTGTTGATATGATAATATATATAGGGTAAATTGATCAAACGTGTTAAAATTACTGCCGGATGTAAGCCGCTTGCGATCGATGACGCCCCCCAAAAAAAAAACTACATTAAAGAAGTTGAAGGTCAATCGCGCAGTCGTAGGGGCGATCCGGAGGAAGAGAGGTGGGCCGGGACTTGCTGAAAACTGTGCCGTGATCATTGTACTCCACCGGGATGCTCTTCAGATCTACGGGTAGTGCCTGCGGAGGACAAAAAACAGAGAGAGAGGAGGCAGGACCTAGACAAGAAACATGACATGCTCTCGACCCGCACTGATAGATTGATGAGGGCATCGAGTTCTGTGGGCAGGTCTAGGGGTGCCAGCTCATCCGCTATTTTGGCGTTTAGTCCGTCTAGGAAACGGCCACGTAGGCCAGTCCTTTTCCAGTCGCAAGCCGCCGCGAGGGTTCGGAGCCGAATGGCGTAGTCTATGGTTCTGATCTCAACTCAACTCAACTCAACTTTATTTATATAGCGCTTTTTACAATTTTCATTGTTACAAAGCAGCTGTACATGAGACACATTGAATACAAGTAAAACAACTGAAGGCATATACCTGTAAAACAAGGAAAAAAGGTGAAAACAACAAAGACAGACATACAAATGCTCCACACACACAATATGCAAACATACATACACAAACACATTGACATAGACGCACACGCACACAGTGAAAGCACACATTTGAGATAAAGGAGAGAGAACCACAGGTCAAATATTAAACGGACTATAAATTATTATATGTAATAGTGATTATATCTAATTTCTGAATTCTAAAGCAGCCCCCCCGGCCAGGCAGATAGTGCAAAACAATATGCAAACGGTGGTGAGGAAACCAAAACTCCCATCGAGAAAAAACCTCAGGAGAACCCAGGCCCAACCAGGGGATTCCAGTTCCCCTCTGGCAAAAGCTGCTGCCTCTGAACAAGCTCAACAGTGCTTGCACAACAAGGCTAATTAAAATAAAAAATGTTAGATTTAAGATTATCATTAACAATCTAATAGCATTTGAAATGTTGTAGGAAAATCAAAGTTGTTGCGAAATTTATCCAGCTCTATCCTCTTAGCTCTTGTCAGGTCAGCGCTTCCCATTCTCAGCTCTGCCATTAGGTTTGGGCATGAACTGCATCCTGCGGTAACCTTGGAACAAAGAGACAAGACTGGCTGAGAGTAGAGTACTGTTCTGCACTCTTTGATGCAACAAGTACATCATTTGTTGTTGGATGTGTTCCTGGTTCCGGTTGATCTAAATAATGCAGCCTAAATCCTCTGAGGATTAATATTATGGAGATGTAGTGTATGCAAGATTAAAAAGATGAGTCTTTAGTCTAGATTTAAACTGACAGAGTGTGTCTGCCTCCCGGACCGTGATCTCCTGGGCAGTCGCATTCAGTCGGGTAGCTTGTTGTCCCAATAAGACCCACCTGCTGAGATTACAGCGCGAGGGGCGGGTCTTGCTGACTCCATCTTGGTTAGTCCATTCTGTTATGAACGACTCAAGAGTCAGATGCAGGAGAAGGCAAGTCTTTAGTAGACCCAGCAAAGAACACTCACACAGTGGATAAATGACACAACTAGGGCTGCAACAAACGATTATTTTGATAGTCGACTAATCTGACGATTATTAGACCGATTAATCGACTAATCGGTATGTTATTAATGATTATTCAGCTTTTGCAACTATTTAAAACATTGAGTTATAGATGATTTACGTAATGAATAAAATCAATTCAGCTTTTGAAATTTGTTTTAATGAACTTGAACCAACTGGTTACTTTCTTTAAGTTTGCTAATTCTGTCCAACTCGAATCACACAAATACTCCATACAAACTTTTAAATACAAATAAAAATAAATAAATCCGCTACATTAAAGGCCCATTTTTTAAAAATGTAAACAAATCTCTTGACAGAACCATTAAGCAGCATTGCTATGATAACAGTTCAGTTTAACTCTTTCCTGTCAGCCTTTTAAAAAAAAAGTTGCCATCCTACGCCAGCGTTTTTTTATATTTTAACCAAAATGTAATGGCTCAAACTACATTTTCTGTAAAGAATATATGGACAAACAATATGTCTAATGAAAGAAGACAGTCTCTGCTTTTAAGCAAAGGAAACCGTATTCTTCAATCTTGATTTGGTCTTTTTTATCACTCCTTAGATGTGAGTAGGTTTCTTCAAAAATGCATTACTTTGATTAAAAGATAACTTTGAGATAATAGGTTTTTTTGTCAAAGATTCCGCAAAGATTACAATCAGAACAATCATTAAAAACCGATAAGAAATAAACGTTCTAGGTTCTAGGATTTTGTATTTTCTCCAAAGGTGTGTAACAGCGCCACCTGCTGTACAACAGTATAAACACTGATTGCCGCTATAACTCGTTTGGCGGGGAACCGTTTTTTTCTTTAAATGACGAGATAAATCATCAATCGGTGAAAGAGTTAATGAAAAAGAGCAAGTAACAGAAGAAAATATTTAAAAAATAAAGTCAATATATAAGACTCCTATCACTTCAACCCTCTCTTATAATCATTTTCCTCTCATGTAATACCTAATAGTGTTATAATAATCAAAACAGGCTTGACTTTTCAAAGCTTTTTACTTTGCAAAACAAATAATAACATAACTATAATTATATGATTATCGTTGTTATTATCATTACTGTTATTATTGCATTCTCTCATAAAAAGATTTACCGCTAAATTAGTTAGTTTGGTCTAGATAGAGAACACTCGCCTCTCTTCTGCTCATTCTCCGGGATGTTTCCTTTTTAAATGCTCCAGCATGCAGGTTTTGCTGCCGTGAAAGGCAAGTTCCGCCTTGCTTGCATTGCACACAACCGCATTTTTTTGTTTTCATTTTGGTAAAGCTTTCCCACACTTAAATGTGTTCGCACTCGTTTGTACTCCGCCATAATTCTCGCTGCGTGTCCTTCTACGATAGCATTCGGGAAGGCTGCATTACGCTCTAGCGCTACAGTGCCGTAGCGGTCAAATTGTGATATTGCAGGCCCTTAAATTAAGACACGTAATCAAACGACTACTCGACAACAAGAATATTTGTCGACAATTTTTTATTGTCGACGTTGTCGACAATGTCGACTAATCGTTTCAGCCCTAGACACAACGATAGAGAATGTGAGAGTCAGACGGCAACAGTCAGTAAAGGCTCGAGCCCACGGCCGGGAGAATCAGCGGACTGCACCTTGAGGTGAGTGAACCAGCAAGGGGGATATAGTCTGAGAGACAATCCACAAATAACAAAAGTAATTCCGCCCAGCGAGTGCCAAGGAAAAATCCACATGATGAAGACACGTCAAACAAAAGCAATTCCGCCCCGCAAGGTTCAAGAAAAATCCCACTTGATGAAGACGGTCCAACTAGGGTAATTCCGCCCAGCAAGAGACTGGCGACAATCTGCTTACAGCAAGTTCGAGCAGAAGGCGATGAGCATAACCCTGGCGCTCCCTCTCGCTTGACAGTGGAAGTCCATAGCCTCAATCCCCTCAACCCACAGCGGCAGAGAACCGTGGAACAGAAATATAGCGTTACCAGAGCGGTTACCAGTGCGGAAAACCAAAGGATTCCACAGGCAATCGGAGGGAATCCCACAACCCTTGGAAGTAGCAGAGAGATCCCTCGAGCAGAGAAACTGGAAGCCGGAGATTCTTATTTGAACAGAGAGCAAGGCAGAGGTAGATACTAGGTGCAGACAAACAGTTCTGGAGCCTAGAAAAGACAAGGTGATTTCAAAGATGTGCACTCGCACTACAAGACAAGACTAAGCATGGAGATCCTTCTATTAATTAAACCAAAATGGACTGACGCCGGACAAGAGGAAACATTAGGAGTATAAGGGAAAGTGAACTGAGAGAAAACCAGGGTCAGCTGGAAAAAGAACGGGTAAATCGGAAAACCCACGTGAAGAGTAGAAACTAATAATGAAGCAAACAATGCAACGAGAGGGGTGGGTGCAACGCGGACACCGGACACATGGTGAGCTAGCATAACAAAAATCACGTGCCCAACAAACATAACAAGACGTAAGTGAAAACCACACAGGTGCTAGACCAGAGACCTGATACTTGTAGACTAAATTTAGAAAATTAAAATGTTAAAAGATGAGCAAGTTAGTTATTAACAAGCAAAGCCTCAAAGTCGTGTGCTTATAGATCTGCTATTTCTGTTGTTGATGTTTTTGTTTTTAACAAAGTATTAATAAAAGGTTCAAGTGATCAACTGTGGACCCCAAAGTTGAGATAGAAACATTTACTCATTTGGCAGACGCTTTTATCCAAAGCGACTTACAAGTAGGGTGCAGTGGGCAGCTATCACTGCAGAGCAAACAGGGGTAAGGTGCCTTGCTCAAGGGCACTTCAGTCATTTCCTAATGGCACTGAGAATTGAACCAGCCACCTTCTGGCTACAAGTCGAACTCTCTAACACTAGGCCACAACTGACCCACATCCATTTAAAGAAATAGCAAAAGAATGACTGTGGAAACACATAAAATAAAAACAATTGTTAATAACATTATTCCATAATACATCCTACCTGAACTGTTAAAATGATTTCAAGAAGAAAAACCCGCTGATAACATATCACAGTTGTATGATTCTATGACAAATTTGTCACATTCAACAACTTCTAAAGTTACAATTACTTTGATTTGTATTCTATTTACAACAAAACTTCACTGTGCAGATTGTACAAATGTATTCCCAGTTCCAAATTTAAGACTATTTATCGAAATTCAATAAAAAAATATAAAAAAACGTAGCAATACTTTCCAAATCAGGGCTGATGATAAGACGGCGCTTAAGAAAACGAGGGCAATAAGATGAATCAAAAAATGAGGTGGTGATGGTTTGAAGCTGGGGGATAAAAGTGTGCATTGCAAACAAATAAGAACAAATTTCACTGTGTTCCACATCAACACAGGCTGGCCAAGACTTCCCGCATCAAGGCAAATTCAAGATGGCTGACTCAGCTTTCCTGAGGGAGAGATAAGACACACCCACCAGAACTTCATGACATCGATAACTTCATGACACTTAAACCTTTTGAGCGTTACACACAAAGCAGCTTTAAAATAGCCCTATTCAATTATAGTGGCATAAATCTCAACAGATTTCAACACTTTATAACTGCATAACGACATTTGACTGTTATGACCTTATTAGTTATGAGCTAGTACAACTGTTTGTGATTACAGTGTATTTGGGCACGCTAAGGTGTTCTCTGGTTTACTAGCTGATTTGAAGGAATTGGAGGAGAATGGGATTGCAGTATCAGATGAAACCGTTCGAAAGGGAACCTTGTATTGTATTGCTGTGGATAATCTGGGTTTGCATTCTATCGGTGGCTTCTCTGAAAAAATTCAGTCTTACAGAATATTTCTGTAGATATTGTCTAATAACCCAATCTGAATTTCAGGGCGATGATCCTAATGTTTAAGGACCAGCCCGCACCATTGAGAACTACAATTAAGCTGTTGACCGCATCCAGACTGATGATGCATTAGAGGTTGAAGGAGTAAAATTCACGTCAGTGTTCAATTCTTCTTAATACTTTAATTTGTGTCAGCCAGGTTTGCCACCTTGTGTAGGGTACACAATCTTTGAGGGTGTTCTGTCTTATGATCTTGCACTGTATCTGAAGTATTTAATTAACAAAAGCATGGTTCACATACTCTGGAAATGCAATACAGAACTGCAATTTTTTAAGACTGCTTCCGCTCATAATTGGTGACCGAGTGAAAGATGCAGCATATGATGGGTGGCAACTGACTCTGCAGCTGAAAGACATTTTGGACTTGATATTTGCTCAGAAAATATCTGTTCCTCAGAATACATATCCTGATGTTTTTATTCAAGAGTATTTAGACTCAAGAAAAACTTTATTCCCAGAAACTAACCTGACACTAAAGCACCACTATTAACATCATAACCCAGCACTGATCCAGACATTTGGTCAACCGGTAATACTGTAATAATAATACTTCCAAAGTATTAACAGTTTTAGTCAAATAACATGAAGACCAGTCCAATCGTGAAACTTTTCTCCCCCAAACAGCAAAGATTGATTCAAGAAATGAACATGCACCTTTGCGTAGATGTAACATTACCTGCAGCTCATATCACTTCAGTTCATGGCAGACTACACACACATGAGCTCTCTTCTTGACGTTCTTGTAAAATATTTCTACTACTTATTTTTTTATTATTATAAGTAAACAAGCACACCGCTCCACTAAAAGCAACAGCCGCGAATGGTTTGTATCCTGGAAAATGCGCTGAGGGCGTCTGAACGTGAGGGGTGAGGTAGTCATGCGAAAGGTCATCACGTGGGTCATTTTATGTAGGCTAAAATTATTATTTTTTAATTTAACCAATATTTAGATTGGGCAGGTCTTCCCAAAATGGACTATAATTACAAAAAAATACGTTTTTTGTCTTGATAAAAGGGCACTTTCGCCAAAAAGACAGGTGCTTAAGCACAAACAGTGTCTGTTATTTTAGATACAACAATCAAAAGCTTCTTCAGTCACACTCACAAACATCAGTGTCCGTTCATTTAAAAGTGCCTAATCCATTGAAAATCTCTAAAATATGTGTTTACTCTCACATCTGTAAGGTATAGAGTGAAGAAAGAATAAACCGTTAAACAATATTATATTTTTATTTAGCCTATTGCGAGCACTGTCAAGCTTTTGCAGAGGCTGCAGCTTTTGCCTGAGGGCAACTGGAATTCCCTGGTAGGGCCTGGGTTCTCCAAAGGTTTTTCTTCTCCATTGAAGTTCCTCATTCCATGTTTGCCTAGCCGGGGGACAGCTTTAGAATTTTAAAGTTTTACTTATGCAACCAGGTGGTATAAAGCCTTGTAATTTCCTTGCATGACCTATAATTTACAAGTGTTGGCGACAGTTGGAAGTGTTTATGTGGTGAAATGCAATTTTTAAAGCATCCTGTGGTAAATAAAGTGTCTATTTTGCAACATCCTTTATATAAAACGTTTCTGAATGCATACTGTACGGTACATTTCCCAAAATATTTAATATAAGTCAAGCTATGTCATTGTATAATGCAGTGGCGGCTGCTGGTCTTTTAAAGACGGGAAGCTCATTTCACAATGAATGAATGAACAAACTATCTAAAAAAAATATATAAACACGACGGAGGAAATGTGGGTATACATTAAACTGAAACAAGGAATGTGGTGTATAATTGTGTGAAATGTATGATGAAAATTGGCAAGCAATTTCGGCAAGCAAATAGCAAGAAATAGGTTGCAGCAGTTTGTCTTTCAACTACACTTGAAAAATCCGCAATGGGACTGAGATTGAATAGCTTTAGCGTCAGCGACTTTTTATAGAACAAAATCGCTGTCAATCAAAACGAGATGCAGTCTTTCGACAGACCCTCCAATCATCACGCAGACGCTCGGAGTCCGGGACAGCCCACTCCTCCATTCATCCCAGAGACGCTGAGCGTCCGTGGGCGGGACATAATCGCAGCATTATCCAATGACCGTCTTGTTTCTAAGCACTGAAAAAAACTGTTTAAAGCAGCCCCATTGAAGTCAATGGACGCTGGGCTTCAACAGAGTAATGCACTGTACGCTACGGGAATGAATGAGAAGGAAATCGAGTCAGCCGACCTAAGTAGCGGATTCTGAACGAAATTGTTTTCGTTCGAGATGAACGTGTTTAACGCATTTTTGGTCAATAAAATGTTAACATAATAGTACATATATTTGACCATTCATTTTTTGACAATTATAGGGGAAGCTGAGCTTCCCTTGCAGTCTTAAAGAAATCGCGACTGGTATAATGTCCGTGCATATATAACGTTGTACCATGTGCTGTAAACCTGTTCCGTTTCACAAAATATTATACATAACAGCTTGCAATTATTTTATGTGATCTGTTTGTCATTATTTTGTTTAAATGACATAAAGACACTATGAACAGTGCAACTGAGACGTTTAAAAGGTTACTGCCTGTATGCTGGTAGCAGGTCATGAAGTGTATGACATAATAATGGACTGAAACTGTGGTGATTTATTGTGGAGGTCATCATTATGTGAATGTTTTTGCTTTGCATTCATCATTATGTGGCTTTTATTTCTCTCCAACTGTACATGGGAAGATAAAAATGTACATTAGTTTCTGCTTTCTTCTTACAGTACTGCTGTATTTTGGAAATATTTTCCAGTTTTGCTATATTTTTGCTTGACTTTGTTCTTTTGAGACATTTATGGACAGGATATGTTTTTCTTTCATTAGTATAACCACATTTTGTGGATAAAGAACCCAATTTTTTGTATCGGCTTTTGCCCAAAACTAGTATACTGAATATCTGAATTTCTGAACTATCAGTTCAACTATAACTTAATAATTGAATAAACCGCAAAGTAAATTGAACCCATTAAAAGTGTTCCGATTGGTACATTTGGTCACACTTAACTTATTTCTTACTACGCAAACACCAAGTAACTAAATTAGGATACAATATCATGTCACTTGCAAACTGTAAAACATTAAACGTTATGTAACTTTAAAGCTCGACTTCATCTGGGAGATCACAGCCAGGAATATGTGAATATTTAATCCGCTAGTTGCATATGTCAGATTTATTGCATGACCTAGGCAGTGAACTATCAAACATTGTTTACTTAATCCACAGAATCAGTGTATCTGTGAAGGGATAGATCAAATAGGCAAATTGATGAAAGAAATTTCATGCTCCCTCCCTTGTAAAAGTATTTTGTAGTATTTTTAAAATACAAAAATACAGAAGTTTATATTGATACATGGTGTGGCCGCTGTATTTTGTAGTTTATTTTGATACACTTAAAAGTAAGGTATCTGGTATTTTATTTTAAAATACATTTTTAAGTTTAAGTTGTTTAAGTTGACAGGTCGTATTTGGGGGCAAAACCAATAAAAACTTTCCATTCAGCTGGGGGGCCGGGAGCTAACAGTAAACCCCGCTTTGACATTCCATCACATTGAATAAGCATCGTGAACGTTTCAGTATTTTAGTGATTGTATGCCAGCTTTCCTCATATTCTGATTATAAATTGTGATTTAGGCAGCTCCTGAAATAGAGCTCTGGTAATATCAATGGTATCAACCTCAGCTACGTAGGTTAAGTTTGCTTTTTACATTTGGTTTCACTGCACTGTTAAAGAAGGCCAAGTATACTGTGCGTACGCATGATATATTGTCCTGGCTCTGTCAGTGCAATAACTCTATGAGCTTAGTTTTCTATCTACCTCAGATACATGTGTCTTTTAACCATGACAACCAAAGACATTCAAAATGTGGGATATTTGCAACATTAATAATCTTGTTTACATCTAAACATGAGTTAAGAAGCTGAAAATATGAATTATATTGCTCACAAATGTATCGTTTTGCATCATAAGATATATTAACCTTTGACATGTTACCCTAGAGCTGTGTGTATTTATTTTATGATGGATATATCATATAATCCTTAAATTATAATCCATAAAATCCTATCATATATTATTTAAAAAAGCTCATATATCATATATGCGTTTTTTGAAATGGGTCACTGGGACTCTATTCACTTGAATTACAAAACCAGGAATAGCAAGGATTTGGATTAATATTACTCATAGACCAAAAGAAGTCTGTCACTTAATGTATGACTGGTAGCTCCATAATTTACCTTCAAATGAAAAGAACATAACGTTACATACAGTGAACATTTAAACATAGTGAAGTAAAGATGAGATTGGGACATTTTTCAGTACCAAATAAAAGTATAAATCACAGTCTTTATTTATCATTGGTATTAGGTCCATTGTGGCCAGTGGTGCAATAGTAAAAGTTTGTGTGCTTCCATATGGTCCTGTTAAAGCTATCACTTCGGATTGACGACTGTTCAAGTTTTCTTTAGGTTTAATTGATCCTCTATGAGATAAAACTAAAAACTTAAGGAAAATTCCAAAAATGTCATTGCCCAGAGAAACATTTGGCTGCAGGGTGGTGGCGTTATTGATCTCCTCAACAACAAACCTCATTACTTGGGACATCTGGTAGCCAGATTTTGAGAAAGTGAAAACATCCGTAAACATGATGTTAATTGCACTTATCTCAGGCTGTTCTTGAATCTTCATTTCTGATTGGCTAGTCACAACATTCACAGGTCTGTTATTCCCCTAAAACATCCGTCCAAAACTAATCATCCATGTCATGATTTCAGTCATCTTGACTGGTGGCCGTTTAAAATTACACGTAAATATTAATATATCTAAATAATAACATATATGAGGGCATATTTACAAATTATTAACTCTATTTGAGTAAATTGGGGAAGACCTGCATTCTTTAGAAATAGTTCATAAAATATTTGGAATTAATATTTCATATTCAATAATTTACTCATGAAGTAAATAGCCATGTAATAAGCAGGGTAACATACAATTCAATTTTATTCATACAACGCTTTTTTACAACGTGCATTGTTCCAAAGCAGCTTTACAAGAGAAAGAAAAACAGAAAGAACACAGAAAAGGTAAAACACAGCTCAGTGCATTGTGTTTGTAGAACAAGCAAGATCATTCTAAGAGATTTTAATGGTATTTTTAGAACCTTTTAACTAATCTTATATCAGCACGTACCTGGTTAGCGAGCCAACACGGCCCTGTGGCGAGAAACCCAAACTCCAGTGATGAATAAATGGAGGAAAAGCTGAAAAATAACAGTTACAGAAAAAACTGTGAAAAACAGCTGTCAGTACAGGATGATGTAAAAAAGCTGATTGTTGATAAACTCTCTTCAGTGTGATTTAAATGATCACAAAATTGTATATGAAATAAAACGCTTTTATTTTCTCAATAGTGTAATGATGACAGGTTTAGGTTTAGGTCTTGCTTACCTAAAACATTCAATGGACTCTGGGGAGAAATGGAGTGTTGCATGTTCAACTTCTTGACACAGGCCACCCCATAAAAGATCTCCATCCAGGCTGAACTCAGATGATGAGGAGAAAATTTTATAAAACTCACAATGAGTAAAGCACAAAGAAAGCATAAATGGAACTTATACGCATGATTTTAGATGGAGTGTTCACTCTTTCACTGTTGCTTATGAAACAAGGTTGTGTGGTGGTTCTTATACCAATATTTCATTTGTTTAAACCACTTTGATTACTCACAAGCTTTGGAATTACTATTCATTTCCTTACTGATTTAAACATAAGATGTTCTCTTCCCTTTCAAATATTAATTAATCAAAACTGTGGAATGACAATAATCTTTCTGGTTGATTGATAGACCATCTTTATCTGCAATTCAAACGTTGTACTGGATGTTGTTTGCTTTTTACAGATATATTTTTTGCATATTGTGGCACAACGAATACCTTGATGACACTGAAGTTAGTTTGCATTTTGGCTTAGCAGTATGCCAGACAATGCCAGTCTTATATTGTGTAATCTGTAAGGCCCACTGTTGTGTTACAACGTCAAATGGAGCTGCACTAAAATAAAGCTGTTCAAGTTTTTCTTCTTTAAGAGCACATTTACACAGTTAATGACCTATTGTTCAGGTCGATAACTGTGCTGTTTGATGGTATATGTCAATAGTTCTCTTTCCCGGGCCATCAATTTATATAACCTGCAATCTTGCATTTCCTCTTTTTGATTGGACTGGATAAATCAATATGCAAGGTAAATGCCCACAAGATTTTTAGTGATTAGTAAAACCACAAAAACTATTGTAGGCATTATGCATTTTTTGTATATATTTTAGATCATGCATATATTAAATTACCGCTAATCCAGGGGGTTTCTGCAATGTGAAAATAGTCAATGGTATCCCCAGAATGTCTCTGTAAAGTTTCTGCTCAAAATACACCACATATCTATCACTTCAATATGTTGAACATGGCCATTTGTGGCTGCAATGGAAAACGCGCCGTTTTTGTGTTTGTGCAAATGACCTTCTGCTCTCCTTCCCATATGTAAAATATGAGGTAGAGCACTTACACATGTGTTTTGGATGACATCAAGACAAGCAATATGGCGGAAAACTGCAATTATGTCTGTAAAGCCTTGCCCAACCAAAACCATACACTAACTGCTATCAAAATCACTTTTAATGCTTGTTCATAAATATGAATTAAATGGAAAAGACAAAACATCGATAGAACAACATATGCTGACCATTTGGTGTATTAAATGTTGACCATTGATAATGAATCATTTGGATGCATATTACTAACTGACATAAACACGGATAGAGGAATAAACATGCATTCAGAGTACTTGTATATGACAGACAGGTATAGAGAGATCAGCAACCAGGTGTTATTATGTTGTGAGTAGCAATATATGCGTAATCTCATTGTCTTACAAATGCAAACTCTGTTTCTATCCGCTCTAGGTATTGTCGTACGTAGGACATACGAGAAAACACTGAACTCACAGAGAAAGACACTGCCATAACTTTCATTCATTGTAATGAATAAGCTTTAGAGAAATGATGTTGGTCACAAGTCATCTGAACCGATGGGCTCGATGCATTTATGCAAGAGTGGGAGCCAAAGTACTGCACGCGGGGGTGAATGATGTAAGAATGCGGCAGTCGGAGATCCTAAAGAGGGACTTCAGGAGTCTGTTCGATACTGTTCGCAACGCATCGCCCACGGCGAGGATCATCGTATCAGGCCGCTTCCTACTTACCGACGAGGGAGCGAAAAGTTCAGTAGACTATTTACGCTTAATAATTGGTTAATGTCATGGTGTATTGAACAGAAGCTGCTCTCTGTAAATAATTTTGATCTGTTCTGGGAGCAACCAAGGCTTTTCCGCCCCGACGGGCTGCACCCCAGCAGCATTGGAGCGGAAATTCTGTCTGACAACATCTCAAAGACGCTACGCACTATTTGACTAGTAAGTACAAATTTTAACCATAGTCTGTGTTCCTCTCACCCAACTGTTAAGAATGTTACTGTTAAGAATGTTACTGCTTCCAAATGCATGGAGACTGTGTCTGTCCCCCGAATAATACAACCAAATAATAATTTATTTAAAAGTCAGAGAAAAAATCTTATCATGATTAAACCAAAAGACAATATATTTAATGAGCAAAACCAACGCCTAAAGTTAGGGCTACTTAATATTAGATCACTAAATCCAAAGGCAGTTATTGTAAATGAAATGATCACAGACAACAGCTTTGATATACTTTGCCTTACTGAAACCTGGCTTAAGCCAAATGATTACTTCGGTCTAAATGAGTCTACTCCACCAAGCTACGGTTATATTCATGAGCCACGTCCGGTTGGTCGAGGTGGTGGTGTCGCAACAATCTTTAGAGACTTTCTTACCGTTACTCGGAGAACAATGCATACATTTAAATCATTTGAAATGCTTGCGTTGAACATAACAGTTCCAAACAACGTTAAAAAATCATTGGTCTCTCTTACATTGGTTACTGTGTATAGACCCCCTGGGCCTTACACTAATTTTCTGATAGAGTTCGCAGACTTCTTATCGGATCTATTGGTTAACGTCGATAAAGTACTGATTGTTGGAGATTTGAATATCCACGTAGATAGTGCTAACGATCCAATAGCTGTGGCGTTTAAAGAACTACTAGACTCTTGTGGTGTAACACAATACATCAATAGACCTACTCATCGACTTAATCATACCCTAGACTTGATTATATCTTACGGAGCCGATCTAACCAATATCGATATTATACCACAAAGCGACGATGTTTCTGATCACCATCTTATAACATGTACACTGCGCACTGCAGAAATCAGTTGAATATCTCGTTATCGACAAGGTAGAACAATCACCTCAACTACTAAAGATAGTTTCGTAAAGAACTTGCCAGATCTGACTCCTCTAATAACCTTTCCAACTAATATAGAATCGCTCGATGACATGACCAGCAACATGGGCACCATTTTCTCTAATGCATTAGAAGCGGTCGCACCAATGAAGTACAAAAAGGATAAATGAAAAATCATAGCACCATGTTATAATAACACCACTCGCGCCCTAAAAAGAGAAACGCGTAAACTGGAGCGACAATGGAAACAAATTCAATTAGAGGTCTTTAAAATTGCATGGAAAGAGAGTGCAAGCTGTTACAAAAAGGCACTAAAAGCAGCAAAAGGCGAGCACTTCCGTAACCTCATAGAAAATAACAAAAACAATCCAAGGTTTTTATTTAGTACAATTGCTAAACTAACAAACAAACAGACTCCACCTGACCTGGCTATTCCGCCGCATCTTGGTAGCAATGAATTCATGAAGTTTTTTACCGAGAAAATCGAATTAATACGAGACAACATAGCTAAAACCAAACCTCAAAGTGTGTCGGAAGAATTAGTTTCAACCGTCACCCAAAAAGAAAAGCTATAGTGTTTTTCTCCTATAAATCAGGAAGATTTAATTAAAATTATTGCAACATCCAAACAGACGACATGCTTATTAGACCCCATTCCGACTACCTTATTAAAAGAGTTAACACCTGTTGGAATTAAACCCATTTGTAACATAATCAACTCGTCAATTAATCTAGGACATATCCCAGGACCCTTTAAGCTGGCTGTAATTAAGCCTCTTATCAAAAAACCAAACTTAGACCCCAATGAACTTGGAAGCTTTAGACCGATTTCAAATCTCCTGTACTTGTCTAAAATACTAGAAAAAGTAGTGTCAACTCAACTGTGTACCTTCCTACAAAATAATGACATGCACGAAAAGTTTCAGTCTGGCTTCAGACCGTATCATAGCACTGAAACTGCGCTCGTTAGAATTACAAATGACCTTCTTATTGCAGGTAACATCTCACTCTTAGTCCTGCTTGACCTTAGTGCTGCTTTCGATGCTGTAGACCATGAAATACTACTAGATCGTTTACACAATTATATTGGTATTCATGGATAGGCACATCAATGGTTCAGATCTTACTTAACAGACAGATATCAATATGTCCATTTAAAAGGGAAATCGTCATATCTTACACAAGTAAATTAAGGATTACCTCAGGGATCGGTTTTAGGACCTTTGCTTTTCTCCATATACATGCTGCCCCTCGGCAACATTATTAGAAAACATGAAATTAGCTTCCACTGTTACGCAGATGATACTCAGCTATATATCTCATCAAGACCAGATGATTCCTTCAAACTATCCAAACTGGCAGAGTGCATCGAGGACATAAAACATTGGATGACTAGTAATTACCTTCTTTTAAACTCTAACAAAACGGAAATATTACTTATAGCACCAAAAACATGTAAACAGAATATCTCCGATTAGAGCCTGCAAATTGAAGGCTGCACTGTTACTCCAACAAATACAGTTAAAGACCTAGGCGTTATATTAGACGGCAACCTGTCATTTAAAAATCACATCTCAAATATCACAAAAACAGCCTTCTTCCACCTTAGAAATGTTTCCAAGTTACGAAATATTTTATGTTTTGCTGACGCAGAAAAGCTTATTCATGCATTTGTGACCTCACGACTTGACTACTGTAATGCTCTACTTAGTGGTTGTCCTGCATCATCGATAAACAAACTACAGTTACTTCAGAATGCAGCTGCCAGAGTTCTTACTAGGTCAAGAAAATTCGATCACATAACCCCAATTTTATCATCGCTCCACTGGCTACCCATTAAGTATCGTATTGATTTTAAAATTCTTTTAATTACTTACAAAGCCTTAAATGGTTTAGCCCCTACTTACTTAACCGAGCTTCCCTTTCTGTCGGTCTCTCAACGTTGTGTCGAGAACGACAGATGGGGTTCGCCCTTGAGAACCAATCAACTCTGACTACTATAGAAAAGGCCAATGAAATTTGCATGCCGGGCTCCGCCCCCGGATATCCGGTATAAAAGGAAGCCGGTGTGCAGTATTCATTTATCTTTTGTTCTTCAGAGCCTTCGCTCATGACTACGAACAGAACGAATTCAATGAATTCTTCTTCTTCTGCCGGATCTACGACGTGGAGCAGCGGATCGTCCCTACCTGCAGCGACCTTCCCCTGGGCGTCTCGGCGGTCCCGGAGGTGTTAGAGATTTTTTTTAAAAAGGTCCTTTTAAGGACTGACTGAGCATTCTCCAGCGCTGCATTTCCCGCTGTTCTATTGGATGCGTCACCCTCATTGAGGAGGGGGACGGACACGATCGCTGCGTTAGGTGTCTGGGCGTCCAGCACACTGAAGCAGCGTTCGTTGACACATCTTGCCCGCACTGCGGGCAGATTGTCATTCAGAAAGTTGCGGTCACGGGTGACTGTCTTCCTACGGGAACCAGCCACCATATCGTCTGCTACACGGGCTGTGACATTGGTGGCTACGATCCCAATGTCCGCGACATCGGGGCTACGGCCCCTAGCCCCTACTTACTTAACCGAGCTTCCCTTTCTGTTTGTCTCTCGACGTTGTGTCGAGAACGACAGATGGGGTTCGCCCTTGAGAACCAATCAACTCTGACTACTATAGAAAAGGCCAATGAAATTTGCATGCCGGGCTCCGCACCGGATATCCGGTATAAAAGGAAGCCGGCGTGCAGCATTCATTTACCTTTTGTTCTTCAGAGCCTTCGCTCAGAGCCTTCGGTCACTTAATGTATGACTGGTAGCTCCATAATTTACCTTCAAATGAAAAGAACATAACGTTACATACAGTGAACATTTAAACATAGTGAAGTGAAGATAAGATTGGGACATTTTTCAGTACCAAATAAAAGTATAAATCACAGTCTTTATTTATCATTGGTATTAGGTCCATTGTGGCCAGTGGTGCAATAGTAAAAGTTTGTGTGCTTCCATATGGTCCTGTTAAAGCTATCACTTCGGGTTGACGACTGTTCAAGTTTTCTTTAGGTTTAATTGATCCTCTATGACAGGGTTCCTCAACTCTTACCCTGGAGGTCCGGAGCACTGCAGAGTTTAGCTCCAACCCTAATCAAACTTGCACACCTGTGATTTTCTAGCGATACTGAACAGCTTGATTAGCTTGCTCAGGTGTGTTTGATCAGGGCTGGAGCTAAACTCTGCAGTGCTCCGGACCTCCAGGGTAAGAGTTGAGGAACCCTGCTCTATGAGATAAAACTAAAAACTTAAGGAAAATTCCAAAAATGTCATTGCCCAGAGAAACATTTGGCTGCAGGGTGGTGGCGTTATTGATCTCCTCAACAACAAACCTCATTACTTGGGACATCTGGTAGCCAGATTTTGAGAAAGTGAAAACATCCGTAAACATGATGTTAATTGCACTTATCTCAGGCTGTTCTTAAATCTTCAATTCTGATTGGCTAGTCACAACATTCACAGGTCTGTTATTCCTCTAATACATCCGTCCAAAGCTAATCATCCATGTCATGATTTCAGTCATCTTGACTGGTGGCCATTTAAAATTAAACGTAAATATTAATATGTCTAAATAATAACATATATGAGGGCATATTTACAAATTATTAACTCTATTTGAGTAAATTGGGGAAGACCTGCATTCTTTAGAAATAGTTCATAAAATATTTGGAATTAATATTTCATATTCAATAATTTACTCATGAAGTAAATAGCCATGTAATAAGCAGGGTAACATACAATTCAATTTTATTCATACAACGCTTTTTTACAACGTGCATTGTTCCAAAGCAGCTTTACAAGAGAAAGAAAAACAGAAAGAACACAGAAAAGGTAAAACACAGCTCAGTGCATTGTGTTTGTAGAACAAGCAAGATCATTCTAAGAGATTTTAATGGTATTTTTAGAACCTTTTAACTAATCTTATATCAGCACGTACCCGGTGAGCGAGCCAACACGGCCCTGTGGCGAGAAACCCAAACTCCAGTGATGAATAAATGGAGGAAAAGCTGAAAAATAACAGTTACAGAAAAAACTGTGAAAAACAGCTGTCAGTACAGGATGATGTAAAAAAGCTGATTGTTGATAAACTCTCTTCAGTGTGATTTAAATGATCACAAAATTGTATATGAAATAAAACACTTTTATTTTCTCAATAGTGTAATGATGACAGGTTTAGGTTTAGGTCTTGCTTACCTAAAACATTCAATGGACTCTGGGGAGAAATGGAGTGTTGCATGTTCAACTTCTTGACACAGGCCACCCCATAAAAGATCTCCATCCAGGCTGAACTCAGATGATGAGGAGAAAATTTTATAAAACACACAATGAGTAAAGCACAAAGAAAGCATAAATGAGACTTCAACGCATGATTTTAGATGGAGTGTTCACTCTTTCATTGTTGCTTATGAAACAAGGTTGTGTGGTGGTTCTTATACCAATATTTCATTTGTTTAAACCACTTTGATTACTCACAAGTTTCGGAATTACTATTCATTTCCTTACTGATTTAAACATAAGATGTTCTCTTCCCTTTCAAATATTAATTAATCAAAACTGTGGAATGACAATAATCTTTCTGGTTGATTGATAGACCATCTTTATCTGCAATTCAAACGTTGTACTGGATGTTGTTTGCTTTTTACAGATATATTTTTTGCATATTGTGGCACAACGAATACCTTCATGACACTGAAGTTAGTTTGTATTTTGGCTTAGCAGTATGCCAGACAATGCCAGTCTTATATTGTGTAATCTGTAAGGCCCACTGTTGTGTTACAACGTCAAATGGAGCTGCACTAAAATAAAGCTGTTCAAGTTTTTCTTCTTAAGAGCACATTTCCACAGTTAATGACCTATTGTTCAGGTCGATAACTGTGCTGTTTGATGGTATATGTCAATAGTTCTCTTTCCCGGGCCATCAATTTATATAACCTGCAATCTTGCACTTCCTCTTTTTGATTGGACTGGATAAATCAATATGCAAGGTAAATGCCCACAAGATTTTTAGTGATTAGTAAAACTACAAAAACTATTGTAGGCATTATGCATTTTTTGTATATATTTTAGATCATGCATATATTAAATAACCGCTAATCCAGGGGGTTTCTGCAATGTGAAAATAGTCAGTGGTATCCCCAGAATGTCTCTGTAAAGTTTCTGCTCAAAATACACCACATATCTATCACTTCAATATGTTGAACATGGCCATTTGTGGCTGCAATGGAAAACGCGCCGTTTTTGTGTTTGTGCAAATGACCTTCTGCTCTCCTTCCCATATGTAAAATATGAGGTAGAGCACTTACACATGTGTTTTGGATGACATCAAGACAAGCAATATGGCGGAAACTGCAAATATGTCTGTAAAGCCTTGCCCAACCAAAACCATACACTAACTGCTATCAAAATCACTTTTATTGCTTGTTCATAAATATGAATTAAATGGAAAAGACAAAACATCGATAGAACAACATATGCTGACCATTTGGTGTATTAAATGTTGACCATTGATAATGAATCATTTGGATGCATATTACTAACTGACATAAACACGGATAGAGGAATAAACATGCATTCAGAGTACTTGTATATGACAGACAGGTATAGAGAGATCAGCAACCAGGTGTTATTATGTTGTGAGTAGCAATATATGCGTAATCTCATTGTCTTACAAATGCAAACTCTGTTTCTATCCGCTCTAGGTATTGTCGTACGTAGGACATACGAGAAAACACTGAACTCACAGAGAAAGACACTGCCATAACTTTCGTTCATTGTAATGAATAAGCTTTAGAGAAATGATGTCGGTCACAAGTCATCTGAACCGATGGGCTCGATGCATTTATGCAAGAGTGGGAGCCAAAGTACTGCACGCGGGGTTGAATGATGTGAGAATGCGGCAGTCGGAGATCCTAAAGAGGGACTTCAGGAGTCTGTTCGATACTGTTCGCAACGCATCGCCCACGGCGAGGATCATCGTATCAGGCCGCTTCCTACTTACCGAAGAGGGAGCGAAAAGTTCAGTAGACTATTTACGCTTAATAATTGGTTAATGTCATGGTGTATTGAACAGAAGCTGTAAATAATTGTAAATAATTTTGATCTGTTCTGGGAGCAACCAAGTCTTTTCCGCCCCGACGGGCTGCACCCCAGCAGCATTGGAGCGGAAATTCTGTCTGACAACATCTCAAAGACGCTACGCACTATTTGACTAGTAAGTACAAATTTTAACCAAAGTCTGTGTTCCTCTCACCCAACTGTTAAGAATGTTACTGTTAAGAATGTTACTGCTTCCAAATGCATGGAGACTGTGTCTGTCCCCCGAATAATACAACCAAATAATAATTTATTTAAAAGTCAGAGAAAAAATCTTATCATGATTAAACCAAAAGACAATATATTTAATGAGCAAAACCAACGCCTAAAGTTAGGACTACTTAATATTAGATCACTAAATCCAAAGAGAGTTATTGTAAATGAAATGATCACAGACAACAGCTTTGATATACTTTGCCTTACTGAAACCTGGCTTAAGCCAAATGATTACTTTGGTCTAAATGAGTCTACTCCACCAAGCTACGGTTATATTCATGAGCCACGTCCGGTTGGTCGAGGTGGTGGTGTCGCAACAATCTTTAGAGACTTTCTTACCGTTACTCGGAGAACAATGCATACATTTAAATCATTTGAAATGCTTGCGTTGAACATAACAGTTCCAAACAACGTTAAAAAATCATTGGTCTCTCTTACATTGGTTACTGTGTATAGACCCCCTGGGTCTTACACTAATTTTCTGATAGAGTTCGCAGACTTCTTATCGGATCTATTGGTTAACGTCGATAAAGTACTGATTGTTGGAGATTTGAATATCCACGTAGATAGTGCTAACGATCCAATAGCTGTGGCGTTTAAAGAACTACTAGACTCTTGTGGTGTAACACAATACATCAATAGACCTACTCATCGACTTAATCATACCCTAGACTTGATTATATCTTACGGAGCCGATCTAACCAATATCGATATTATACCACAAAGCGACGATGTTTCCGATCACCATCTTATAACATGTACACTGCGCACTGCAGAAATCAGTTGAATATCTCGTTATCGACAGGGTAGAACAATCACCTCAACTACTAAAGATAGTTTCGTAAAGAACTTGCCAGATCTGACTCCTCTAATAACCTTTCCAACTAATATAGAATCGCTCGATGACATGACCAGCAACATGGGCACCATTTTCTCTAATGCATTAGAAGCGGTCGCACCTATGAAGTCAAAAAGGATAAATGAAAAATCATAGCACCATGTTATAATAACACCACTCGCGCCCTAAAAAGAGAAACGCGTAAACTGGAGCAAAAATGGAAACAAACCCAATTAGAGGTCTTTAAAATTGCATGGAAAGAGAGTGCAAGCTGTTACAAAAAGGCACTAAAAGCAGCAAAAGGCGAGCACTTCCGTAACCTCATAGAAAATAACAAAAACAATCCAAGGTTTTTATTTAGTACAATTGCTAAACTAACAAACAAACAGACTCCACCTGACCTGGCTATTCCGCCGCACCTTGGTAGCAATGAATTCATGAAGTTTTTTACCGAGAAAATCGAAATAATACGAGACAACATAGCTAAAACCAAACCTCAAAGTGTGTCGGAAGAATTAGTTTCAACCGTCACCCAAAAAGAAAAGCTACAGTGTTTTTCTCCTATAAATCAGGAAGATTTAATTAAAATTATTGCAACATCCAAACAGACGACATGCTTACTAGACCCCATTCCGACTACCTTATTAAAAGAGTGAACACCTGTTGCAATTGAGCCCATTTGTAACATAATCAACTCGTCAATTAATCTAGGACATGTCCCAGGACCCTTTAAGCTGGCTGTAATTAAGCCTCTTATCAAAAAACCAAACTTAGACCCCAATGAACTTGGAAGCTATAGACCGATTTCAAATCTCCTGTACTTGTCTAAAATACTAGAAAAAGTAGTGTCAACTCAACTGTGTACCTTCCTACAAAATAATGACATGCACGAAAAGTTTCAGTCTGGCTTCAGACCGTATCATAGCACTGAAACTGCGCTCGTTAGAATTACAAATGACCTTCTTATTGCAGGTAACATCTCACTCTTAGTCCTGCTTGACCTTAGTGCTGCTTTCGATACTGTAGACCATGAAATACTACTAGATCGTTTACACAATTATATTGGTATTCATGGACAGGCACATCAATGGTTCAGATCTTACTTAACAGACAGATATCAATATGTCCATTTAAAAGGGAAATCGTCATATCTTACACAAGAAAATTAAGGATTACCTCAGCGATCGGTTTTGGACCCTTGCTTTTCTCCACATACATGCTGCCCCTCGGCAACATAATTAGAAAACATGAAATTAGCTTCCACTGTTACGCAGATGATACTCAGCTATATATCTCATCAAGACCAGATGATTCCTTCAAACTATCCAAACTGGCAGAGTGCATCGAGGACATAAAACATTGGATGACTAGTAATTACCTTCTTTTAAACTCTAACAAAACGGAAATATTACTTATAGCACCAAAAACACGTAAACAGAATATCTCAGATTACAGCCTGCAAATTGAAGGCTGCACTGTTACTCCAACAAATACAGTTAAAGACCTAGGCGTTATATTAGACGGCAACTGTCATTTAAAAATCACATCTCAAATATCACAAAAACAGCCTTCTTCCACCTTAGAAATGTTTCCAAGTTACGAAATATTTTATGTTTTGGTGACGCAGAAAAGCTTATTCATGCATTTGTGACCTCACGACTTGACTACTGTAATGCTCTACTTAGTGGTTGTCCTGCATCATCGATAAACAAACTACAGTTAGTTCAGAATGCAGCTGCCAGAGTTCTTACTAGGTCAAGAAAATACGATCACATAACCCCAATTTTATCATCGCTCCACTGGCTACCCATTAAGTATCGTATTGATTTTAAAATTCTTTTAATTACTTACAAAGCCTTAAATGGTTTAGCCCCTACTTACTTAACCGAGCTTCCCTTTCTGTCAGTCTCTCAACGTTGTGTCGAGAACGACAGATGGGGTTCGCCCTTGAGAACCAATCAACTCTGACTACTATAGAAAAGGCCAATGAAATTTGCATGCCGGGCTCCGCCCCCGGATATCCGGTATAAAAGGAAGCCGGCGTGCAGCATTCATTTACATTTACATTTACATTTAGTCATTTAGCAGACGCTTTTATCCAAAGCGACTTACAAGTGGGGTAGGTAATGGAAGCAATTAGGACAGCATAAGTACAACAAGAGCATAAGTGCAATCAAAAAGAAGAGGTTTCATATAGCCTAACACAGTATACAGAAACATTCATTCATACATTTTTTTTTTTTTTTTTTTTTTTAGAGTAGAGAAGAAACGAGTAGAGAAGAAAAGAGTAGAGAAGAAACTTGAGTCAGAACAGAACAGTAAGATGTTGGCGGAAGAGATGGGTTTTCAGGCGTTTCTTAAAGATGGCTACGGAATCTGCAGATCTTGTAGCAGCAGGCAGATCATTCCACATAGGTGGAGTTTACCTTTTGTTCTTCAGAGCTTTCGCTCATGACTACGAACAGAATGAATTCAATAAATTATTCTTCTTCTGCCGGATCTACAACGTGGAGCAGCGGATCGTCCCTACCTGCAGCGACCTTCCCCTGGGCGTCTCGGCGGTCCCGGAGGTGTTAGAGATTTTTTCTAAAAAGGTCCTTTTCAGGACTGACTGAGCATTCTCCAGCACGGCATGTCCCGCTGTTCTCTTGGGTGCGTCACCCTCATCGAGGAGGGGGACGGACACGATCGCTGCGTTAGGTGTCTGGGCGTCCAGCACACTGAAGCAGCGTTCGTTGACACATCTTGCCCGCACTGCGGGCAGATTGTCATTCAGAAAGTTGCGGTCACGGGTGACTGTCTTCCTACGGGAACCAGCCACCATTTCGTCTGCTACACCGGCTGTGACATTGGTGGCTACGATCCCAAAGTCCGCGACATTGGGGCTAATGCCTCGAAGTCTGCCTGTATTAGCAGCGTTAGTGATATGGGGAATTCTGCGAACGTAAACCCGCCAGCCAAGTGCTCACGGGGCCGATCGCACCCCGATTCGCTCTTCTGAACGTTCCCCAACCGGCGGTGGCATACCGTACGGATCCTCAGCCACGCATTCGGAAACAATGTGTGACGTAGATGAAGTGAAAGTGAAAGTGACCTATTTGTCAGATATGGTGACCCATACCCGAGATGTGACCTCTGCATTTAACCCATCCAGTGACTAGTGAACATACGCACAGCAAGTGGTGAACACACGTACACCCGGAGCAGTGGGCAGCTATCAGTGCAGCGCCCGGGGAGCGTGTAGGGGTTAGGTGCCTTGCTCAAGGGCACCGCAATCGTTACCTGCCGGCCCTGAGGATCGAACCGGCAACCTTCTGGTCACGAGTCCGACTCTCTGACCATTAGGCCACGATTGCCCCTACAGAGATGAGATGTCGCTCGCAGCATCGGAGGGAGACTGGCATCCGACTCTGACGAATCCGAGCTCCACCCCCAGCGGTTGAGTTCAGGGCGAAGCAGAAGTGATGTCATCCGTGCTAACCCGGGGATATGTGGTTCCTGAGGTCAGGGCGCAGAGCAAACCGCGCCCACCCCAGGTGCTATGTTTTTCCCAGAGGTGAACGAGGAGCTGTGTAAAACTTGGAACGCTCCACTCACGGACCGTTTCAGTGAAACCAGCTCCGGCTCCCTTACTTCCCTCGACGGTGGGGCAGCCAAGGACTGTGTCGAGATCCCCAGGGTGGAACGTCCGCCTGGGGTGCACATGTGCCGCGGACGGCTACCACCTGGGGGGAATCGGCCACGTCTACCGTCCAAAGCGCGTAAGACTTCGGCATCACTGGTGTTGAAGGCTTACGATGCTGCGGGCCAGGCTGCCTCCTCTCTCTATACCATGGCCATCCTGCAGGTCCGCCGGGCCAAGGCGTTGAGAGAGCCCCACGAGGGTAAGGCCGACCCGGGTATAATGCAGGATTTCCGTGCCGCCGCTGACAGCGCTCTACGGGCGACCAAGGCAGCGGCACTGGCCCTGGGTCGGACGATGTCCACGGTAGTGGTCCAGGAGAGACACCCCCGGCTATACCTTGTGCAGAAGAGTGACACCAAGGAAGTACATCTCGCAGGGTGGGTTGGTATCACCGTCGAGGACTGTGCTCAGCAGTTTTTGACGGTGAAGCAGACAGTGGCAATTAGCCACATTTTTTCACGCCACGACTCGGCCGCCTCCGAGATCTCACGTGACGTCTGCTTCCCTGCAACCCAAGACCCCTTCGGCTCCGGTTCCTGTGCCCCCACAGGCGACACCCCGGAAGCGGGAATCCAGGGGGAAACCTCCAACCTCTTCTCGCGAGAAGGTTGCTGACGGGAAGACCCCAGGGAGAACAACATCGGGCCCGAACCTTCACAGCCACGGCTCTGATTGGTCGGTACGGGATGGCTCCTGCCTCGTCACCAAAGCCGGACCCTTTTCAGGGCTTGGCGCCCACTAACTCACAGAGTTTTTCGGTTCTCCCTGGGTGTACTTGCAGCCGATCACACACTCCACTGGACTGTGCCCGGCAAACCCGACCTCACGCCCTGGCGAGGCGTAGGGTCGTACACACACGACAGCTGCTACCACTCTCGAACCGACAGTGTGTGCAGCTGTCCCGCTAGGCAGGTAAGTAGGCGGAGCCAACCTTCTCTCCGGGGACCCCCCGTGACAGATGGTTATCTCCCCTCCAGCCGACGAACCACCCTGTGGGAATGATGAAGCAGACCGTCCCCTTGGTCACCCTGTACAGTCCATGGGAGCTAGAGAGCTGCCCACACTGTCTCGCTGACTAATGAGGGCGGTCCGTCTTGGTTACTCGATCCAGTTCGTCAGAGACTCTCCCAAAGTTTCGGGGCATCATCTCTCCCTCTATCAGAGGCAGGGACGCCTCCGTACTTCGGCTAGAGGTCACCACCCTTCTGGCAAACAGGTATCGAGCTCATCCCTCAAAACCAAGATGTTCAGTGGGTCACGACCCGCACTTCATCGTTCCCAAGAAAGACGGTGGGTTGCGCCCAAAGGTCTGCGTACCCGGAACAGAGCACCTTCACAAGCTGCCGTTCAGGGTGCTCACACAGAGGCGCGTCCAGACATCTATCAGGTGTCAGGATTGGTTCGCGGCAATCGACCTGAAGGACGACTCTCGTGCAAGACATGCACGTGCTGGTCCGAGGACAGCACTATAGCTGTAGCGAGCACAGATCGTCAGGGTGGCGTTCGCTCACAGCAGCTAACACAACTTGCTCGACGCCTCCTCCGGTGGAGTCAACATGTGACCTGTTCCCTGCGGGCCACACACACCCCGGGCAAACTGAACTAGACAGCCGACGTGCTCTCTCGCCAGTTTATGCCTCTCGGAGAGTGGCAACTTCACCCCCGCGCAGTCCAGCTAATTTGGAGGCTGTTCGGGTAGGCCCAGGTAAACCTGTTCGCCCCCCGTAACACCACCATTTGCCCGCTTGATATTCCTGCCCTCGGCACGGATATCCTTGCGCAAAGCTGACCGCGGGGAAGGGTGGAAGCACACCTTCCCCCCCCAGGAGCCTCCTTGTACATGTTATTGGTTACACCACACCGGTCAAACCGCACTTGGCTTCAGAGCTAATGCTCTGGACAGCGACTCCCCCTGAACCATTCCCCTGACAGAGGACCTGCTCTATCAGGGGAGGGACACGTTCTGGCATCCCAGATCAGACCTCTGGAACACCCATGTCTGGTCTCTAGACGGGACGAGAAGATCCTGAGATGGCTACTCCCCCTCTATGGCAGAGACCATCACCCAGGCTAGGGCCCCATCTACTAGGCGGTTACACGCCTCTAGACGGCGCCTCTTCTCGTCCTTGTGTCTCTCTCAATGAGAAAGACCCACTGAGGTTCTCGATCAGGATTGTGTTTTCCTTCTTACGAGACTGGAGACTAACATCTCCCTTCCACACTGAATGTGTTTGTAGTCGCTCTTGCCACTCATCACGACTCAGTCGGTGGAAAGTTTCTAGGGCAACACGACCTGGTCACCAGGTTCCTAAGGGGCGCGAGAGGGCGGAATCCGCTTCACCTCCGCTCCATACCCTCTTGGGGCCCTAAGTGGTCCTGGGGAGCCTCAGGGCCCCCCAAGAGCCCCTCGGAGGTTCCGATCTTCCTCACAGAGTAAGACGGCCCTCCTGACGGCGCTCACTTCCTTCAAGAGGGTAGGGGACCACCGAGCATCCTCCGTGTCCCCGGATTGCCTTAAATTCGGCCCTGGAAACTCTCACGTTAGCTTGAGACCCAGGCCCGGATGCGTGCCCAAGAAGTTTCCATTACTCCCTCCGGGGTCCAGTGGTGAACTTGCAGGCGCTCCCCATAGGGGAGGAAGACCCAACCCGATCAGTGTTGTGTCCAGTACATGCTGGACCGCACGCAGAGCTCTGAAGCTCTGACCAGCTCCGTGTCTGTTGGAGGACAGCAGAAGGGGAAGGCTGTCTCCAAACAGAGGCTGGCACACTGGGTCGTGGACGCCGTTACGACGGCATTCCGATCTCAGAATCTCCCATGCCCATTGGCAGTGAGGGCTCCCTCCACACAGAGTTTAGCCACCTCCTGGGCACTGGCAGAAGCGCCTCTCTAGCAGACATCTGTAGAGCTGCGGGTTGGGCTATGCCCAAACACCTTCGCAAAGGTTTAACAACCTTCGCGTAAACCCGGTGTCAGCCCACGTCCTGCGTGGCGACATGTAGGACTGGCATCCGGGGGGGTGTATGCCTGCGAAAGCACCTTTCCACCCTCTAACAGGTTGGGTCAGTGTGCTATCTACCTTTTCTTCTTACCCAAACACATGGCTAAGAAACTGGTACCTCACCAACCTCCCTTCTTACCCAGACACTGGTTAAGAATAGGCATTCCATCCATCACCAAACAAGCACCCCCTGGGGGCTGGCTGGGCAGAGCAGCCTTCCCCCTTAGGCCCGGATACCATGTGAGCTATCACAGATAGCTCTAACCGGACCTAGTGCTACCGGACGTCTGTAACACCCCCTCCGTGGGTTGTTCCGTCTGATGTATCCTCATGAGAATGGTTCCCACTCCTGGTAACCCATGAGCTTCCCTAGGTGGACCTCCACCTCGCGGTTAACTACTCAGTCCGCACGTTCCATGCGTTCTCCTCCAAGGACGAGACCATACCTATCCACCATATTCCTCCCCACGGGTAGGAGGTGGCCTCTGCAGCGCATTCCTGATTAAGGAAGTGGCGCTTACCCGGTGTAAACCCGACCCAGACGGCTTCTCGCCTGTAGAGAGCTAAGACCCCGTCCGTGAAAGGTTACCGGTCAGGGCTGTACCCATCTTTCTCCAAGAAAGCTCTGGAACCCCCCGACCACCACACTGGAAGGTCACAGTTTCGCGAAAGCATCGAGCTGACACGCCCAGGCTTGTTACCATCGCTTCGCTAGAGATTGTGACGCGATACAGCATTGTGCCGTTTTCCATAGGCCAGCCCATCTGTCATTCTCGACACAACGTCGAGAGACCGACAGAAAGGGAACGTCTTGGTTACGTATGTAACCTCAGTTCCCTGATGGAGGGAACGAGACGTTGTGTCCCTTATGCCACAGAACATATCGTATTCTGCTGCAGTCGTGAGAGGCTCTCAGGCTCTTCAGAACAAGAGGTAAATGAATGCTGCACGCCGGCTTCCTTTTATACCGGATATCCGGGGGCAGAGCCCGGCATGCAAATTTCATTCGCCAAATTTCATTGGCCTTTTCTATAGTAGTCAGAGTTGATTGGTTCTCAAGGGCGAACCCCATCTGTCGTTCTCGACACAACGTCTCGTTCCCTCCTTCAGGGAACTGAGGTTACATACGTAACCAAGACGTTCTCCGCGGTGCAGAAGCAGACGGAGGCAATAAAGCAAATATTACCTCGCCGCGACATGCCCACCCCCATAGGTCGACACGATTTCGGCCACAGCCTGCTTCCCACCAGCCCCGTCCTTCTGCGACGCCCCCTCCGGTACCAGGACCCTCCCACAGGACGGCCCACCAGAGGCGCAGACCGTCGCGGAAGAGGACATCTGTCCCCCATCCCCAAAAACCATCCGTTTTTGAAACTTATTAGAAATCAAGTTTCTATAGGCATTTAAAGTTGAAAAATGACCATTTCTCCCATATGCTACAGTAAAATGGGGCCATATATGGTGTGTATATAGTGTGGGATGCCCCCTACAGGAAGAGACCATCCGTTTGGGAAACTTATTAGAAATTGTATTTACATAGGCATTTAAAGTGGAAAAATGACAATTTCTCCCATATGCTACAGTAAAATGGGGCCATATATGGTGTGTATCAGTGACGTGCACAGGAATTTTGAGGGTTAGTTGCTCTGACCTGAAGAAAGGGCACCCCGTCAAAAAAACTTACGTGCTATATTTAGGACTGAGAAAAACAGGATCTTTATTAAAATATATATACACAAAGTAAAACACTGAAATACTGCACTCATTCACCTTAACTACGATGCTCGTCTCCCTCATCTCATCCTCTTGCTCATCTATCATTTCCCTATTTTGCCAGTCTGTCCTATTCTCATCTGGGATTGACTCTGGCTCTCTGAATGCAACTGATGCACTGGGCTCATCATCTGTCCAATTACATATTATTGTTATTGCCATTATCATCATTATTTTAATGCCCACTAGTGGTATTTATGTTATGCTCAGCCAAGATCTTTGAAATGACCTCTAAAATAGCCTATGTTTTTTAGATTATAATTATTTAGCACGCAGCTCTTTTACCCTGTACTTTCGAGCATGGTCCTCTCATCTCATATTTGCTTATCATCACTTAGGCCTACCTGCCCTATGTGCCTCCTCCTGGTCCACATTTTCCTCACATAATGTAAGGTTGCAAGTAATTATGAAACATTGCCATTAATAGGCTAAAATAGGAGTCTGATTAATTAATCAATTCGCCTACACGGTGTCATGTCATCCTTATCACAGTGCAAAGTCTCCGTCTCTCCTGGTAGCTTGCTTTTTCGCAGCCAACCATGCAGTGATGTGCTGCTCTTTGCTGCCTCCCTGAATTTTCTCTCCCTCTCCTGAATCCGCCTCTTTTCAGTGGGCATCTTGGCTTCAAACAATACCCAAAATAGTGATAGCATTTAGGCATTTAACCTTTAACCAGTAAAAGGTGTGAGCCTGGTGGCGGGTTCCTTATTGTCTCTCTCAGAGCGTGCATAAAAGTCATTAAGCTCGTTCAGAAAGGCAGCATCTGTGGCTATGCGGATGGAGTGGTTGGGTTTGTAGTCACTAATGGCCTGGATGCCCTGCCACATGCGTCGAGGGTCAGAATTGGTAAAATGCTCCTCTAGCTTCAACTTGTAGCAGTGCTTGGCCTTTCTGATGCCCCTCTTCAGATTTGCCCTGGAAGTACTATAGGCCTGTTCATCACCTGATCTGAATGCGGTGTTCAATATCAATAAACAGCTATTAAATGTAAAAGCCCCAGTGAAATCAAAATGAAAGTTTGTTTCCTTTCATTGAAAATGGTTAAAGCCTTAAGGACCTCAATAAACTGATATGCTCCTACAAGCTGATATAGAAGATATACAGTAAGTGTTCAAAACAGACAGTCATGTGCTCTCCGCTCTACCATCAGGTCTGGGCATGAACTTCATGCTGCTCGATGTGGTAAACTTGGAACAAATAGACAAGACTGGCGGAGAGTAGAGTACTGGTCTGCACTCTTTGATGCATCAGTTGATGCATGAAGTACATCGGTTGTTGCTGGAAGTGTTCCTGGTTCCAGTTGATCTAACTAATGCAGCCTAAACCCTCATAGGATTTATATTATAGAAGTGTAGTGTATGCAAGAGCAAAAGATGTGTCTTTAGTCTAGATTTAAACTGACAGAGTGTGTCTGTCTGATGTGTCAACACATCAAATAATGCTGCATATTGGGCTTTAAAATTAAAACAATGTTAACTGACTTTATACTGAATTAGATTAATCATCACATTGCTTATCCCACACTCATTATGTACATATTAGGGAGACAATAATCACACACTTTTTCTCTCATTTTTATTTTAAGGATAGCATGAAAGTAGTAGATGTCCATGACTCCTATCGTGTCTTGTATTAAAGCATGTCATACATTTCTTTTTTTTATTTACTCCTAGTAGCTACTTGTTATATTTATATTCATATTTTCAACATCACCAAATGCTAATTTCAAGGAAAAATTCAAAAACAAACCGACCAAGAAAAAAATAACGAAAGACTGTTATATGCATGTCTACATGAATAGATCTGAAAACCCCAAATAAACATCAAAATAATTATATATGTGACATTCTTAATATCGATTGGTAAATCAAATCATTCTGTTGTTTTCCTGTAATGAATACTAAACTGTTGATCATGTGATTAGAGATAATGTATGATCTTGAGCATAGTGATGATGTTTATTTTGCAATAATGACCAATTGACTATACATTGTGTACATGCCTTGTTCATTAACAAACACAAATGCAGCATGTGTCATGATTCACTCAATGCCTTTGGCTTTTAATTCATCTTTCACTCTCTTCAGGTAGTCGAGATCTGGGTAACCATATCTGTGGATGTAAAAAAATGAAATTAAATCAAATCTATCAGATAAACTACCAGTCAAATGTTTACGCTGACTTACTCATTCTTCATTAATATTGTTATCCAAATGCTAGAAGAATACACAAATCTCCAATCTAAAATGAATATAGTCTTATTTTAAGACTTTTTCAGCGTAGTTCATAAGCTTTTTATTTAAAGAAATGTACTTGGGCTTCTAAAGGTCTCACAGTCACCATAAGATGCTTTGAAGAAATATATATATATTCCATGCTTTTATTGGCTGCTTTTTCTTCATTATTGAGTTCAAATCATAAAAAAAGTACAAGTAATAAGTAAATTGTCAAAAATGTTTGAAATTTGTTACAGTGTTACAGAGGTATAGTGTTTAACCAAAGATACTGAACATCCACAGATCGACAGATCCACATTTTTGCCCTAGCCTTGGATTCCTGCTTGCCTCGATCACCTTAATGCCTCCAACCGTAAGGGTTATCTACAACAACTACTATAGTAGAAACCAAAGAATCACTGAATATTTGCTCATAGAGTACACTTAATAATCTCTTACCCTTCAGGTCCACCATGTGTATTGGTCTTATGATGAATATCATTCCATGTGACAGCATTTGTTGCACCAGAGGTTGTAGATGTTCCAACGGTGAAAATCAGTCTCTGATCAAAAGCCCTCCGCAGGAGTCCGAGTACATGATTTCCTTCTTTATTATCTGGCAGATAAGCAGTGCGATGTGTCCCATAATGATGTTGTCCGGGATTTGGATGCTTACTCTTAAAAAAACAAATGACATTTGTGAGGCATCATACCAATCCTCAACAAAATAAAGATGATACTTAAAATGCAACAAATGATTCCTAATGAAACAGAACATGATCTTATAGGAAATATTTGATAAAAATGTTTTTCAACTTTGAAGCTGAATCATCTGGTCATGTGAATGTTGGTTCCATCAAAATAACAAACATAATCTCACAATATTCAATACATCAATATTTTAGTATGATTTGTTTTGCCCCATTGACAGTCAAGGTAAGGGTTGGGGCTTCCATTTTTTCGACCACATCTACAAATCATATGTTGTTCTACAGTTCACGTCTTATGATTTCATTATAATTAGCCACGTAGTAAAACATTTATACAAATTTCTGTGAGATCAAGCAGAAATGGCTTTCAGTAATAATATCAATAGTATAGTTCATTAAAATACTTCCACAACCACATTGCACAACCTCCTCCCAAAATCAAAATGTGACAAGTGAATTTTTATCTTTTCATTAATAATTTAGTACATTCTTACCGTTTGAGTACCACTTGATATAGTGTAAACGATTTGAATTGTTCCAGCGTCTGGATAACCTGGAAGACTTGATCTGTCTTTTGTAACATCCATTGTTCCATGAGGCTGGTTCCCCTCTATTTTCCCAAAAATCTTCATACACATAGGACAGATTTTTCCATTGTGTTTCACTGCTTCATCTATACAGTCCTTACAGAATGCATGCCCACATTTCAGTTTCTTCTCGTTTTTGATGTTGTCCATGCAAATAACACAATGATAATCTTCACTCTTTGCACCTTCACTGTTTTTTTTGTTTCCTTTTTCTTTTGACTCTCCACTGAAACCAGGATCTGTCTCACCTTGTATCGAGCCACCAGCTGCTCCTTGTCCATAGGTTGATGTTTCTTCCAGGGTAACCCCTCGTCCTTGAGGGATGTCCTCTGAGTAACCAATCAATTCTTTAGTTTTTTTGTCAAACACACACTTCCTAATTTCCTTTTCAATATCTTTCATTGATGGGCCAAGGTGCTCTGGCAGTCCAACAAGCCTCCAGGGACCATAAACATCCACTACAGTGACACGATATTGGTGTTTGCCAAGTATCTCTTTAATCTTTGCCATAATATCCGTATCTTTGGGATCTTTAAGTTCACAGCTCACAGTAGCCAAGGCAAGTTTCTGATAGAGTTGTATTAAAGCTCTCATGGCATGAGTTTCAAGATCAGTATGTTGACCTTCTTTGGACTGAGCTCTCACCTTAACAGTTAACATGTCCTTCAGTTCTTCTACGTGAAATGACACTCCAAACTTACTTTGAAGTTTACATAACTGTTCTTTGTGAGAAAGATTCATCAGATCCCAATGAATCTTATCCATCTCAATTTGATTTTGAAGATCCTTTACGTCCATGTCCAAGGAAGGCGTCATTTGTGGGTAAACATTCGTAACTACATCCATTTTATTTGCATTGCCTGTTGATTGGCCTTCCGGTCTTGTTCTATTTACCTTTCTGTTTATCATGTCTGTAATATTTTTTAGTCCGAAGACCTGGACATTACTGGCAGAAAAGCTCATCACCACCTTTGTCTCTTCTGATTGGCTGCTATACATGGTTTCCTTGACAATATCTGAGTTTATTTGAGTAAAGGGAATAGTGACATCACTAAATCTAGCCCCACATCCCTGAACAAGCTTCTGAAGCTCTTCTGAGGCTTTGGACACCGAATCAGGGTTTGTGCTTGGGGTAGTTTCAAACGAGACTAACACATTTGGAGAAATGTTGACTCCATGCCGTTTATTAATTTGCTCCAACTCATTTTTGTAAGCATGATGTATGTACCAGTACAGATAGAGGGGGACAGTACATGCAGCGGAGTTTGTCTCTGTGGTCATTTCAGCAGGTTTCATGGTGTCAGTGCCATTTGAAGCACTATTCACTGCAAAATTGTCCACACCATTCTTATCTATTCCAGAAGTCACAGTGCTTTTCACCTTAACACATTAGGATGCAGAAGAGAAATAACATTTTAAACCATTTATTTACAGTATTTAATAGGTTCTATGATGTATGTCAAAGAGACTAAATATAATACCTTCAGTGATGGGACTTTTATAGCTTCAGCGTCATAAAATGAAATCCTTGCAGTCTCACCTTTTCCTGAATTATTTTGATCCTTGAACTTTAATATTGCAGTTGTGTAATTTTTTAAATCTTCAATAGCTGCAAAGAAATACAAAAGGACATATTTATCCTTAAGTGTCCCTGAACCTGAAGGTTTTTACTTTCCTAATCTGACGCTTTTCGAAAGAGAAAAACTGTGGGAGTGGCTTTCGTTTTTCACTACAAATTGATTGGATGTATAAAAACAGCTTCTGCATTTTAAAATGTAACTGGCAGCAGACTGACCGTTGAAGGGGAGGAGTTAAATGGGATGTGCAACCGTGTTTCATGCTTTCTGACTTTTTGCAACGTTAAACGTGTTTGGCTTCTCATGCTTGATTTGGTCAACTTGTTAAAAACAGCTAGTTGGACGTATGATGTAGTATTTCTGTGCTCGATACACTACCCCAGCGTTCGTGTAGGTTCCAGAAAAGTTTTTTTCGAACATGAAAATCCGTTTCGTAAATTTTCGTAGTCCTTTAATACAATTCTTCCGGAAAAGCACGCCCACGAACTAACCCGCCAGAGCCAGAAGCAAGAGAACACCCACGCGTTAACCAGGGAGTGCGGGAGAAGGAGCATGCGCACACGTCAACCAGCTGGACCAAGAGAGAGCAATGCGGTCGCTAAGTTCAGCTGTGTTTGTTTGTTCGCTGCATTTCGGTGAATATAACGCTAGATTATAGATCGTTTGAAACTGACAGATGGCACCGTCCCAGCGCTACCACATGCGGTATGTGAAACGGAGTCATATGTCTGTGTTTTGTTGGCAATGTGTCCGAACATGCTTCAGTTCCACTCCCCCAGCCTTCCACCACTCGCGTGGAGGTTGTATGTTTTCGGAAATAATCATACAGCTGTACCTGTCTTTTATAAATGTGATCAAACTAAAGACTCTACGAATATTTGAAGGGTGCAATACTTTTATGTAATTCCTCAAGATAAGCATGAGATGTTATGGCCACTTTAACGGATGCTCCGGCCAAGCCGTCTAACTTATGCCATTTGAAATTGAGTAGAAACTAGAGGGCAGAAGTGCATTTTCAGATTTTATGGGGGCACCTGACAAAAGAGAATGACCCACACTGATAAGCTATTTATAATAAACAGTGCAATATTTCATGAAAAAATGGGAATTGCGATTTTTTTTATTTCACAGGGACTTTAAAACTGTATACAAATGTATGTATATATTTTAGTTCAGTGATACACTGTAAACTTTGTTGTAGTTTTGCACCAAGTTTGCCAGTAACTTACTGTAGATTGAATTACTACGTAAAACTACTTTCCTATTAGTTCTGTTTTTAGCGTGATTAAACTTTACTTTAATCATAATTAAAACACTATGACATTTGAGATTCAATCTGAAACTGGAATCGGCACATGAGAACTGCAAAAAATTAAATTTTCGTAAATCATATTTAAATGTGGAAAAATACCAAACAAAATGATTAACCAGCACCAATAAGTTATATGATTCACCTTCTAATGGCGTTATCTGCACTTCTGCACAGCGGAAATCCTCTTCCAGGAGAGTGACACTGTTGATGTTATATTTCACAGTGCCTTTCGACAAATCAGTGTTACACCAGGTCTGGAGGGCTTTTTGTAATGATGTTTTCCATTTTTCTGGACGCGGTCCGGTCCAGTCCACTTTGACCTTAACTTTTGCAATTTTAAGTGGAGGAGCAGATGGTTGTGGTCCTGATGTGTATAAGTCCTGTTGAAGAGAAAACATGTATGTGTAACATCTGTTCCCACCAGCCATTTCTCCACCCAGCAGAGGGAGCTATAGCCAGAGTTAAAAAATTTCTCCATAACTCACTTCCTGTTCTTACTTCATTGAAGGTGTAATATTTTATAGTATTTAAGGATCTTGATAGTGTTTTTGCCAACATATTTTACCCTTATTCTTCACTGCGGTCTCTCTTCTCACGAAGCGACCAATTTTTTTCCGGTTTCTATAAAGTCCCTTCTTCCAACACGCCCTGATTAGTCAAGCTGACCCAATCTATTGTGATTGTTCACCCGTGAGTTTTGACTTCTATGTCTGTTATGATTGGTCAAGCGCTCAGAGCTTCAGTGGAAAATTCCCATACCTTTAGCTTTAGCTCTAAGCAATAAAAAGTATGAATCATAGATAAAAATAACTAGATCCTGCATCTGTTCCATCATATTGGAATGATGCGATCCGGTCTGTTTTGCCAAGTCTGCATGCTTTCCCATGGATTTGGGTTACTTTGTATTTTTTATCCTTTTCACAAAAATTTGATGGGTTGCAGTACATTTACGTTAATGAATTATACCAAATGAAAGAACAGATTCTCTGCTTTTCAAAAAAAACCTTTCTCTTTTATGTTTATTGTTTCTCTTTTATAACCTCTTAAATGTGGGTAGGTTTCTTCAGCTGAGATAATAAGAATTCTTATATAGACTTTGCCCATTTCAGGTTCAGAGCGATGAATAAAAACAGATCAAATATTTACCATTCTAGATTCAGAAATACTGCGGTATTTCAGAAAATGTGTAACAGCCCCACCTGCTGTACAACAATGAAAACACAGATACCTGGAATATTCTGTTTTTGGCAGAGAAGCATTTTCTCATAAAACCAGATAATTCCAGAAAAATAGTTAAGCTTAGTTTTAAACAACTTGTGTGCTCTGAGAAGGAAGAAAACTAAGGGTTGTATAAGTAAAATGCCACACAGTTTGGGCCCCCACAGACGGAAATGTCTAGGGCCCCCAAACCCCTAAATCTGCCCCTGCTATTTGCTTTACTTCAATTATTTGAGCTACTTGACAGAAAGATGTTGTATAGATTCTTTACACTTAAAAACTTGCTTGGATACTGCATGTTGAAAAGAACATTCATCGAATGTGTAAATCGTCACCCTTCCAGAAAAAACGATTATCTTATCTAAGTGCAATGTTCCAAATGTATAAAACTCACCATGTATTCAGAAGTGTCATTATTTTGGATCCCGTTCTCTCCCTGTACCTAGAGAAATGGCATATTTTTATTTAAATCTTAGTTTGTGCTCAGCTAACGGTGTAGTCATATGCATCTGGGATGACATGAGAGTAAATTAATTGTGAGAGGCTAACTACTGAACATCAGCACCATGACTATCGTTCAATGTAGGCAACATGGAATTCCATTATCTACAATTGTTTAAATGTATTTCTTTAAGAGACTTCAGAATAAATGTATTACAAATAGTGTTAGTATAGAGAGAACTTCTAAATACAGTCGCATTAAAATATTATGCAGGACTCTAGACTGCGACCAAAATGTTTGCAAATGCGACCGTTTTTTGAAAATTGCAGCGGGTTGAAAATTGCAATCCATGTTGTTGAAACAACTTCTATATTAAACACTGAACTCAATGTCTGAACTCACTAAACTCAGTCACTCAAAACAAGCGTGCTTAGACCATTTAACATTATGACTGTTTAGTAAGATTAAGTGTTTAAAGTTTATTTATGACAATGTGTAGTAAAGAACATAAAAGTAATTCGGAGCTAAATTATTATAGGAGTTTTGAGCTAGCTAATTTTATTTGATGTAGTAAAAATAAAGAAGGCCAGTGGGAAAAATACAGCTTTTTGCTAGAGGAATAAAGAGTGACAGGTTATATTTGTGTCAGATCATTTCATAGCCAATATAAAACGTATTTTGACAGGACGCGGCACACAAATGATGGGCTACATAGATGTTTTTTCGAGCTTCGCATTACTGCTGGCCCTGAATAGGAGGCACCGATCGCCACGGTCTATAGCTGACTAAGAAAGAGTTTTAAATTAACAGAACCGTTCATCAACTGAGGTCATTATGCAAGGTCTTTCTGATTACTATAAGATAGGGTGTGACCTAATTGTAAGTTGGTGCGACCAACCCTGTCATGTGTGTGTTACTACAGAGAGAAACATTGATATTTATGTAGGGTACAAGGGCTAGATACGGCATGGGATAAAAGGCACCTTTTAATTTATTTAAACCACTACATGGCACAAAAAATGCTGTGGCACTTTCCAAAACATGCACTTTTCCCTTTGCATGTGGACACTCAGCTGATCTTTGACACAATTGCGGACAGCTGTGCAAAATTGATTCGGTACTTATATTATCTAATATTTAATGTTTTTCAAAATGTTGTATATTCAAGCACTACATGATAATCGCTAAAATTACTCAATATTTTGAGATAAAAGGTCTCGTTAATGATGTTTTGTTTTGTTCAAGTCAAATTAAGCAAAAAAAATCAATAACAGGAGAATGTGCAAAAGTATGGTATTTTGTGTAAAAGCAGCCATGTTGTTGGAGCTAAAGGCACACTACATTCACATAATAGGAAACAGCTGTCTCACGTTTCCAGTTGTTGACATGACATGGTTAGATTCAGATGGTAAATATCATATATTAAGTTTGGTGTCCACCTTAGAGATAATCACAATATTTATGATGTAACTATTATATTTGAAATTTTATATTAATCATATCATAAAATATTATTTATTGTTACTAATGTAGATCTATATTAAATAATGATGAGATCTCCAATGCTTTCAAAATCTTATTTTTTATCATTTGGTTTGTTTTTATATATTGTGATATTAACATGTTTTAATGACGGTATATTTATTTAACAAAAATAACTTGTTTATTAATTGAAATAAAAAACAGTACAAAAATTGCTAAAGTGATTGTTTTTAACAATGAACCCTGTATGCGGGGTTAAAGGCACCCCTCGCCACCTCATATATTTATACAATTTTTAATCAAAATTAACCAAATATCATTTGTTTTCACAAAATTTGTTGCTCCATAAATGTTCAATGCAAACTTATATTTTTCTGCCAAGTACATAATGGGTGTAGTGAAAAGCCAAAATTTTCTTAGTCAACATTAAACGGAAGTTGCGATTGACTTTTCTGTATTGTGACGTGTATCTGAGTGTAACAACTTCTGAAATAAGAAAATATGTAGGGCGGGGCTTTATTTTGAAATTTCATTTTTTTATTGGTTTGTTGTAAGTTGGGCCCGGAATGGAGGGCTTAAAATGCCAGGCCATTGGACGGTTAGTATAGTCCTACCGCTTTTTTGTTGCTGACGTCATGTGGTGAAGAGTTTTTGTTGAGACGGAGACGGGAGCTTAACTTTTTTGATTAAACATTACAATTTCAAATGAATAGAAACAAAACAATGGTGTGCACAGATATATCATTTATAATAATCACTTCAACACGGTGTGAAACACAAAAAAATGTGTGACTTTGTCTTATGAACATGTGTTTTGCATGTATGAGACATGTTAAATGATGTATATAATCTGGTGGTATGATTTGACTAAGACCGCCCAAATGTATACGTTAGTTTGTTGGGCGTATCTGTCAGTACAATTGCTCAGGAACCTGATGTTTCAAATATGATAAGAGGCGTTACATTTCGGTCACAGGCTTGCAGTATTCGACCAATCACTACGCACTTGTTATCTGGTCGATCATAGCACACCTCGCTTTTCAGAGCGATGAACTTTGTAAAAAATCTGCACGTTTCAGAGAGGCGGAGAAAAGAGGAGATACAAACATGCACGGTATGTGGGAAATACAGCGTTTTTCAACCTAAAATCAATGATAATATTTGTTTTAGCCGTGTCACATGACCCTTGTAAGGTGTGCCTTTAGCCCTTTTGTACCCTACATTTGAAATTGTTTCTTGAACACAGCTGGGTGGAATGGGTCTTTAAATAAAATGAAAACAAACAATTAATGAAGTTTAAACAATTATAGGCCATTTATTTTTTGAGACTATTTTACATTAACAGCTGTAATAAATTCCATGCATCTACCTGTTGCCATGTATGTGTATGAAACCCTCAATATATAATCGACTTTCCAGCGTGTTATGGTTGTGCAATTCTCATGTAAAAGCTTTTTTATTTTAAATACTGAATTTATACTAAAGGTCTGCTTTGTTACTCACTTCAACCTCCATTGGCTCGGACTCGGCATTCTCTGACATTATGAATGTTCAGCAACAGCAACTGAAACAAAACTGACAGAAAAAAATTATAAAAATTCAATAAGAACAACTTGAACAGTTTAGTTGTTGACAATTTGTTTAGTAAAATGTAGTTCAGTTTGAAATCTTGCAAGACTGAGGCAAATTTATTATACACTATTCAAGGTTTTATATAAGGAATAGGTTTAGGGTTTATCTGCTGTTTTGCTTACATTTCTTCACGGAAGGCATACGGCCCAAGTTTTCAGCGAAATGAAACTTTCATTTTCGTTTCACAGTCACTGATGGATTTCATTTTGGTGTAGCCTAAGAAAAGCTATTATCCCTTCAGTCATACTTGTTTGTAGGCTTCCGTAACTAATTATATATATGCACATTTTATTTATTAAGCTTTAAATGTAGCTGGATTGTTATCGGTGACTCCGGTTACTTTCGCTTCACATTGCAGTTTGAGTATTTGACAATGTAAACAGCCACGATAACAACGGACGGCTTATATAAAGAAATAGGAAATAGTCACAATTAACAGCGATCATGGATTTAATGTTGTAGCTACTTACTGAAGATCGTAAGCTGTGTAATGTAGTCACGAGCTGTCAACCTCTGAACTGAACGCCCTTCGACCTGTACATCTGGCTTTGGATAACGAAACCGAAAATTGTTGAAAGACAAACGTACGTAGCCTATCAACAATGAGCACGTTTGCATGCACCATGCATTATACTAAGATTTTGTCAATATTGCGACAAAAGATGTGTTCAAATATGTTACACAATAAGAAGGCATTTAAACATCTTAATCGCTTTTATGCTGCTCCAAGATGCGCATGTGCTTCTATATTAAGCGCAAATTCTTGGTTGAGAGGAAAAACGCGAACGTGATGACGTCGTATCACTGTTGTTGATGCTGTGGCGTCACTTTGTTTTGAAAAGCGGTGGGGACAAATAAGAGAATATATAAATAATACTTTAATAAATTGTTTCAGTAATAACTCCTTGGGAATAGTTTTCATATTTAGTTGGCACACCTCCGAGACGGACTGTTTACACTCCTTCCCTCAGGACGGAGGTACAGGAGCGTAAATTGCAGGACTTCCGGATTAAAAATCCGATTTCTCATAGCCGTTGTTGATGTTCAGATCACCAAAACAGAGACACCCCTACACATCTTCCGCTTTCGTCAATCGACAGATGTTCATCCTGTGCACTCTGAATCTTTGGCCTAAAAGGTTGTTTTGGTACTCGGCCCGACTTTGACTAAACAAGCGCAAAAGGTTATAGTCTTCATGCAAGTTTCACTCAAGCTCATATTACTGCAATATTGTTTTTTGCACATAGGTTAATACTGTTAGACATGGTCTGTGTTTAGTTATTATTATGTTTCTTACATGTATGCATGTGTGTGTGTACCCAACAAACACAGAACGTTCCCCTAACGTTCCCATTTGGTTATTTTTTGGGAACCAAACGAGAACCTTTAGAGAACGTTCCCTGGAAGTTATTTTTTGGTTTCATTTAAATGGCCTAATAGTTTGTGGACGTGCGTGCAAAGCTTTGCACGGTCTTCACATTCATTGTTGACAGCAAAGTAATTTCATTGCTCAGGGAATCTTGTTTCCTCACTGGGCATATGACAATAAACACTTTAAATCTTGAACTAGCATTACATTTCTACCATTTATCTATTTACACTGACTTTAAACACAATGTTAACCATAGAAAGAAGAGTAATCACATATTTGATATAGAAACTATAGAAAAAAATGAGACAAAAAATACTAACTTCTACTGTAATACATGCATGTGCATTTTTCGATACTGTGTTATAGACGATTCTTAAATAAATGCGAAGTTTAACATTATTACTCACATCAACAGCTATTGGTTCTGGTCCTTTTTTGACATTATATCCAGCAGAGAACAGCCACTAAAACCAAACTGACAGAAAAAATAGTGAATACACAACAAAATAAGTTTTGTTGGCTATAAGTAACAATATTGCCACAGATTTACTTCACAAATTCACATTATACCGTGGGGCTGTTGAATACATTCTGATTGGCTGACGAATGTACTGCGTGTGTGCATTTTTTTTTTTCAGTTAATCGCACACCAATGAAACGGTTCCAGATCTGTCGACCACATCACAGTTACAAATCACCGAGTCAATTTAACTGAATAAGGTTGAGCCTGTCCTCCGCTTAATACAGATCTAACTACAAAATGACAGGCAATTTCAATTGTCTGAGAAGGCAGGCCTGGTAAATAACTGTGATTAAAAGATGAACTGTTAATATTTTTGGACAGCATGAACATTTCAACAACAACCTGACGACAGCATGGTGTTGGACTGACCAGATGAAAAACAAAACCGTGGCGGGAGGTTACTGCAAACAATATGACACAATCAGCGGTCTAAAGAAAAAAACACAAAGAAATACAACATTAACAAAAAAAATGTGGCCTCGGTGTGCACATTAATGTCAATTATTTCTTACATAAATGCAAAAGCACCAAAACAGCAAGACCAGACAACATTAGGGATAGCAGAGAGAGTATATATGGAGTAGAGTCAACGAGGGAGATTGCTAGCAGGTGGGGGACAGGAGACAGATGAGGGAGCGTGGAGGATGCTGGGAAATGTAGTCCATGGGGAACAGACAGGAGAAACAGGCGGGACCATGACAAAAACAATTGTTAAGGGCTTTCTTGGTCTTTGTTTATAGCTTCTGAAAATATATATCATGTTTGTGTATGTTTCAAATAAGCTAATCAAATATTTCAAAATATTATTTTGTGTCAAAAAATGTACTTATGTGCAAGTAGCCGTGTAATACGAGAGATAAACCCCTTCAGTCTCATAGACTTGAACAGACATTACTTAGTTCCTTTACTTAGCACATTGTTACAGATAAACTACAATGCTTTGGACTGCTCACCTGGGGATCTAATGCTATTCTTTGTCTTAGATGTGGAAATGTATAAGCGGCGGAAGGATGCTAAATCCCTCCAAGTGTTTTACTTGACCACTTTGGCTGCACCATGACATATTTGTGACTGATAAAGTTGCCATGAGCAGGTTTTACTTGCACATACAGCTTAAACAGCCTTTTTAAACACATCAGGCCTCATTCATGAAACATTCGTAATTTGCGCAAATACTTCGTAAACATGAGTTTTGATAGTGAAATGTGTGTGTGATAATGAATCACAATCATTCATTAATGGATTTATATGTGTATTCTCATTCACAATTACTGTAATCCCCGCGGCCGCCCATTAAATCCTACTGACAAATATATAAGGGCATCATATTATGTCATTCAACATGTCCACTCAAAAGCAAATGAAAACGAGTGCAAATAAATTCACTTTGAAAAAATCGTATTCAAACTGGAGGAGCACCATCATTGAGTATATCCATATGTGATGAACACATCTATCGCATAATTGCCAAAATCTCTAGGTCGGGTATAATTCCTGATGGTGAAAGTGATGAAACCCCTTTGCATGAAAGCACTTCAGCAAAATCAGATGGTAAGGCAACAGTTATTTTTTTGGAGGGCCAGATAGGACATTGTGTATTTCCTCTAAAAAATTTGTTTTACAAAGTAATATACCTTTGAGCAGAATTTTTTTGTAAACACAGACAAATGCCAACTGTGTCTTCAGAGGAGACCACTGAAGCAGCAGCCAGATCCGTTCATTTTACAGCCCCTGGACCAGTATATCCTGCAGCCTCCCGCAGTGTTAAATCTGCACAGAAGACGGCTTTAAGCCAGGAAGTGCTGGATAAGCAAGACAAAATTTGTGAAGCTCTGCTGGCAATAAATAACACATTAAAATAGATAAATGTATGCCTACGAGAAATATGTGATGGAATTAAACATTTTTTTTTTCACAGAAGTTTACAGAAACTATTTTGTGCACTTGCTTTTCTATGCATGCATACACTCTTAGAAACATAGAAATAGTTCCTGACGCTTTGCAATTGTAGGAAGAGGTATGTTGATGTGTCGAGATAGGCCCCCTTAGGCACCATACCAGGATCAGGTCTAATTACATCCTCTGGGTCTGGCAGACCATGTTTCATGGCAATGTTGTGTAGAACTCGGCAGGCCAGTTTTTTTTTTTTGGTTTGTATAACAGTGTACCACCTGATGAGTCCACCAGCACCCCTTAAAGATACTGTTTGTGCGTTCAATAACTGACCGAGATTTTGCGTGTGCTTCATTGTATGACAGCTCCCACTGGCTTTGTGGATTTATCAATAGTGTCATATGCCATAGTGTCAGGGGATTACCATTGCCACCTAAGGTAGGGGAGGGAAAGTGTCAGATAGGCCAGTTGTGTATATTAGAAAAAAAACAATCAGCCATTCATTTGTAACTGCACCATTGTCCAAACGTCTGCCAACTGAGCTGCTATGAAGGATGAAACTACAGTGAGTTCCACCCAGCCAGGGGGCCACAACTTTAAATAGTTTATATTGAGCGACGTAAATTAGTTGCACATTGATGGAATGATAGTTTTTCCTATTCAAAATAGAAATGCATCATGTGATGGTGCCTCGATGCAAATATGTGTGCAATCAATTATGCCTATTACATTTGGCAGGTTTGCAATAGCAAAGAATCTTTGCTTCACCTCCAACTGATCGTCCAGGTTATAGAGGGAGTTTTTATATTGGGGCAATAGCTGTATTATGCCATCAAGAACATCTGGGATGATGCAACTCATGGATGACTGAGATATCCCTGATCTATCTGCAATCTCCTGCTGGAAGGTGCTGAATTAATGGATATCCATTGCTCCACAATCATTTGTTCACTCTACACAGGGACCACTTTATGTGAGAAAGCGGCGTTCTTTATTAAAAAAGCACTTTAGAAATAGTTGAGGTTGCATTTATTAGGACTCATGGGATAAAATACAAATTACAAACCATTTTTAAATTGTGTGCAAAGTGTGTAAACCTCTCATGCCCTAATGTCTCAAGACACCCTTAGCGCAATCAGCATCGCCATGGGAAAAGATGAAGGTAACGAGGTGCAGCTGTTGGTCGTCAAAGGCTCATCTCAGCCGGCATAAAAGCTGGCTTCACCAGAAGCATGGAGAGCTATGACTCCATGCCAAAAAGGTGGCCAATGATGGTTTCTCGTATTTTTTTGGCCAAGGTTCGGATTATTGACGACCGACAGGGACCACGGACCCGCGCACCTAGAAGAGCCTTCGCACGTGGGATAAGAGGGATTTCACAGACACGAGGAACACGGCGGAACACAACTCACCACCCAACAGCACAGCACCGAACCTCGGAGACTCACTCACTTTGGTTTCCCCACAGGCCGCAACATTAATACATTTAATAATAGATTTTAGAACTAATGAATTGTTGTAAGTGTCGTTCCTCTACCCGTAACAATGTTGCTCTGGTGTCTTTATTTACTCCGTAACAACCAGGCAAATGTAAGTCAGAGACCGAACACCACAGGGACAAGTATGAAAGCTTTATTGCATTAAAACCATAAATACACTCCAATACGACACATTACCCCCTTTTAGTCAAGACTTGCTTCAATCTCCCAGCCAACAGCAATCCCTGAAGACAGGAGACACAGAGTTCGATCACGCACGGGGTCAGTTAATAGTCTAGGGTTCAGATGCACCAGCACAGTAAATGCCGCAGCTCTAGCAGTCACTCAGATCTCGCACGTTGTCCGGCTATAATCCAGGTTAGAATCAGGAGCTCTCCTAACCAACAAAGAAGGCCCTCACTGACTAGCTCTATTAACTCCCCCTCTATCTTAGCTACCTGTCTTCACCGCCGGAGACACTAATTATCTCGAGCGGCCGTTAAGCCTGTCACCCACACTCGAGCTCCCGAACCACAAGCAGCCTCTCCAACAGTCTTTTTATCAGCCTTTTAATCCGCATCACCTGTACACTTCATTACAACAGCTATAGCAGGAAAGACACCTGAATTTATGGTTGTCCGTTGAGTTTGTCTCGAGTAGCCTTAGATCAACGTGATCAAAAAGCTGTTAAATTTAAAAAATAGCTGGTGAAAATAAGAGGTAATCTTTTATCTTCTATAATTACAACAGCAGCATCAATTTAAGCCTGGTTTTCACTGATTAAATGCACATATACTAAATTAATCCGCGGATGGCGCCCTATTTGATTCAGCAAAAATATTCGCTGTATCGCAACTTCCTACCACAATCTTTTTAAATATTCTCAAAATTCTTTGGATTGCCAGCTGATGCACTTTTAGGTTATATAATTAACAAGCAAACAAACATCAGGGTGACAAATATATTCTTGCATGAAGACACATCAAAATACTGTTGTATTAAACATTGGAATTTTATTTGTATGGACTTCGACGTAAATAAGACTTTTTTCAAAGTGGCCACTAGCGGAGTGAACTGTCAACATTGATAAGAAATAGCTAAGAGCAGTCCAGACCAACCTTTCAAACATGCGACTTACAGAAGGTGTACTTCACTAAGAACGTTCCGGGAAACACATATTAACGACAAGGTACAGCGTAAGGTATAACTTAAGAACGACGTAGAGATAAGGTTTTGGAAAACGCATCCCTGGAGATCTGGAAAACATCTGCTGTGTAAAATCATCTTAGAAAGAGCTGTTGTACATCCATGTAAGGGTTGTAAAAACATAAAACTTCATTATGTAAGGTCTTTGTACATCTCTGAAGATACTTGTCTATAATTTACATTTACGCATTTGGTAGACCCTTTTATCCAAGGGGACTTGCATTATAGTCCACATTTGTTTGTAGTATGTGCAATCCCTGGGGTCATGCCCATGACCTTGATGTCACTAACACCATGCTCTTACCACTGAGATACAGGAAACACTGGTCCTTTAACTCCTGTCAGACGCGCTGCTCCACTGCTCCACTTCAACATCCTCATTCCTATTTCCTATTTAATCAAATTATATCATCGCTGTCCTTCTCAAACCAAACCTCGGACGTCTAAATTCACTGTTTTTCAACTTTAACATCAAAGCTGACAAGCATTTTTAAAGTTCTTATTGGTTAGAAATTTGCAAAACCTAGTGAGAAACATAAAGGGTGATTATGGAAGATAGTTTATAAAATAAACCATTCAAATAAAAATCACATGGAGATACAAGGTTTCAGAAGGAGAGCAGCAATATGTGAAAATGTGGTACTGTTTTAATGTTCTTATTACTCAATTGTTATAAGTACATTTTACAAATATTTGTGATGCAAAAGATATGAATTTGCAATATATGCAATATTATGTATGGACACGCTTAAAAGGAAAAAAAATGCGAAATGATTAAAATTAATCGACAATGCATTTTTTAGGGATGATGTCATTACGCACAACAACCTGGAGACAGCAAATTCAACAAACATTTTCTGCGCACATTTGCTTTGTCAATAACTAAACAGCACAAAAACTGAATGGAAACGTGAACAAATATACATTAAATATTAGACGTGTTGCAATAGTATAAAGGTGTTGCAATCTTTGAATGTCCACTCACACACACAGGTGTAAATGCTGTGATTCTGAATTGCATTATGTAGCTCAGTTATTCATTTTGTTGTTACAGCTTACAACTATATAAATATAAATATTAATATTAGCGAAATACAATTTCATGCACAGAAATCCAGATTGTCCATTAGCTGAGAATTTCTACCCAATGACCTGTAACATTGCCATCACTGACTAAGCACTGGTGACTTATTTAATACCGAAAACTACAGTATACGGATACAGTATATAAAAAATTTACTTTATACAAATTGTATACAAATTTATTTTTTACAACAGCAAACAAAGTAAGACCATGGACCAGTAAAACCATGTGTTCACGAGACACAAGAGTGTCTGGATCTCAACACCGATAAACCAAAAGAAGTGTTTTGATACAAGATTCAGACTTTTGTTTGGATGCTGGTAAGATCCCACCTCCCGTTGGCGCTAAGTGGTCCAGTGGATGTGCGCTGACATATTGTGCAGTAGCACTTCCAGCGACCCGAGTTCGAAATCCAGCTTGTGGTCCTTTCCCGGCTACCGATTCCCTCACTCTCATCCTGTAATTTCCTGTCTCACTCTCCACTTTCCCATCCATATAAAAATGGCATAAAAATTAAAATGATCCTACCTCCCGATGTGTTGCAACATGGCTTTTTTTAAAGGTACCGAGAAGGGATCAGAGCAGTAGGGGATCTGCACTACAGTAAATACATGAAGTAAACAAAAATGTTGCCGGCCACTAGAGGGTAGTCAAACCATTATAAATGAAAAGAAAAAATGTCACCAGATTATGCATACTATAAAAGTCTAACAGAAGTAACCTACAGTATGTATTTTCATATCCCTGCACAAAGCCTTGCCATTGGAGGGTACCTGTGATTGCTCAATCAGAAAGGTTTACAACTGTGACAACTTAACCTAAACCTGGATCTGTTAACATGTCAGTCGAGTTTATGCTCCAAGAGGAATAAAAATGACTCTTAAAAACATTACTTAAAATGGTTCTTTGATGCCATAGAGGAACCTATTCGTTCCACAAAGAACCTTTAACATCTGAAGAACCTTTCTGTTTCACAAATCAAACCCTGTTGTTATGCAAGACTCATTAGGCATTAGATTAATGGATTTGCCTCCTGAACAACAAAAAATATCTATAGCGCTAAAAATACAGAGCTTTGAGAAGTGCAGGAAATCATGAAAAGTGGTGATGAAACATCCCTTTTCCTGTCACAGTAGACTGTAAATCTATTTCACCCAAACATTAAACTTTCACACCATCATTTATTAGCCCTGTGATTCAAAACATGTAAATGACTTTATTTGATTATTTGATGTTGATGTTACAGCTTCACGAGTAGCAGAGACTGAAGGCCTATGCAGTTCTTCAGAGAAAAATAACAGATTCCGATGCTTTATTTCTCCAGAGGGTTTGATTTTGTTTACAGGATTTAATGAGGCCTCCATCGCTCTGATGTAGCACAGATGGTTGCTGATGAACTAATGTCGGGAGTCATGGACACGAGCCACTTGATGGGTAGCTGCTAACGTTTCTAATAATTTAATAAATAACATGCACCATCAAATGTTACCTTGTCACAAATGCTGTTACACTTCTCCTGCTTCGTGTGTGGGCGACTGGAGGAGTGAGAGAATCCTAACAGGAGTTAGGTACGTACAGCAAACACACCATGGGTGTGTGTGTGTGGGTGGGTGTGTGTGTGCGCGTGTGTGGGGGTGAAATGATCTGTTCGAGGTGGATCTGCGTGTTCACAGTACTTCCTCTTTCAAGCAAGCAATTTTGTTTTTCAGTTCAATTCTGTTCTGTTATGTGTTGCGCTCGCTATCTCTCTTTCTGTCGCCCTCCCTTCATCTGCTCTCTTCATCTGTGTCCATCTCATTCAACGCTCCTCTGTGGGTTTCCATTTCATGGCACGGTCTTAACTTTGGGTTCTGTTTTCAAAGTGTTGTCACTCTAAGCGTCTCTCCTCTCTCTCTCTCTTTCACTCTTATGTGCTTTCTACATTGTGTTTTCACCGTCATTTGCATGAGTGACGTTTGTATTTCCTCCACCAGCAACAGAACCAAGGAAGAGGAACCAAGGGCCTGTGTGGTGTGAGTGGGTGCCACAGTCACATGCGCTCTACGAGCTCATTTCGCTTGACACTCTTCCAAAGACAGCCAATGGTTTTCACACTGTGGATTTAAATGGGCAACCTTTAGACGCTGCAGTGTTTCGTTAGGTTTCAAGCTCTGGTGAGTGACCTTTGCTTGCATTTGTTGATGTGACTTATGATGTGACTTGTGATGTGACTTATCTTTCATAAGTGTAGCAGTCTGATGCCTCGAAGATAGGCTGCAGCTCACAAAGGGTTGTGAACAATACATAGAACGAGCAGTTAATAGATGACTATCTTTTCTTCAGAGGAACTCAGATAAAGCTAAAGTTTATGTTGAGATATTAAGCAACCTATAGCTTTGGCTGTCAATTTGGCCCTCAGGTTCTTTTAATGCTAGCTTTTTATAGCGTTTTAAAAGAAAGCGCTTTGTATAATAGTATCTACCATGTAAACCAGCACCAACAAGTAAAAACTACACATTAGAAAATTCTTTCTAATCAATATTGACAAATCGTTTTGAAAATAAATAAATAAATCTATACAGTGTATATCACCTACAAACTTTTCCTCTTATCTAGAAAGGGGTTTTAAATTGGGACTGTTGTGTCTCAAGTTTGAGGGCAGAAAGAGGCCCTATATAACAGTATAACAGAAACTGAAAGGAAAAAATAAGACAAACACTCTTATATAAATTATAAATCTTATAATATCTTTTTCACAAAGTGAAGATGTTTTTGTGTGTCTCCAAAATGTGGGCCAGCATATTCATTTAAATGTGAAAATGATCAAGTCTTTGAGGTGGGAGCTCCTCTATCGTGCTATCTATCATTTTTCTAGAAATGAGTCATATACACTTTACCTTCACGTCTTTTTACACCTCTGATGCTTTTGCAATATGCAAATACTGAACATGTGTTTGCAGTAAATACCTGTTAGACCAACAATAACATACGTTAAATATCCATGATTTATTAAGCAGAAGAAAAGTCTGTAGACACAAATGTACTATGAGCACATCCGTATAAAATATAAGCAGTAATCAAAAAGTGTTTCTGTTGTCATATCTTCTTTTTTTGAACGCCCAGAGTAACCAGCCTTCTCTGATACTATGTTACATTCTGTACTGTCTACCCACTCAGTCCACTTCAATGATGCTGTGATGATATGTGTGCAACTGGTATATTCAGCTTTCCATAACCTGCGTTCCATTTCGAAGAGGTTTGGGTTCTTTGATCCGCAGAACTGCAGGTCTTATAAAACAAGAATAATAAAAATTGTTTCTTTTTTTCAGGTAATTAGAGAGCACCGTCTCCCAGCATCACAAGGACTGTGTTACCATGGCAACTAGCAAGCATAGCTTTGCGAGAGCTGCCGAGCCTCAGTGTTCAGTGTCTGCGCAGAGAGATGAAGAGATGCATGTGAAGGCCCCTCTCACGACTATGTATGTCCACAACGGTTCTACCCCTGGCCTGCAGCCATATCCTCAGGCTCAACCCCGGGCCTTGCAGGATGCAACGGTTGTTCCAGTGTTCCTACCAAGGATGTGTAGCAACCAGCCTCTGCCCGCTCTGACATTGCATATAGCCAGCAGCACTCCTTTGCAGCAACAAAGGCTGAGTGCTCCAGCGACCTCATCCAGACCCAAGTCTACCGGAAAACATGTTTGTCCACATTGTGGCAAGGACTGTCTGAAGCCCAGCGTGCTCGAGAAACATCTTCGCTGCCATACAGGAGAGAGGCCGTATCCGTGTGCCACCTGTGGCATTTCTTTCAAGACTCAGAGTAACCTCTACAAGCACAAGCGCACCCAGGCTCATGCCCGCCTCTCCAGTGAATCTGACAAAGGTACTTTCAGCAGCCAGGAGAGCACAGATATTTCAAAGGACAACCGTGGCAGTTCATCCATAGAGATGCATTGTGAAGAGTCAGCTGATATGAAGAAGAGCGATGAAGTTTCTCCTACAGTGTCAGTGACAACAGAGCGCCCTGCGGAGACAAAGTCTGGGACAGGAAGACCACTACACAAGGCTGCAGTGGACGGATTGAGCATTACACTACAGGAAGAAGTCCATTCTTCATGCGCAACTGTGCAGTTACCGCCTCATGTAAAGGATAATTGTGCTCGCAAAAACACAAATGCATCAAGTGAAAATGGACGAGAACCTCTGACACCAAATCGGACACCCCTTCAGAGGCAAGAAGCTTTTTTTTCCAAGCCATGGGAGTCCCCGACGTCCCGGGGAAAGTCTCAAAGCCACGACAGTACAGACTCTGGTTTTAGCGACAGCTGCGAGCATCATTCATCCAGCAGTCCTGGCTCAATCTTGCACGATCCTAGTATAGAATCAATGCCAGAAACCACCATTGAGCATCAAGAACTCGATGCCTCGCAGGCATCCTCAAAGATGACTCCTGATGACCTCAAAAGCAAAGTATCTATTCAGGAGAAACAGAAGCTGGAAGAGCGAATTTCAAAGCTCATATATGAAAACAGTGTTTTGGTGGAGGATAAGCAACTGGAAAATGTGCGTCCGAGGAAGACGGTATTGTCGAAACAAGGAAGTATTGATCTTCCGGTGCCGTATACTTACAAAGACTCCTTCCATTTTGAAATAAGGAGCAGCAAACACATCGCAAGCTCACAAAAACAAGACAGACGAGGTGGGGCTATTAACAGATCTGTGCCTACACAACACTTTACTAGCCTGGAGCATGCACCATTAACACGAAGCATGTTCTTTACCTTTTACCGTGGGTGGCAAACACACCGATGGCGCAATTATTACAAATCTTAGCAGAAGGTGTAGTGCAGGACATGTTAACTCATCCATATCAACAAACCAACAAGCATCGTGTCATCGCTCACTAGTGAGACAGGCAGGCGGTCGATTGTCAGCTTACTTCAGACGGATCCTCGGTCGACAGAGCTAGCATCAGCAGCCTTAGTTCAGATGGAGACAGCATTGACATTGCAGCAGAATCAAGTATGAAAGGAAACTACAGGAAGAAAACACGGAAGTTTGACTACACAAAATGGCACACGTACAAAGGGGGAACATTTAGGAAACTCTACAGCACTGACAGAGACTGTTCACTTAAGACCAAAAAGACTCCGCCTAGCATTGAGCCGACAGAGGGCATTCAAATGAGCCAACCAGGAGACAATGCATCGGTGAACTTCACTTCCTGTTCTGTTGTGTGTCTTTCCCAAACTGCCAGTATGTCATTAGCACAGACACCGAACCAAGCCACATCTTCATACATCCTTCTAAATAGTTCACCTTTGGAGAAAATGGGAGGATCTACACAGATTTTAACTTTACAATATGATCCTAAATGCTCATATACCAACTTTGGGAAAAAGAATGTCAATGGTACAGATGAGGAAAGGGAAAAATTAAGAATACAAAGCACCAACTGCCACATCCCATCAAAGACAAAGAAACAACGCACTGGAGATGATGTGCATAGACTCAGGATGTCACATCCTAGAATGGGACAAGTGAATGCAAATCTGAGTGGTTTAATATGTCAACCACGGCTGACAGCTCGTGGAATGCATGCATCCATCGCAGTTCCGGCGCAAAACGTCAACGTGCCAAACCTCCACCAGCAGAGCAACTTTACACATCAATTCTCAAATCCTAGTCAGTTGTTGTGTAAGACAACCAACCCTTTTTATTGTTTGATCAATATGAGTGGGACATCTGGCAGCCCATCTGTTTCTACCAGCAGCCGGGCTCTACCTGTAAGCCAAGACCAGCTTTCCTCCCAAGTACCAGCTGAAGATTCCTTCTCCTACAGATGGAGTGTCAGCTTCTGGCTCCACTTTGGAACATAGCACTTCTCCAAGCCTTTCAGCTCTCGGTCAAAGCCAATATCATCCTGTAAACAGTTTACTATCCTCCGAACAGTGTGAAACTGCTTCAAAGGTTACACCGTTTGACCAAAGTAAGCAAGGTACAGTGTGTGAAACAAGCTCAGTACCTGTGTTATCGCTTTCCTCCTCAGGGCAGAATCATACAAACACTTTATCAGAAGTACTGACACAGATTCAGCCTACAACGCCTACATTTTCATTCGTCTCACCTACTGCCCTCCCAACAGTGCAGCATCAGATATCTTTGTTACAGAGTAACTGCAGAAGAGATGTGGTGGAAAACCAGTCAACAGGTCCTGTATCATACTCGCATCCTCACAAAACTTCAGATGACATTCAGTCGTTTAAGTTACTGAAAACAGTATCAACAGTTAGTGGATCTGCTGATGCAACTGTAAAAATCAACTCTTCAGAAAAGATATCAACCACAGTCCAAAACCACCCGGTTTTCACATTCGAAAATCCTTCCGGATTTACAGAATACACACAATCCTCAGTATTTGAGAGTACTCTGAACAGCACTGTCTCTGAAATGGACACTGGTGACTTTCAAGGCTCCCAGTCGGAAGCAAAAGTGATTCAGTCACAGGCTCAAAACACGTTTTACGTACGTACGGCAGATCTTCAGATTGTCATGCAGCTAATTTCAGACGAACAGTTAGCGCTAATAGAGCCTCATATTGAAAAAACAGAAATCAGCCCAGCGGAAAGTTCTAGCATTTGCGCAAACCAGATATCTCTTTTACTGGATAAGTACAGGGATAATGGGACCAATGTGTGTGTGACACAAAACATGGTAAATAATGACAAGATGGGCCAAAAATCTGAAACCTTAAAGCCTTGTGGATTTGAAAATGCTGAGGCCATTACCAGCCTGCCATGCGTTTCATCTTGGTCACATTCACAGACAGAAAATATCTCAGCTTCTGTGGACAACAGGACAGACCCAGCAGGACAATTATACGATTTGCATAAGATGTCAAAGAATTTCCAAGATGGCGAATCTGTTGGGTTTAATTTCAGCACAGCGTCGTGGCATCACAAACAAGTTGCTGGTGATAAATTGAGTGAACTTGATTTAATGGACAAAACAATTTTGATAAAACAGGATGGCAAAGAGTGCTCTTCTATTCACAGCAGAGATACGATCAACTCTTCTGGCCCCAAGGTTGCTTTCATCCAGGATCAAACATCTACAGACACGAAACAAGAACTTAACATTGAAACATCAGATTGTTTAATGAAGTCAGATCACACCTCAATTATAAAAAGTACTGATCCAGTCGAGCCTAACAAAACAAGGCAACTCATACCGGTCACATTATTAAGAGATGCCGAAGGGGTGCAAACAGTGAAAACCACACAGTCAGGATTTTATTTTGCAGAGAACACGATCCCAATAACAACTCCCACGGAAACACCACAGATGGAAAAAGCGCTCATCTCCACAATGCAACCGTGCCATAGCAAGTCGCGCTGGGCCGCATATTCAGATGCAAGAGAAATGAAAGATTGTGACACAGGTAAGATCAAGCTTGGAGCCCAGGGGAATGAAGCATCTACACAGTATGAAATCAAGCAATCCTTTGGGAATTACATTGACAATTTTAAAGCATACAGCGTGGTGCCAAACAGGACTTTAAACTGCATTCCTGGAGACAGCTCTACATGTGAAGATATCCATGTCAATCTGGATACATTTACAGGTGGGAACCTTTATTTATAATTTAATCATCAAAGCCTATATTATCATATTATTTTAGATGAAGTGAAGTGTTTGCATGTGACAGGGCAGCCATAGGTAAACATGCGCATGATTAACCTTAACATCACAGGGTCACATGACACGTTCTCTCCACCAGGTGGTGACAAGAGATAATAACTTCCAATCTCTCAATTTGAGTAGAAAAGCCAACTAGCCTCTTGCCTCTTACTACCTTATTTCATGCCATTCAAGCAAAATTTTTGGGAACACTTGCATTCATTTTTATGAAGTCATTTTCCACCCACAGGAACAATTCGACTTCACAAATTATATTCCCATGTAAAACTTTTGCAGGTGTGATCTTCAACATTCAAGAAGAATGTCATCCCAAATTGTTGCTCTTGGCCCGACTAACTTAAGTACTTTTAAGTGTGTGTAAAAGGCTAAAAAGGCCTTTTCTAGTTCAGCAATGAATATTGAATACTAAATTCAATTATAGACATATTATTGTTACATTAAGTTATGCCAAGACACGTGCAGTTTTAATATGATAGAAGAATATGCAGTACTTGCACAAAGGTTTTTATTACGTCAGATGTATTTGTTGTACATTTCAGAATATTGTAGTCTCTTCAGTAAAAATACACAAACCAGCCTAAGGTCTCTTGCTGGCTTTAGGTGGTCTTCCAGTCTGGGTAGTGTGATCTGTTTTCTAGTGTCAGTTTGACACACTACCTAGCACATCAGAATGTGAAGAAAGGTTAAAACTACAAAAGCGTTTCTGTCTTGCATGTCCATGAATTATGTTACAAGTTCAAAAGAATCTTGTTTCAATCCAGTAGGATCACAGGGATTTGAGTCTTAGTAGGTGAATTTGAGGCGAATACCATTAACTTGTCATCACGTTGCTTTTTATTTTAACCTTTGTACCTCCTCAGCATCCCTACTGACCTGAGGTTTTTCTCATCAGCTGCAGTCACCTGTTGCGGGAAAGATTTGCTCCCTGCGGTCTTTGTAAACTCAGATTCACTTTCAAATGGTCAAAGGTTACACAAATTTGTCACTAAAACAATCATGTGTGTAAAAGACGATCGGATGGGCTCAGGATTTACATAGAGCCCTGCACTTTCTTTGCAAAAATTCTTTCCTCAAAGCTTTGGAAGAAAGAAAAGTAAGAGTGTATGGATGCATCTATCATTAAAGTGAAAGGTGGTCTGGCTCTTTTAGACAAAATGTACTTCCTGATTCCTCAAGCAGCCTGGATTGGGATGTGTTTGATTGATCAGATGTCTCCGTGGAAAGGACAGAGTGTTTTGTAGAGGTCACAAGAATATAAAGACCCACTGGTGCACAGACCCAGAGGTTAAAGGGGGATATGATGTCTCCATTCCAGAGGGCTGACATGCAATCTGACAGCCAAATGCAGCCTCCTCTTCTAAGCAATGCTGCACAGAGGCATGCGCAAGAGTTCAGCCAAACCAAATCCACCCCAGAGAATCTGACTGATTGTTTATCATCATTTTATATCTCCACCACCACCATAATATATAGTAGCACATGTTGCAAGGTGTGTCTTGACATACAATGTGAAGCTGTCATTACATTTTTTTTCTTTATGTGGCTGACGACAAGCCACATGTTCCACAAGACTGAATGGCAGGAATCTGCATTGTAAGTTGTCTGGCTTTAACATTTGGAATCAGAAATCAGTTTTATGTTCGGCTATAAAACCATTTGTCCAATGTATCCGTTTCTACTTCAGAAGGATTCAGTTTTCATAAAATCCTGAGTCTATTAAAACGCAAAAATAAAGAGCAGGGTTTAGCTGCAGTGATGCATAGGGATGTTCAAACAACCCAACCGCAGCTGTGAACGAAATAACACTTCCCTTAATATGTACATCCGTCTGCCCACTTCAACACTTAAATCTCCCCTATAGGAACTCACATACAATCATGCAAACTGAGACCCACCTTTAGTGATGGAGCCGAAAACACCTCAATTATCATTTATTCATTTTTGTTTTCAATGTTCTACTCTTAGGACATGGAGAGGATGGTGCTCTCAAAAGTTTGTGGTGTGAGAGGGATCCTGGGACTGAGAACAAAGAATCAGTCCACAGGGAATCTGAAGACGCAGATGAGGAGAAATCAGACACAAAGATGGCAGATAAGAACAACACATGCCAGAGTTGTGGAAACATTGATAAACAAGACAAACGAGAGGTGAGAAAAATAATGAATAGCTTTGGAGAAACAATTGGAGAAAAAATCCTGAAAATAGGGCGGAAAACACGACTACTCTAAGAAATGGACTGTCATGGTCACCAGCATAATTGTCCTCATTGTGATTTTTTGATATTGGATTACTTTAATTTAGCTTTTATTGCCAAAAATGTGTACGTTTATTTTAGCTCAAACTAAAATCAGGAGAAATATATAGTGAGTCTGGAGTGAAAATGTGTTGGTTAAATATGACTATCCCCTACCCTATTGCCTTCACCTGACTGTCAATGAAAGATGAAAACACAGTTGATAAAGAAACCTTTCCATTTGGTTCTGTTTATGACTTTTATCTCATTTATATCAGTTGCTAAATTTCATGTTTTTTAGCCCGCAGTACAGTTGTATTGGATGTGCCGATCTGTTGAACAAACACCAGCCACAACCCCAATTGAAACAAACTGTCCAAAATAAGAAAAAATATGCAATATTTGCAGGTCTTGAAAACAGCAAAGAAAACAAGTTCATATTCATGTTAAAACAACACAACAACCTCAGATCTCTTTATTATCTCATTAATTTCTCCTTTACATCAAAGACCTCAGTAATCTCAGATGTGTCTCTTAAAGTTCCAAAGCTCAAAATGTCTTAGAGAATGATAGGTTCGCCAAGATACCAAAGTTAGTGATAAAACGTATTTAATACTGTATGACTTTCATTTTAATGTAAAGACCCCGAAATTCTTCAAAAATAGGCACATTTTATACTGTCCCTCTTCTTATACATTTTAAGAGAAACGACAGAGATAATGTTCAATCAGTGCATGCTATAAAAAAATATGGAAGTCTCATAAGCTACAAAAGAGCAGTGAAATGTTTCTTCTGAATTTTACAAGCTAGGATCTCTAAAACTACGAGGTTTTAAGCATAATTCAGCCTGTGTGGGTGTTCAGTAGTGCTAGTGTCATATTACACAGTGTTAGTGAATGTATTTTTTTGTTTTGACAAACAATTGTGCAATCAGTTATTGGAGAACCTGAATAATGATAATATGAAAACAATTATTCATGGAGAGAAGTTAATGCGAGGCATTCCTTAATGTGTGTGACATTATGTTTCCATTAACAGGAAGAGTCCAGTCAGACAGCAGCTCAAGCTCACCGTCAGATCTCCCAGGAGGTGATTAATGTGTCCCTCAACATTTCAAACCCGACTCAGCATGATAAATTCAGCGTTCCAAACAATCCAGCACCATCTGTTTGCAACATCCCTTCACAGACCTGTCAACCTCAAGGTCAAGAGGGATGTTATAACTACACCAGGAGAGACAGCGAGGATGGAGTCTTTGGAAAAGGCACTTCTCTGGAGATAGCTTCTCCTGGATGTGCGCTTGTTTCACCTTCTCCAGGTGTGGCAGGATTTGCCAATCAAACATCCAGACATCCGTTGGTACGTCCAATCTCGGTGAATACCAACCAAATGGAGACACTTACAAGGAATGTCATGACCCATTGGACCGGTGCAAAAGGCACTGAAGTCGCGGGGATCTCACCACAAAACAAACTGAATACCACGACAGTATCAGGCAGTGTTTTGCAACACCACTGCAGTGCTTCGACGACTGAGGCGGTCAACACAAGTACGACTTCATCATCATGTGCCGGACTGATGCATTCCAACGCACCACATAAAACGTACAATCAAATCGCTCACACAAACCAAAAACATTCCAGGGCCACAGTTAGCAACTCACAGACAGACTCGAAAGTCTTCAATTCAGCCAGTAATAGTTATCCTGAACATGAGGACAGTAACAGCAGCAGTGACGATGAGCAAAAATTGGTCATTGAACTTGAGTAAAGCCAAAATTATAAATATTTATAAAATGTTTTATTAGTATTAATGTGCAACTCTCAGTATAGCCGCTAGGGTTCCAGCATTGAGTAAAATAAGGAGATCATCAATTCTTTGGGGCGGGGGAGTGTTGTAAAGTTCTTGCCAACCTTTGCACACACGCAGTATCTGGAGCAATTTGAACAAAGAAGATTTATGGTACATTTAATCTCAGGTCCAAAGTTTGAAATCTTTTGTTTTATTGTGACCCTAGCAATTTTAAAGATATTAGTCTTTCCCCATTCAAGTAGATCAGGTCTTGGTCTCCTATGACTGAAATAGCCGCCCGGAGGTATCACAATTATGCCCAAGTGAGATAACTTCCCTTAAAGGGACGGAAAGGTAAGAAATACTGTACACACGTGTTGTTTTTAAATCATGAAGAGAACGTTTTATGGCCATCAATTGCTAATATATTATGACATTATGATTTGTACATTCACCTTATACAGAAACCTTTTTACAATTCAAGATTTTTATTTAGTCAGTTTGTGAAGCTTTTCTACCACTGCTCCCCATCATGTCAGCTGTCAGTCAAAAGTCTGAACACAAACATTTATTCTTAAGCATACCCTTTCCACAATTTAGAAGACTAGTAGAGTTATGGAAACTGTAAAGGTTAAACAAAAAAAGAAAACTAGTAATATTTCACGGTTACCAACACAAATTTCTGATTGTTCCTACAGCCTTGATAAAGCATACAACCACAATTAACATTTATGGTTTAATTTCATTCCTACAGCTGGTTACAATTGTGTTTACACTTCCAAAAAAAACCAGACAGTCCCTGCATCTGCACATACATCTGTCAAGAAGTGCACCTGTGCTGTGAATCATTTGAAAGTCTGTAGGAGTTTGTGGCTAAGCTCTGTGAGGGCATCTGGAGAAGGCACGCACTGGAATGTATACTTTCTCTTTAGTGCCTGATCCTAATGTGATTCACTATGGCTGAGTCAGCACAAGCATAAAGTCATGGGCTGAAAATAAATTCCCATAGTGGTGCTTCACAGAGATCAGTCATCGGGCCTCTGGCAATGAGGTTAAAAACATGTTTACTCATTGGAGACATTACAAACTCATCACCTTCAGCTGAATGTCAGTGCAGGCTTACATAAAGACGTTTGATAGACAGTCTCTGTACAATAACCACGGAAGTACCATAAAGTTAGATTCAGTGAAATGAATTTGAGTTTATGTACTGCTAATACCACCAGTACATTGTTTTTCATTTTTTATATATCCACACATGCTTTCTGAAAGGTTGTTCAGTGAAATGATATGTCAAGTTTAATTAAAGCCATATTGCATATATAAATGTATATTGTACTTCTCAAAATAATTTAACTCAACATTACATCAACGTTACTTTTCTTTCTAAACAGAGAAATAAGGATAAATGATAGAGGTCAACTGTTTTTCACATCTGTGGAGAGCCTTGGCTTATACATTTTCCCTGTTCATCAGTGTTTCTTATGGCTCTGCAGGAAATATCATTTCAGGTTGAAAGGCAATAGATCGTATATCTTTCCTTTTATCTTTCTTCGCTGCAGAGTCTGTTGTAAATTATTGCCCCAGGCTAGGGTCATAAGATGCTAAAATACGGAAAATACAGAAGCACTCTTGCGCATTATAATGCTTGTAGATTGTGGAATGTAAAACAGGGAACAATCCACACCACAAATTAATGCAGGAATTTCCCTTTAATCAACCACAGGCTCTCGGAGGCAAGGTTATTTTAGTTTGCTAAAATTAAAACTTTTAAAACGTTTCTGTTCTTTGAAATCAAATCAAATAATTGCCTCAACATTTTTGGAAAAATTTGAACTAAACAAAAATGTAAATTTTGCCTCAGAAATTAACCGAAAAAGTTTTAAGCCATAAAATAATGATAATAAACTAAAACTAAAATAAAAATGAATTGATCTTATTTAGCAATACAAAAAATAAAAAATAATATTAAAATGACAAAATCATAAAACAAAATTGCTAAAGATGTTACTAAAATAAAAAGAAAGCTCATTTAAAATATAATAAAAAAACTATATACAATAACTCTGCCTGGAGGATTAGGGTTGAATTAATTTTCAATATAAAACATTTCCAATATCACAAGGCTACTACTGCGTTTACCAAAACGAATGCTTAAGATTTCATTTCTGAAACTTTATTCAAGGCCTGAGAGAGGATAATGTGTTTTCAACTCTTAAATCAGGTAGGAAGTTCTTGTCTTTTGTAGGATTTTCCATTTTATTGTAATCCAAACCATGTGAAGAATGTGGCATGATATCATGAGAGTAGGGTAAAATGAGTCCCTCTATAAACTAAGCGAGTATAAGGACTTGATGAGATACATGATAAAAAAACACTATGCTTTACCAAATCCAGCATGTACTGATTTAAAAAAAAAGTGAAATTAGCAACAAATGAAATGAAACATAGGCGTTTTTAGCTTTTTTAGCAAAACATATATTTTTTAATCTTTTAAAATAGTTTCATTGTAGATTGCATATAATTTCTGCGACTTACTTGAAATTTCAATTGAATTTTGGTTCCTCTTTTCAACCCACTGATCCACAGTAAAATCTGTTCATGTTCTCAGCGTTCGAACAGATGCTCTGGATTAAGACAACAGATTGATGGATGCCTCTATAGGAATTAGCATGAGTTTAGGTGTTGGCTTTAACTACTAAAGTGCTAAACTGATAAGTTCAATGAAAAAACAATTTGTGTTCCATTTTTTATCATCCTAAACAGATTGTGTTAAAGCCAATAAAACACGTTGATAAGAGGCAGATTGCTGTCTAAATGTTGGAACAGATCCGCAAATGACTGCATAATTTATTTATGCTAATGTGAATCACTTTCTGTCCAGTAGAACATTTTTCAGTGATGACAAAACCTTTTCCTCCCTGATAGAAGAAGTCCAAACATTTAATGTATGTTTTGTCATCTTATCAGTGCACGCCAAAATTGACGTTTGTTGATAAAATGAAGCAGGAGTTTAAGGATGTCAGAAGGTCATCTACACGAAACAACTACATGACATTGTGAAGATAAGATTAAAATGATGTCTAATGAAAATGTGTTATGTGTGTGGAAACAACAGAAACAAGCATTCGTATTTGGATTAGCCCATATGATATGTTTTGCGACAAATCAGGAACAAAATTCATTGAAACTGACAGATTACTGTAAATGTAGGACATCGTCAGTGTCACATTGTGTTGCAGTTTACCAAGAACAGAAGAAAAGAACTACAACTGACTTACATCCACATGGCCTTAGATGAACATCAACTGCAAATAACAGATAAAAATGTCTTAAGAGATCTTCACCAGAGGAGGATTTGAAGAGAGTGATAAAGCAGTGTTCGTTTTATCACTGAGGACTTTGCTGTGCACAATAATTTAGACTGTAACTGTTGTTAACTTGTTTTTATTGAAGCGACATTAATGCAGAAGACTAATAATTACAAAGTGCACTCAATTCAAACTTTGTTGGAGCTATTTGCAATAGACTAATGTAAATACACACGTAAACAAAATATATAACACTGTGCTATAGTGTCTTTTTTACATTTTTATGAAAAATATTATATAAAGTGCCTTTTAATAAAGGAGATCACTGGTGAAAGTTTAACAATAAACATTTTTCATTTATTGCCACGATCTTCCATGTTTCATTGTTTCAATTGAACAGAGAGTGCTAAAGGATTCTAAAACACTGTTTATATAAAACAGATTAAAAAACAACAACAACAAGCCATTGCGTTTGTTTTTTTCCAATTTCTGGTTTCAACTGCCAACTAAACATGTGTTTTTGTTTATTTCCATACAGTATTCTGTGGTGAAAGATTCGCTAAAGATTGTGATTTTTTTCAGTCAGCCTACCATTGAAAAGTTAATAGAACTTCCATTAATCCGCCAAACCAAACTTTTCTCCACTCTCTAGCCTGTGTGGTAGATCAGGAGACCTCCAGAGGAATGTGAACACTTTCCTACAAGAGAAAACAAGATCATAGAGGAATGAGATCCAAACCACACTGGCACAATCATCAGCAGCAGCAGCTCTTATACCGCTGATTTTGAGATTATGTAAACCGAACTGGACTGGAGCTGATAAACCCAAATACTACTGTACTTATTAGTATTATATCATCATCATTATTCAGACTGTTCTGGTTTAAGTTAACATATTGATACAGTGTTGTAATAACTCAGATGTGTTAATAAATGATTCTCATAAATTAATTTCAATTTTATTTATCTAGCACTTTTAACAATTTACTCTTTACTGCTTTAACACAGGTAAAATGCAATACATGGAGCAGTCTCCAGGTGAGCAAGCCAACACAGCCCAGTGGTGAGGAACCCAAAACTCAAACTAAAAATAAATGGTTAATAAAAGCTTGAGAGAAACCAAGCTCAGCCGGGAGGGTCAGGACTCCACTGACCTATTATGGGTGCAAATATTTTTGGTTAAGTAGTAGCTAGTAGCTGTTAGTAGAGATTTATTAAATTACAATTTAAATTAGTTTGACGCCGTTTTAGTCTTATTTTGTTGAGACAACAGAGAATTGGCAGGGATTATAATAATAACTGAGGCTAAATGTAAGGTGCTGCTACAACTTCAGACTGCCGTCATGGGGAAAAAATATGTTTTTTGTGTTTTCATGTCAAGTTCAATTTGTTATTTCTTCTTCAGATTTTGTTGACATGGTTATGTATTATTTATTCAATGCTATGTCATACATTTATTTCCTTTCAACTTCCATGTGCCAAAAACCTGACTGACAACCATGATGGTAGCAAGGGGGGATGAAAAATACTTTTCATATTATAATTAGAGTCTTTTTATGACATCATAATGTGACAAAAGATCACCCCTAAAAACGTGCGTAGATAACGCTTTAAATCTTTTGAGATAAACACTGTAAATTAGTTTTCTTCAATTTTCTTCCAGGAAGGCGCAGGCAGGGCTGGATGCCAGTGCTTGGCGGCCATCTTGGCTGGAGAGGCTGGCTTGGAGGCCATGATGATTGGGCTGGCCACCATTAATGGGGTAAGCAGGCCTCCCGACTGGACCAGATCCATGGCCAGCAGAGCCTGAGACCCATTCCCCCCCACCCAAAAAAATATATTTAGGGGAAGCTTCCTCCTCCACCTTACCCATTGTGAAAGACAACACAACCCTCGAGTAGCATCACGTATGAGTTGGGATTGAAGAGTGTGGTTAAGTCCAAAGACATAAACAGTCTATGAGAACAAAAATCTGGGAGGTTCGCAGGGGCATTCTGACGAGGGCATCTGCTGGATACATGTTGGTCAGTCTTTGCATAACAATGGAGAAAAACCATAAACAGATCCTGTGCAGTAAAACATTGAATAAAGTAAAACAGAACAAAAACAAAAGAGGTAATCCAAAAAACAGGGTGCAGCATAAAAGACTAACAACAGACAAAAAGCTAACAACACATACACAAATTAAAACCTGTTCCAACAACACAAACTCATGGCAAAAACAAAATTCTTATGAATATGTATGATCTCCTTCGTGTATTTTAGTTTCCCGCTAATGGGGTTTTCAGTAATGCTTTTTTCTAGTAATCATACATTTTTGAGCGATTCACAACGTACGAATTCCTCGAGTAACAATTCCTGTGCGATCATGTTGGCTTAAATGCTTACGGTGGCACTAATGGTAGCCTATATATATTTATTTTGATCATTCATTCATTGCCTCTACGATTGTTTCAAGCAAGTTCTTGACTTACCTTGACTATTTATGTCTTGTAAAGCATTTACAAATGAGAGTTAAAGGCTCATATTCCTGCTGTAATTCATGATTAAATAAGGTAGTTATAAAACAATAATTTCTTTGGCATCTTGAAATAAATATTTCTATGTTCTGCATCCCTCTGTGTTGTGTTTTTCCTTTTTCTGTTTAGAAGATAACTGAGCCTTTAACTCTCCTTTGTAAAGGCTTTACAAGACATAAATAGTCCTCACTTTAGATGAGCTCACAAAAATAGTTAACTGACAACTAGTAATTGTTCGTAACTACATTAATTAATCATGAATTACAGCAGGAATGTGTGTTAATAAAGCATTTATTAACAAATTGTGTAACCGTCACCATATGTCAGAATTATAATATGTATAAATGTGCATTCAAAGAGTTTATTAATCATTTACTTACACTTTCTAAATGATCTCATGAACCACTGACAACTCCTAACTAACTGGTTTGTAAGTAATGTAATCCTTAATTTAGAAATGATGAATTTATCCTTAATAAAGTATGAAAATTTGATTATTAAGCATATTATATACATGCTTATAAATCAAGAACAAAGCATTTATAGCTGTATTTATAGACTGCTTACTAATGTCTATTAATGTAGGGGCCAATGCTTCATAAATTATTAATTTACTATTTACTGACGCTTAACTAATGATTCATAGCGTGCAGTTATTATAAAGTGTTACCGTATCTTCTGCTTTGTAACCTTAAATGAACCTGCATCAGAAAAGTGGAAAAACCAATCGCTTCTACTGGATATTCAAAACAAAAGACGAAGCGATTTGTACCTGAAGCATCGTATTTTGAGGCTATATAGAAATACATATTTCCAATGTAGATATTACCTAATATAGACCAGGTACAACAATTTCATTTTTTTATTCCTACCTACTGAAATCTTGAAGATATTCGTTTAACATAGTACATAGTATTTGTTTTCACCAAATGACCCACATTGTTTCATAGTACGTCTGCATAGCCACAGCATTTTAATGCAAAACTGTCAATCGTGGCCTTGGCCTTGGCCATTATTGCAGATGAAAACCTAAAAAGTAAAAAAATGGGTACTGAGCATTTAATACTTTAGTTTGAGAAACAACAGTGATTTAGATGGCTAAAAAAGATTCAGTTTAATGTCTATTAGTCTCATTAAATGTTGTGTTTCTATTTTAAAGAATTGCATTAAAATTGGTGTGCTAATTCAAATCAAGTTGGATCTTATATTTGGGTTCAGTTGCTCCTGAAAGAGGAGAATAGCACTTCAGACACTCACATAAAGATTTTGCATCAGAGATAGCTTGGGATGATTACGTCTGGAACGCACAATTTTGGACATTGCCATGCCTGCTCTTATTGAAAATAAAATACTGGCACCTTCAGCCAAGCTGCTAAAGCCCATTCCACGTGACCCTCATATTACTTCAGGGTTATTCTCCGGTCTAGAAGTTCCCACTCTCGTTCCTGAGACAACACAAGCAGTACTCATATTGGATGTCTCCCAAAGCAAACACACCTGATTCAACTCAATAGCTTTTTAGCAGACCGCTCTGTGACTTTATATGGGTGTGTCAAATGAAAGGCATCCAAAATTGTGTCTGAAATCATTCAGTGTACGTTCATTACCCGTACAGAATTCTGATATATTGAAATACATGTAAAAGGCTTACAATATGTGTTATGCTATGTATTTTTCCACATATAAATATGTCACGTACTTGCAGTCATTCACTGTCAGGCAGCAGGAGTCATTCAAGCAAATTAAACTCTACACGGCCTGTAGTGTTGAAAAACTTAAACTTTATTTGACTAGATAAAAGCAAAGCTTCTTTTCTTTTAATATTTGATTTTTTAAACGTTGTTTGTAGCATTGCATTCCTAACATTGAGGCAGTGATGTGATTGATGTTCAGTGAAAGCCTGTTTAATAAAACACATAAGGTGAAGAAAGCTAGAATGACTGACGCCTGTAATTATCAGAAATCAGAGGCTGTTTTCAGCTAGTTTATGTGATCTGATGGATAGAGTTACATGAGTTCAGTGATCCCTCTGGTGGCGCGTCACATTGCTGATAGGTGTGCGCGCTCTATAAAACCCCACCGGGGTAAATTGTGCTCAACTAATACCAACTGTTTCCAGCGACCTGAGGATGCTTTTCTGTCTCCATGCAGGATTAAGCCAATAACAACCACAATGTTACTTTTCACTGCAACTGGATCTCTCTGTCCGTCCAGGATTTTACACTGATTTCCGACTCAGAGTCTCTTTGGAAGATCTGGGATGGCCAGGGTGTCATTGATACATCTGGGAGTCTTGCTTTTTGTTGGAATTACAGCTGCGATGGAGAAAGGTGGGTTTCAAACTGGATAAACACATTCATAAAAACTGCTAAATTGTGATCTGGTGCAGTTAATCAGACATTACTCGAAACATAGACTTTTATTCAAGCATTTCTACACAGTTGAAAAAATAAATGCCTAATGGTTAATTTATTAACGTCTGGAAAGAATGTTGTGCCAATGGCGATTTTATTGTACGCTTTAAGATTTAAACTACAATTACAACCTTGGTGACCTGACACCCATAATTTTCCTGACATAAAATATGTATTTAATGCATTATTTATGTTTCCAATCAATGTCACCACATTTAGTGGTAATGTGGTTTGTGTTCAGACTCTAAAATGTTTTGAGTCACTCTAACAGGCTATGTGGATGAATATAATCGTAGACTAAAATTTAATCCTTTTTGTTTTTAGGTTTTTTCTCCACTCAAAAAGAAGTGCTTGTAGTGATGCGCAAAAACTCTGCCCAAGACTTAACCACTACATCATCCAGTGAGAGTCCAGCACAGTTAAGTGACTCTGCTGATAAAGCCTCTTGTCCCAAGTGCCAACGGAGAAGAGCCAAGAGATGCACGTGTTACACCTACAAAGATAAAGAGTGTGTTTACTACTGTCACCTGGACATCATCTGGATCAATACACCTGAGTAAGTTCTCTGGGATGATAGTCTGTGGTTTATTTACAGTTGATAGATTTATGTTATATTTATTTTTAAATAGATTAAATAGGCTAAATAAACATGAAAGGGTGCTATAAAATGTTTTTATAGTAATGGCGTAAGCTTAATACTGTGAACGAATCTGATCCCTTAAAGCATAGCATTTAAAAAAAGTAATATGTTTTTTTTTGGCCTTTTAACTTCAATGAACATCACATTGTCATATGACATTATGATTATAATATCACAAAAATCACAGTTTTTCAAGAAATGACATGGTAATTGTATGTATTCAAAGCTCATCAAGTAAATTATCCAGGTTGCTCTAGGATATTTTAACTGTATATGAATATGAATTCAAAGGGAAAACTTGCAGATTATATTTTGCAGTCTATTTATTATACAAATGTATTATGTAATACTTAAATTAAAATGATTTCTAAAGTACAGCTTTTGCATTTTGCTAAATAGTTTGTCTGTGCGAAGCCCAATTGAGTTACATTGTAATTTGGGGAAAAGGCACGTCAAATTTGGAAATATTGGCAGAATTCATTTTTCAGCCACCAGTCTTTGCACTAAACTTGGCTAAAAATAAGAGGTAGAGATCAAAGAAATGATTGCATGACGGGGTGTTTGCAGGACTAACTGTTAGCAGATGAGCCCAAGAGCTTTATGGGTACAGCTGTCCAGATTTACTGAGCCTTAAGGTCAGTTTTTATTTACTTGGAGATATAACAGTTGTTTTTAACCACCAAATGCAATGATCCAAACAAGTTGGCAATTTCTCACTTTGCTAAGGTGAAGTGGGAAAAGGAATCAGAGGTGGTAAAATGTGGACAGGTTATGTAATCCATGAGCTATTATGTTCTTAAAATTGTCTATCAAAGTGTTTATCCTGCATGGTAAGTCTTGCACGCTTAAGCTGAAACGTTTTAATGACTTTTGTATGAGAAGTATGGGAATCCAAATTCTTAGGTCATGTTTGTTCTTGTGAATATAATTGTCCTCTGCATAGATAATAACTGAACTCAACTTTGAGTGAGACTTGTTTTTACAGCTTGATAGGGCTGCACAGTATTTAAAAAATAACTTACAGCAATGGTTTAAGTGTGTTAAATCAATGTAAACTATATCATGATGTAAGTAAATAACATTCTTACATGTTTCAGTTCTTTTTGACTGTTGATCAGATTCCACATGGAAGAGCGCACACAAGCAATAACATTCACATGCCAGCTCTGCTTTTGCATCTTAAAACGTTGTATAGGCTACAGCATTTTTGAAATATTGCATTAATATCATTTATTTTTGCAAAACCTTGCTGTATGCACAATTGCGATTTTTGGTTGTGGGATCATATTTTATCGTTTGTGCATCTTGGTGTTTCTTTGCTCTTGTGAATTTCCCTTCGAACTTAATAAAGCTTGTGGGTCTTTAATGAATCCTTTCACTACCCTCTTCTCTACTTGTGCATTGGCAGACACACTCTCCCGTATGGCCTGTCGAGTTATAGAGGCGTCCAGCGGACACGGCGTACTGCCGAGAAGACCAGCGGAGTTCAACGCTGTTCTTGTGCTTTGCGGCATGACAGGAAATGTACAGCTTTCTGCAGTGAGAAGTAAGGATCAAACCTGAGACCTCTAACAATAATCCTTGACAAATGCTAGAAATGTAATGTGAATTGCAATGTAATGTACAATTGCAACTCTAGAAACTTCCAAGCTTTGAAAAGAAATACACTTAAACAGTATCAACCAAACTGTCATACTCAGATTTATGTTTGTGTTTATTTATTTATGCCATTTTAGCATCTATGGCTAAATTAAAGGAACATTATGTCATAATTTACTCAGCCTCAAGTTGCTCCAAAAAGTTATCTGTTCTGATGAACACAGAAAAAGAAATGTGGAAGAATGCTTGTAACCAAACAGGTCCATTGACTGGAATACAGGACAAATAACACTGATAGTCAAAACTGCCCCAAAACTGTTGGTTTTCCTGCATTCTTAAAACTATCTTTTTTTGTGTCCAACAGAACAATAAAAATGATAAAGTATTTTTTCTTCTATCTCAATGGGGTCTTAGACTGCCAAATATCTTATTTACAGATTTGGAACAATTTAAGGGTGAATAAATGGTGTTAGAATTTTCATTTTTGAGTGAACTGCTCCTTTAATGGTGAAACAGTCTACTCACACGATGTGGAAGTAAACTTAGCATCTCTAGACTTGTTTGTCTTTGGACTGCAGGAGGAAACCGGAGTACCCAGAGAAACCCAACACTGAAACGAGGAGAACAGACTTGTTGAGTTTTGTTTTATGATCAGACAGAAAAGTATCTTTATTTAGGCTTTAGATTGTCCCTTACACAAAGTCACACAAGTATGGAATGAAATGACTGGAGTACATAATGACAGAATCTTCATCTTTTTATTTCACAAATTGCAACCTGTGGCTTATGTTTGTCATTTTGTTGTTCTTCTACAGTAGGGAAAGGACGACATGATCATGTGCAGCAGCACATCACCACTGATATTCACTGATTTATTACTCTGTACCATCACCTGTAGAGCATCACTTCAGAGAAGAGGTTAATGTCTGTCCAAATGGAGGACCATCAGATTACAGAGAAGATGATGAAATAGATGTTTTGGGGACTTTTTAAACCATCATCGAGAACAAATTATGTAACTTTACCTATGCCAACTCATCCCAATATGGCCTAAAAAAGACACGTGCGAAAGGATATCATCATGAGTAGCAACCCACAGAATAACATTCTGCAAGAGACTCAAATCACATATGCAGTATGTCAGATGTGAGGAAGGGAATGTTTCCACTTGCCGATACGTCCTGACTACCAATTCAATTACTAACATGCATGACAGCTCTGATGGATTGTCACTGAGGTGTTAGATTAAGTTTAAACATACCAAACAAAGAGATGAATGTTTTCATGACCCTGTCTCTGCAAGTCTTTATATTAATAATGGGTGGAGTAACAACATGAAACGTTAGCCGCTCTTGTCTTTAATGAACTTTTAACAGAATGTATTTTCAAATCTTACAAGATAGTTTACCAGCCAAAAAAATCCTTTCACTCAAATGACCTTCTTCTGTCAAACGTAACATTCATATTTATACCTGATCTGTTTCATGAAATGGATTTGATCAAGGATTAAACTTTCAGAAAGGACATACAGATCAAATATGCAGTAATATTAAACCTTGCTGGTGTTTGCATATTTGTCAATTGTCATAATGCAATTCAAAATGGGACCTCAGATGTTCGTACAAATGAGTTCTACAGAAGAAAGAAGACTGCATATTATTTTATTTTAGTCATTGTAATAAATTATTCTATAATTGATATTGTGGGACCTGTTTTTTCATAACTTGCAAACATTTCAATAGTTTCATTAAGAACAATTTACTTGTACTCAAAAAGACAAAAGGGATTATTCCTAGCTCTCTTCCATAGAGAAAAATAATATATACTGAATCATGACCCCAAGATGTAAACCCCTGTATCATGACCCAAACAATAACAGTACAAATAAAAATACTTGGATTTTTATTGTAATTAAATAAATCCTGGTTTATGTATTTAAGGCTTTTGGGTGTCATTCTGTGCCAAAGGTGAATCTGAAAAATAATTAATAGAAATGATTACATTTAAAAATTAATAAAATAGATCTTGTGAATTGCTGTTTTTGCACTGCTACCTGTTTCTGAAAAAAATACAAAGGTCAGAAGTTCTCAACAGATTGACTGTTTATATTACATTTTAACCTTCACTGTTTTTATATCCCTCTTGACAATGAATTGTCTTGTTGTTTGTCCATAAGGCTTACCTATGAACAGCAAACAATAAACAAAAGAATGTTGAGATTATTCTTCCAAGCTTATTTGATAAAATCACTGCTGTCCAGCCTCAGGCTACAGTATGTTCCCGTATTACTTTCTGAAGCTATATCTTATCCTTCAACAAGGGGGGTCAGTCTGATTTTACTTGTAAACACAGGAATTGTTTGAACAGGTTAAAGAGGTTATTTCACATGGAGCATGATGGGAAACAAACAAAGACACACAGGTGTATCCTTGATCTCAGCTTTAACGTTTCATTCTTTGAAAAAGCCTTGTGATGAGAATTTCAACTGTCACAAACTGTGACCATTTGGCCCTAGAGGGGATCACATTTGTGAAACTTTTGGTCTTGACGTCACTTCACAATTTGCATTGTAATTATTGTGAATTATTATGATATTATTAACATTATTTTATTTACATAATATTATTATATTATGAAGTTTTATTAGGAATTCTATGTCAATTAGGTAAAAACGTTGTTCATAGTTAACGCTGTTACAATAGGGTCTAGATAGTTTTATAGATATTTCTTTCAATCAGCTGATAGGGAAGCACATTTTTTGTAGTTGTTGTTTTAACGACTCAACCAATATAGCATCATTGCAAACGTCCTTTATCCAAACACCTAAAACGTTACTGATGAAATAATGTGTTGAGTGACGAAACTGAGAATGCAGCTGTCAGGTTTGGCAGAGACGAAGCAGACAGAATGGTAAGTTTACAAGTTTCATTTGCAGAATGGATCGGTACAGCGAAATAGGTGAATTACCGGTAAGATGACATAACAGATGGTAACTTATCCGTAGTGTAACCAAGTCTCTCTCTTTATCTTGCAGATAATGCTGATGATGAATTCCTTAGCAGACGGGATGAAGATATGCTGAGAAGATCGGGATCGCAGGTAGGAATGCAGGTAAGTATGGTATTGAGTCTGTGTCATGTGAAGACAAGATCAGACAATGAGTGAATGTTGGTCTCTGGTATAAATGGGTGCACTGCTGATGAGGTCCAGGTGATAGTGATTAGTAATCGGGTGACAAAGAGCGTGTGAATGACTGAGTGGGAGGAATGAGGGAATGAGTGGAGGGAGATGGTGATGGAATCCTGACATTACCCCCCCCTCCCGAGGCGGCTCTTGACGGCTGGGAAGAAGAGAGATTTTGCCGGCGACGAGGTCGACCACGACCCGTGGGAGCTGGGCGGTCCGGATGGTCAGCATGGAACTGAGTGAGTATAGCAGGATCTAGGATATCATCAGGGAGTACCCAAGAACGTTCCTCTTGACCGTATTTCTCCCAGTCCACCAGATACTCCAGACGGGGACCTCGCCGCCGGGAGTCCATGATGGATCGGACTGTGTGAATGGACTCTTCCTCTAGAGGAACGCGAGGAGGAGGCGCGTCATCCGAGGGTAAATCTGAGGGAACAGAAGAGACTGGTTCAGTAAAGGTTTTGAGGAGAGAGACATGGAAGGAGAGATCCTGTACTGTGGTGGAAGGTTGAGTCTGTATGTGACTTCATTCAACTGCCTTTGGATGGTGAAAGGTCCAATGAATCGAGGACTCAGCTTACGGCAGGGCAGGCGGAGACGAATGTTCTTCGTCGATAACCATACCTTCTGGCCAGGTTGGTATTGAGGTGTATCGGAGCGTCGACGATCCGCTTGATCCTTGTGTCTCCGCACTGCCTGTTGTAGATGCACATGAGCTGGGTCCCATACCCCCTCGCTCTGATGGAACCAAAAGTCGACAGCTGGAACCTCCGAGGGCTCACCCGACCAAGGGAAGAGAGGTGGCTGGTATCCAAGGAAACACTGAAAGGGGGTGAGCCTGTGGTACGTTGAGTGAGGGAATTTTGGGCGTATTCAGCCCAGGGGAGGTATCGGTTCCAGCTGTCTTGGTACTTTTGGCAATAAGTCCGCAGATAACCAGTCCAATCTCCTGAATCTTCCGCTCAGTCTGGCCGTTAGTCTGCGGATGATATCCTGATGAGAGGCTGACAGTGACCCCGAGGAGCTTGAAGAAGGCGTGCCACACCCGGGAGATGAATTGGGGTCCCTTGTCCGAAACGATGTCTTCTGGAATGCCGAAGTTTCTGAATACGTGATGAAACAATGCTTCAGCAGTTTCTAAAGCTGTGGGTAAACCAGGTAAAGGTATCAGCTTGCAGCCTTTGGAAAATCTATCCACCGCAACGAGCACACAGGTAAATCCACCGGATCTAGGAAGGTCAGTCATGAAGTCCACTCCGATGTGTGACCAAGGACGTCTGGGGATAGGTAGAGGCACAAGTTTACCCTCAGGTAGTTTTCTGGGTGTGTTGGATATGGCGCAGACTGAACAGCTGCGGACAAATCTGGCGACATCCTCGGAAATAGACGGCCACCAGTACCGCTGATTGAGGAGCAAGAGGGTACGCTTGCTACCTGGATGTCCAGAGCCCGGAGCTGTGTGAGCAGAGTCCAGAAGGGGAGTACGGAGATGTTGAGGTACGAAAGTACGCCCCTCTGGACCTCCGGGCGGAGCAGGATGGCGAGAATTTTCTTGAGAGATTTGCTGATCGATGTCCCAGAGAATGGGACTGAGGATTAAGGCTGGAGGGAGGATGGTTTCAGTACTGATGTCCTTCGAAGATGAATGATAGAGTCGGGAAAGAGTGTCTGCCTTGCAATTCTTACTTCCTGGACGGTAAGTAACAACGAAATTGAATCGAGTGAAGAAGAGTGCCCAGCGGGCCTGGCCAGGATTCAATCTTCTTGCCTCACGAAGATATTCCAAGTTGCGATGATCTGTAATTACTTCGAATTGGTGATTAGCTCCCTCCAGCCAATGTCTCCATTCTTCTAAAGCCAGTTTTATGGCTAGCAGTTCCCGGTTACAAATGTCGTAGTTCTGCTCCGCCGGGGACAGCTTTTTAGAAAAGAAGGCACATGGATGGAGTCTGGGAGGCTCATCCTGTCGCTGTGACAGCACAGCTCCAACTCCTGTAGAAGACGCATCGACTTCTACGATGAAGGGAAGTTCAGGATTGGGATGGATGAGGATTGGTGCTGTCGTGAAGACTTCTTTGAGGCGCTGGAAGGCTTGGATGGCCGTGGGATTCAAGGACAGAGATTTGGGTCGGTTTTTCAAGGAAGAAGTGAGAGGAGCACTGATGAGACTGTAATTCTTGATGAATCTTCTGTAGAAGTTTGCAAAACCGAGGAATCTTTGAAGTTCTTTAACCGAAGTGGGTAATGGCCAGTCTTGGATCGTTTCCACCTTCCTCTGGTCCATCTGGATACCATGCTGATCAATGAGGTATCCCAGGAACTGAACAGAGGTGATATGGAACTCACACTTCTCCAGTTTCAGATAGAGCTTGTGTTCTCTCAGTTTCGCTAGTACTTGAATGACATGGTAATGGTGTTCAGCAATTGAAGAGGAACAGATAAGAATATCATCAATATAGACAATCACAAAGCGGTTGAGGTACACACGGAACACTTCGTTCATGTACCCCTGGAAGACCGCTGGAGCGTTTGACAGCCTGAAGGGCATAACCTGATATTCATAATGGCCGGATGGGGTGACGAACGCCGTCTTCCACTCATCTCCATGCCGTATCCGAATCAAGTTGTATGCACTCCGAAGGTCTAGTTTCGAAAATACACGAGCGCCACGCACCTGCTCCAAGGCAACTGGGACCAGAGGAAGGGGATAGCTGTATTTGACGGTTTGAGAGGTGAGATGACGATAATCGATGCAGGGCCTCAAGCCTCCGTCCTTTTTCCCCACAAAGAAGAAGCTAGAAGCGGCAGGGGAGGTCGAAGTGCGGATGAACTGTTGTTGTAAAGCCTCCTCCACATACTCCTCCATGGCCACTGAAGTGCTTGGCCAGACAATAGTGAGATGATAAAAGCCACACAAGCTGAATCGTTTGCGGTAAGATGACATAACAGATGGTAACTTATCCGTAGTGTAACCAAGTCTCTCTCTTTATCTTGCAGATAATGCTGATGATGAATTCCTTGGCAGACGGGATGAAGATATGCTGAGAAGATCGGGATCGCAGGTAGGAATGCAGGTAAGTATGGTATTGAGTCTGTGTCATGTATAGACGAGATCAGACAATGAGTGAATGTTGGTCTCTGGTATAAATGGGTGCACTGCTGATGAGGTCCAGGTGATAGTGATTAGTAATCGGGTGACAAAGAGCGTGTGAATGACTGAGTGGGCGGAATGAGGGAATGAGTGGAGGGAGATGGTGATAGAATCCTGACAGCAGCCACTGTGTTTATCTTCAGTCATATGACGAGAGAGATGTCTGACCATGAAGGTTCTCCAAAGGTCACTCAAACAGGTAAACATTCACAGGTAAATGCTGAATGTGTCCCTTAAACTATGAACTGCTTTTTTATTTTAATGCTTAAATTTGGCTCTATGGCACTTTTTTATCTACATTTACATTTGTTGTACATGATTTTATCCAAAGTGACTTACATTGCATTATCCTATAGATTTATTATTTATAGATATGTGTAATCCCCTGGGATTAAACTCACAACCTTGCGTGGTTAAGGCAATGCTCTTACCACTGATTACCACTTACCAAATATTATACGCACTATACATTCATACATGTAATAATAAATTAAGCAGAATGTTACATTTTAAAGTGATTTTAATTAATACAAAAATAAATTCTAAAGCTGATGTCAGCATCCCTCTAGTCAGGCAAATAGTGCAAAACATTATGTAAATGGTGGCGAGGAACCCAAATCTCCTATGGAGGAAAAATACTACGGGAGTGGAACCTGTTCCCCTATGGCAAAAACTGCAGCATCTCTACAAGCTCGACAGTGCTTGCACACCTAGGCTAAATAGAAAGATAATAAAAATAGTAAAAAGTTGATAATAGGTTTAATATTATCAATAATAATCTTATACATTATAAAATAATCTCTGACTTGATGGGTTGCCGCTTCCCTCTTTCATCTCTACCATCTCAGCTCTTGTCAGGTCGCCCGCTTCCCTCTTTCAGCTCTACCACCAAGTCTGGGCATGGACTGCATCCTGCTCGCTACTGTAGGCTCGAAACAATGAGAAAAGACAGCTGAGAGTGAAGTACTGTTCTACACTCTTTGATGCAGCAAGTACATCAGTTGTTATGGGAAGTGTTCCTGGTTCCGGTTGATCTAACTAATGCAGCCTAAACCCTTAGAGGATTTTATCTAGATTTAAATTGACAGAATCTGTCTGCCTCCCGGAGAGTGCAGGAAAGACTGTTCCAAAGTGTAGGTGCGAGATAATAAAAGGATTTTCCACCTGCACTTGATTTTGTATTGCTAGGTGTTACCAACTGAGCGGAGCCCTGAGAACGTAGAGATGGTGAAGGACTATAATACAAGACAAGCTCTCTCAGATACTGAGAAGTTAAACCATGTAGGGCTTTATAGGTCATCAGTAAGATTTTAAAGTTATTCCTTGCTTGATAGGTAACAAGTGCCATGTTGATAGATCCGGGCTAATATGCTGATACTTTTTTGTCTGTGTAAGAACTCGAGCTCCTCCATTTGAACTAGCTGGAGTTTTTGCAATAACCTCACAGGACAACCATCTAATAGTGCGTTACAATAATCTAGTCTTGACATCATGAGTACATGAATTAGCTTCTCTGCATCTGATAGTGACAGCATTTGACGTAGTTTGGAAAAACTTGGTTTTACAGGTGTTGGCGACATGGCTTTCAAATTACAGATTACAATTGAATAAAACAGCCGGCAGTTTTAATGATTGTTTCGTATGGTGGTTTTCGGTCCAATAAGTAACACTTCTGTTTTGTCCTTATTCAGTTGTAAACAGTGGTTAGTAAACCAGTTTTTATATTGACTATGCATTTCATTATTCTATTGAACTGCTGTGTTTTGTGAGGCTTACATGAAATATACAGTTGATTATCATCAGTATAACATTGAAAGCTAACTCCTTGTCTCTTAATTATATCTCCTGGAGATAACATGTATAGTTTGAAGAGCAGAGGCCCAAAAACTGAGCCTTGTTGTCAGGGGCGTGTCCAGGATTTTATACAGGGAATGGCAAAGGGGGACAAGAGCACAATTAGGGTTGGCAATACTTACTAATATCTATCTTCATTTTCGCAGTTGTATTGTAAGGATTAGGAATGTTATGGATTCCTAATTGTTGATCCCTATTTAAGTCTTGTGCAGATAATTTTTTTGATCAACGCTACACAACACTACTGAGTACTAAGTTAACTTTAACTTTACACTTTGCCTTACACAGTGATTTAAATAAAGTAACAGGCTACATGCGATAATGCGCGTTCATACTCACTCTATGAGAGATAAACTTTGCAGTCAATCCGAGGGTCACACAACACAAGCATCTGAACGGTGGGGGGCGCATTCCATACGGATCACAGATCAATCAAAGTCCACTGGTCCACAAGCAATAATTGTAACAGTAAAAAGGTTTTACTACAATTTTTGCTTTAGTATATTTGATGCGAGAAGATTTACATTCTCACCAATATGTCTCTAGAGAAGTGTCTTTTTCTTTCAATTCGACTGCAGTTATACTTCCGCTCCTGCCTGGGGATACACGCTGTGATTTGGCTGCTCAAATGCCGACAGACAGGAGCCTCAATCAGAATATTAGCAAGTTCCGAATCCAAGAAATGTTGTGCATTATATTGGTCACCAAGTGTCTATGGTCAGCATTGGGGTGGCAACTGAGGTGGCAAAGCTCATGTTTAGGGTTTCACAGGGGTGGCCACCCGTTGCCACCCCTGTGAACACACCATTAGCTGTGGTACACCGTAGCTCTCCTGTTTTTGCCAAGTGGTTGATATCCTTAGGACAACATCATGTTGACCTTGGGACACATTTAAATCAACCAATCAGATTTCAGAAATAAGTGTACAGTTTATTTTGAGTTTAATCTTCCAACCAGGATTAGGTGCTTCTAGACCATTGTTTTTCACTTATCATTTCACTCTGACTTTAGGAGTAAGTTATGATGAGGGTTGGGGTTTGGTGTGGGTTTAGGTTTTAATTATAAAAATGTTGTCCTTGGGTCAACAAAATGTTTGTCCAGAGGGCATCAAAAACTTTGCAAAATTAAGTCGAGCGGTACACCGTACTGGACTTGAGATTTGCGTGTCACCTCATTGTTCATAGCTGCAAATTGAAAACGGACGTATAAATAAGATTTAAACCATTTCAAGGCTTCTGGTTGAAGCCCGTATCAGATTTAAGTCACTAATGCTTGCCTATAGGACTATCACTGGATCTGCACTGGCATACTTTCACATCCTCCTACACTCCTACACCCCATAGAGGGCCCTGCGTTGAGCAAACCAGCGGCGTCTTCTATTGCCGTCTCCAAAGGGCAGTAGATCGCTTTCCCGGTCACTCTGCTTCGCTCAAGTCCTTCCTGGTGGAACATTCTTCCTAACTCAGTCCGGTGAACCACATCTCTCACAACATTCAAAAAACTACTTAAAACTCTTATCTCCTGGGAATACTTGACAGACAAATAAATAAAATAAAATACTAACCCTCTCTCTTTCTCTCAACAGGTAGTGGTCTAGCTTTTGTTAAAACTAGTAACTTTGTATTAGCACCTATTATTTTTGCTCCTGTATGATATGTTGCTTATTGATACCTGAACTCTCTGTAAGTCGCTTTGGATAAATGTAACACAATGTAAATATTTTTTCAGAGGCTATTCCATTAATACAGACGTTATTTTCAAGTCAATTGTAAGAATGTGCTGTGGTCAATGGTGTCGAATGCAGCACTAAGGTCTAGCAGGACCAATAACGAGACAAGTTATGACAGTAATCATAATCATATCACCAATCAATCATATCAATAACGGGATATGAGATGGTGTAATCTTTTAAATGTTGTTGTTGCGTCACCTTGTTATAAACAGTGTAGAGTGGACATAACACATACAAATCTAGAGGAGGTTAACAACATTAAAACATGTTCTGTTAACTCTTTCCCCGCCAAAGACGAGTTTTTACGACAATCAGTCTTTGTACTGTTGTACAGCAGGTGGCGCTACTACACACTGTAGTAGAGTAGGCGGGGCGAGACCGTGGTTCGAGTCCGGTGAGTAATTGTGAATGAGCGCCAGCTGTGCGTACACCGGGCTTGAATCACCGAGGAGATGGGAGCATATAAGAGAACGAGCGACCGGACCGCCGAAGAGAGAGGTCCGGGCCCGAAGTGTTTGTATTGATGTTCTTATGTTTTAAGGGGCCGCCGGCTGTTATATTACTTTATTTAATGTTTGAAAATGTCTTCCGGTTCCCGACTCCTTCCTTCCCTACTTGAATCTTTCTACACACACCTTTGGGAAAAAGTACAGAATCCCAGAACCTAGAACATATATGTTTTAGCGTTTTTTTAATAATTGTTCTGGGTGGAATCTGGCCGGAATCTTTGACAAAAACGTTAATTATCGTTAGTAATCAAAGTGATACATTTTTGAAGAAACCTACCCACATCTAAGGAGTGATACAAAATGAACAAATGAAGATAGAAGAATATGGTTTCTTTTGTTTAAAAGCCGAGACTCTGTTCTTTCATTTGACATATTGTTTATCCATATATTCTTTACAAAATTCTTTTACTGTGAGCCATTAAATTTGGGTGAAAATGTTTAGAAACGCTGGCATAGGCAGGCAACTTTTTTTTTAAAAGGCTGGCGAGGAATGAGTTAAGAAAAATAATATTATTGCAGTTTTGGACAGATCGTCCAGCTCATATATCCTTTGGCAATTACAGTGGAGATTGATGAACATTGGCCAAGTTCACAGTCCAATTCAGTCACAGAGGGGATGTTATCTCATAATATCACATTTTTGCAGATATAGATTAATTTCTTATTCATACTCAATGGGACAGAGTTTCAGTTCACTCAAGCTTCCATTGGCTCACCACAGCTCCATCTGTTGTTTTCAACTAAATGATGACAGTCTCATAGCACTCAGATTTGCAGAATAAAACAAACATGCTATATGTTTCTACTACTTTTTGCATATTCTCTTGCTTTTTGTACATTATTGTTAAAATAACAAAATTCCAGAGCAACAGTCAAATCTGTATTTTTTTTAATAATGACACAATTTAACAGACACAATCATTCTTTTGTTTAATATGTTGTTTGATCTGTTTTACACACAGAAAAACAAGGTAAAACATTGCTGCTTATGGATTGTGAGAACACCCTTCCACAGTGTAACTGTAGTCATGATATAAAAAACTACTATTGCATCCAGAATAAAGGTTTGTGTTTACATAATAAATGTCTGAGTTCTGTGAATATTAATTATGTATATATGAAAAACATATACCTCAGATCCAGGAGGAACAATGTGGTTTTCGTCCCGGTCGTGGAACACTGGACCAGCTCTATACCTTCTCCAGGGTGCTGGAGGGTTCATGGGAGTTTGCCCAACCAATCCACATGTGTTTTGTGGATTTGGAGAAGGCATTCGACTGTGTCCCTCACATCATCTTGTGGAGGGTGCTCCGGGAGTATGGGATTCGGGACCCTTTGCTAAGGGCTATCCGGTCCCTGTACGACCGGAGCAGGAGCTTGGTTCGCATTGCGGGCAGTAAGTCAGACTTGTTTCCGGTGCATGTTGGACTCCGGCAGGGCTGCCCTTTGTCGCCGGTTCTGTTCATAATTTTTATGGACAGAATTTCTAGGCGCAGCCAGGGGCCGGAGGGCGTCGGGTTTGGGGACCACATGATTTCATCTCTGCTCTTTGCGGATGATGTCGTCATGCTGGCTCCATCAGACCAGGACCTTCAGCATGCACTGGGACGGTTTGCAGCCAAGTGTGAAGCAGCTGGTATGAGAATCAGCACCTCCAAATCTGAGGCCATGGTTCTCAGTCGGAAAAGGGTGGCTTGCCCACTTCAGGTAGGTGGAGAGTTCCTGCCTCAAGTGGAGGAGTTCAAGTATCTGGGGGTCTTGTTCACGAGTGACGGAAGGATGGAACGGGAGATTGACAGACGGATCGGTGCAGCTTCTGCAGTGATGCGGTCGCTGTACAGGTCTGTCGTGGTTAAGTAGGAGCTGAGCCGCAAGGCGAAGCTCTCGATTTGCCGGTCAATCTACGTTCCTACTCTCACCTATGGTCATGAGCTGTGGGTCATGACCGAAAGGACAAGATCCCGGATACAGGCGGCCGAAATGAGCTTTCTCCGCAGAGTGGCTGGGCGATCCCTTAGAGATAAGGTGAGAAGCTCGGTCACTCGGGAGGAGCTCAGAGTAGATCCGCTGCTCCTCCACATCGAGAGGGGCCAGCTGAGGTGGCTTGGGCATCTTTTCCGGATGCCCCCTGGACGCCTTCCCGGGAGGGCGTTCCGGGCATGTCCCACCGGGAGAAGACCTCGAGGAAGACCTAGAACACGCTGGAGGGACTATGTCTCCCGGCTGGCCTGGGAACGCCTCGGTGTCCCCCCGGAAGAGCTGGAGGAAGTGTCTACGGAGAGGGAAGTCTGGGCATCCCTGCTTAGATTGCTGCCCCCGCGACCTGGCCCCGGATAAGCGGTAGAAAATGGATGGATGGATGGATGGATGAAAAACATAAACATGCATCTATTTCTGAAAAAAAATATATTAGTTAACATTATAACATATTACTTAAACATAATTAAAGTTATTGGTAAATATAAATACATACATGTAAATATTTTCTAAATATGTACACTGTACATGTTTGTGTGTATGAAAACAAATAAGCATGCACAGTAAACATACATACAGTATATTATGTACTCACAAACTTTTATTATAGATGCATTAAATCATTTGAAAATGATATTGCTGTCCCACTGGTAATGCATAATCCAAAACACAAATGCAAGGCGATAAACCTTAACACTGTTTAATAACTGAAACACTGGGAATACATTAAGCTGCATACACTCCATTCACAAACACAAATACATTACACACAGGTGTAACTAATGAGACGCCATGGAAACTTTTGGTTTAAAATCGCACACATACAGTATCACATGGATGCAGACAGCATGGTTTGGCAAAGCAAAGTTTAAAATATCGAAACAACGTTGCCCTGTTTACTTACCCTGGAAATATTTTATCATCCACCCATTACATAAAGTGGGAAATGCCTCAGATTCCTTCAGAGCTTTGCTTTTGGCCAAAATAGCAATTTTGGTCACACAATGGTATTCAAGACAAACGTTCCTGTGTCTGCTCTGAGGTCAGAGGTTAGACTTCTTATTGGTGGGTTTGGTCAAAGGCCAAATTTGAGGTGAAGCGAGGCGTACTGCATTGTTTTTCTATTCTGATATGGACTGAGATTGTCAAATGGTGGGTCTTAGTTAGGGCCCACAATAAACACTCTTCAAATACCAAATGTGAGTAAAAGTGTAGAAAAAATGAAAAATCGTGTTACAAAGCACTAAAGAGAAGAACTCCATTGGTTTGGTAGAGAACGCGTGTCAATGTCAAGATTTGCCCCTAAAACTATTTTACTGTATATAAACGTATTATTTGAACTGTAATAGATATTTTAGAGCACCTTACCCTTAACCTTAAACTACCCACTTCCCAACCACATAAACACGCAACAAGTCAAACATGGGTATTTGTGGCAAACATTGACCATAAACAGTAAAAAGCATTACAAACTGGTCTCGTTGCATTTCGAGTCTTCTTTAGCAGTACGATATAGTTATATTAGCACAGCAGCTTTAAATCGCTGAGGATCGCATTCCAGGGACGCATGGTTATTTTTTTATTAAAGTGTACGTGCGTGACGCAATCAGAACGGGACAGTTTGATGACGCAACCAGTCACAAGACACACGAGAGCCTATGCTATTTCACTTTCGACACTGACATAGTTTTATGGCGGACGGAGAAGGGAATCGTCTCTTCTTTGGCCTCAGAAGAAAATATGCACTTCTTGAATAAACAGCATGTAGCCATATCTTCCATGTGTTGTGTTTTAAATTCTATTATGTAGAAAATGTTAGGTTTAGGATTGGGGTCGGGTTAGGTCCAGTGTACAGAGGTACAGTAGGTGTTTCCTATGAACACAGGTTTTAATATTTAACACATCCTTTTTAAGGGTTAATTCATTCTAGGGGTCTATGAGCTTATTTCTAGATTTTACTACATTGTTCAAGCTGGTTACTTTCTGGCTGGTAAACACAGTTATTAAGCGAAAATGTACAGCTACTAGGATGGCATTCCTCTTTTATAATTATTTACAAGAATTGTATTTGGCCATGAAAGGATTTGAACCCCATGTCTTTCTAAGCAGATCGTGGCACAAAAGTTTTAGGGTGCTTCAGAAGCTCTGTCAACTTTATTTGAATGTATCAAAAATCCTCTGGAAAGAGTTTCTTCTTGTCTTTGGTCGCTTTGGGTGCACAAGCATGCAATTTAGTGCTAATACTTTCACAGACATAAACCTTATATTATGTTCTCACCAACAGGCTCGATTTTCACATTTTTCCTCGTTCCCTGTGGCTTTGGCTTAAAGAAAGTGTCTTAGTGTGCTGTTGTGGATAGATCTTGGGGTTAAAGGATAGATTGCATTCATAAGGCATCTGACAGGGTTCAATATACGTGCAGAATTGATAACAGCACAAATAATATTTTAAAGATTGATACAAATGTTTAAAATGTACAATATTTATACGTTATATATATTTATCTGTAAAAATGCCTGACAAAGAACATGTGGTGTCTACATCAAAAACCCTACAGCTAATTTATTTTGTGATAACCGTTGTTTTACCACAGTATCCATGTTTATTTGGTTTCAACTGTAGTAAAACCATGGTACATTTTCATATGGGTGAGTAAAAGATATTGACTGATGACAGGATATCTGTATAATATTGTCCTTGTGTTGCAGTTGAACGTGGATGGCAGGCATGGGAATCTGGTGGACTATAGGTGATGAAGTGTCATGTGGAGAGGGATGAAGACATGGAAAACTCAGAAGATGTAGGAGAACACATACTTGGTTACCTTGAAGATAATTAAGATGAACGCAACAGATTTCTGAACACATGCAAAGAGCAAAATAACTGACTCGGAACAAATTTGGATATACACAAGATTTAATTCAATTCAATTTTATTTGTGTAGCGCTTTCACAATTTTGAATTGTTGCAAAGCAGCAGAATATAATTAAAATGATATAAGTATAATAATAATGGTAGTAGATAAATAAAAGAAAGAAAGACATTATGTATAAATTAAAAAGATTAAAATACACGGTATAATTGCAAGTCGTTCACTACGCAACGTACATTAATGAGAGTAAACTGAACTGAGTACTACAGTGGATTGCAAGAAATTGTCAATTATTAACTGTAGCATAATTGTTTGTAGCGAGTATTTCATAAACTACTCGCAGTTAATATCACAGTCAGTGCTTATGTTTAATTACAATATTACAATGTTCGAAGTGTTAATGTGAAATAAGTTGTCGCAGTTAATATTATGTGTTATAACTCTGTTTTTTTATACCGTGCATACTAGTGTCAACGTGATTTTTTTAAAAAGAGTTACTGACGTTCAGGTCTGTCAAGTAAGTTTGAGGAGAGTGTCAGCCATATCAGTCAGTTCATAATGTTAGTGGTACTGACGAGTTTGTAATGTATTAAAGTATTAACTGTTCATTATATTAGTGTTACTGACGATGATGGAACTATACTGGAATCAGGTACAGGACAATCTGTAACCAAAGAAAATAAATAACAAACAGAAACAATCCCTGAATCATGTCAGACTGTCACTTTGTGTGCTGTATCAGATGAGTTAAGTTGAATAAAGTTACAGTTAAAGTGCACTTACAGTATGAATACATTCTGGTCATACTAAATCTGCCATGTTTTTATTGTCATATAACTTGTATGTTTGTTTACCTGTGATGTAGTAACAACAACTGGGAATACATTTTTTCTAACTTTTTTTATCTGGTGGTTATTTGGCTTGTGTGCCATATTATATGGAAGAACAAGCATATGATGGAAGAAGCACGAAACAATAGTAACAACTAAACATGTAACAATTAAAAATAAATAAGACTATTTAGGTACAAGTATCCGTAGTTGAGCAGTCACATATAATATTTCAAATATTTTATGTTTGGTGCATTGGTGAGTTCAGTTAGTATTGACAGAAGGAGACTGCAGTAAAAAAAAACATTACTTAAAATGATACAATTGCACAATTACATTTAACATTAGTGTGATTTCTTGCTTCACCAGTTTAACAAACTGGGAGACCATCTTAAATCAGTTGTTTCCATAGGGTCTGCTCTTTCCCGAGTCTTTGATTTTGTGCTGTGCTTCCTGAGCTGAACTGCAGTGTCAGGGATTGGTGTGTAAAGCCAGGTTTCGGTTATTATTATAATTGATGCATGCTGAGAAATATCGCCAGGAGTAAAAGATGATCTGTCTATTTTTTTTAATACTTAAATCCTGGACATACAGTACAAATCACTGCGCATACTGATTTACATCTAGTACTGAAGTGGGCAAATTAATGAAAACAAATACAACTAAATGGGCAACATCCAAAGAGGTCCATAACACCAGGGCACAACAATATTTTTCTTAATCTCAATGTCGTCTTAATGTAAAATTCAATGATAATAAACAGAGAGTGTCTTCATTTGGTTGCAATTGGCGGATCACCCGATGATAAAATAACAAAGTAAACAGCTTACACTCAGACATTATGACTTTTGGTCATATGCAAATAAAAGAGTATTTCTGTAAGTGATTATAAGAATCACCACATGCCACGGATGAATAATAATCAGTTTGTTGTCAGTCGCTTTGGATATGAGTGTCTGCCAAATGCATTAATGTAAAGTGTTTTGCTTTTTTTGATGTTGAAGAAAATGAATGATTGAGTTAATATATAATCGTTGTGGTGTTTAAGTGTTTAGTCTGGCAAGAAATAAGAAAAGACAATCAAAAACAAAAGCAACGAAACAAAATGCAATAAAAAAAATAAAAAAACATTTCAATAGTATGGGTCTTAAGATGACTAAAAAGTACTCTTGAGTCCAAATTTCAGTCATCAATTTAGATAAAACACACACACACAGTTTTACTTCTAGGAGATATAATAAAGCAACACTGTTATGCTGATGATACTCAACTTTATATTTCCTCGAAGCCTCATGAAACCCAGCAGTTCCATCGAATAAAGGATTGCATAGTCGATTTAAAAAACTGGATGAGTAACAATGTTTTACTACTGAACTCGGACAAACAAAAGTGTTACTTACTGGACCGAAAACCGCTATACGTAACAACCAAGAATACTGCTTAACGATTGACGGATGCTTCATAAAATCCTTGTCGTCAGTTAAGAATCTTGGCGTTGTATTCGATAGTACTCTGTCATTTGAAAGCCATGTCGCCAACACCTGTAAAATTGCATTTTTCCATCTTAAGAATATATCTTAACTACGTCATATGCTGTCACTGTCAGATGTGGAGAAATTAATTCATGCATTCATGACATCAAGACTAGATTACTGTAATGCACTTCTAGGTGGTTGCCCTGCAGGCCTATTACAAAAACTGCAACTGGTTCAAAACGCGGCAGCTCGAGTTCTTACACGTCCAAAAAAGTATGAGCATATAACCCCGGTTCTGTCAACCTTGCACTGGTTACCTATAAAGCATCGCATTAACTTTAAGATCTTGCTTACTACCTATAAAGCCCTACATGGTCTAGCGCCGCAGGATTTGAATGAACTCCTTTTGTATTACAGACCTCCACGTACATTACGCTCTCAGGGGTCCTGTCAGTTGGTAATACCTAGAATAGAATGGGAAGCGCTGACCTGACAAGAGCTAAGAGGATAGAGCTGGATAAACGACGCGGCAACTTGACACGATTTTCCTACAACATTTCAAATGCTATTAGATTGTTAATGATAATCTTAAATCTATCATTTACCTTATTAAGTTAGCCTTGTACTGCAAGCACTGTTGAGCTTGTGCAGAGGCAGCAGCTTTTGCAAGAGGGGAACTGGAATCCCCTGGTTGGGCCTGGGTTCTCTTGAGGTTTTTTTTCCCGATTGGAGTTTTGGGTTCCTCACCACTGTTTGCATATTGTTTTGCACTATTTGCCTGGCCGGGGGGGCTGCTATAAAATTCAGAAGTTAGACATAATTAAAATTGCATATAAGAATTTATAGTCCGTTTAATATTTGACCTGTGGTTCTCTCTGCTTTATCTCAAATGTGTGCTTTCACTGTGCGAGTGTGTTTGTGTGTGTGGAGCATTTGTATGTCTGTCTTGTTGTCTTGTTGTTTTCACCTTTTCCTTGTTTTTACAGGTATATGCCTTTAGTTGTTTTACTTGTATTCAATGTGTCTCATGTGCAGCTGCTTATTAACAATGAAAATTGTAAAAAGCGCTATATAAATAAAGTTGAGTTGAGTTGAGTTTACTTTTAACCTGAAACTACCATCCACAGACTTTACAAGTAGTAACCCTTTTTCAAACATTGCATTGCATTGCATTGCATTGCATCGCATAGCTTATTTGTTTTTAATAGGCTTCACAAACTGTCTTTCCTTTGATTTTATTGTGGCATACTCCAAAATAGACCAAACACTCCTGGAAAGATATCGACAAATGTTTAGGAAACACCCAAAAGAAAACATAGTAAATTCAACACATTCAGACCTTGCAACAGCATTATCTTGAGTCAGCAAATGGTTTAATCAAGTCACTGTTAAGAACGATATAAAGAAGTGTGAAAACAGTGACAAGATAATGAATACAGTAAGAGAAAAACATTCCATCACCGTTGAATCATGCACGCTTAAAACAGGCCGTGTTAATGCAGAGGCAGGTTTTGATCAGTAAAGCCTCAATGAGCAGCCATGGTGTTCTGCAAATGCCAAGGACAATGTTATTCATGTGTGTTGCTTAACGTCATGTTGTGCACTTAACAAGGATCATTCACATATTTCTTCATATGTCAAGTATATGCAGCTTTCCTGTAGCTCAGTGGTAAGAGCATTGCGCTAACAAAGCAAGGTTGTGTGGGTTCGATCCCAGGGGATTGCAAATGCCTATGTAACATGTATAGGATAAAGCAATGTAAGTCGCTTTGGATAAAAGCGTTTGCCAAATGCCTACATGTAAGTACAGAAATCATTGTACTACAACCACAAAGAATTCATTACTGCACACTGTTTTGACTTGTCGTTACCCCCACAGAAATCATGAATATGAGTCCGCAATTCATTTCTGATTAGAATAAAATAAAAGAATAGGATAGAATAAAACCGACGGAAGAATGATTGTGAATGCCACAACATTCAAATAGCATAGATACAAATACTATTTTCTTAAATTTTTTCTTTCGTTTCATTTTCATCTTATTGTTCTCTTGTATAGTACAATTTGCACTGGATCAAAGAAAGCAGTTACAGAAACACATTTTAGAGATATAAAGAGATGAGAGGGAGAAATGTTTATATGATCATAATTAAATTGTTGTTTTTATAGTGCTCGTATGAGAGTAAACAGTAAGTGCCAGAGGGAGAATAGAGCGTTGTTTTCTCAATCTAAAATTTGCAGCCATTTGACTGAATGAACCACCACACACATGACATTTTAACATGGATCTACCTCAAATGCTTTATATTTTAGTTTCAGTTACAAGTAAATGTTAATATGTATATAACGCAAACAGTATTTGTTGTTAAAAAATGTTGTGTAGTCGTGCTTCAGATTACCTGAGTTTGAGTCCCGGCTCCTTTTCGTCTCTCTCTCAATCCATTTCCTGTCTCTCTTCACTGAGGTCAATCTAAAATAAAGCCAATTCATTTTCATTCAACAAGTTACTAGAACTGTTGCCGATCCCCTATAGGCAAAGTGCTTAGCAATTGCGTCTTTCCACCAATTTTCTTCCATAAGAACTCAATACCTAAATGAGCAATCCTTTTACTGGTCCATAGCAAGGTCTGCCACCTGCTTTCATCTACTGTTATAAGTGTACTATGTTCCTAATAATATGATGTGTTGACACGTATATACTGTAAACCATTCTGAAGTACCCCTATATGAAGTAATTTTATTGGCCATGAAAAACAAAAAGCATATAAGGATAAGTGCATATACAGATGGGCTGTTGTGAATTCATCCGTCAGACTGATTTATCATGACCTAAACAAGACAGCAAACAGCAGCCAGAGATCACAACATTGACCTGAAAAAACTGAACAAACAAGTGAATTTATTGCTCATATGTTATATCACTGGAAACACAGATGTTTATTTGACAATATAAACTACAGTGGAGTGTTTTGTGAACACAAAGGTGCAGTTGAATATGTTTATTTGCTGGTAGATTTTTTTGGAATTGCATAATGCTTTGTCTGACCTCAGACTTTGATTTGAAATAAACCAGCAATTTTGTAACTGATTTATTACTTTAACTTTATTAATTTACTATTGCACTGTTTTAATGGTATCTCAACATTAATTCATTTTAGATCTCAGTACTGATCTTAGATAAAAGCAATATACAGTAATGCATTTACAGTAGTGTTATGATCAGCGTGGTTCTCAATTTAAAGCTCTTAACTGCTGTTGACTAAATAACTACATAACTTCTAAAGATTTTTTAACACATTGACGCTGTTGTATTGCAGCTTGCATCATTCTTGTTTGAATAAAATGGCCAAAAAATTGCATGTGTTAACAGCTTTTTTGTTGGGGAGTTTAGAGTTGAAGTCCCACTGACTTTTGGTCCTAGAAGAATTTATCGGTTCATGGAACGACCGTAGAGCTCATGGTGGGAATGCTCTTGAAAGGTTTATATGTGTTTGTTAAACAAATCAGATAAAACAGGTGGGATTGTATTGATACATCGAGAACCAATGTTCCGCCGTATTCTTATAATTCAGTCTAATTTATTCCATCTCCTCCCATTGAAATCAAACATTCACTTGGTTTTAAACTTTTCGCTTTATGCTTTTCAGTAATGCCGTTGAGTAATGCAGTCTATGAAATAAAATAGGCTCACCATACAGTAAAAACACAGACACACTGCGATCTCATACACACATAAATTCACATGTACAGATCCCTGTGCACCACTGAAGCTGAATAAATTCTCCTCAGAGAATGTACAGTATATACAGCCTATAATTCATCTGCATGGTTTAAAGCTATGACATTTATTTGCTGTTGTAATATTTATGACATTTTATTAGGCCTTTGTCAGTACCATCTTCATTCAGACAGTTGATGAGAGTTCTTGAGAGCAACATTCACTATAGAAGCTATTAAACTATTTAAATGAAGGACATTCATGTAGAAATCATATAGAGTTTGTTACATTGCTCTGTGTTTATAATGAAAAAAATGAGACCCAGTCAATAAAAGGTTCACACAATCTTTTGTTTGCAGAAAAAAAATCTCTCCCATGTTGGTAGTTCATCACATGAGGAGAATTGGAAGAAAGTTGCAATTTATGAGTTGGGATGTGACTGTGGGTCCTTTCCCACTTTCTACAGTCAGATGTGTCCTGCCTCGAACCCCTGAGTGAACCCCGACGATGAGTGATGTTATTATCAAGTTTAAAATTGTAAAACACTTTCACCATGAGGAAGCTTGGGTGATGATTATTGTTGGTTCGCAGGTCGTTGCAATGGTCTTCTGCGAGATAGCCTGTTGCTATGCATTTGCTAGTGCCTATACTTTCCCTGTCTTACAATTCATACGGCTTGACTGTGCAGTTTTAACTACGTAATTTATAGCGTGACATTACCAGTATGAGAAGACAAATAGGACATGCAGGTCCGGGAAGAATGTTTAAAGAATAGCAGTCATGCTTTTCTCAAAACAAAAAAAGTTGATATCATCATTGATATTTTTTTCTTTTATTTGGTTCCTGAAATATGTACATCATTTTCTTTATTGCCAATTTAAAGATTATCCCATTGTTTTGTTTACATTATGCATGTATACGCCAGTGGCCGAAAAAACACAGACATATGAGTTCGTTTGACATACTAAGTCAGTTCATGTCGGGCATTTTTAGCACTGAGACAGCGCCATCTATCAGTTTCAAACAATCTCAAAATCTTCATCACCGAAATGCAGTGAGCAAACAAACACAGCTAAACTTCCGTCAGCCGAGTGATGCGGTCCTGATGTGCGTGATCATTCACTCGTGGGCATGCTCGTTCTCTCACGCTCGTGTGTGGGCGTGTTCTTTTGCTCTCTGGATGACCCGTGGGTGTGCTTTTCCAGGAGAATTATCAAAAAAGGGACTAAAAACCCTTGTTACAAAACGGGAAGCCATGTTCGAAAAAACTTTCCGAAACCTGCACGAACCCTGGCGGAGCACAGAAATACTATGACGTTGACCATGTAAAGCTTGAGAATCCAGCACGTTTAACAGTGTAAAGAAGTCAGAATGCATGAAATAGTTTGTATCCCCACCTTTAAAGATTGTTCTCTTATGATAAACACAGGTTAAAATAAGAGATCAGTGTTGAGGTACACAGCAGATGGCAATGGAATCAGAAATGTGCAAATATATGTCATTGTGTTCTTAGTAGAATGTTAAAGTGCAAAAGCAATGACATGATGAATGACGTTACACTGTCAGAGTGCTTAAAGTGCTGGATTGTATCCATGTTAAGGAGTCTAATGGCCTGCAGGGAAAAGCCCTTCTTTAGCCTCTCTGTTTTGGCCAACAGACTGTGAAACGTCTCCCAGACAGAAATAGACAGAAGAGAGAATTTGCAAGGGGTGTGGAGTCTTTAATGGTTTTGGCAGCCCTGAGTTTGTTCGCATCACCTGTTGTAGATGGGCTTTGCGGTCCTGGGAGGAACAGTTTCTGTACCACGATGAGAGCACTCAATATACTTTCACTCGTACAGAAAGTTTTCAGGATCGCAGGTGAGATCCTGAATTTCCGCAGTTTTCCACTTTGTCCAGGCTAGATCCTCGGAATGTGCACTCCTAGGTACTTAAAGCTGCTCACTCTCTCAACCGGTGTGCCTCTGATCTCTAGTGGGATGAAGTCTTGCTGCTGTCTCCTCCTTAAGTCAACCACCAGTTCCTTGGTTTTGCAGACATTCAGATAGAGACAGTTTGACCTACACCATGATGTCACTTTCTCCACCTCGTCAATGTAGGCTCATCTCGTCTCATTGTTGTTAGAGATGAGGTCCAATACAACTGTATCATCCGCAAACTTAATGATAGAAGTGAAGCTATGAGAGGACACATGGTCATGTGTGTAGAGAGAGTAAAGCAGAGGACTCAGGACACATCCCTGTGGTGCACCTGTACTCAGGGTGTTGGTATTCGACATGGTCTGGCCCATTCTCACAACCCGGGTGCTGCCTGAGAGGAAGTCCAGAACCCAATTGCAAAGGGGGGTGTTTAGACCAAGGTTCCTGAGTTATGAGGTCAGACTGTGGGCCATACGTGCCGAAACGTGATGATACAGTCTGGCCTATACTGTATATAATTCCTTGCACTGCTGTCAACCTCATGTCAATGTAACACAATAAGACAATATGAGACTTTAGCCTGATCTCACAGAATTTTTTTAATATTTTACTATTTTAAGAGATTACATACAATGTGAATTGATAAAATCAAGGACTGAACCCTGTGGCTAAACCTAGCTGCCATTAATGCCACAAAAACAAATTATAAAAAAATACACAAATTAGTTTATACTCTCTGGTTTGGAGAATAGATCCATTCAGAACGGAATGAACGAACAAATAAACTAAAATTAATAATTAAATATATAATGGAATATACCATTGTGCAATAAAATATTTTTTCAGATTTTTATTGATATGGACAAGACATCTCTATCCAAACATCTTTTATGAGTGCACATGCTGGACAAGGTGTCCATCACTGACCTCATTTCCACACATGTGAAGAAATATATACAACATAAAGCCTAACATTTTTGGGGTATGAAATTCAAACTCCACACCGCTCATGGGTGGTCTTTCACACTTTTCAATACATGCAACAGTAACAATAGCAAAGTCAGTAGCCCTGACTTGAGGTCTCTTCACAGCCGAAAGGATATTTGAGAGTTTAGTTGGGGGTGTGGGTACTGAAGAATAACAATTTTCTATTGGGAATACACCTCAGGCATATTGGGACCACAACAGTTCAAAACTGATCTCATGAGGTTTGGATTTCTGAGTAGCTACACTATGTTAATACCACTGAAGGGCAGTCGTGGGTTTGTTTATTAGGCTTAAGTGTTTCATAAAGTGTAGCCAATGTCTACTTCTGTGCATCCATTATAAACATCTCATTTTACCGTGTGAAGAAAAGCATTAGGCTGGTGTTTGAACTACTGGAACACTATAACATTCCCTCTGCCAGAACGAGTCTGAACTGTTGTGGGACATTCTTCATGAAAGTACCACCAATCTGTGTCTGACGGCGTTTTGTGCGTAAATCCAAAGCATTAGTTGTTATTTTTTTTATAAAAGTATAGAGTGATAAGAAATAACAAAATCCATTTTTACAAAACTACTAAATTACTTGAAATCCCCTTGCTTTCCCATAGAAACCGCAGTGGAATGATTCCCAGGATAGGCGCCGCTGGACAATTTGCCAATCGCAAACACACAGAAAAAGGAAACACAACAAAAAAGGGTTAAAGTTAATGCCCAACTACGCAATGTGAACATTACCCAAATATTATTTACATAAAAATAAAGTAATTAACTTTTCTTTATCTTATTTACATTTGATAAAGAAGTAAAACATTTACATACATACATACGTTTTAATTCTGAGACTGTGCTGTCTTCTATATTTACACTTACATTTGTGCATTTGGCAGACGCTTTAATCCAAAGCAACTAACATTGCATTATATTATACATTTATACATAGGTATGTGCAATCCACCAGGATCGAAGCCACAACCATGCGTTGTAAACGCAACGCTCTTACTATTAATCTACAGGAAAGCTTCTCACCGAGATCAGCAACACTGCGATAAAAAAAGTCTGGTTTTCTGCATTTTTATGATATTTCTGAATAAAAGCATTTCAAAAAGCATGCAAACCTAGATGAGTTCAACATCTTGAAATCTAAGACTTTTGGAAAGAAATTGTGATAGTGCTCGTTGTTCAAGTGGGCTGTTAATTTCTGACTTATAAAACAGACACCCTATGTGATGTTCATAAAGTTTGAAACCTTGATTGATTTTCAGAGGATATCTATATTTTAATTTGCCACTTTCCTCATGTAACCGGTGAAAATTATGCCCTGTGTTTTTGTGGCATGTGTACACCTAAGGTTAAATCAGCAAAGATGTAATGCGTGTAATAAGTGTGTAGTTCTTTGGAAGCTCTATTGAAAGAAATGCAATATAATAAACATACATCTTCAGATGGGTATAAAGTCCTAAGCTTTATCACTGTACATAATATCTGTTGTTGCAACCTGGTTATGCATACTTGACATTGCCCCAGAGGTAATGTGTTACCATCAAACTGAAATAACATCAAATGCTCTTCAGTAACTTTTAAATTATGAAACGAGCAATATAAATGGTTACAGTTACAAAGTGACATGCTCCAAACAGGATAACATAATTCAGTCTCAGAGGTATGAAGGCAGAGACCATAATGCTGAAGTCTAGACCGTCTGTTTACAATGGCTTCCAATTTATTAAAATCTGAATAAAATGACAATATTGGGGGAATTTCCTCATATTTTCAAAGACTGTATTATAGCAGAAAAACCAAGTGCTTCTGTCACTATTCATCATTATGCCTGTCTCCACATATAGGAGAGATATAACAGGCATAATATGAAGAGCTCTTTTCCAAAACGCTATAAATCCATTTTAATAGTTTTCATGAAAATGACTTTTTTTACCTAGGCCCATTCATTTTGTTAATATTCATTTTATCCTGTTAAAATGGTCTGTGGCTCAGTCTGAACATGTTAAACAATGATTCTTAAATGAAACAAAAATATTATTGATGATGAAATTATTTTTTCAAACATTTTTGGTATATTTCTTTTTAAAAACAAACAAACAAGAGAACATGAAACATATGACGTAGGGACTCATACTATAAATTAATATAAATGCAAATAAATGCAAATGCATGAAATAAATAACAGCCAAATAAAATAAATAGTAACAAACTAAATAGTCAAATAAAATAAATATTTTCAATTCCATGTTTCAATATTTTCCACCACATACAACAAATAATTTAGAAATAACACAAACAAATACCACTAACGAGTGAATTCTGATTGGTCGAGAGCACATATCGCATTTAGGCTAAAAACAGGTTCGGGATTTATAGCGTTTTGGAAAGAAACTGGATCTTGCAGTACATTTTAAACAAGGAAATATAGCGATTTGGCATGAAACATTGATGGAGCAGTGAATAGGTTTAGTACACAGCAAAAAGGCACGACAAACATAAATTTGGCGTTTAATGCGCTTTGGGAAAGAGCTCTTCATATATTTTTCATTGATATGGTAAGGTAAAATAAATCAATTAAAAAAACACTGTTTTAAAACTACAGGTATAATAAAAAGTTTGAAAATCCTTGTTTGTGAACAAAGTGCTAAAGCAACTTAGACATTTAAATGTGCACACTAATTTTGGGAATGTCATCTGTAAGCTGAATTTGCATTGTTGCTTATTTTAATCCTGGCACCATCCATTTCAGATTCATAACTCACAAGCTGTTCTCTTAATTATGATAGTTTCATTTAAAAAAATCCAGCTAAATATTTTGTTACATTTAACAAAAAAATGACCATAAAATGCATTATAGGGCCTTGCATATGTTGAGTCACAAATCCACAGACAGTGATTTATTGTGTTTGCGCTACAAACATTTCCCTTTGCCAAGCGTAGGGTTAAAATGATGTGTTTGTAATAATAGGGCACAAATAACTATGACAAAGACAAGCTCAGCTTTGACTCATCCTCGGGCAAACTTTGGGGAAGTCAATAATAAGAAGTGTTGAGATGAGTTGTTCTGGATCCTTTTTAGTATGAAGACATCTGTCAAGTAAAAGAATCTGTTAAATATTGTGTTTCCTTTCAAATAAATTCACCTCTCCAGTGGTGTGTGAAGCGTTTATGAATGCGTTGAATTAGTTTTTGCATGTCATTCTTTTTTTAGTGGAATGTATTTGGGGGATTATATAACCAAGAACAGACTAATGTTTAACACATCCATGTGACTCATAAATTAATCACACTGGACGGCATCCAGGACTGTACCACTGCACTCAATACTGCAAAACTACTACCCCAAAGCATTTCTTGAGCTTTCTCTTGGAATTTATTAACATCTAACTTTAACCCTATCAAGCTTTTTCATGTTGTTGTGCCTGATCCCAAAATAATGTAATCATTTTAGAAAAAAATCTTGCCACCTCTTCATCAGATGCTCATTATTAACCCAAGTGCAACAACTTGTAAATAGACTTGTATTGAAACACTGCCATCTAGAGCCAGAGTATCTTAAAAGGCTAACAAATTGTCTCTTACTCTTTTTTTCATTCGTTTTCATTTCGGAAATGGTAAATAGACCAACAGAACACACATCATTCTGACACAAGTAGTGAGGGTTTAGGAAGAAACCACAGGCTTTCAGAACTGGACTGAACTCATTGCATTGTAAAATGATTCCCTTTAAGAACTCAAAACACCAAACACTGAGGACATCTGCTGGTCCAACACGGCTAGAGGAAGAAGCAGCTACTATGACTTGTTGCCATTTTTATCTTTTATAAGAAGTAATCTAAAATATACTAAACTTTTGCGGTGTATGTAAACTTAATTTATAAAATATTATTTTACAGTACATGCGGTTTCCCTGACAGGGATTTTAAACCAGGATTTAATTAGAAAATGTAAGTAGTTTTAACAAACATGCATTACAAAAAAAGCATTACTGGTGTGCATTTTGAGACAACACAAAGGCATTGATGTTCAGTCTAGGACTAGTCTTTCCCTGTCCGGGAAAACACCCCATAGTGTTTTCTTGATGTTATACTAATGCGAAAAGAAATAACCTTTAGAACTTGTTTAAATCATAGAAAAAATCATGAAAATCATAAAAATTAACTATTAATACTTTTCAATTATGCTCTATTTGTTAACCGCAGAAAATGCATTAGTTAACATTAGCTTACAATGAACTCGTTTTTCAGTATGTGTTAATGTTAGTTCATGTCAATACAGTCATTTGTGTTCATTCGTGGAGCAATAAACTAATGTTAACCGTGACAAAGTTTGACTTTATTAATGTATTAGTAAATGCTGAAATTAACATCAAAGTCAAAAGTCTGCTTTTTTGTCAATTATGCCACATGTATAGTACATACATATGGAGGATTGAAATTGCGTTACTCTCAGACCCATGGTGCATACAAATAGCAGTACACAAAATAAAACTATATATAAAAAATACAGATAATATATATGTAAAATACAGCTTTTACAAGCAGGGATATTAATTAAAAAGAAAAATATTTATGTAAAGGCAGATACAGAGCAAACCAGTGAGATGTACAACAGTGCAGATGGCATAGACACCTGTATAGACCTTTAACATGAACTAAATGTTGTATTCACATTGTTAATTGATTTTAGCTTATGCATGAAATAATTGTTAACAAATAGCACTTTACTGTAAACTGTTATAATTAAATCAAGCTAAACCCATTTGATGGTGGGGTCAATGTTCTGTATTGGTTTGAAACATATTGTAACAGAGCCTTATTAGTGAAACTACAACATACGGGAAATGTTCAATGCTTTCATATAAAACAAAACATAAAGGTTTCTATGCCAGTGCTTCCCAAGAGACATGGCCTAGGGCTAAATAAAACATACAAACCAACTTACAAATGAAAATGTTATAAAATGTGTTTTCTGCATGAAAGGATGGAAAGAAATTGAGATGGCCACAAGCATTAAATGCATCGTTTTAGTAAAAAATGAAGTAAACATATAATTTCTTTATTTCCTGATAACTTTAAAACCATAGAGAGCATTGAAATAATTGCATATATGTGCACCTAACCACAAAGATTGAAAATACCATCTTCGCTAAAATGCTATACAAATATTGTAAGTTGAAAAGATGAACTGTATTATTATTATTGTATTCGTTTTTTCATGTGATAGACTTCCAAAGCGAAGCACAACAACCCAATGTAGAATATATTTAAAATACTTACACATCTTAACGTCTTAACATAAAACAGGAACAACAATTATGTCAAAATTATACATATGTATTAAGCATGAACTTTTAAGTCCGATGTAAGCAATGCAAAACAATATTGTTGATGGTTTTGACTTTTTCATGCTACTGCTGAAAGGTTTTTAGAAAAATTAAGTCTTACTGTGTGCTTGTCATTCACAACAGCACATGTGTATGTAACCTTATATAAGGTTATCATAACATTGCTTCTGTCCCTTTAATTGAAAACACAAAAAAAATATACGCTGAATGATGGTCCAGTCTGTGTTTGCTTCCAACATCATTACAAGCTTAGGAACAAAAGCAGTCCCCAACTGACATGTCTGGAAAGTCATTGGGACACTGCCAGATAGTGGCGACTGCACCACTCCAAAGTATTTATTGGCGTACGAATTATGACAGTCTGAAGAGCTGGTGCACGTCATTTTTTAATGAGGCTGTTAATTGCCTTCATCTCATTACTGTTCAGAGGGGAAAGGTTGTATCCTCGGAGGTCAGGTTTACCTGTTTAGAAAGGCAGCAGTGAATATAAGATGCAACAACAGACAAATACTAACAGTCATTCAATATGTTTTTAAATAATGAAGACACAGGCTGAGAAAGTAGTCCTACCTTGTATCTGATTGAGCCGATTTACTTTTGCTTTTAGACCTGCGCGGAGGTCATTTATTTCCTTGTCAAGCTGCTCCTGGTCTGTTTGAAAGAGAAACTGACCGTGTAAACACAGAGAACAGTCCAAATATGTTATTTGGAGGGAAATATATTGTGAATAAGACAAACCTTTAAGAATCATGGATTTGCTATTTTCTGGAGGGAATCTGATGAACATATTTCCAAAGCACACCTGTACTTTGTCTAGATTGAACACATGAAAATGTATTAAAAAAAATGTCACTGTGGAAAGTACATAAACGCAAATAACAACTAAAGTTTAATTTATAACATGCAGCAAACTTCCGAAGTGCATGGTTCCGCGCGCGTGCTCAACATTACATTGGCTGTAGTCATGACACGCAAGAAAATAAATAAATCAGACAATAATCATTTATAGACACTAAAACATTTGCATCGCGAGAGATAACATATTAAACATTTTCAACTTGCCATTTGCTGGATGGTTTCGTAAAGCGTTGAGCGCTTCTCGGTTCCTGTTTCTCCGAAGATCCAGATCCACAATCTGTAAACATTAAACAACAATGGTCTACATGAATTCGTCATTATTTCTCTAATTCAAACGTAACTTTACCTGTTGTTTGTCAGCCAGAACATCTTCGGCTGCAACCTCTACGTCCGTCAGATACTCCAACACTCGCTGCGCGCTCTCATCCATAGTGTTGTGTGCGCGTGTTCTACAATAACATGTCCGACTGATCGTGGAAACAAGTTCTGATATATTTTAGTTCCGCTCACTGTAGCTGTGATATAACTCCGACTACCACCACTGACGCAAACATTTCTTCTTCCATTTAAATCAGTCAGGCGGTTAAATTACATTTCTTTGATGCTGAATTTTAAACTAAGATTACTTCACGTCGCAATGTGTTATGGTCTTTCAGTGGGAGCTTTTTCTGAAATACTGCATCGATAGGTTGTGTTTATTTCGATTAACAGATGCCGCGCCGATCCCGACCTTACAAGAAATTACGTTATTTTACATTTCCAAATAGCCAAGACAAACTTAAGAATACATGTTAAGGTCTTTATTACACAGGACTATGTTAATATACAATATATGCTTCGCATGAGTAAATATTTGTTTTCATATGCATTAATATGAATAAATAATCTATTTTTAACATTGGCATTATGTTATTATGACTATCAATCTACTTTTATTAGGCCACATGAAAGCTGTAGCAGTTCATGCTTTCTGTTGTAATCTGCAAATTTGTGAAGCAGTGCGGAATATATTTTTTTTTAGTTTTATAATAATTTTTCATTTAATACTCCCAATACTCCGAAAAAATCTCAGCATTAGCTAATGGTGCCAAAATAGACGACCAATTTTCTCAAAAGAATGGAAACAACTAGACCTTCATTACAATTTCATTTATTGTTGTGATTTATATTCAAAATAATGTTTATTTAAATATCTGATCTGTTTTCAGGTGAGATATGTATGGAGGGGTTAAAAAGGACCAGCAATGAATTAGGACCACACTCATGGACTATTCACCTCACTATCCCATTTAAGAGCGCGTCACAGCTTCCATTGGAGGAAAAAAACTTCAGTGTTTAAAAAAAATTGTTGTTGTTGGTATTTATTCCAAAAACTTGCCTTTCTTAAAAGATAGCTCTCTTGAATTGGTAGAAAAATGTTGTTGTAAATCATTTTTATCATGTAAACACGTTCACCTTATGAATCAAAGAAAAAAAAGTTTACTTTGATGATTGTTGCTCTTTTAACCATTCACGTTAAGGCCAGTGGTATTCAGACATATAAAGGTCCAGACACACTACTACACTGTCATTTTTTAAATCATATAAAGTTTGATCTTAAAAATATTAGTTTAACATTTTTATTCGGTTATCATTTAGTCATTGGATTCCAAAGTGGTCTACATACCGTAACGTACAATATATCTGTTTTCATTCATATCTGTTGACAATAAAAAATCTGACAATCACTTTAGAGAAGAAAAATTCATTTACAATGAAAAATTGTGCAGTAGAAATAATAGTAGAATAATTATTGAGCTACATTTTTACGTAAACATTTTAGAGGCCCACAAGTCCTTCTGTTAATTTGTGGCAAATTCAACACGCTTCTGTTTCCTGTTTAGTCGAGTTACAGAGTCTTTTGAACTGAGTAAACCATCTGAACTTCTAGCACCAGATAAGTCTTGTTTCGTTTCATCAAAAGTCTTCCTCTGTTCACTTCGTCCTCTTGTCTTATAACCAGCCTCCCTCATACCCCCACAGGAATGACTTCTTCGCCCCGACCTTTTTATTTTTACATCATTGAGACTGGCAGTACTGGGTTTAATAGCTGAAATTTCCTCAGAATTATTAATGGATCCAACAGGATTGCGAATGTTACCGACTGCCTGCATGCGCTTCAGATGGCTGCTCTCACTCAGTGGGTCACTGAGTCTGTGCTCGTGAGTTTTCTGTCTTTGATTAAACTGATGAGCTCTGCTTTCGCTGCAGCTTCTTTTAGGAAAGCCTGAGGCCTGACCCCTTTTCGGACTCAACCGTGTGTGGCGGTGCTGGTAGGCCTGAGAGATGGGGTATCTCTTCCTGCAATCTGGACAGCTTGGAAGCTGCATTGTGGGAGTGTTGGTCAAGGAGGACAGTAATGCCATGGGGAACGCCCGCTGACACTGGAGGATGCATTTAGGAGAGCTGAGGCTGGAATGTGAAGATGTATGGCGACCCTTTGGTATTGGCCCGTTAGATTTGCTGCTTTCCTCTTGGACGGTTTGGATCTGATGCCATTCCATTTGTAACAGCCGATCCAAGTACCTCTCCAGCTGCCCAACAGGCTTTGGTCGAGAAATTCCTTTGCCATCCGTATTCAAGTACACGGCTAGCTGCTTGAGACTCCAAGAATTAAAAGGAGGCGGTAGGAAATCTGGATAGCTGCCACCGGTGCGTCCTCGACAAGCAAGTCTCGAGGGATGTAAGTCTGAAGGATCTATGACCTCCGCCCGTAAGTCAAGGTCTGGAGGAACGATTTGAGGTGGAAGTGTTGAACATCTCTCAGAATCAGACAGGTCACTTGCGCTGTCTGAATCCTCTTCTTCGTTTTTACAAAGTGCAGTGTCCGTAGCTTCAGTTCTGCATTCTAATGACTCTTCTCTTTGCTCTTTTACAGAAATCTCCTGTACAGGCTGTAGACCTGAACTCTTGCTACCGCTCACTTTTTCAGCATTGCTGCTTGGGTTTGGGCGTCTTTCCTTCAGTCCATTTTTGGAGGACACGTGAGATTTGATCTTGGTGTTGCGTTGCCTTGAAGAATCGAAAGACACTTTAGAATTTATGAATTTGTTTTTAATTAAATAAATAAAAAGAATGTGTCTGTTTTAGATGCCAGCTGACCTGACTGAGTCTGCAACGATCAACTTTTTCTCAGGTCTTGTTCGTCTTAACCTCTGTTGACAGTCCTGTGGACATGAGGGAAACAACATATATACTTTCTCTATTTCAGACTGTTTTGGCATTTTTATCATTGCAAATACATTTTTTAATGCACTATCCCTGTAATCAGGCTTAGATTTACACATTTTTTTATTTATTCAAAATTGTTTACTTACAGGTTCAGCTGACAGGCTGTTGCCACTATTATGTGGTTGGTGCAAAGATGTCTTTGTGTTTTTCTTGCTTCAAACGAAAAAGTTAAATTGATTAATATAAGCCGAGAAGTAATGTATTAGCCTCGTTGGTTGTAATGTTAAAGATGCTTTGCCACTCACCTGTGCTTTATGATAATTAAATGAGTGGTAAATAAATATAATATTTCTCAGTATTACATGGCCCACTTACCTTGGTCCAAACCTATTAGTTTCTGTCCTGTGTAAGGAACGAAACTCATTGTGCGCGTTATGGACAGTGGGCTCCTGTAACACTGCTCCCATCACTGGCATTTCTCAAAACAGTCCATCGACAACAACGATAATCTGTCGTTTTTAAAACACGGCAATTGTTGTGCAGGAAGGTTGTGCATTTCTCTCATCTGTGTCAGGATTACTCCCACGGTATATCGACAGTCTTTCTCACCGGTCCATTAAATCCGTCGTGGATCTTTTCCGATCTGCACTAAATAATTCAGCTATTACTGGATCCCGCATTGTAATGAGACGCATCAGTCAGATCAGACGGTATTCCTCTTGCGATACTCGATATGACGCCTTTTAATGTGGATTTATTTACGCGGACGTGTTTTCTCTGTCGATGCTGAGATGCGCGTTGTTGCTTGGGAAATGTAGTCGACAGTGACACAGGCTCAGCATCACTGTAGCCTATATGATGCTGTAGCCTAAATATGTGTCTGACACACCATGTGTGCACACTTGTAGTATACATCTCGCGTATGTCATGTCGCTAAAAATACTGATGGTTTCTATTTTAATTATTTTGATCTAAATGGGTCTCTTTGAAATGTGAACTGTGCCGGTGTTACAAAATTTTCTGTTACCCGTGATATTTTGTGACCGTAGTAGGCGCTGTTGTCACTGTCGACAATTCTCTACGCAAAGAGCGTAAATTCGGGCGAGGATGCGCTTTGTGCTCGTGCGCAGCTTTTTAATCTTGGGCAATAACGCGCTTTGTTCTCGTGCACGTTACTGTGAGCGGGCTTTTCGGAAAGTCTGTTGAGAGTGCTCACGTGGCGTGGGTAGCTGAACACGCCGATTGAACTGTACAAAGCAGGTTCATTTAATTCGTTTGGAATTATTGTGATTTCCATGGTAATTGTTTTATAGCCAATATGTAGGTGTGTGTATGTGTAGATATATATATATATATATATGTGTATATATATATGTATATATATATATATATATATATTCAATTTTATCCTAATAATAGAACAGCAATCACGACAATTCTAAACATTGGAAACATGAACATAAATGAGCTTTGTGTTATACATACATGCATTATAGGCTATAAAATGTACATAAGAACATATTATAAAATTATATGTTTATAATGTACAAAGTAACCTTTTAGTCCTACAGCAGGTCTCCATATATCACGATGCACAGTAACGGGCCTAAAATATTCCGTTACCTTCCCCTGTTATACACAGAATAGCCTTATTGTTCTCCATATTCACTCTTTTGACATCTAATGCCTTCTGTGTCTTATCCTGAAAAGCATTTAGCTGTGATGATAACAGTGACTGTGGTACAGCAGGTCACCATATATCACGATGCACACTAACAGCCTAAAATAATCTGTTACCTTCCCCTGTTTTACACAGAATAGCCTTATTGTTCTCCATATTCACTCTTTAGACATCTAATGTCTTCTGTGTCTTATCCTGAAAAGCATTTAGCTGTGATGATAACAGTGACTGTGGTACAGCAGGTCACCATATATCACGATGCACAGTAACGGGCCTAAAATATTCCGTTACCTTCCCCTGTTTTACACAGAATAGCCTTATTGTTCTCCATATTCACTCTTTTGACATCTAATGCCTTCTGTGTCTTATCCTGAAAAGCATTTAGCTGTGATGATAACAGTGACTGTGGTACAGCAGGTCACCATATATCACGATGCACACTAACAGCCTAAAATAATCTGTTACCTTCCCCTGTTTTACACAGAATAGCCTTATTGTTCTCCATATTCACTCTTTAGACATCTAATGTCTTCTGTGTCTTATCCTGAAAAGCATTTAGCTGTGATGATAACAGTGACTGTGGTACAGCAGGTCACCATATATCACGATGCACAGTAACGGGCCTAAAATATTCCGTTACCTTCCCTTGTTTTACACAGAATAGCCTTATTGTTCTCCATATTCACTCCTTTGACATCTAATGCCTTCTTGGTCTTATCCTGAAAAGCATTTAGCTGTGATTAGAACAGTGACTGTGGTACAGCAGGTCACCATATATCACGATGCACAGTAACGGGCCTAAAATATTCCGTTACCTTCCCTTGTTTTACACAGAATAGCCTTATTGTTCTCCATATTCACTCCTTTGACATCTAATGCCTTCTTGGTCTTATCCTGAAAAGCATTTAGCTGTGATTAGAACAGTGACTGTGGTACAGCAGGTCACCATATATCACGATGCACAGTAACGGGCTAAAATATTCCATGAACTTCCCCTGTTATACACAGAATAGCCTTATTGTTCTTCATATTCACTCTTTAGACATCTAATGCCTTCTTGGTCTTATGCTGAAGAGCATTTAGCTGTGATTAGAACAGTGACTGTGGTACAGCAGGTCACCATATATCACGATGCACAGTAACGGGCCTAAAATATTCCGTTACCTTCCCCTGTTATACACAGAATAGCCTTATTGTTCTTCATATTCACTCTTTAGACATCTAATGCCTTCTTGGTCTTATGCTGAAGAGCATTTAGCTGTGATTAGAACAGTGACTATGGTACAGCAGGTCACCATATATCATGATGCACAGTAACGGGCCTAAAATATTCCGTTACCTTCCCCTGTTTTACACAGAATAGCCTGATGGTTCTTCATATTCACTCTTTAGACATCTAATGCCTTCTGTGTCTTATGCTGAAGAGCACCATTTAGACTGAGAGACCATTTAAAGGCTCAGGAAACCTTTGCAGGTGTTTTAAGTTAATTTGCTGATTTCTGAGACACTGGTTTTCATTATCTATTAGCCATTATCATCACATTTATCAAAATAAAGCCTTTAAATATTTCACTCTATGTGTCATGAATCTATATAATGTATGGGTTTCTGTCCCGCTCCATGCCTGTTTGTTTATTTTACAGAGCTGGGCAGCCATTAGCTAATTGCGGCACCTCGCACCTATTTAGCCCTCACCTGTTCCTTGTTACCCTTTACCTATTTAATCCTGCCTTCTCTTTTGGTCTGTGTCGGTATGTCTTGTGTGCAGTGCAACTTGTGGCTGTACAGCTTGTGGCTTAAAGGAGACTATTACATCTTTTTGTCAAGGACCATCAGGCGAGGAGATAATCTCTGCTCTTCTGGACAGTGAGACTGTATAGAAAGGTTTTGCTCGGACGTCCTTTGGCTGTACTCTCTGTCCACTGTCCAAGCGGACGCAGGCACTCTGAGTGCTCTGCTTTTTCTGTTATCCTTTTTGTTCTGTTTCCTGTTTATAATAAATTATATTTTATGCTCTATCCTGCATCTGAGTCCTTTGTCCCATGTCAGGTTTCACTTTCTGAAATGAGTGACAAAAGATATTGACCTTTTCATGATATTCAATTATTTTAGCTTTGCCTGTATCCATTTTCTGTATGGAATGTTTTTAGAACGTTCTTTTTTGGTTTTCCCAAAAATAACCTAATGGGAACCAACATTAGGGGAACGTTCTGTGTTTGCCATTGTTAACTTCATTGTAATTGATAATAATTTATTGTTAAAGATGTGGTCGATTTAGTGTATGACAGTACGTTGTATATGCATTTGAAAACAGTTTAATGTATGTTTTGTATTTTTTTATGAGCATTAAAAAACTATCTGGACCTCTCTGACCTCATTGCTGGCTATGGCCAAAATTTGGCGCCACTAAAGTCACACGTAATTGGCTGAGACATATGTTATTAAATCGTCACAAAATTAATACTTTATACCTTCAAATCTTACATTACTGAAAGTACAATACTGTAATAATTTAGTTAAAATAGTTGTATTTTAATTTTTTTAATATTCTTCCCATCTCCCCCTATCGCACAAGCCAATCACGTGGGGGCTCCGTTAGCTAGTTTGCACCCACTGGAAAGGAGATTAACGTGATCGGTAACTGATATTGTATCTGTGAAAATGGATGGTAATATGCAGATGGAGCTGAAGAACTTTCTTTTAAAAGGGGAATATCCCATAGATGCTGATAAACAGCACCGTTACGCTTTAAAAAGAAGAGCTAACAACTTTCGTATCATTGGTAGGTAACCTTAATTAGCACCTGAGAGAAAAGTACACTAGTGGGTATGGCTTTAGGCTTTTCAAATATTCATTATCCCCAGTATAAATATAGTCTTACTACAGTAACTGTTAACCATGGTATTTGTGTTTAAGTTGTTATAAATCTGCCAAAGCATCGATCGCTATTACACATTTACTAATAAAGCATAGTTAACTTTCTTAAAATACTTGTTGAAAACTTCATGTAGTCAATCAAAATGTATATTTTAAATATTATTTGTGCACATATAGGTTACATTTTATATTTTTTTATCATTTGTAGTTTTAATGTCTAATTTAAAAGTAGTTTAACGATTTGTTATATATTTTATATCGCTATCAACGACCTTCCATGAACTTTTGACATGCATGCATAATAAATATGTAAAATGTGTGACGAGCATAACTCGGCGCTTCTTTTCCAACGCGTTTCCATGTAAACACGCGTGCTAGATTGTCGGGATTCAACGTTCGTTCGCGTCTCCCGCGTCTTTGCAGCACCTCGCGCATAACCATAGTGGGTACAGCGGTTCGCGGTGGGGAGTGCGCATCTAGCGGCTGAACAATAACTGTCTGTATCAGGTTCACAGCTAAACCTCTTCAGAAACCGCATGAGCAATGTAAGCATGTAACATGATGTGTTCATGTAGTATAAACTGGTTCCCTGAAGGCTATGATGAGAAATTGTTTCCACCTCAAACACCCAATGTAACTTAAGCATATCATGCTTGGGTGTTTAACTTTTTTTGTTTCTCATTTTCCTATAAATGTTACTTTACCAGCTGAAATAAATAGCCTTAAAGACTTCATAGTCTAAATAAACTAATTTATTTTTTTAAATGGCACCCTGGAAATAATCCAAATGATAAAAAATATCTTGCAATAATCAAAATTCATTGTGGGATAAACATTGTCTCTGACAATGAAGAGCCTAGTGAAACTATCTTTGCCTGAAAATAACTAATGTTTACACACACACCCACACATACAATGGGGGTTTTTCACACATTTACAGCATATTCTGTTTTTAAAAAAAAAGTGTCATTCAACCGGTATGGACTTTACTAATGTTTAAAACAGTTCTGTCACTACTTGAAAATAAACTAAACAGACCTTTAAACCGACATTTGTATATATTTTTTTGCAGATGACGACCTCTTTTACATTCGTAAGAAAGCATCTCGTTCAGAAATAAAATCCAAAGTCGTGAGCACTGCAGAAGAGGCTGATGCAGTTTTCAGAGAATTTCACTACAGTGACAAAGGAACACATTCTGGACAGATAAAAACAACCGATGCCATTTCTCAGAGGTACTACTGGCCTGGAATGTCTGTGGACATAAAAGAATGGGTAAGTTTATGCTCTTTATTCAGTGAGTCAATAACTACGGCCATTCTGTCAATTTTCGAGTTTCAACACATTCGTTAACCTTGGAGATATATATATATATAACAACAGGTATCCCTTTGAAAGTATGGGAAACCCTCACAGAATCTGTGAAATTGTGAGTATTTTAAACCAAGTAAGAGAGATCATACAAAATTCATGTTTTTAGGGATCAAGACACGAAGTGGCGTAGACACCTACTGCTTTTGTTAGTGTTGCTATTATAAATATTATTATGAAGTTTTTTTCTGCAGTGTGAGTCTATGGCAGCCCATAGAACCGTACTTGGGAAAGTTGTGAAATTTGGCACACACATAGAAGACAGTCTGAACTGTTACCATGGCAAATATGGAGTCATTAGCCCAAACTCCATAGCGCAACCGGTCCAAACGCTTACATACATTTTTACCTATAACTTTTTAATCATACAATTTTGTTGGCCAAAGTTCGAGCCAAGTAGTTTGATATCAGAGTTGTCATATTTCACCATAGTTCCTGTCCGCCATATTAAATTATATAGAACATGCATTTTTCTGAGCTCCTACAAAATTTGTCATATTTGCATGAAATTTGGTTTGTAGCATCTGGAGACGGTACTGACAGAAAGTTATTAAAAGATTCTTGATTGGTCCAATGGTTCTTATACTTATATACTGCATCAACAAATTCTAAGGCGAACACACCAAAGGGTAATGTGGCTGTATCTTCAAAACACTTTTTATTTAGTACTGTCCTGAGCAAGATATTTTGCATATAATATATGTTTACATATAGTTAGTGTTGGGCGATATGGCAAAAATGTAAACTTGATAACGTCATTTATTTTGATATAGATTTAATTATAAAACTGTATTTAAAATAATTTTAAATACAGTTTATTAACAAAACATTCTATCAAAAGTTAACTTTAAACCAGTTCAAATTAAATTAAACCAAGTCATTCATGTTACCTAATTAGACATGCACTGTTGCAACACAGAGGATATTACGCCATAAACAACATGTACCAGTTCATGTAATCTCATTTTGACTCAATTGACTCGTTAAGTACAGGGAATGTTCATTCAGTACATTCCATCACTGAAAGGTCTCCATTACTGCGTAAAATTGAACGCCATTGTCTCAGCACCTGAGCACAAACATAACGCTGCAATAATGTCTTGCTTGAGTGGGATTCTTTCAATGCATTCAGTGAACCTTAGCCTTTCAAAAAGACATCTCACATTAACTGTAGTACATTTCTTTAATCATGCAAGCATCTTACATACAAGGTTCAATATTTTAATGTGCACACAAACTCACTTTAATGCATCTCTAATATGTGCATGGCAGAGCTGGTTAATTTCATATGCACCAGCTCATGTTAGCAAATATCTTAACCTTGGACATAAAAACGTTTGTACTTGAGTTTCGAAGTAACTCACTTGCAATTGCACCTAAAATAAGGCACTTGATATACCGTGTGATAGCAACTCGGGGTTAGTTTCACCTTTGTTTCTGCTTCCAGTCATGTTCTCCTCCTAATGTTGAGTTTTCTGTGCCAAGTGCGGTATGAATGGACGTTGTACTTTGACGAGGAGGATAAAAGCTGCACGCTGACTAACTGTTATTGTGTTTATTTCAGCTTTCTGTTAGACTGTAAGATTAATCCATATTGAGTTATTGTTATCTACATAAATCGCAATTCAATAAGATATTGTTTATCGGCCCTTCCCAACATATAGTGTACAATTCTTGTGTTTGAGTCACTCAGTTGTCCTTAGTTTGAACAGATTGATCTCACAATCATGACCCAACTAATTTTCTTTTTCTGAAAAGCAGTATTCAGTTTAACTGTTCAGAACAAACAAGGGACTCATTAACAAAAATCACAGCATGTAAAAATCAGTCATAGAACATCCATGTATTCACACACAGTATTAAGAATCGAGGGATCCCAACCTTTTAAACTAAGTTATTTTAATAATTTCAGCTATTTCTGCTTTACTATATGTAAACATATTTTATTTAAAATATCTCACTCTATAACTATCTTACATTACATTTTCACAGATTCTTCAAGGGGTTCCCAAAGTTTCGCATGTCACTGTATGATACAATAATTTAATGTCATGCATCTTTCCAGGTATCCAAGTGTACAGTGTGCCAGAAACAAAATAAAAACATAAAGGTTGAGACAGATTACCAACCAATTAAGGTACCAACTTTCAATTTTTATCCAAACATATTAAACATGCATATTTCTTTGTATGTAAAATTACAACCCTACATACTTGGGTTTTAAAGTTTTTAAGAAATGTAAAAATATAAATACATCAATAATTCTAACATACTTCTATTCTTTTCTGCTTTGAAAGACCAAGATTCCATTTGAGCTGGTTGGGGTGGACCTTATTGGAAAGCTGGTCAAAACTGACCAGCAAAACCAGTACATCTGTGTCATCATAGATTACTGCACCAAATGGGCACAAGCGTATCCCCTAAAAACGAAATCAGCAGTGGAAGTTACCCAGGCGATTCTGAAATTCATTTATCAGTTCGAAGTCCCCAAGCGGATTCTCACTGATCAAGGAAGAGAGTTTGTAAATACTGTAAGTATTTTAATTTCTACTATGTACATTGTAAAACGTGATATGTGTTCCTTATGTGTTCTGATTGCCTTAAACCATTAGGGGTGATTTCTCTACAGGTTTAGGGTAAACAAGGATTAGTTCAAATAGGAAATGTGGGTAGCTTTACAAACATGCATTACAAACACATTACTGGTGTGCATCCTGAGACATAACAATGATACTGTTATATTTTAGGATTCATCAGTGCAAAATGTTTTGAGTTAAAACACCTCAAACGTTCCTTTTCTTCTTGGACTAGGATTAAGCCCTGTCCCAGCCCAGTTCCCACTCTTGTCCCAGAGTTGGCTATCACAACGAGTTTATGACTTTTCTGGTTACAGACTCCATCAGGAGCCTGCTCTCTTCCCTTAGTACAGCCTGCCCTACTCTTTTCTCAGAACTTAACGTAATGCCGATTCTTACCCTAAAGCCCAGCCAGGAGCCTGACCTTAGCCCAGTGGCACACTGATAGAGGACAGTCTTAACAATGACGTTATAAAATTAGGAGTCTCTAAGTCAAACTCTATAGTGCTACCATGAATCCAAAGTTTCATACACATTTTTGGTCTTAACTTTTGAACCTTAAGTCGTAGAAACACAGTTATTTTCTTCTGCTTGGCTGATGCCAATTTGAATGCACCATAAGACATCATTTTCCATTAAAGGAAATTTTCCCGGAATTTTGATTTTTTTTTAAACTCTTCCTAAAGATTTTTTCCGATATGCACAAAATGTTGTACACAGCATCAAGAGTACATAGCAAAGTTGTGGTTACATGTACAGTTTCGGCATGTCACTACCTAGTGGTCCCAAGATGTGAAAAATTATTGTTTTCTCTTATAAGATTTGTTCAAAAATGATGAGAGTGGTTTAGTGAAACTCCTTGAGACATGCCAATTCACACCATAACAAATGTCATTTGGGGGCACCACTCATTACAAAATTTGTAGGGTTCATGGAGACCAAATTCTGAGATGACGTGTAAGGTTTTGAGCCAGCGCCCCTCGAGATTCAAATATAGCAAAATTTATTTTAGTGATTATAACATATGAAAGAATGTATGTTGTAATGATTTACATTAATGCACAAAATTAAAGTAATATGACACCAGGTCTATCATAGCATTTCGCATCTGGAGTTATCACTGGAAGTTTCAAGAAGGGTTAGTAACTTATTTTTTTACAACTTCTGTAGATCAACAGTGAGGTCTGCAAAGTGCTTGGCATTAAAAGAAGCCTCTGTGCACCCTACCACCCTCAGACCAACGGGTTGGTGGAGCGTCTCAACGGCACTATACAGAGGTAAAAAATACATACACCCCACTATTTATGCAATGGTGATACAAAATGTAAACACACCCTACAGAATCTGGACAGTGTGAAAACTAAAGAAAAATAAGAGAATTTAGAAAATTAAGGTTTGTGTTTAATTTTGTATTGCTCTAAACAAATTTTTACATAACAGATGTTTCCATATGGTTTACAGCACAGAAAAATAAGTCAATTATAAAGTACATACAGTACAATTAGAAAGTACAAAGAGTACATTCTAAATACTGTAAGATGTTACCTCCCGGCTTCCCCCAACACGGCCACGAGGAACACACTATGCCGACAGTTTCTCTTCGCAAAGAGCGTAAATTAGCTGGCTGTGTAAATGTTGTGTTGGAGCCGTTACAACTAGTGAGCTTTCAGTAACTTAATTAACATAGTACAGTTGCAGAATAACTTTGAATGCACAACTTATTATATATTTTGAACATTTAGAGTCCTTGCAAAACTGGTTCAGGACAAACCCAATACCTGGGACCAATATCTGGATGCAGTTATGTTTGGGCTACGCACCAAAAAACAACTGACAACAGAGTTCTCGCCCTTTTACCTGATGTTTGGTAGAGAAGCACGATACCCATCACAGGTCCCAGAAAATTTTAAGGTGAAAAAATGTCCTCTTATCTTCTGAGACATAAAATAAACATACATTTAAAAAAACATATTACATACTTATGCAATTAATTCAGGTAAACATTATCATTACTGTAATGTTTTCACAGGTTGATAGTTCTTTGGAAAATGCTTGTACACAAGAGGTGGTGGCCATTGATATTGCTCAGCATGACAAAATTATGGAGATTGTCCAAAGAAATGTGGAGAAAACACATGAAAGAACAAGACGACGACTTTCAAAAAAGTCAGACAAAAGTGTCAAAGTTGGAGACATGGTGTGGAGAAGAAATGTCCGCAGTGAACAGCGCAAAGGGGGGAAACTTGATCCAGATTATTTGGGTCCATTTATGGTAACCAAAATACAGGGGAAAAGTGTGGATCTTGTGGATTCGCTGGGTAAATCTTTAAAAAATGTAAACCTTGACCACCTCAAGCACCACCATGAAGAGACCCCAAGGATTCCAAATAAATTGAGACTTCAACAACTTCCCCCCTCTCAGCCACCTGATGTTGCTGTAGCTGAATGCCCATCCTCAGGCCTGTCTTCTCCAGCTGTCAGCCAGTCTTCTCCTCCAGCTGCCGAGCCATTTTCTCCAGCTGAAAGCCCGACCTATCCAGCTTCCAGCCTAACATCTCTACCTGCCGGCCAGTCTTCTCCTCCAGCTGTAAACCCATCTTCTCCAGCTGAAAGCCCGACCTCTCCAGCTGCTAGCCTAACTTCTCCACCTGCTGCCCTAACTTCTCCACCTGCTGGCTCGTCTTCTCCTTCAGCTGCAGGCCCATCTTCTCTAGCTGCTGGCCCAACTTCTCCACCTGACGGACAGTCTTCTCCTTTAGCTGCAGGCCCATCTTCTCCATCTTCAGGCCCATCTTCTCCAGCTGCCGGCCTGTCTTCTCCTCAAGCTGTTGACCTCTGTTCTCCAACTGTCAGCGAGTGTTCTCCTCCAGCTGTTGGCCTTTGTTCTCCAACTGCCAGCGAGTCTTCTCCTCCAGCTGTTGGCCTGTGTTCTTCAGCTTCCAGCCAATGTTTTCCTCCAGCTGGAGGCTGTAAAGTGCCTTTTTACGAAAAGTGTATGTAACCTGCACAAACAGACTTTGAACTAATTGTTTTCTGTTTAGACTTGTAATCTAAATTTTAGTAAACATTGTGAAGCTCTTGTACTTCACTTAAATTAAAGATTTGATTTTTTCACTTGCAACAGATCTAAAAAATGTTATGCACTTTTAAATAAGTTGTACACTGTCAAAAAAAAAAAAAACATACCTAAGCTGTAGTTCTGTCAATACCCTTAATATAACGTATATGCCTAATATGTACAATTTATCTACAGGTATATATTATACATTGAGTATATTTACTTTGTATGTACTTAAATGCACTCATGTGCAAGTGTACATTTTGCAATGTTACTGATCCAGTGACAAATTGTGTGCATTATTGACCCTTTCTGACCGGATATTGTAATTATACTTCATCCAAGTTATTTTAAGTCGAGAATTCTTGGATATTCATTTTTTTTTTTTACTGCACAAAGGCATAAAAGATGCATGGAGTGGCAACAACACGCATGTCCTGCTGTCAAGGTTGGGGGCCTATAAGCTGTTTTTTGAAGACTTCAGGAAGACAGCTCCCAATTGTGAGGTGGAGAGTGAGGTAAACTGACATGTTAATCTATATAATGGTTTTGTACATTCCCAAAATGACTATAGGTATGATTTAAGGTATAGTTTACCGAAACATCTTTCATCATGTTACCAAGGGACATTGAACCCCATCGACTTCTATTGTATGAACACAAAATGTTACACAGGAAAATAATGATATACATGTTTTGAACATAAAGCTCACCAGCTATGTTTCCCAAACATATTTACCAATCGACTCCATTTCCCAGCATCCTTTGTAGTTTTCCGCACTATGTCTGATGATACTTTTATATCCTTTGTATGTTCCAGTGTATTCTGTGTATTAACGATGTGATCCATTCCTCCATTACTACAAATAACTTAAAAATTAGACTGATTCATCTACTTTGTCTTTACTTACCTTGCAATTAAGCTTACCAGCTGTGAATATCATCCGTCTGTTCTGTTTGCTAACATTGGCCACATGTGGTTGCATAAATGATGACCAGTTTTAAGTTAACGGGTTAACTATCCCTTTAATAAATATACATAAATATATGTTTCATATACTCATTTTTACGTTTCCCTCAGGTGATCAATGCATACATAGCCCACGCAGTCGAAAACAACAACAAACGAAGCGACAAAAAAGCTTTCCACATTGACTCGTACGAAATGACGAATATATGGGAAGGTAAAAGCTCAAGACTTAAGGTAGGCCTAAGATTGGTATCTGTTGCTTGTAAGGTTATTAATAAGATTGCGTTTAATTTGATTATTTTTAATGATTATGTTTGATGTGTCATGTGTAGTGTGATCCAACAAAGTATAACATCATTTTGGGAGTTGTCCATGAACCTGGTCACTGGATATTGACAGTAAGACCAACTACTTTGCTCAGTAATTAGCTGATTATGGGGAGAGCTACAATATTACCAACAGCAGTGAAAACATACAGTATATGACTAATACTCAATTCCACAGGTTATTTTTCCTTCTGAGAGAAGGAGCCTTGTGTTGGATCCCTTGGGAAATGATTCCTGTAAAATTAAGCAGTGTTTGGAGTCAACAAGGTAAACGTCCATGCATGGAGTGCTCAGTTTAAAAACCAAACCAAAACATCTGGAAAAATGGTATAGGGTGCATCTGAATCAGCTCCTTTGTTCAGTAGTCAGTCCAATGATCAGGGAGTCTGCCATTTTTAGGGGGTGGCTCATTCACAAAATTCTTCCAGTGCACTGATTACGTTCGTTCGCTTAAAATTCCCACAATGCAAGTTAAAAGTCAGGGAGAGTTGATGCTCACGATGTTACCTTACCGAAAATCACGTGTAACCGAATACGTTTTAACCAAAATTGCACGAACAAATTCAATAAACTTATTGAAATGCAACTGAACTTTTGAAAGCATTTATTTTGTTGAATGTATAAACACATTGCTAGACAGGTAGGGAACAAAATCTTCTGGTTATTTGTGTCTGCGTAATTGATTTAACAGTCGAATTTAACATTGAACCAAACTTGTAATCCCATTTGTAACAAAAAATTAAATTAAAGTTTTATATAATGAGAGCTGTCTGTTTTGCCCCTTGTTATGTTAGTAATTACCAGCTGTGAAGTCACGTTAGAATGCGCTCACTCAGTGTCGTCACAGGAAAATGAGTGAACAGTGTCCAAATGTGAACTGAGTCGGGGTCCATAGTGTCCGAATCCGTGTACACCATATACTGTTTCACAACCTCAGGGACTAGGGAGCTGATTGAGCCACACCCATTGCCATATTGTTTGTTGTTACACCTTTCAGGGCCTTCATCAGAAAACGTGGGTGCCAAGTTTCCAGGTGGACAGCCAACACAGAACCACACACACTACAGAAGGATGGTTCCTCCTGTGGAATATTTGTCCTTAAAGTAAAAACACCTTTTGTTTATTATTCTGTGTCTTATTTGTTATTTGGTTGTTTAGTGATGGCATAAGGAATACCACTTCCGGGTCCAAACATTTTTTTATCTCAGGCGAGGCTAAACATTAGACAGCTGGCTCACAGAATCTCTGACATCAATATTTGAATATATTTTGAAAAATGAATCACAGATTGGCCATGTCGGATTTCATGTGAAAATAAAGGTTGTTTTGAATGCGTTAACTTTTTGGAATTTATTAACCTTTCTCATATATTATTATGTTTTATTATAATTATTATTATCTCATTATTAGTATTCAGAGAAAATACTTGCTGGAGAGCCTCTTCAATTTTCAAATGACCCCTCTGCGGCTGAAAAATACAGAAGACAGGTGGCGTTGACACTCCTAAACGAGACAGGTATTATTTGTTTATTTCTGTGATTTTCACAATATCATATATTATTTCAATGATTAACAGATGAAACCCATTCCTAAGTTGTATTGTTTTATTGGTGACCAGATGACCTCAGTGAACTTTGCCACTATTGTGGGGAGAAGGATGCAGGGCAAGGAAGGACAACTGGCCAAAAAAAAGAAAATGCTTGGGTAAAAATTGTATTAAGTATACATCTATCATGATAGTATGCTATACTGTATTTCAGTTATTTATCTTAGAAATGTTTTTGCATTACTATTACTTCTGTTTCCTCAGGTCCAGTGTGACGTGTGTGACCGATGGTTCCACATACAGTGTGCTAAAATGGGGGACCCCAGGAAGTACTTCAGCTGTGCTGCATGCCAGTTTGTGCTTCCAGTTTAGAATTCTACTGCATTTTCTTTTGCAAACATGTAAAAAAGTAATAAAGTAATGTGCAAGACTTGCGCTTCATTGATGTGGTTATTGTGATTGTGTAGGTTTATGTACTAATTTTAAGGTACATGATAATCAAATGCTTCTGAAATGCACCATAATATAATTTTTTTAATAATTATTTTGCAGTTTTTAAAAATAAAGTTTAATGAAATACACTTAAATATACTTAAAATCAAAGTCCAAGTTACGTGCATCGTGATATATGGAGACCTGCTGTACCACAGTCACTGTTATCATCACAGCTAAATGCTCTTCAGCATAAGACCAAGAAGGCATTAGATGTCTAAAGAGTGAATATGAAGAACAATAAGGCTATTCTGTGTATAACAGGGGAAGGTAACGGAATATTTTAGGCCCGTTACTGTGCATCGTGATATATGGTGACCTGCTGTACCACAGTCACTGTTATCATCACAGCTAAATGCTCTTCAGCATAAGACCAAGAAGGCATTAGATGTCTAAAGAGTGAATATGAAGAACAATAAGGCTATTCTGTGTATAACAGGGGAAGGTAACGGAATATTTTAGCCCGTTACTGTGCATCGTGATATATGGTGACCTGCTGTACCACAGTCACTGTTCTAATCACAGCTAAATGCTTTTCAGGATAAGACCAAGAAGGCATTAGATGTCAAAGGAGTGAATATGGAGAACAATAAGGCTATTCTGTGTAAAACAAGGGAAGGTAACGGAATATTTTAGGCCCGTTACTGTGCATCGTGATATATGGTGACCTGCTGTACCACAGTCACTGTTATCATCACAGCTAAATGCTTTTCAGCATAAGACCAAGAAGGCATTAGATGTCAAAAGAGTGAATATGGAGAACAATAAGGCTATTCTGTGTAAAACAGGGGAAGGTAACAGATTATTTTAGGCTGTTAGTGTGCATCGTGATATATGGTGACCTGCTGTACCACAGTCACTGTTATCATCACAGCTAAATGCTTTTCAGGATAAGACACAGAAGACATTAGATGTCAAATGAGTGAATATGGAGAACAATAAGGTTATTCTGTGTAAAACAGGGGAAGGTAACAGATTATTTTAGGCTGTTAGTGTGCATCGTGATATATGGTGACCTGCTGTACCACAGTCACTGTTATCATCACAGCTAAATGCTCTTCAGCATAAGACCAAGAAGGCATTAGATGTCTAAAGAGTGAATATGAAGAACAATAAGGCTATTCTGTGTATAACAGGGGAAGGTAACGGAATATTTTAGCCCGTTACTGTGCATCGTGATATATGGTGACCTGCTGTACCACAGTCACTGTTCTCATCACAGCTAAATGCTCTTCAGCATAAGACCAAGAAGGCATTAGATGTCTAAAGAGTGAATATGGAGAACAATAAGGCTATTCTGTGTATAACAGGGGAAGGTAACGGAATATTTTAGGCCCGTTACTGTGCATCGTGATATATGGTGACCTGCTGTACCACAGTCACTGTTATCATCACAGCTAAATGCTCTTCAGCATAAGACCAAGAAGGCATTAGATGTCAAAAGAGTGAATATGGAGAACAATAAGGCTATTCTGTGTAAAACAGGGGAAGGTAACAGATTATTTTAGGCTGTTAGTGTGCATCGTGATATATGGTGACCTGCTGTACCACAGTCACTGTTATCATCACAGCTAAATGCTCTTCAGCATAAGACCAAGAAGGCATTAGATGTCTAAAGAGTGAATATGGAGAACAATAAGGCTATTCTGTGTATAACAGGGGAAGGTAACGGAATATTTTAGGCCCGTTACTGTGCATCGTGATATATGGTGACCTGCTGTACCACAGTCACTGTTCTAATCACAGCTAAATGCTTTTCAGGATAAGACCAAGAAGGCATTAGATGTCAAAGGAGTGAATATGGAGAACAATAAGGCTATTCTGTGTAAAACAGGGGAAGGTAACGGAATATTTTAGGCCCGTTACTGTGCATCGTGATATATGGTGACCTGCTGTAGGACTAAAAGGTTACTTTGTACATTATAAACATATAATTTTATAATATGTTCTTATGTACATTTTATAGCCTATAATGCATGTATGTATAACACAAAGCTCATTTATGTTCATGTTTCCAATGTTTAGAATTGTCGTGATTGCTGTTCTATTATTAGGATAAAATTGAATATATATATATATATATATATATATATACATATATATATACACATATATATATATATATATATCTACACATACACACACCTACATATTGGCTATAAAACAATTACCATGGAAATCACAATAATTCCAAACGAATTAAATGAACCTGCTTTGTACAGTTCAATCGGCGTGTTCAGCTACCCACGCCACGTGAGCACTCTCAACAGACTTTCCGAAAAGCCCGCTCACAGTAACGTGCACGAGAACAAAGCGCGTTATTGCCCAAGATTAAAAAGCTGCGCACGAGCACAAAGCGCATCCTCGCCCGAATTTACGCTCTTTGCGTAGAGAATTGTCGACAGTGACAACAGCGCCTACTACGGTCACAAAATATCACGGGTAACAGAAAATTTTGTAACACCTGGATTCTTTCTAGAAGACAGGACGAGAGAATGTCTCGTGTACGCGCTGGACTAATAATAACATGTGGAGTGTTTGCCACATGCGCGCGCGATCATTGAATGTCATAGGTGCTTAAAACCAAGCGATGGAAACGTTTACTTTAACCTACTAAAAGTATCTTCCTCGTTTTCTTATAAATTCAGGGCACTGGAACACAAGGTAGGAATCATTAACGGAGTTGCTTAGCTGAAGGGAATAATTGAAATGCTCGGTTTTTCTGCGCCTTTACTAGAGTTTTGTGTAAAGAAATGTAAACAGCATGTGCTTTTACACAGAACACTGAACGGATCTTTCGAAATTATTGTTTTCAAACCTTAAGCTAAATTATAGCTAAAGTATGCATAGTTTAGAGTGGAAGGTGAAAGAGGATAATAGAAAGTATCCCAGGATGCACCTCAGTTGGCTTAAAGAAATGACCTATAGCATATACATTAAAGAAGCCAATAAGAGAATTTTGATTTTATTCTTCTGGTCATACTTGTCATGATCCTGCCTCTTTGGTCATGGTTTTCTAGTCTAGTGGCAGAATCATGGCAGATCCCTTGTGTTTAGAGTAGAGAAAGACATGATATTGTATGTTTGACCCCCCATCCTCTCTCTGGTCTCATCATTTGACCCCGTCCCTCTTGTTTTCTCGTTACCGATCCATTAGTGTTTCATCTAGACACCTGTTCCCTTGTCAATTATCCTTTGTTCGTCTCCCTATTTAATGCCCTCTTTTTTGCTGTCCCGTGCCAGTTTGTTTAGTATGCTACCGTGTCTTGTGCTGTGTACCACGAATACGATTTGACCCTGTGGATTACCTTCATTACCTTGCATGTTTTGTTAGAGGTTGTGTCGCTGTTCTTAGTGTAGTTTTTTCCCCCAGATGGGAAGTCTTTGTTTTCTTGTTTTGGTATATTGTTATTTAGTCCTGTCTTTGTTACCCCATTGTGGGCTTTTGTTTTGTATTAAAGTCTTGTTCGTTAACCCCTTCAGTCCTGCCTGCATCTGGGTTCTTCCTCAAATCCTGACAATAGTATCATTGAAATTATTTCATGTTTTTAAAACTTTGCTATTATTTTAAAATGAAAATCTAATCTTATAAAGAATGAGAAGTATCCAAACATTTTATTCCAAGCACAAAGGTGTTAGAATTATATTGCGATGAATTTTGTGATCTTAACGATCTTATTTAGGTTTCGATTTAGATTGGAAAACACAAAGAGGATGGAACCAAATGGGCATGGGTCAGGACCTGCCTTGCGGTTCACTGGCGGCTTTGGTGAAGTTTGTAGACCCATCAGGACATTTCGACTTCAGGACATCTACGATCCTAAACCACCTCCACAAAGAAGTCCGGTGGCAATACGGCCACCCAGCCCCAATCCAGGTTCTCTTCAACAGCCTATCCAACGCAGACTATCCATTGAGCCAGAACCGAAGCCCATCATGAGGAGGCGCGCAAAATCTCTCTCGTCCGCTTCTCCAAAGGAACGTACATGCAGAAACATGCAAGTGCGTTTTGTGGATTCTCTGGGGTTGGAACTGGAGGACGTGAAGTTCTTCAAAGCAAGCGATGACCCTTTGGTGCCGACCCACGTGTTCACTAGACTGCTGGCAAGCTCAGAGCTCGCCTCCAAGAAAAACCTAGAGCTCTCATTACCATACTTCAAACCGTCCTTTCCTGAGAATAAGGGTGCGGAACTGAATTTCCCCGAGAGTTTGTGCCGTCAGCGAGTTTGCCTGGATCAGGTGTTTTGCTCTGAGCTTGGAATCTTGGGAACTGTGCAGGTATTGAACTTGGCGTTGGAGAAAGAGGTTATGGTGCGCTATTCATTTACGGACTGGAAAAGCAGCGCTGATAGTAAAGCATCCTGGGTCACCACCATTCGCAGAGATGAGCCCAATTTCGAGTCAGACGTCTTTCGTTTCCACCTGCCTGTACCACCTTTCATCCTGCAAGCAGGTGCCACGTTACAGTTTGCCATCCGTTTCCGGGTCAGAGGATCTGAATACTGGGACAACAATGATGGATGCAATTATAAACTGAGCTGCCAGACGTACAAACTCATGATCCCCAGAGAGTGTGAAGATAGCTTGGTGCATTTTACTTGAGTCGTCATTGGAGATGTCATGTAATATAGTTTACTGTACGTACAAAGTTCTTGAGTTGCATGAATTCAAAATATAAAGCTAGAGCTTTTACACAAACTTCTCAATATTTGACACAAATAACAGTTTCAAGTTAATTTGCCTTCTCTCTTTGTGTTTGATTTTAACTCCAAGACATGTTGTGTTCTTGTTATTTTAATTCCAACCCATCATTTTTTTATCATTTATTGTTTTTCTATCCTATGTTTTTAAGCTACACATGAAAATATGCTTACACTGAGGTTTTGTGTATTTCTACATTAAGGTGGTAATTCACTCAAAAATTAAAATTCTCTTTCATTTACTCATTCATTTAAATATCAAAGAGATATTTGGAAGAATGCTTGTAACCAAACAGTTCTTGCAGGCCACAATTGACTACCATAGTAGACTACCAAAATCAATTCTATGGGAGTCAATGGGGGGTGAGATCTGTTTGGTTAATGACATTCTTCCAAATACCTTCCTGTCTTTGTAGCAGATAAAAGAAATGTATAGAGGTTTGGAACAATCTGAGGGTGATTAAATGAGTACAGAATTTTTGGGTGAACTATCCCTTTAATGTATTTTTATCATTTTATCTTTTTACCTTTTTATCGTTTTTCTTTATTTGTGCTACATATCTTATTTCAAGTTCATTTAATTTGACGTAAAAACTTACGTTTTTTAGATGTATGCCCTATGTCTATTTAATCCATAAAATGCATTTATTGTCCATTTACAGAATTTTCTTTGTGGACTGTAGGCATTTTATCTCAACTAAAAAAAGGCTGTTTATGTTTTCAAGTTGCAATGAGAAGTCGGCTTTCTCATTGTTCTTCACATTTGACCCACTGAGATTTTCTGGGCAACCAATTGCAGATGGCATGCGAGGAAGGCAATCTATGTGCATCTGACCCACTACAGCTGTAAGCGCATGGCATTATCATATCTGTCAGGTCATGTCTAAAAATATGCACTCCTTGCAAACCAAAACAAAACCTCTTTCTGAAAGAGATTTTTGTTTCCTTTTTGTCCAATAGTACAGCATCCTTTGTGAAATAGCCATAGTTCATCATACTCTATAGTCCATCGACAAAACATTAGATGATACACTCAAAAAAATTCTGTGGGTTTTTGGGGCAGAAAGGGACAAACCAAACAGTTAGGTTGTTTACCTACATGCTGGTTTGTCCAAATCCATGGTTTGGTTCAAATATGAACCATTTCTGGGTTCATTTAACTCTTGGTTCATTTAACTTGGCTTGGTTCTTCCCTTTTGGACCAAACACTGGGTTAAAAATAGACCACTATTTTTTTGTGTAAGGCACTCTTTAAATTCAGACACATTCATCCCCATGGTTACAAAAACGTATAAAATAACTCTTTTTCTCATTCCATTTTCATCATTATTTCATTTTTGTTTGCTTATTTACCCCAGTGATTTGCATCAATTGTGTTGTTGATGGTCAAATGTCTCAGATTTGTAGCAGTACTGTGACTCAACACTTGATGGTGCAGTGAAGCCTTGATGAGAACATGTGTTGGGCACAAAGTTTCCAAATAAGAGAAGCACAACCAAGTCTGAAGCATTCCGACCTGCATAAAACAGCATACACCCTTGTAGATATTGACATTTAGAACGCACACAATGCTACATCTGCACTTCAATGTGCTTGAAATGACTGTCAGGGTCGTTTGTTGTGATCCACATTATGCAAGTGGTAAAAGTAAACATTAATAGCCCACAGGATTTAAAACCGTTTTTAATTTCATATAAGTGTTGGAAAGAGCAAAGACAGACGTTTCCGAAAATCGCACACTCTTCCCTATGTAAAATCACAACAAATCAACAGCCACACTTGTTTACCAGGAAAAAATTTGCTGCACCAGGTTCCTCAGTGGCTCAGATGTTTGTTTTCCAATGAAAAGAGTGTGACCCAGTTAAGGAGCAACTAAAAGCGAGCTACCGCGAGCATCTCTTATTCATGAGCTTCAAATACCTTCATTTTAAATTAATCATGGTTAGTGGCATGCAAATAGTTTGCACACCAAATATTCACATTTTAAAATAACCAAACTGCCATTAACTTAGAAAAAACTGAAATAATCTGTCATGCAAATATCACCATAAAGTGATGTATCCATTTGTTGTATGTATAGCAAATCCATGCTGTAGCAAAAGCCAGTAAATGATTTACGTTCATGTAGAGGTTGTACGAAGCTTTCCACTCATACACTTCTCATTGCCTTACAGCATCACATCTGTCATTCACACCTTATTGTTGAAAATAACATAATTGACAGGCTGAACATGCAGTTCTTCTGTCAGACATGTGGCGCTCATCCAAATGCCTCTCTGCGGAGAATAGGTGGCATAATGTGTGAGAGTGTTGAAAGAAACACACCTCTGATACACTTACATAACCAACGTTCACGTGACATGCGTTTTGTTATTTACTCAGAAACCTGTCCAGGAAGGGATCAACGAAAATACCGACCCAGTCCAGCAGATAACAGGCGGTGACACAAACACCTATTCATTGACATATTTAGCCATTCGCTATTTCAAAAGAATGCGATTTAGAAAAAAGCAATATGAATGTATTTTAACAGAATGTATTGGCCCATAATCACAGGGCCTGGAACAACTGTTGTCCCTCAATGCATAACCCGAATATTCTTGAACCAGAAACACTATCCAGTGCTTTGCTTGTTTCATTATAATCTTAAACGGTGGCTATTTTAAATCTTTAGTCTGATTACTCACAAATGTCTCCTCCCCTATATCCATAACAAATACCCTTTAAAGGGGTATCATCTAAATTCAGGTGAAACTTTATTGGCCAATTAAAGAGAAATGTGAAGTACAGGAGTGTCTAACCCTGGCTGAAATCTGAAACCTTTAAAATATGACATGTTTATGAACCATTAAAACCAACTGGTGTCAAGATGATTTTTAGTGTCCCACAATATATATTTGAGGTATATTCATTGTTTTGTTCAATGTTTTTGTAAAATGTTTTGCAGTTCAGTTTCACACATTTTTCTTTCTGTCAAATGTCGTTCGTTCATTCGTTTGTTCACATTCATTCATTATTTAATTAATTATTTAATTCATTCATTCGTTAATTAATTCGTTAATTAATTCGTTAATTAATTCGTTAATTCGTCAATTCATCAAATCATCAATTAATCAATTAATCAATCCATCAATCCATCAATCCATCAATCCATCAATCCATCAATCCATCAATTCATCAATTCATCAATTCATCAATTCATTCATTCACTTATTCATTCATTTACTCATTCGTTGGTTCATTCATTCATTCAGAAAAGACAACAGACACAGTTGCTTCGTAAAAATCCAAAGCTTGTACTGTACAGACAATAAATAGTCATTGCAAAGGTAAGACATGATTCATATTCCTCAAACTAACATCTATACAGCTGATATGAAACTCAAGTTGAAGTAGGAACCCAGAAACGGTTCAGGGTGTCACTACAGCACCAACACTGGTGTAGGAAAAAGGTTCGGATGAGTCACATGCTTGACCCATCCCTCCAACTGGCATCAAAAGGCGACCATTGAAAAACAGTCCATTTAAAAAAGTCAGTGCCTTTTTTTAAACAGTCTTTCACAATCCCCCCTGAAAAAAGAATAAAGGTTCAATATTCTACAGACTGCAGTAGTTTGACTGAGTGGAGTTTGGAGGGTTTCGGCTTCTTTAGGCCGAAGCTCCAGAGACATAGCCTCCAAGGTTCACTAGCGCCCAAATATCAGGCCCTCCACGGAGCACCCATGGACCCGGGCACTGGTCGAAGCCTCATGAGGTCTTCACAGAGATACCGTTAGCGTATTCTTCACAGAAGAAACATTGCTATGGTCGGTGGAACCTGCAGTGCAAAGAGAGAAGACACCTGTAAGCATATGTGACAAAACAAACCCTGCTATCATCCATCAAAGGTGTATTAATAGAAGAACGCTGTGTGAGCTCCAGACAAGCGCAGAGGATCTAACACGACTGGGACCTTGCTCAGCTATTAGAGTTATTCTTATCTGCAGAAACGAGGTCTAACGTAAAACATACGTAAGCCAAATGTGAGCAAGCATTTGTTATACATGTCGGCCAGCACGGGTGTGTGCTGATTCTAAAAACCATTTTATAACTGGACAGATACGGCTATATTTAGAACAACTCTCGCATTGATCTATGGGTCTTGCACTTTTATCAGTTATGCAAGAGGACATTCAAATTAGTTGCGGCAACAATCCTCTGTACTTTTTGATTCGGCACACAAAAAAACACTGACCTCGTCAGGTGCTTGCTTGACGCGTGAACCTCCATCTCGTTGCTTTTGAACTCGTTCAGCTCTTTGCGTATCGCCGCCTGAAAGGCATAAACAACAGAAATGAGTCTAGATGAGCAGCCACTGGAATGAGACACGGAAATGCAGCCAGTGAATGAAGGAATGAATGAAGCGCAAAATCAAATCCAATTATAATCATAAATATAACATTTAGGGATACTTTTGTATTCTATTTTTGATTGTTTTCTTTGATTGGGTTCTGGTTTACGCACCTTATCTGATGCGGATAATCTCGTCCAGGGTTTATCTGCTCTCCGGTCATAGTCCTGAGCTTTGGCCACTTCCACATAGTCACTAAAGCGGATCAAGATCTTTCTGTCCCGCAACTCATCAACGGTGGGCCGCTGGTTAAGCTGGATATTCAAGAAAAAGAGAGGGGCTCATTAGACAACGGACCACTTTTGTGAGGCTTTCATACTTTGGTGAACAACAAAGAAAGACAACCAAACATGGGTTAACATGCATTGATTTTTATTAAACGTCAACTTTAAATTAGTATTAGTATTGACACTCATCTTTGACAATAAATGTGTTTATAAATGTGTTTTACCTTTCTGTTCAGCCTTTGCTTGATTTCTCTCCTCTCTTCTTGCTCTGTCTGGTCATTCCTCTCTGCAAATACAAAATAAAAGAAATTATGAGAACATGCACATGTACAATAAACTTTTACAAAAAAGACCTATGATGAACTTTAAGTCATTGTCATTTGCTATTGCAAGACAAGTTTTTTAAGACGGTTTCGCTTTCATGAAATATTTTTAATTCGTACGATTAATAAATGTGAGAACGAAGCAAAAAATGTCCTTGGGAAGTAATAACATCTTTGGTGGATGAGCACCCTTGAAACGTGTCTCTTGAACATCTGTGTCGGCAGCTGTCATAATTTGATCCCACCCGGACTCCAAGCCCTCAAGCTCCCTCCCCCAAACCACGGCAGCAACAAATAATACATTTGCTGCAGATTAGGTCATTTCTTTGTTAGTCTTTATCCTTACACAGCACAGGATAATGTTCCTCTTTCTCCTTTGTCCTCTGTGAAATATGTGCGATTGGGATTATCCGATTTTTCCTTCTGTGAGGGATTTAACTTCAGGACACACATGTCCGTCCAGTAATATTAAACTACAATAAACCACAAAGTTGGATCAATTTAAGACAATCTCCCTGTTGTCTGCCCTTGGGCTTGTCTCAACTCTTTAAGAGTAACTGCCTTGAAGCATGTGCACGCGGCCCAGAGAGGCAAGAAATATGCCAAAGTCAGCAGACAGCTGCTCGGAGTCAGAGCGCACAGGTGCCACAGCCCAAGATAGAGGACTGAATGAGGGGCTCAGCTAAACAAACAAACCCCATCACAAGTGCAGCGAGGGCCTGCGTGACTAACAGAAAGATGAATGAGGAGGTTTCTTGGCTTGCTAAAAAGAATCTATCGTTTTCAGTTGAAAATGTTTAAAAATATTTGTAATTAACAAACATAGTTAAAAGACTAAAGAGCAAAACAAATACTGTGACATTTTCTATTTAAAGATCCTTGACATTTTTTTCAAAATTACATAATTTTAAAGCAATTTTACATTAAACGCTGATATTAAGATCTGTTTCATCTGGATAGTGATCATGTGTAGATTGGTGTAATCTATCCCACCCTGTCTGAGTCTGTGATGTATTCAGTTATTGTTGTGTCAGACTACTCTAGACAGACCGTGTCTATAATCTCTACTCCAAATCATGTGGAATTACATTTATACCCCTCTCCATGGTTTTCTCTGGTTATTCTAGTCTGATCAAAATCTGAATGAAATTATATTTTTATAAATGCATACCCTGTTGAAAAAACTGCATATGCTGGGCTAGGTATGTTTTGATGCTGGTTTGACCAACTTAAACCAGCACAAACCAGCAAACCAGCATATCCAAACATATCAAACCAGCATATGCAATTTTTTTCAATAGGGTAAGAGTTCATAAAACTATAATAATGCTTACAGTGTCCGTTTCTGTAGTTGACGTGACACCTCAGCACTATGATAACAGTACCCTGTAGTGCATGCTTCAACACTTTTGTATCATTATTAAATATGTAAGTATTTTGACCGATAATGACGTGCACAGACAATTTGTTACACCACGTGAAATGAATTGCAAAATTGTGCAAAAAATAATGCAAAATAAAACATAATCAATAGTTCACATTAATTGTATTATATTTTGAGTATATGTCAACAGATGTCAGCAAGAACATTGATGCTCTACACTTTTTTATCAGATACTCACGTTTGAGGATGTTTCTGCTCTCCAGCTCCTCGACTGCTGGTCTCTGGCTCAGTCTCCTGCGGAAAAACACCAAAATCACATTTTGGACCATTTTCAGTCTCTAAAGTCTCCGCAACAGTCTCCGATCAGCTGCGTGGGGATCCCCGCGCTCCGCGCGTGCTACAGGCGTATCCCGCGTGCCATCTCGCGTCTAAACATCTCCAAGGACCATCACTGAAGCACCTCCACATCGGGCAAATGTGCCTGTTTTTGTTATTATCTCCCTGATTTGACAGAATGACGCGATCTGATCCTCCGAGCGCGAGTACACGAAAAACTCATCGGCGAGGATAGCAAAAGTACGCGCGTTTGTATCAAAGGGGAATATAAAAGTGAAAAAGGGATGAGAATGTGATGCTGGTGCTGAGTTGTGTTAAGTCTCAGAGTGGTGTGATACTGGAGATCCTTCACGCATCATTTATAGAGGGGGCGGCGCGAGCAGCGCGAGCGAGAGAGATTCCCACGCACACGGTGCGCGCGCTGGAGGAATAATAATAATGGTGCAGTCAGGGAATCACACATCTCTGATGGATGCTCTCATATTCAAACACAGGCGCTCCATAACAGAATTAAGCAAATATAAAACCTGATGCATTGTTATGAACAGAAATATCAATTGATTTTACTGCAACATGACAATTTCCTTTGCGTTATTTCAGTTATGTTAAAATCACTTGGTTCTCGTCAATAATAACAATGTTGCGAATCAACAAGTCTGTACCTGTATCAGACATGTAAGCGTGTGACATTATTAATCGTATTATTAAAACAGTTTGAGGACTATAAATACCGTGTAACCAACATCCTATCACCCTTAGTCCAATACAACACAGTACAAATCCTTTTTCAATTAAATCAGAGATTAAATTCAATTAAATTCTCAGAGAAATGAACATCACATCAGTGTAATGAACATCGCGCTCACACTCTCCCTTTGTTGTACTAAAGATTGTGACGCTATGAATCATCAGAACAGCACGCGGAGACAAAGATGACTTTATTCACACAAGCTGCTGTTAAACAATTGTGATCCATTTAATAAGAGCACATTTTTAAGTCCTGCCAGATCCTGCCAATACAGGTAGGCGTGGGGAGGGACACCTGGGATCATAATCCTAATAAATCTGAGCCATATCTGGGCGGAAGCACTGCTGCGATCCATATTCTTGAGCTTTTACATGCATAATAGAAAACAAATAAATAAATGAGTACATTTGGAAAAGGCCATCTGGCACAGAGACTAGTTTGCTCTCGGGGGAGAATCCTCATGCTACATTCAATGTACACTTCAGTGTTTAGTGGTGATGTATGTGAAGTTCAATAAAATTAACTTTACTAATAAAAGACAGATGGAGCAAATGTACTACAGTTGTGGCAAACCTGCCTGTTTTAGCTTTAATATGAATTAACTGAACGTGCAATGGAGCTAGTACTGAACAGTGAGTAGTAGGGATGGGAATTGATAAGAATTTAACGATTCCGATTCCTTATCGATTCTCTTATCGATTCTCATTGGGTGAGGGAATAAGCATAAATTTGTTTGTTTGTATTAACTCGCTTTAATATCTTATAAGAACACAGCACGTACTCAGAGTATACACAAATTATGTGTAGCAACCTCAGAACAAACCTAAAAGTAGGCTACAAAGTAAAGTCCAGGGACCTATTTTCAAATTCATCATTGGTCCAGACAAAAAAATATAAATAAAACTGCCATTAAAGTGCCTTTAAGTGCCATAAAAACTAAAAACACAGACTAAACAGTCAAGGAAGAAACAAAAGTCAACTCAACTGACATACAGAATGAAATGGCGCTCACTAGTGATGCGCGGATGACGGTTAAATCCGCGGGCGCTGCGGATGATCCGCGGGTCGGGTGGGTCGGGTAATAAAAAAATACATTCTGATTAATTGCGGGTGGATGATATCATAAACAATATTAACAAATTTTCTAAAAAATACGAATACGTTTTAAAAGCATTTTTAATCAGGCGCTAATTTGCAGTAATTTTAAAAGAAATGCGCGCGTGGCGTAGGGAGGGTCTATTTCTTAAAGCCGAAATGGAGTTAAAACAGATCCGAGAGAAATTTAAAAAGGGAGAATTACGAACCAAACAAAAAATAGGAAAGAAAGAAAAGTACCGTGTGGAAGCGTTTTAACGAAGTGGTTTAACAAGGATGAATCAAGTGCTGAGTATGTAATATGCAGCGACTGTGAGGCAATGTACATATGAAAGCCATAAGACTACTACATCTTATATGCTACATCGTGTGTGTGCATCATCGAAAGATTAGATGCAAGCATTTACAAAGACAAAGACAGTAAACCGTAAAAATCAGTAACATTTCCTGAGTATTTAAAGTGACGATCGGGTCCGGGTCGGGTGCAGATATGTATATCGGAGAAAATTATACGTGCGGGCGGGTGGATCATTTATTTGAAGCAGCGGATGCGGGTGACATTAGCTTATCCGCGCATCTCTACCGCTCACATTAACTAAATAGAGAAGTTACCTTCGGCATTAATAGCAGATGGCGTCTCGTTAGCTCCGCTGCTGCTTGACTCACTTGTTGTTGCTGTGTCGCTAAGTAGTAGTGTATCAAACACGCGACAGTCCTGCAAATGAATTGCGTGCTGTGTGGCCAAATGTTTCTGCATATTGGAGGTAGTTCCTCTCTTTGCCGAAATTAAACTTTTACAGTTGTTGCAAATGACCGCATTGTCGTCTTTTCTAGTGAAATATAATCACGCTTTAGATCGCTTCTACCTCGATGACATGTTTGCTGCGTAACCAAAACAACGCAGCGCGTGTGTGTGATTATGATGATGACACATTTGCAACGAGCGGAACCGATAAGCGGAATCGATAAGAAGGTACGCTAACGATTCCTTTTCTGCGGATGTCTCCTCTGCGAAAACCCAATACTACCACACTAAAATCAACAACTCTCCTGACCCTCGTACTCTCTTTAAAACCTTTTCTGCCCTCCTTTGCCCGCCTACCCCCTCACCTCCTTCAGACTTAACAGCTGACGATTTTGCATCGTTCTTTGTAAAGAAAACGAACACCATCAGCAATCAATTCTCTGCGCCACCACCTCTTGACCACAGTCAATCCCCAGACACATGCTCGTTCCCCTCGTTCTCTCTCCTATCTGAAGAGGAAGTTTCCAAGGCAATTTCTTCTAACCACCCGACTACCTGCCCCCTAGATCCCATCCCCACCCATCTCCTCCAGGCCATCTCTCCATCAGTTGTACCCTCTCTGACTCACATTATCAACTCGTCCCTCACCACTGGCACATTTCCTACTCTCTTCAAAGAGGCCCGTATTACCCCACTACTAAAGAAGCCTACTCTTAATCCTGCACTGTTAGAAAACTACAGACCGGTATCCCTACTCCCCTTCGCTGCTAAAACTCTAGAACGTGTTGTCTGTAACCAGCTCTCATCCTTCCTCATCCAGAACAACCTCCTGGACAGCAACCAGTCTGGGTTAAAGAGCGGTCATTCCACTGAGACTGCGCTGCTCTCTGTTATCGAAGCCCTGAGACTGGAAAGAGCTTCCTCTAACTCATCTGTTCTCATCCTACTGGATCTATCTGCCGCCTTTGACACTGTTAACCATCACATCCTCCTGTCCACTCTCAAGGCTATGGGGGTCTCCGGAATGGTGCTACAATGGCTCAGGTCTTACCTCTCAGGTAGGTCATTTAGAGTATCTTGGAAGGGTGAGGTGTCTGAGTCCCAACATCTCGACACAGGTGTGCCTCAGGGCTCAGTGCTTGGTCCGTTGCTATTCTCTGTATACATGACATCCCTTGGCTCTGTCATTAGGAAACATGGCTTTTCCTATCACTGCTATGCGGATGATACACAACTCTACCTGTCTTTTCGCCCTGACGATCCGACTGTCTCAGCACGCATCTCAGCTTGCCTAGCTGACATCTCACTCTGGATGAACGGCCATCACCTGCAGTTGAACCTTTCAAAAACCGAACTGCTTGTAATCCCGGCTGATATAAAGACTTATCACAACCTTTCCATTCAACTGGGCTCATCAACCATCACACCTTCCAGAAAGGCAAGAAACCTGGGAGTGGTGATCGATGACCAGCTCAACTTCACAGATCAAGTTGCCAGCACCACCCGGTCCTGTAGATTCATCCTCTACAATATCAGGAAAATTAGACCCTTCCTATCAGAGCATGCTACGCAAGTCCTAGTACAGGCTCTAGTCCTGTCCAAACTGGACTACTGCAGTGCACTACTGGGAGGACTTCCAGCTTGCACTACCAAACCTCTACAGATGATCCAGAATGCTGCGGCAAGAGTCATCTTTAATGAACCGAAGAGAGCACACGTTACTCCTCTACTCATTAAGCTACATTGGCTCCCTGTAGTCGCTCGCATCAAATTCAAGACTCTGCTCCTGGCCTACACGACCACCACTGGTTTGGCACCACCTTATCTTCACTCACTACTGCAGACATATGTACCCGCCAGATCCCTACGCTCTGCAAACGAACGGCGTCTTGTGGTGCCATCCCATAAAGGTAGAAAATCTCTCTTGCGCACCTTCTCCGGATCTGTTCCACCTATGTGGAATGATCTGCCTGCTGCTACAAGATCTGCAGATTCTGTAGCCATCTTTAAGAAACGCCTGAAAACCCATCTCTTCCGCCAACATCTTACTGTTCTGTTCTGACTCAAGTTTCTTCTCTACTCGTTTCTTCTCTACTCTAAAAAAAAAAAAAAAAAAAAAAAAAAAATGTATGAATGAATGTTTCTGTATACTGTGCTAGGCTATATGAAACCTCTTCTTTTTGATTGCACTTATGCTCCTGTTGTACTTATGCTGTCCTAATTGCTTCCATTACCTACCCCACTTGTAAGTCGCTTTGGATAAAAGCGTCTGCTAAATGACTAAATGTAAAATGTAAATGTAAATTCCAAGGAATCGATTCACTGGGAACCGGTTCTAAAGAAGAATCGGTTCTCGATTCCCATCCCTAGTGAGTAGCGTATTTGTCTTTTTTATTACAAAAACCAGGCCGACTTAGGCTTACTTTTTTGCAATATTTATCAAATGATGGTCACATTCTCGAGATAAACTTTATGACTGGGCTTATACAGATAAGCGCCATAAATCTGTCTTGAACACTTTAAGGAGCCCAGAAAAAAAACACAAGATCAGAAATTGCACAATGCAAAATGCATCTATCACATATTTTGTAGGCGTGTACGCAGGGATGGGCATAAATACATGTAAATGTATTTAAAATACAAATACAAAATACTGTGTGGAAAAGTGTATTTAAATACAAATACAAAATACTGTGTGGAAAAGTGTATTTAAATACAAATACAAAATACTGTGTGGAAAAATGTATTTAAATACAAATACAGTATTTTGTATTTTGAAAATACACAAAATACATGTGAAATTGGTGATTCAGTGCAGGTACCCCTTTTAGGCTGAAATCTATCTGGGCCTATTCTAAATGGCAAAAAGGATGATGTGTTTTAACTGCTAAGAAACTTTCGTTTACATTTTATTTACCGCTTCCCTTCCCCTGCCCGGTGGGAATTACACAACTACAAAAAAAGGAACTTTATAAAAAAATATATTTTATTATGTTTTATCACCATCATAACTTTGAACTCAGTAACAAAAACTCAATAACAGTCAATTATATTTTAAATAAATGATGTTCGATACCCTTTAGCACCACCAGCTTTTCAAAAAGATTGGATTTAAGGCGTCGTCTGTGTGGCCTATTGATTAAACCCGCAAAGGAAAACAAGCGCTCAACAGGAGCTGAAGAGGGAAGGATTGTGACTTCCTCTCATTGCTCCTTTTTGATGATTTGGAGAACAATTTATAAGAGTCGCCCCCTGTCGTTTCACAGATTTATACAACGGAGAGCACGTCAAGCATGAAAGCCTCGTCGGTTTAATGAGGAGTGCGCGCAGTAAACAGTTTCGCGGCGTATCTATGCGAATTGTGAAAGTATAAACAAGGCTTCAACTGCACAAAGCAACAAGAGAAAGCGGCAACTGTGCGCTTATTCCAACGCTTACCGCGTCACACGTGACACTCCGTCTCGGAGAGCGTGCACAAAAAAAACTGCCAACGTGCAAAGTGAGAATTTGAATTTCCTTTCGCGGCAGTTATAATAACAAATCACAATTACTCAATCACACTTGTTTCTTTTCCACTCTCATGTTCCAATTATTCCTGCCCACTAAAAGGTGCACACATATATTTACTTACCCCAATAACTCTATAAACTATTTAAAAAAAGTTAAATCAATTTATATAATCGCTACGAATCTACGACATGTTGATGTTGTCATGACATCACCCATACCTCGCAGTAACGTTAATATTTTAAACACAATTAAAATTGACCATGAAATCTTCAGCTTATTCCAGAAAAGTCGCAGATCCAATGCTGGGTTGTAGCTACAGCTAAAGCTCACGTGCATGAATGTTGGGGCTGGGGGAAGGGCGTGTCTGGCCTGAATTATGTTAGTTGATGCACGAAAACACCCTGATAAAAAGGTTGACTGGCTCAAAGTATTTTGAGTATTTTGAAAATACAAAAATACTCATCTTAAATGTATTTAAATACAAATTACATTAGATTTTTCCAAAGGCTTTAAAATACAAAATACTATTTTGTATTTCAAATACGTATTTTAAATACATGTATTTGAAATACTGCCCATCCCTGTGTGTACGCAGCACTGGCTGATTTGTCTAATTTAGCGAATCGAGCGTATATGAACAGCTTTACTAGTTGCCAAAATTCATTCTTTGTGAACAGTCTGTTTTAAATACATAATGTAAACCACAATACATTAAAAGATGATCATAGATGCTTCATTGAAGCTTTTCTGATATACACATCTCGTATCTGTAAAGTGCTGTAAATCACGTTCCTTCCTAATTCAACCACACAACTTTTTTAAGCCTTCTAAGCCCTATAGCAACCAAAACCCTGAGGTCTTGCTCTTTCCTGACGATTATTAACTTCTTCCACTTACAGTATGAAACATGAGGACTTGATCCATCGAGCAAGCCACTGATGTGTCAGAGCGATAAGCTGGTTAAAAGAACAGACCCTGATGGGAGTGTCAGTGAGTGGTTGTGAGTCATTGCCCACTGAGCTGTGCTTTAATGCCCTACTCTCTTACAGTTGACCCAGCCAACAGGCCATCGGTATGAGGGAAGTTTCAGACACTCGCTGACTGCATGGGTGGTCATTGTGCCTTTGATTGACAGCTAAGTGTGTCCGAGACACCCGGAGGGCCACGGATGCCAAGGATGATTACAACGGTTTACATCCGTGATGAGGAATAGTTTCGGCGTTTATGTAACTTCCTCCTGGAGTGCCGCTGCAAGGGCCATTTGGATTGACATTTTGGAGTCTGTGCTTAAAATTACAAGAACAAGATTGAAAGAATTATTCTGGAATAAGTCAAATTGTATGAAAACTTTACATGTTATTCCAACTGCCCAATGAATCTATCTTTTATTTAAAACTACTAGTAGAAAAATGTAGAAATGTTGGTGTCCTTTTGTTATTTGTTTGTCCCTTACACTAAAAATTTGTGCCCCATTTGTCTGCGTGAAAAAAATAAGCATAAAATCTGCATAAAACGACGATTTATCTCACTGAATGAACACACAACTTAATCTACATGGCCAGCACCCACTGTCAGCAATCACTATATGGCAACTGTTAAATCCGCTCATTAATATTCATGAGCCCAGATGATAAGGTTTATACAGATCATAACCTTTGGTTATATATTGGTTGTTTTTAAACAGATTTTACTGCGTTTCACTATTTTTACTATCTAAAATAGGGCTGTCACACTATCAGATTTTAACTGGCCGAAAGGATTTACAATTGCAATAATAGTGCAAAATCTCTCGAGGCTGAATAAGGACATGATGCTATCAGTCAAATTCATTCTGTGTAAAACCAGCATTGTATCCTAATTTTGAATCTTGGCTGAAATGATGATTATGATAGTTGTTAAATCACATAATTACATTTCAGAGCAAATATATAAATACAGATATATTTGTGCTCAATATCCTGAAATTGATTTAAAAAATGCTTAAATATATTGATACTTACCATTAGGGCCACCGCTGTTCTGCTACACAAATACTGATAACTGGAAACGTTTAAAAAAACGTTCAAAATGCCAGGACTAAAGTAGTGTACAGTTTAATAAATAAATATATAAGTAAATAAAGGGTCGGACATTAAAGCGATTTTATTCTGGACACACTGTCAATAATTCATCAAATGTACAGACTGACTGCAGGTCTGCTCTTTAAAATAAAGCAACATGTGGCCTCAGTAAAGAGTCAGTGCTCTCAGACTGTCCCTCTATCCCCCACAGAGAGAAGACCGTGAGGTCTGATGTTCAAACGCCTCTGAGTCTACAGTCACTTTTAAATGTGATGCTGCGTGAGATGTCACCCGCTGCACTTCACAAACACATTGGTGTGGAGCGACAGATGAAATGATTCATTTTATGTCAGTTTAGTATTTTTTGACCTTAATACAAGCGTTTTGAGAACAGGTGCTTGACTAACTTAAAAAGCATGATGAAAACGAAAAACGCGTGTTTCAAATGTTTCAAAGATTCAACAGAATTGAGTCAACACTAATTGGCTTATACATTGTTTTTGACCCTTTCAGCTCTTTCCTTAAATAGATTTTATTCTCATGTGGCCAGAACTGGAAATGAACACAAATTGATTTGTTGTATGGTTGAAACAATGTCTGCATTGGGGCAGTGACTAAATACAGCACACACTGCAACTCGGCCCTTTCCAGTGATCGATTCTCTAAAAGTGGGAGTTTTCCATTTGTAGCAGTGTGGCAGGTAAAGGCTACACTATATTACATTAGGATGTGCTTATAAAACATCACATTTTCAATTTGCACTTCACTATCCAAATATATGCAACTTTTAAGATGGGTTTTGCCCATTGTTTAAAGTTTAAATAAACTGTTTTACTTTTTAAACCTATGGTCATCAATGATGTGTGAATATGTAAACCTGAGCTTCGGCACACGGTTTAATATCGATTAACATCTTCTATCGTGTGACTTCAAAAGACATGTATTTATATTGTCTACAACAATGCTGCTACCATTGACAATGATGTGTTCACTTTAAATTGAACCCGCTAAGGTTCCGGCATGGGAGACGGGTGCTCCAATCACAAGGCGCTGTCATGAATAATTAGGAGAAATGTCTGCTCATTGGTCAAGAAAACACAGTCTCATGAACAACAACAATGGTTTCATCATTGACAATGATGTGTTCACTTTAAATTGGGGAACAAGACTGCGTAAAAAGTACAATAATTGTATTATGGGGTGAACCATTTCTTTGAGAAAAGTAAAAAAGATCAAGAAGAAATGTGATTTTGCTTTGAAGATCCAAAATCTGTATCTCTGATGAAACTGGGTTTAGACAATGGTGTGAAGTGGACTATTGTTTGAGCTGTTGAGTACTGCAAAGTATTGTGCCAATGATGACTTAATAATCATGTGTATTCATCTATAAATATAGACCTTCAGCTGTAGGCTGGTGACAGCTTGTAATTTCAGGATCTACGCTTTATTGGAGAGCCGATGTAACATCCGGTGCTGACGTCATGTATATTTACCTCATCATATTTAGCTGTGACGTTCACATGGATCCGTGCCTGTTGTGCATCTGAGCTTAATTTAGCACAGAGAATACAGGCCAGGAACACATACTGAAGTCAATAATCTTGCTCGTCCAGTGGGGTGAGCCTGTATGCCACAACACAACTGAAGGTCAGTGCCAGGTTAAGTTTTTCCCTTAAGTGTGACACTTAAGGGGTGATTTCTCTTTACCAAAGACAATAGGAGAATAACTTAAGTGAAACTTAAGGTATATTTAAGGGCACACTTAAGGGAAAATTACACTTAAGGTGATTTATGCAACCGGGCCCTGGAGGCCAGTTCACATTGACAGATTCAAAGCCACAGTGTATTAAAATGTTATAAAAATGTGAAATACTTTATAAGAAAACTTTATGAGGGATAAGGCAAAACTGTACAGAATCCTGCAAAAAACACAGTTGGGCACCAGAAATAAACCCTAAAATAAATCCTTTCAAATAACATGTTTGCCCCTATCTATAATTTGAAGTTTTTTGGCTGTATTTTCAGAAATAAACTGTAAAAAAGTTTATTATTAAATAAACAATAAAATAAACATTTTTCCCACGTAAAATAATATATTTTCAAAACTTATCTTTTAAGTTATTATTTTATTAATTTGAAATGTTTAACCATATTTTAAAGTGTCACGAAACCTCCCCTCTCAGCTATACGTTCTACATTCTAAAAATACAATTAAAATGATTGTGAACGCTGTGAAAAGAAGAGACGTTAAAAACCGGCGAAGGTTCCGGAATGGGAGACAGGCGCTCCAATCACAAGGCGCTGTCTTGAATAATTAGGAGAAATGTCTTCTTATTGGTCAAGAAAACACAGTCTCACGAACAATACCCGTTCTATATCACATCGCCACATCACATCTTTTGACGTTTGCTAGATAAGTGGCGCTTTCCAAACGGGTTGTATTGCCCTCCGAAGGGCCCTTTGGGAAGGAGACGCCCGACAAAACATCGCTCCAAATAAAGAGACGATGACATTGTTTTAATTACTCTTTTTGCCAAGTAAATTTTAAACATACACTTTAGGAGATACAGTTGTGTTGTTCCATTCAGAAAAAACTCAGAGTTTACACATCAAGCGCTGTACTGTTCAAAGGGAGTAGGGCATAGGGAAGATCACTTTGGAAGGGAAGGCGACTTTAAACCCGGAAGGCATTCTGTAAAATGTCGTTTTTTCAGTGAAATTTACAGAAATAATAAAAAATATAAGGGTAACTATAGGATAAGGATAAAGTTTTCAAATCTTCCTAATATGAGAATACACAACTAACAATGATGCATTGCAAGCATTTAATCGAGAAACCGTTGACAGCCAATCAAATCCTTTCGAATTTAAATTGCTCATGCATTGTATATGTGAAACTGCAGTGTGTCAGTATAGAATTATCTGAAAATCCAGTAGTGTGTACTACTGTGTTAAGAAGTTCAGTTCAAAAGCGTCTCTAAATATTAAAGTGAAATCAAATAGGCTTTGCAAGTCACTTAAACATCAATTTTATTAAATTGACTTGTATCTGCATTTCAAATTATTTCAAATATTTAATTGAACAAATTAATACGTTATTTAATAACTTTAATATAACTTTAATTAAACTGACTTGTAAAGCCAATTGATGTAATCTAAAATTAGATTTCAACTTTTTTGACTAAGAAGATATTAGACACCAAAAACACTTTGGCTGATGCAACAACATGGTGTTTAGGGTAACTCTCACTATTACTATTGCTCACACGTCAAGTAGTTATTTAAACAAACCTCTAACCACAAACACTTTTAATTTACTAATATAATGCACAATCCACGAATTGCATCTTTTTTTATGCCTGACAAAGAATAAAGTGAATGGACAGAGGAAGCCAAGCCATATCTAGAGATCAGATTATTACAGAACCAGAGGATGGCCTCTTTTGACTAAACGAACACTCAACTTCTTATATACGGTAGTTATATCTCATATGTACTGCATATCTTATATCATTACGAATTGGAGAACACACACAAACATCGAATGTAATTGCATTTGCTCTAGCCAAGTACAGAGATCCTGCACAGTGTGTCTTTGAATGGTTCATACTGAACATTTTGTGTCCGTTGTCAAGAGAGAAAGTGAAGAAAATTTGTGCGAAACAAACAAAAGGTAAGTCAGGCACATCGAGGACAGCGCTCCGGTCACTATGCAACGGCCTGGCTGTACGTGCTTCTCTTTGTAGGTTGTACTGAAAAAAGAGTTTCTGAGGAACCTCGATTAATATTTCAGCAGCTAAGAGAGAGAGACTCCCTTTACTGTGCGGGCAGAAATAAAGAACACATCTACCCATTATTGACTAGTCTGTGTTGCCTAGCAACTGCAGGAGCCGATGAATCTACTGGAGACGGTAATGAGCCCTCCATGCATTGAACTGCAGAGCGAGTCGTGAGTCGTGCCGGGGTGATGCTGCTGATGCTATAAATTGCTCCATCTAAAAATAGCAACTGGGTTTTCACATTGGAGTCTTCTTCACGCTGGTGTTTTCTGGAAAGGCTATTATAAGACAAGATTTCAGGCAACATGTTCTCCTGTTTTGTACATTACACATTACGTGTGGTACGTGTCTGGTCGTTGCTTTCCATTTGCAAACGGCATATTTCAGGGTTTCAATTGCATTCTCAAAATACATGAAGAAATAAATACTGATGAAAAACGAGATGTTTTTTAGCACTAAAATACATCCGTTATGTGTTTTTAAATGCTTGAAATATATCAACTCTATTGATTGCAATTTTGAGCATTTCAAATATATTTTCAGTTTTTCAGAATTTACTCTTTATTTTGAGCTAAAATTATTTTTGTTTTATTCTGTATTTTTTTAACGTTTCCAGTTATCAGTATTTGTGTAGGAGAACAGCGGTGGCCCTAATGGCAAGTATCAATATATTTAAGCATTTTTTAAATCAATTTCAGGATATTGAGCACAAATATATCTGTATTTATATATTTGCTCTGAAATGTAATTATGTGATTTAATAACTATCATAATCATCATTTCAGCCAAGATTCAAAATTAGGATACAATGTTGGTTTTACACAGAATGAATTTGACTGATAGCATCATGTCCTTATTCAGCCTAGAGAGATTTTGCACTATTATTGCAATTGTAAATCCTTTCGGCCAGTGAAAATCTGATAGTGTGACAGCCCTATTTTAGATAGTAAAAATAGTGAAACGCAGTAAAATCTGTTTAAAAACTTCTAACAACATCTCTCCCAAATTTCAAGAAAATGGAGAGAAAGTAAACCCGAGAAATAGGTTATATAAGAGAGGAGATGCTATGTGTTTTTTCAGACCTCAAAAACTGAAAATAAAACAAGTTCATGTTCACTTTTAAGCAACACTACAGTGATATTTTTATGTGTTTAGAAAAATATATATCTTTTTTGTGATACAAACTTGATTTGGATCACAGTTTTCATGTCTTGTCATGTTGTCCGTTTTCACGTTGCTGTTAGATGACTTGCTGTTGGATGACTTGCTGTCACTCCTGAGGTTTGATTTCATTGAAATTCAACAAACACTGGACAGGAATGACCACAATACATCTAGAAATGATGACTAAATGAACATTTGGAATGGTCTCTTATTTTTTCTGGGGATGTACATGCTATATTATGAAAAATCTTCCAGCCCCTATGATTCTGCAGACAAAAAGCAGGATGGATATTTAAAAAATGTGTCATTCTCACAGTATAACTCAAATGAAATATTCACATTCTGTTCTTTTTTTTTGTGAAACATACATGTGTCGCATTTATAATATAAGCCACGGAGGCCCCCTATTTCTCCCGGAAATCAATCTGTAAACCTGGCCGTGATTTTTGAGGAACATGTGCGAGTGGGCGGCTTGTTGTTTAAGCATGGGCACGAAACGAACAGCATCGGACCTAAACCAGACAGCTGTCTTCATCTCACTCTTTACTCCAGCCATGTTTCTCCATCACACGTTTCTCTCCACTCTCATATAGCCTGAGCTTAGGGGGGCGGAATGGCCATGAATAATTCATCAACTCACGGGTCTATATTTAGCCACATCTTCAGTGGATTGGGGAGGGCCGGGCATCAATGTTTGACAGGGGCTATTAATAGTAAGGTCATCACAGAAGGGCTCTCGAGGCTCTGTCTGTGAGAGAGCTAACAGACACAATGTAACATCGCTGCGACAAGCCAAGGTCGCTGAGGAGCAGTGGGTCACTACGTGAGGCAGTATGGTGGGCTGTGGGGGAGCCGAATGCGAGTTCTTCCCCGTCGAAGGTAGCAACAGTGACGTAGGGGATCGATCAGGACTCCTGCTGCAGTTTTTCAGAGCCACTGACAATGCAGCAGTCTAAATATAGCATGAGAGAGGGATCCCCCTTCTTAGAGCCAACCCACTGCTCTGCATTTGGTGCAGTCTGCCACAATTAAAACGCTGATGTGCGGAAAACAACATAACACCAGAACACATGAAGTTATACAATACAGACAGAGAGATGATGATACTGGTAAGCTTAAAAGATCAGACGGGTTTATTTCGGAACCAATCTGTTACATCATTTCCACAATATAATTTGATGTACTGCAAAATAATGACATCAGTGAGAACTGGTGTGCTTCCGTATAACCAATTAGGATTCAAAATTGAATTCAAATCAAAACATCCATGGCAAGTTTTAACATTTTAAAACCATGTGATGTAAATGCAATAAATATTAAGGATTTTTGTGACAGCAAATCTGTGTAGGTCTGACTTTCAGGATGCTTATCGGAACACCGTCAAATCAATCTGGGATAAAGGCCCTCCTGTTTTTGCCAAGTGGTTGATATCCTTAGGACAACATCATGTTGACCCTGGGACAACATTTAAATCAACCAATCAGATTTCAGAAATACGTTTACAGTTTATTTTAGGTTTAATAACGATTAGGTGCTTATGGACCATTTGTTTTCACTCATCATTTCCCTCTGATTTTAGGGGTAAGTTATGGTGAGGGTTGGAGTTTGGTGTGGGTTTTGGTTTTGTTTATAAAAATGTTGTCCTGAGGACATCTGCCACTTGGCACAACCAGGTAGAGCCTGGGATAACATGGATCATCAGGTTTTGCAAGTGCTGATCCTAGATATTTGGGGGCCCTAAGCAAACCTTTTTTTTATATGACAGTTAATTGTAATAAATATAAATAATCAAAAAAATGTGCATTATAGCTGACACCCACATGGTTTTGTGCTGTAAGGCATTCCCTTTAATTGCTACTGAAGTTAGAAACATGCATTCAGGTGTGTGTACATTTGGAGACATTCCCTAAATTAACAAATATTAATGTCCAACATCAAGCTAACTTTATGCCATTGGACAAATGATAAATTTGTAAAAAAACAAATACTGAATTTTAGCAATAGTACAAAAGTGCAAAACAAATGACGCATTTTTTTCGCCCAAATGCTCTGTTTAAAGCCATGGTATGAAGAGTTCAGATGCATAACACTCTAAAAGCCACCTCCTTCAAAAATTAGATTATGATCATAAGTAAATGCTCTCCACACATAGTTTAGGTTACTCAAATAATTTTGCTTCAAAATCCATTAAAAACATTACTCTTCCCGCTCCGATAAATCTGCTATTGCTGGAAGTAAATAGAGTATCCTGATAAAAAAGTGCTGGATACAAAAAGTCATCTGACGAAAATGCGTAAGAGCAATAAAAATATGTCTCACAAAATCTATTAGTGTTAGTGTAAGTGGCAGACAGGCCAGCCGCTCCTCAAAGGGGTCTGGATGGCTAAAACAAACATTATTGTGTGTATTTGGTGGAATACAGTGTGTTTACACGAAAAACATATTCGTTTTCACATATCGTGCATTACTTTTGCTCCTCTGTGCCCCGCCTTTTTGAAACGCCTAGCTTTGCTCATTTTTAACAAAGCTCACCATTGGGAAACAAGTTGTGTGCTCTGATTGACTAGCTATCCAGGGAGTTGTGATTGGCCGAATACCTCAAGCTAGTGGCAGGAATGTACACCCCTGACCATATTCCGGATATCAGGCTTCAAAGCATATTGACAGCTGATATTGTCACCGGTGCCGTGTGAGTTTAATAGCGAATATGATCCAGAAAATGCATTTGACCATGCGGATTAATCAACTTTATCAGCGCAACAATATTTAAAAACTATTAGGTTTAACAATTAGCTAACTTAAGCTCACTTCTTGAGCTGCCTTTGACGCTGTGTCTTGACGCAACGCAACAAAGTCAATAAAACATATTATAACAAGGCTTTTGTTGCATCCAGTGGGGAAATAGTTACTGAATATAATTTACTTTTTCATGTAGCATCGCGCTCCAGGGGAGAACAGCCAGAGGATCGAATCTGAATCCAGTTCATGATGAATTCAGCCTCAATAAATATAAAAAATTATGCATTTGTGATCGTAGGACCGACAAAAAGCGTTTGAATAGTCAGATGCAAATCCTTTAATAATGAAAACGTCAGGCTTTGAGTGAGAAGCTGCAGACTAAGCCCCACTTTTTAGAAACAGCCTTGCACAACCAGGTGTTAATGTGCTGCACACACTCAGATTTTGGAGTTGTGCTGCTTTGGAACAGTTTTGTAAATAAAACTAAATCGCCGATTTCTAATTGTGTCCTCGTTTGGAAGACCCAACTAAGTCGTTTTTCTTTTGTAAAAAAGGCAGGTTTAGGCATGTTTGCAGGTTTGCGCTTATTTGCATAACATTGACGTCTTCATGTAGCATCTAAAAAGCTAAGCATTTCAGGTCAGCTACATACAGTATCTCTACTCTCTGAGCTGTCATACAGTACTATATTTAAACTATACACCCAAATGCACAATGAACAGGTTTTTAATTACTTACAACAAAACTATGAAATAGTGAGGGAACGCGACCACTTAAAACTACAAATCAGTGGTCACTTTTGTTGATCAGCTAAATTCCTTATGTCTTCATGTTTACTGTGCGTTCAGACCGCCGCCGTCGAGAACGTCAAAGTGGCCGGAAGTCTTGGGCATTGAGGGCATCAAGGAGAGTAGAAATCCAGTCAACTGTATAATGAGCTATGACGCGGTTTCGGCGGCAACCAACCGGAACATAGAAGTCCACCACTTGAGAGGATTCCAGAGAACGCAGCCCTGAAACTTTGGTCTATGTCAGGGCGCCAGAGCGTCCACGAATCGTTATCCAAAATTGCAGAGGCCGCATGCGGAGCATAGTGTTTGATTACAGAGGCATGTTCTGCCGTTTGCCAGGCTATAACCCGCGTAGAGTCGAGTAGCTGTGTTTTATCACGTTTATGATCCATTTCGAAATGCCAGGGCTGGAGCGCCACAAGCAAAGTTTGTCAGCTAGTGTTTGCGGACTCGCGTAACGTGGGTGACATTCGCATGCGGAATGCTGCTTTCCCCTGCTAGGAGGGGTGCCGTCTCCAATTGTAACATGGCTAGTGGGAAAATTGCTAAATTTGTGAGGAGTTAAAAACATGGGTTTCGAAATCACACCGATAGTAGGTTTGGGAGCATGTAGCATGTGAGCGGGCTCATAACCTTCAGCATTTGCACCGTGTCCAGCGCCTTGAAGAAAACAGATGACTGTTTGTGCTGTTGTACCCGTTCCACAACGGACGAGTGCGGACGACGGCGGACCCTACTGATGACGAAAATTACATCATGCGGGCCGTGACGGCCAGACTATACTTTTGCCTTTATATTAAGGAATTTAGCAGAAACGTTTATCCAAACGACTTACAAATGTGGTAAACAATGTGTGTACGAAAAAAACTGTTATTTTGGTTGTAATTTAACCCATTCTGGCCTGTTTTAACCCTTTGCTGGTCAAATATAAACTGTTTCTGGGTTCATTTAACACACCGGCTGCCAACCAACAACACATTTCTTTTACGTTCATTATTGCAGACCAACATCCAATAATCCCACACATAGAAACTAAGGCTGTCATGACGGAACAAGCTCTACTGATCACCTAGCATGTGAGGCTATTGCTGAACACCACAGCTTCAGATTTCTGTTGACCAGTCATGCCTAAAGATGATTTACCATCACTGGAGAACAGACACTATGTGTATTGTACACACTTCCCCCCCTGCGACCAGAGAAGCTGCACCTGTGTTTACCCACCGCGTCTGAAGAGCTCCGGTTACACAGCCGTCGGACTAACTGCTGACTCACATTGGTCATGAGAGCTCTAGACTTTCTTTTATGATCAGTGATCAAAAGCTGATAAGGTCCCCTTCATATCTGCCCGACCATTCCACTGTATTTTATGTTTAAAATAGGATATTACAAATATTAAGATCTAACCGTGAATATAATACTTGCTGTGTAACTAATCCCTCAGCGTTTACGCAATGGAGATTAAGGTTAACTCAAATCACACGTCCTTATAATATTCAGTAGCTATGACGCTCTCATGAATCCCGAGCGTTGGATCGTTGCCTTGTAGTGAAGCTGAGCTTAATTTAGCAGAGAGAATACAGGCCAGGAACACATTGTCAATAATATTGCTGTTGGTCTGTCCATCCAGACTGGCATAATGTGGGGTGAGCCTGTATGACACAACACAACTAAAGGTCAAAACTCCAGATCACAGAACTCAACAATGTCTGGTGTGAGATAGATTCAGAGACACAATGTAAAAGTGATAAAATAATGATGATGATGATGATGATGATGATGTTGTGTCTAACTGAAAGGAAGTTTAATAGTCTTAATGATGTAACAGCAATCCTGAACACAAACATGAATGATATGCCTCAAATTGTTGAGAAGTGACAGTCCTGGAAAAATAGAATAAAATCTCATTGAACTTGTTTGTTTTGAGAGCATTTTTGCCAGCATCTACCCAGTCAGAACACCTCAGTGACCAACCAGAGTCACAGCTCTTAACCACTGCACAGTAATGCCTCACAGCCAAACGAACATCTGCTCATGCCAGTGATGTTGTTCTCTGCTTACACATTAAGACTCAACAATCTGAAGGTCTGACGTGGGATAATTTTCTCAGTTTTCATCTCGGTAAAGTTTATCTTCACTGCGGTGTCCAACCCTCGATCTCCTAGCACACTGTTGCATAAGCCAGTTCAGAGGAGGTCTTACGTAAGCTGTTTGTGTAAAGCCCATTTGAAGAGCTGTTGTGGTCTGATTCTCAGCGGTGCTCAGACTCCTGGTAGAGTTTGAGTAAGCCATCTGAGAGCCTTACAGAAACCCACACACAAACTCCAGAGGGGTTCCTGGTATAGTTACACCTGTGATAACATGACATAGGATCAACCTTACTCTTTTTGTTAAGAAGACATTTCAGTACTGAACGTTCAAATTCCAGGTCATTGATGGACTAAAGATTATCTGAAGGCTAAAACTGACATTGAAGAATGTGTTCTGTGTAGGGTGTCTTACGAATGTACTACGGCTTTTGTGAACAGAATTTCAACAGAATTGATCCGTTACAATGTGGTGGACTTATTTGACTTATTTGGCCAGTAAACAACCACCCTTAGAAAAAACATAAAAACCACCTTTACAGTAGCAACCAGTGCTGGGTTTCGTTATATAGATATTACAACAGAGACAGGCCATTAATATGATGATATGAATGATAGAAATCATACTTGGGGAGAGACCAATATATCAGTTTTTTGCATTATACATGTATGCAGTATGTATGGATAATAGATATTTTTAATTGGTTAGTTATCTGCAAATATGAACGTAACTGCAAGTGATTTTTCATTCTTAAACCTTCAGATTATGTTAGGGAATTTTGAATATTATTTTAATTGTAATTTTTACGATAAAAACAATGTGAAATTTTAGAAGATTGCACACTAAAAATTCACGGTTTATTTCTGGTGCCCCAGCTGCCAGAAAATTTTGTTTTTTAACAGTATTTTCTTCTGTCTTCTTTCCAAAAATCATCAAATCAAATAAAAGCAGTTTATACATTTTCTACAGTGTTACGTCAGAACTCAATTATTGAAATTATGCACTCAATTATTGGTTTATTTTTGGATGTGAGCCTTAATGATATTTATGAATTTATGAAAAAGAGTCTAAGACAAAAAACAGACTAAACATGTGGATGACTAGCAGCAGATGGCTCACCATACAGTAAAATGAAGTGAAAATAAGCAAACCACACATCCACAAGACATCAGTCGGTTCTATGCTTCAGCAGTCTTTGCTCAGCTCCACTTACTCCTGCAACTCTCCAGTTATTTAAAGCCTCCTGGATTACCCACAATGCTCTGCATTAATATTTTATTAGCTGACTGATAATCACAGCAGTAGAGGAGTGCACTGGAGACATCGCCATGAACCGTTGTTTATTACCCATGCAGTCACTGAGGACGCATAACCAGTTAATGACTTAAGCTCACAAGGAACATAAAGTCAAATAGTTACAAGTGAGCCGTTTTCAAAAGTACACTTGAAAGGTGCATTGTTTTTTGCACTCTATGCAAAACACTTGGTTGACCGAACGTCCTGAAAAAAATACAGTCCTGTATTTTCCAGGAAAACGTGACATCTGGCAACCTTAAAATCCTCCCGGACGCATTTTAAAGTAGCTAACAAAAAAGGAAAAATAAAGAGGTTTATCTGGGTCTCACATTGTAAATCTGTAACAATATTTAACACCCTAAATATGTACAACATTGACCAAAACATTTAGTTCAACAAATAGACAACATCATTTATTATACCTAAAATGTGAATTCAAATTTTTGCTTTTCAAAACAGAGAAAAAATGTATTAGGACTCCCCCTACTGGTTGAAGTGCACTTAACACACACAGTGAGTGAAGGTATACATGCAAAACCAGCCTGCAAGCAAAACTGTGTGACCTGACCGGACCTGACCGGACATGACAAAATGCTGTAATTATCCACACAGCTCATGCTAATTATTATCTAATTACAAATTTGACAAGTTATAACAGACTAAAATAACTGACCTGAAATACACCCAAAGGTGTTTCCTCTACAGTGCTTCAAAACAAAACACCTTTAAAACGACACCATTTGGGAGACACAGTTTTACACCGCCAAGTCATTAAATAAATGAGACTCACTTGGCTAGTTTCATCTCGATCTGTTGGCGGATGTCTTGTCGCTCCTGGTCGCTGCGCACAGGGAAGATGTTTCTGTCCTCCAGTTCCTGTTTACTGGGCCTGTTACGCAGCTTCACTGCCAGAAGCTCTTTTCTCATTCGCCGTGGAAGTGTCCCTGTACAGAACCCAATACACACAAACATCAACACCGATGCTCGAAGAGAAATCAACACATAACAAAATACTCATAAACATAATCGTATGTCTCTGTACGCATGAAATCCCCACCCAGCGATACAATAAAATAACCATTTTGGTTCCCCAAAGAATCATTTATGCAAAGGATCTTATAAGAAGCTTCATACTTTTTAAATTTTATCTTTTTCTTTTATACAGAACATTTTGTGAAACAGATGGTTCTTTATGTAACCATTCAGCCAAAAATGGTTCCTGTATGGCATCACGAATCACCTTTATTTTTAAATCTTTGAAGGTTTTACCATGCCAGATGTGTTTCCCCAAGTTTGTGTGCTCATATAATCTTTGGATTGGAAAGAACTGACATCATAAATAAGTAAGAGGCTACTTTTATATTTTTCTTACATTTAAGTTCCAGTGAACCAATGGTTGTGATCGTTTTTACTTCGGCATTTTGATGCATTTCTGAGAGAAATACATTTTTATATAAGACAAATAGTGGGCGCGGCTTTCGTCTTTCTCTGCGTTTTGATTGGATGTATAAAAACAGCCGTTGCATTTTGAAATGGAACTGGCAGGAGACTCACTGTTGAAGGGGAGGAGTTTACAGATGCTCCGCCCAAGCCGTTTAAGATGGACAGTCATTACAGGACGGAAGTGCATTTTCAGACTTAAACTAAAGATTATGAGGGCACACGAATTTTAAAAAGACATTTTTATTTCACTGAGACTTTAAAAACATTATTTGTGTGTAGATTCTTGTCCCAAACACACCTAACCTCTCTCATATAATATTAAAATCATAAAAATATGAAGCTACTTACAATTCTATACTTGTGCTTGCATTCCACTACAATTCTTCATTATTCACAATGGTGTGGTTTATTATAATCATAATATGAATGTGAACTCTTAACATTATTAACAGACAAACAAAATGCATCAGTGAGGCAGTGAACAGTGTATTTTAAAGGGTTTATTTTCTAATGTAAACAGTGTGAAAAGCACCCAACACCTGCCTGTTTGCGGTCATTTATTGTCAGAATGACACAAAACGTGCTTCTTTCTTGATTATTTCACTCTCTCTCTCTCTCTCTCTCTCTCTCTAATAACAGGCTCAATGTAAAAACTACATTGTCACAATTTCTGCCAATTGTTCTTTATCTGCCCAGCCTTAAGTCTATTTGTTGTATGTAGCTCAATGGGTCCAGCATTGTGTTAGCCGTGCAGAGGTTATGGTTTTGAATCCAATGAAAAACCCATACTGAGCAAAATCTTGAAACAAATGTTACTGTGTATACTTTACTGATAAGCATGGCTCTCTGAAATACTCAATTCAGATTATCGACTACATCTGCGAGAAAAGGATAATATGTAAACCTAATATTAAAGCTTAATGCTGATGTTCACAATCATAATGTGATCAAGGTGCAATATTTATTGTAAGAAACGCACCGGAGATGACCGACTCGTTCCAACTGTCCTGGTCGCTGTAATACTCATCCATGCGCATGTTCTCCTTGTTCTCCTCTGCCTCTTTCTTATTCTCCACCGCTCCACGCTGATCATTCTCAGTGCTGGGCGTGCGGGTTAGGCGCCCGTCCAAACGCCTTTTGGGTGAACTGCGGATCTCCTTACCACGTAAACTTTATGAAAGGAATAAACACAAGAAAGAATGCCTGATAAATAAATGGAAACGCATCTGAGATGTTTGGATGTATCTTTCATGTAAGAGCAATAATGTCTGTCGGTTGTGAGTCTCTCACCTGTCCTGGCGGTGTTTGGTGGCTAGGGCCCGATGCAGTTCCTCTATGATGCAGCTAGGGGGCAGATGTTGGTGCATGATACCCAAGTGGGGGGAACCGGTGGGGGTTGACATCCGGGCTCTCAGGGCATCTTTGGGGAGGGTGAAGTTTCTGGGCAATGTAGCTGGAGCAGGCCGAGTCTGATGTGACCTGATCTGAGTACCTGCCGGACATACAAACACTTCTCTTAGCTTGGCCTTGATTTTCAAATCTTTTCAGAGTATTTAAAAATAGACCCTTATGAAAGTTAAATATGGTTTTACTATAGAGTTAAACCATGGTAACCACAAACTTACTATGGTTTTTAACGATAGCATTATAGGTAACTTTGGCTAATACAATTTGCAAGGGATATGTTTACATTTTCAGAAAAATTATGTAACTCACAATTCCAGCGGTTGGTAAAAGCAATAAAAGTGTATAGCAGTGTGTTAAAATAGCAACATTTTTTGGATGCTGCTGTGCAGTTGCTAGGGCGCTCTGGATGGTTGCTATGGTAACGCTCTATGGTTGCTAAAATGTTTGTTTATTCAGCGTAAATGTAAAGGTCATAAAATAATGCTATAAAATTGAAAATAAATATGATCACTCATAAAAGTGGCAACTCTTCAATGTTTATTCATTATTCATCAAAAAAAGCTGTGTTGTTTTAACCTGGTTGGATAAAATATAAGTCAGTTAAGGGGCTAATAGAACATTTAACGCCAGTGTTAAACTTATTCTATATTTATATGTTATTTGTAAAATGGGCACTTGGAGTTTAGTATGTTTATACATTATGTGCGTGGGTTAGGGTGAGCTGTGACTCATTATCATTTCATTGTCATCATCAAGAGACATGTGGACATTTTTTCAGACCCAAAACACGCGCGTATGAAAACCACTTCTGAGACTTTGGAGGCGGGACAATTGCAGACTTCTATGATCCTTTGATTGGTCGCTTTTAACATGCACTCACCTACAGGTCTCGGATCTGTATCTTACCCATTGTACAGATGTCTTAGTTTGGTATATCACAATACTTTTTTCCGTTTTTAAACTTGAGTTACAGTGTTATGTATGCACTTGGCTTTGGATCTACATATTTGGCATCTTGACAGGAAGTTAGAAATAAATAGTTTAGTATGTATTAATAATCGAATACTTTTGTATTGTTAATAATTTTCATGAAATTGTTATAAAATGAGAATTAATAAATGTCTACAACAGTATAACTCAAAGCACAAGTTATTATACATTACAATATGATTTATTCTCTAAAATTGAATTAAGATAATTTATTTGTTTTGAAAATATTAAAACGGTATATGCCAGTAAACAGATATTTGATAACTCAAATTGAACGACTACAGGAGACATTTAATTATATTATTATAGTATGTTTTTATACGATAGATGGCATGTAAGTTTGCTGCTATTTTATATAGCAATATTTTTGTTGACAGATGTAAGAAATCAAAATGTCACTTGTTAAAATACTAACACATATCTAAGGCGAGGTAATCCACTTATCATTCGGTGATAAAACAGATAATCTGAGTTTTGGGTCTGAATAAACTACATAGACATACACCAAATGGGTTGCTGAGAGCATAGTTGTTTTTTTTATACAGTCATTGAGTGTTTTTGAGCAAAATATATTAATCTCATGAAGACCCTAATGAATCATACCAACTTGTTGAAATGCTTATAGGATGAGCCCTTTTATGAAAGTGATGCATAAAGCACTAAATATGTTATTTCCACACCAAACATTTATTTTTAATGTTTTTCAAATAGGCCAATGCTTTGTTATTTACAAGAGACTGGACCAATCAAGCAAAGTCATATATGAAATATAGATATACTGACTATCCAGACTGCCCGGTCTAGTAAGCATCTTCGCATGTGTTCTGGCTGGAGGAGTGTGCACTTGTTTGTGGACGGGCTCTTCTTTTCTCTCCTCATGGCTCTCGGGGGCTTCAGCACCGACCCCTCTGCTCAAAGCATCTTTATCCTCAGCCTCACTTTGACTGACCTCCCCTGCTGTTTCTGTCACAGCTGTAGTTTCCCGCACTGAAAACAAATGAGGAAAGAAAACTGGATCCTGTGTTCTCTGTCTCCACCTAGTGTCAACTCAACATCCTCATCCTTGCAGCAACTTTATTTCTCAGACTACAACTGATCTTTAATGTAATTTTTAAACTATAATATGTGACCCTGAATGACAAAACCAGTCTTATGGGTCAATTTTTCGAATTTGAGATTTTTACATCATCGAAAAGTTGAATAAAAGAGCTTTCGATTGATGAATGGGTTGTTAGGATAGGACAATATCTCTAAACTCTGAAATCTGAAGGTGCCAAAAAAATCTACATTTTGAAAAAATCTAAATCATTTCCGTTATGAAATTTTCTAAATATCTTCATGGAACATGATCCTAACTTAATATCCTAACGATTTTTGGCATAAAAGAAAATTCATTTTGACCCATACAACGTATTTTCGTCTTTTACAAAAAATGCTCCCATGCTACTTAAGAGTTTTGGGATCCAGGGTCACATATATGATTTAGAATATATGATTTTCACTGAAACAAAATATATTTTCAAAGTTTAGCAGTAAATATTGTAAAAGAAAAAATAAAGAAACTGTATTTAAAAAAAATACAATTCATAACAGTAGTGTCTGTTATACTCTATTTCAGGGGGCTCACCTGAAGACGTATTTTCCTCATCAGAGCCGAGATCCTTCCCAGTGCTACCCAGCAGCGCCATTGGCACGTCCTCTCCCTCTTCATCATCAGAGTACTCCTGCGTGGGGGTTCCTGGCTCATCTGTATTCCCCCCACAGGCCAGGCCCGTCTCTGTGAACATGAGACAAAAACAGCCAGTCTTAACTGCTCTCATCACTTCCTCATAAAGCCTCTGGTGTTGAAATAGCACTGCAACTGCACATACTGTATGTATGCTGCTGGTAATGTAACAGAGAGCGGGTGGCACGGTTGGCACAGTGAAAAGAGTGATTACCTGTGCAAGTTTCTGCAAGGCCCTTCCTGACACCATCTTCACGATTCTGCCTGCCGGTCACTTTCCTCTCCAGTGCTGCAGATAGAGTTAGATGTAAACTTCATTGAACAAAACACCAAAACCTACAAAATCACATCCCTCCTCATGTATTCTTTCTAAACGTTGCTATGTAACAGAAATACATATTTTCATGATAATGTTATTTTCAATTGCGAAGCTGCTTTACAGAAATGCTTGAGATGAATATTAATTCACATGTTTCGAACTGTGAACATCATCTATTACATAATAATAAGAATGTATATGCATGTAGGTCTCCTCCCCAGTGAGCAAACCACAGGGGACAAACAAGAGGTGTGGTATAGTTGTAGTGTATGTTCGACCTTACCTGTTGATCCCTGCCTTAGTTTCTCATTTTTCTTTTTCCTCCATTTCCAGGGCTTGAAGATACGGCCCAGGCTGGCCAGTTTACTGTTTCTGCGAATGGGAGGAGTGCGGACACCGGACACCAGACAGCCAGAATGAAGATTTCTCTGGTGATCCATCACATCTAAAACATAAAGACAAATAGAAACGTTCTCAAAGAGTGCCGCTGTTAACCCGGTTTACTGATAGTAACAACTTAATCAGAAGTGGTCTGGCGTTATATGCCGGTATACCTGTTATTAAAGGGATAATTCACCCAAATATGCAAGTTCTGTCATCATTTAATCCCCTTCAAGTTGATCCAAATCTGTGCACATTTCTTTCTTCTGATGAACACAGAGAAAGATATTTGGAAGAATGCTTAAAACCAAACAGATCTTGCCCCCCATTGACTCCCATAGTAGGGACAATTACTTTATCTTTTTTTGTTCTGTTGAAGCACAAAAGAAGATATTTTGAAGAATGTAGGACAACAAACAGTTCTGGGGCACTTCTCACTACCATTGTATTTTTTTCCTACTATGGGAGCCAATGCAAGATTTGTTTGCTAATAAGCAATTTTCCAAATATCTTTCTCTCTGTTCATCAGAACAAAGACAGTTATTAACATTTGATAAATGTTGATTTGTTTATTTTATTTATTCTGGTGCAGTTTTAACACAACAAGTCCATGTTTGAAAAAAAACACTTGAACAGATCTAGCGTGAATATTTAAAAGTGTCAATTCAGCAATCAGATCACCCGAGACAGATATACATATCGTCTGTGAGCGCCTATGATATTTTATGAGACAGTGAATGGTGTTTTCAATACAGTAACAGTAAAGTCTTTGCTTAATGTCAGGAAACACAGGTTAGCCTTTGCTGCATTTGCTGAGAATTTGCTTTCCAACGTATGACAGCATATGGGTCGCCTCCTCGGCGGCAAAACATTAGTCTTCATTTAAAAGAACTACAGAATGCATGAAAAACAGTCCAAGAAAATTTCTCCCATCCCCAACAATGCCTCAGTTATTTGTACTGAACCAAAACTGAAACCACTTTCAAGCTTCAAAGGCATCCTACACGAGGCATGAAGAGTCCATATGACTTCTTCTCTTTATTATAAGTGGTGCGAAGGCATCTGCTTTGGTTGTCAAATCAAAATGATGCTGAAAACTTTTTGGTTCTTACATGTCATGTGACCAATGGCGATGCTGCAGCTTGTGAAAATGCCAATTCAATGTTAGTTACTAATGAATTTCTGGCTGTTCCTCATACCAAAACAAAATCTTTCTTCAATGGAACACAATAAAATACATTTTGAGAAATGTTTCAGAGTTTTGTATCCATACAATAGAAGTCAATGTTTGGTTACCAACATTATTAACTTTGTTGTCATGTTTGAACTGAAGCCCAGTTTATTGGTGAAGCCAAGACAGTCTTCTCTGACATACAGGGATGGATTGTTTTTACATGCAGTCCTGAAAAACAGAAATCATGTCGTTTCGGTTCAGCTCCTCCAACTCAAAGCATGAAGCGCTCTTCTGTGCACTGACAGCTGAATGAAGCCTACAGATTAACTTCTGATCCACACCATTTTCCATATGTCAGTCTAGTGGATAGACTGAGTCCATTTGTCCCAGACCCCATCAAAAACATGACTCTGCATTTGAAATAAGAGGTACAGGGTCCCCCATATAAGGGGTGACTTTAAAGGGATAGTTCATCCAAAACTGAAAATTCTGTCATCATTTATTCATGCTCAATTAATTTCACATCTGTATAAATTACTTTGTTCGGATGATGAAAGATATTTGGATGAACGTTAGTAATTTTCAGTTCCGGGACATCATTGACTACTAGTAGGTAGAATTAAAGGATTAGTTCACTTTCAAAATACATTTTCAGGATAATTTAGTCACCCCCATGTCATCCAAGATGTTTATTTATTTGTTTCTTTAGTCGAAAAGAATTGAAGGTTTTTGATGAAAACATTCAGTTTTTCTCCATATAGTGGACTTCATTGGAGTCCAAACGGTTGAAAATGACAGTTTCAGTGCAGCTTCAAAGGGCTTTTAATGACACAAGACAATGAATAAAAGGGTCTTATCTAGTGAAACGATCGGTCATTTAAAAAAAAAAGATATGCTTTATAAACACAAATTCTTACCTTGTTCTGTTCTGCGATGCGCATTCATGACTTCACAAAATATGTGATTATGTTGAAAAGGTCACGTTGACGTAGGCGGAAGTACCGAGTCAGTGTTTACAAGTTGAACGTGCAAGTTTCCAACGTAATTACAAAATTTATAAAGCATATACTTTCTTTTATTTTGAAAATGACAGATCATTTTGCTAGCTTTCCTGAAGCGCAGAGGTAATGTTTTCATCAAAAACCTTCATTTCTTTTCGACTAAAGAAAAAAAACAGAGAAATCTTGGATGCCATGAGGGTGAGTAAATGATCATGAAAATGTATTTTGAAAGGGAACTAATCCTTTAAATGGCAGTGTGACAGGTCTCCTGGTTCTTCCCGCTATGGCCGGCTAGTGGGTGTGTCAGGGAGAATCATCAAGGGAACAATGTCCACCTGGTCGACCCACTTTAAAAAACTTGGTCCTTGTTGGTGTGTTGTGTGGCTGGCTTCCGTTTGTTTCGTTTTGATTTACATTTGGTTCTGTCTGACGCCTTGACCTTAGGCAGAATGGTCTTGGACACTGTTTCATTTATTATTCTATTTCTTTTAATAAACACTTTTTTGCAGCTAAACCAAATTGAGTATTTACATCAGTATCCATTCATCTGTCACGGCTTTGAGCCGGTCGTGACAGTAGTCAAAGGTGCCCACGTACTCTTTGTTTTCTTAAATTCTTCAAAATATCTCATTACATGTTCAACAGAACAAAGATATGCAACATTTAGTTAATTAGTGGATAATGTCCCAGAACTGAAAATTGCTACAATTCTTCCAAATATCTTTCTCTGTGTTCATGGGAACAAAGAAATGTATACAGATTTGAAACAACCTGTGGGTGAGTAAATGATGACAGATTTTACATTTTTGGATGAACTATCCCTATGATGGAAGGAAGCCCAGAGAGAGAGAGAGAGAGAACAGAAATAGTCTCTCCCACACAGTCTGGTTGAGATGGAGAGTTGACACCTCAGAAAGACTGCAGATGAACCGTGGGCAGTGATGAGAGCTTCTATCGCAGTGAGTTTTTTCAGATTATCACACCTAAAGCCCCATGAAATATAAAACACTGTTTATATCTGAGACATAAGAAATGAATAAGAACGATGGAGGTGAACGTATAACATCTATATTGATGGAGCAATGCAGAATTTGGCATTCGTTTACATTTGAAGAGTTCATTAGCAAAATCAGACAACTGATGTGATCATGGGTATTTAAATATTTTTTGCATTCAAATACACAATAAAAAACATGATATATGAAAATGAATAAAATTTGAATACACAGTAAAAAGTACTATTTATGAAAATGAATCTGTTTTTATGAATCTGTTTTTATGCCTTTCGATTATTCAACTTTTCAAGTTTCTTCTATAGCATCTTATTTTCGTTCTATAGCCTTGTGTTTAACAGCATCTTTTCTTTTTCTTACTGTAGTTTAATTGATATTGTGGGTTTTTTTCTTGATTGTCATATTACATTTTGTTTAATTTTTAGCAAGGATGGGCTTTTGACATGCTGAAAAACAACCCAATGAAAACCAGCACAGAAATTCTAGTGGTTTCAAATTAAAATGTCATTATGAATCAATGGGTTTTCCAAGTAAAACCATTACAAAATCCATTTTTGTAGTGTGTTTTGGGCATTATTCCCATAGGATTAAACTGCCAGATTACACAACACCAAAAGAATCCATCACAAACCAATGCAATTTCTATTAGAACCAATAAATCCAGTTCATGTCTACTGTGTTTTGGTCAGGGTTCCATTGTTTTTTCAGCATTATTATTATAATTTTATTGTTCCTGCTGTTGTTGTTTTTATCATCATTTTTTTTAAATATACTGTATATTTAGAGCAATATTTAATTTGATTTCAACAAACAGAAATGTGAAACAATAGTAATTGTAACGCGTGCTTTGATAAAAACAAATACTGATACATATTTTTACAATTGTCGTGAATTACTTATCAAACATCTTGCTCTAAGATCAATCAGTAGCAGCCACAAGACCAAGTCACAAGTTGCTTCAAGGCTAATAATGATAGAAAATTACAAAATATATAAATTGTGTACAATGTAATATACTCTATCAGAAAAATGAGTAATGAACCAAATCAATCAGTATCCAAAAAGTGCTTTTTCGCCAATCCATTACATGTATTTTGAGGCACAGTATGTAGTTAGCCTGACAGCATGTGGGTGATGGGATAAATCGTCAGAGTAATATTAGTGGTGGATGCGACCACTCCTCCTCCAGCTCAGCTCTCCTCACAAAACCCCTCACTTCTCTTGATTCACTCTCAGCACAGCTGTTCTATACGACACGATCATCTGTGTTCATCTACACATGTTCAGATTATGCTGTGCCTTCTTAGTGTTTTCATGAAATGTAATTACGTACCACCTCAGCAAAATGAGATCATTATCAGATTATCCAGAGCGAAAAGGATGAAGCCGTTGTGCGGTGTCTCCCAAACATCTGCGAGTGTGCCGTCAGACAGACTCCAGACATTAAGAAGAAGGTCATCTGTTTACATCTTAATAAAACTGTAGTGCGAATTCAGGTCAAGCCTTTTAAGTACTGCAGCTGAAGCACAACCCAGGGTCAGCGCACCGTTGCCATGGCTACTCCTCCGGATGCTGCAGCATAGCCCCTCAGAGGCACAGCATCAGGGTTGCTGGGTGGATGGGGAGGCTGTTGCCACGCAGAGCGACAAGAAACCCACGATAGCCAATCAAAGGCGAGCGATGCAGAACAGATGCTAGGCATCCCTCTATTTACATATTTTATTAAATGTTGTTTTGAAAATTATATCACGAGGAGAAAAAGCGTCATTCGTAACTACATATAAACATGGTGCAAATCACAGACATGTGCATGGAAATGTATGACTCAAAACCTCACAGGATTGAACCCCATATGGGGCTTTTCCACAAATATTTCCTGAGTCATTTCCAAGCCGACCAGCTGACCTGTTTTCAACACCAGTCCATTCTGTTATTAAACCCAAAGAGACCCACGCTAGCAGTTATAAATACTGATCAAAATTAAGTTCGTTTCCTGAAAAAAAATTATTTCTTATTTCTATTTCATTTTTTGGCAACTATCACTTAATTGTCACACCTCTGCAACACAAAACTCAATTGATAAGAAAGTGTAAGCAATGCATTTCAGACAACAGATAAGCTCAGTCAGATAACTTTGAGTAGAAAATAAAATACTTTTTCTCATGCACATTGAGCAGAAAACGCACTCACGAGTAATTCCAGTAACTTCCAGTAACTCCAGATACATCCTTCAAAACATGCTCCAGTTTAGTCCATCGTCACGGTGCTATTCTTTGAGACTATCAAAGTATATGAGAGCAAAAATCTCCTCTGAACAAAAGCAGCATGGACACAAGCTGAGCATCAGCATCCCTTCAGCAAGACCACTCGTGCATCTGCTGCATCATCTGCTGTCATACGGAGACCCATATCAGCACACGTGTATATCCAACCTCTCTGTTTTTAACAAGCTGTTTGAACCAACATACAAAACCACTGCCAAAGAAAACACAAATTTATGTACTTTTCTTATTAAATTAGCTCCGATCGTACAGTTAGTTTGCTCATAATGGATGACAAATACATTTTAATAAATTAACCGTGAATTTTCTTTTACAAAACTGTGGAGCATTTCCAAAAAGTACAATTTATTTTACAGTCTACTGTAGATGTACAGTGTTCTGTATTAGTATATGATTGGGCTATAGGTACCAACCCTGAATCTAAACCTAAACAGTATTAAACTAGTGTTTTGTATACCAGTACTGTAGAATAGAGTCTAATCGAAAATGTTGTTTGACATGCACTATAACACGTCACACTGCAGGACGTTGTTTGAAATGTCATATTATTTAACATTTAATTCACTTCACATCTCAAAATAGTAATGAATAAAATGCAAACGAATTCCTATTAAATGTGGAATGGGGGATTTAAACATGCTAAAATTAGCCTGCTAGCATTGAAAAACCCATTTATTGACAGGAACACATCTATCATTGCATTCAGACCGAATGCAGTGATCGGAGGAATACTGTATTTTTTGATCCTCAGCCTTCACAGAGTATATACAAATTTATAGATCAATTCAAAATTATTTTCAGCTTTTATAAATGTATTGTTTATAGGTACGTGTAGCGGTAAAATTATAACAATTTCTCTTCCAAAAATTCAAGAAAATATATTATTTGCATTTATTTGCAGTAAAAGGAAAACTGGAGAAACAAGTGAAAATAACACAAAAGACTCTTCGTATTTTTTCAGACCTCAAATACGGCAAAGAAGTTCATAATCATGTATTAAAATATAGTATTTAAAACATAAAAATATTGGTGAAAAATAAAAACATCTTGATCGTTAATAAATGAAATGCGTTCCACAGACTTGAACACCACACGAGAGTTATGTTGTGGCATCATAACAATTCCAGGTTATGTTATTAGAGTAAAAGCACACAAGAGAGCAGATCTTTGAGTGGTTGGTGGTATACAGGAAAATGTCAAGGGGTTTGTTTGTTTGTTGCCTGATGCTTAATTCACATAATGAGTTTCATGGGTTTGTTAATAAATTGTAGATTGTGAAGTAAAATGGATTCGTTCTGCTCTGTTTTTATATATGTTTCATCACATTGATCTGTGTTCATAATTGCCATGTAATGGTGGTTCCTTGTACCAAGTCTCCTCCTCAATGAGTAATTGTTTAATGTGACAACATCAAATATAGCCTTCAATTAAAATCCTCTAAACTGAAACTAATACTAAAATGAACAATGATAAAAATCACATTAAAGGGAGAGACTGAACAGTCCCCAGAAACACTGTAACAGTACAACCACATTACAGTTAGATACAGTAGTACGTCTTTCTCTAAAGACGTGTAATGGAGATCAGTCAATATTTAGAAATATTGTATTACAGGCACGATCGATCAGAGTAACATAAATACTGTTTAAAGACTTCATTTCTTGACGTACGTAAGGGAATAGAGTCAACAACATAAGTAGATGAACTGCATAAATCAATCCCTCAAACATGAAGTTTATCTGCTTTAACACAGAGCTTTATGATTGAGGTAAACCACGCTGAAACCGCATAGCATACAATATATTTATGGCCCAATTGTGTAAGTACAAACACAGCAGCAAAAGTGTTTACATGTGTCATTAAATATGCAAAAGAAAAAATCAATTCCTTTTCATCCTGAGAAGCGTGTGGTCTTTGCTGAAGTCAAAACAAGAGATGAAAGAACTGGTGGTGAGCTGATGAAGATACATAACACGTTTCACTCCTCCACACATTATGCCATACTGTGACTTTCTTTATGAATCAAAGTGTTAATACTTCATTTCTTCTGAAGCACAGACCTGACCTTTGAGTAAGTGTATTTGTAAATCCGGTATTTTGGATCACATACCCGATGCGGGTAACTGCTTCAAAATTCATGGTAAAGTGTAAAGTGAAAGTGACCTATTTGTCAGATATGGTGACCGATACCCGAAATGGGCTCTCCTGTCTTTGCCAAGTGGTTGATATCCTTAGGACAACATCATGTTGACCCTGGGACAACATTTAAATCAACCAATCAGATTTCAGAAATACGTTTACAGTTTATTTTAAGTTTAATCAGGATTAGGTGCTTCTAGACCTCTGATTTTAGTGGTTAGTTATGGTTGGGGTTTGCTGTGGGTTTAGGTTTTATTTATTTAAATATTGTCCAAAGGTCAACAAAATATGTTATCCTGAGGACATCAAACACTTGGCAAAATCAGGTTGAGCCCCGAAATATCACCACTGAATTTAACCCATTCAGTGAGTAGTGAACACACGTACATCCGGAGCAGTGGGAATCTATCATTGCAACGCCCAGGGAACAAGTAGAGGTACGGTGCCTTGCTCAAGGGCACCTCAGTCGTTGCCTGCAGGCCCTGAGGATCAAACCGGCAACCTTCTGGTCACGAGGCCGACTCTCTAACCATTTGCCCCTTTTAATCAGTAAACATGACATTCTGAAGTTTTACAGTCAACACAACTTGCTGTCAGCAGTTTCTGCAGTATTTTCACACAGAAACAAGGCGAATGCGATGACAACGTATACTACTCTGTTGAAGCGGTATTTTTCCATCACATTTCTATATCGCCCCGCCAAATAACCATTAACTATATGTCCACATAACGGCGTTTTGTATTTGATGTGAATATACTAAAAACGATAGCCAGTAACACACATCTACTTTATTTGAGATCAATACATTATAGCAAATAATCAGACTAATAAAACACTGATATAAACGGGAGCCAAACAGTTTCCTAACAGTAATAAACAGTAATAGCGGCCTGGATGTTCCATGTTTGCACTGCGTGATATATTTATTATCATTTCTCCAGCAAAAAGTATACTGCACCACTACAACCAGCAGAGACATAGTATTTATCCACTAAATAAAAAAGGCAAATACACGCCGACAAAAGTCCTTTTAGCTTAAAAAAGGGTATGTGTATGTGCGCAGACATGTAGGGTTTCTTGACAGCGCCATCCACTGGCCTAGGAATGCTTACTACAGCGTTTTTACTTATTTTCCAAGATGCAAGTAAATGCATATAGTTTGATAACGTTGTCATGTGTACGTGAAACTTTTCAAACACGCAAAGGAGAAAAACTTTACTCTTAAAGGTGAACGTACTCTTAAAGTGTGTGCACGGGTATTCAAAACTATAATTCTGCGCCAGATTGTTTGAGGCACACACTGACATGAGCCAAGGGGCCAAGTTTTGCTGGTTTGCCACTGCTTATAGATGCCAGACTACATCATTCTGAAAGCTGAAAGCATCTTTCTCCACTGTTGTCAAAATATTTCATGTATTATAGTAGATGAACAGAAGTTTAAAAGAAAGTAGAAAAAATAGTTACTAAATGGTTAAATACTCTTTTTTACATTTCTGAAGCATAGACTTGCTATAACATGTATTAAAACAACATGAATATAAATTACATGTATACACTTGTGTTAAAAATCGTTTAAAGTCATTTTTAAAGTTGACCTCCGGGAGCTAAAATATATTTGAACCATCTAAAATCTTGATGTAGCATGCTGATGTTTTTCAAAATGTGTAAATTTGAGCACAATCATTGGATGACGATGATGATGATGATGTGTCTTGACTCATGAACTCTCTCTCTCTTTCTCTCTCTGTGAGAGCGTGCTGTTTGAATCTTTTATTCTCACGCTTTCTTTGATGTGTGGGTGAGCAGCAGTCACATCCGCCCTGCTGGGCATCAGCATGCTGCCCCAATTACCTCCCAAACAAAGGAAAAATCTCTCTATTCCAATTCTAAAGCGTCTTTTTCTTTTTTGAGCGTGATTCATTATAATAATCTCATTTTTCTACTAAATTTGTGCGGCGAAGAGACTGACATGCTGAGATCTATGTTTCTCATACAGAATAATAGAGCAGGATCATGTGGGTGGGATTTTAAATGTGCATATTTTGGTGTGCATATTAAGTTCTGCAAGCATTTAGGTCAGTGCGTGAAATGCGTGCGATGGCAGCTTTCAAGATTGTTGTTGTCCATACAATAGAAGTCAATGGCTGTTCGGCTATCAACACTTTTGGGTGAACTATCCCTTTAAGTTGACTGATTATAATGGTTGACTATTAACTCTATTTGACTATTATTACAGTTACATTTCCCAACACTCTACATCCATCAGCAGTCTAGAAAGAGAGAACATATCTTCTGTCAGAGTCTTATGCCAACACTTCCTTTCTCTGGATCTCTTTGAGCTACTTGACTTTCTAGCGGCATGGACAGATGTCGATTTAATGAAGTGTACAGAGACTTGAGTGACAGATACAGTTGATAATCTCTCTGCTCTCTCAAGCCTGCTTTTCCAAGCTGGTCACCATAAAACAGACACTCCCACTTTCTCTTTTAAGTTCCTGCTGGCTTGAGCGTAGGTGCCACTTTTCAATGTTAGTGATGCAAACCGCCTGAAATGAGTTAGTGAGGTGTATCTGTGTTCTGGGAATGACAGCATCATTCTCTTGTGGTTGGCTGTGAGGTTGAACTTGTGGGGTTATCTTCGCATGCCACCAGTATATGGGACCCTGCTGTCAGTGTGAAAGATTACAACCATTACAACTCAATGGAGAATAAAGCCCTTTAAGCATGTGGTGAGATGTAGCAAAACACTACATGTTCATGGAAGACTTTCAACAGGCATTTTGATTAGCCTACTTATTGAGATCAGTAAGATTAATATCATTTGATTCATTTTTTATTACAATACATGGTTTTATATTAAAGGGGTCATATGGCGCGAACACGTGTTTTTCTGTGTCTTTGGTGTGTTATTAGTTGCCCATGCATGTATTAGACAGTAGACAAGAAGTAGCCTACCAGTGTCTATCCCAGGCTGAGGCAGGGGAGCACCCAGTGAAGGAGGCCAGGCCATCAACGCCAAATGTCAAGGAAACTACAGTAATTTATTGTTAACTAATGTAATTTAGTTTAAACTTGGATACAATCAAAATGAAGATTAATTTAATTGTAAATCATTTATTTAAGTATTAATATAAATAAGGTATTAATCATTGATCGGCCACATCTCGTTTGAATTTAAAGGAATAGTTCACCCCAAAATGATCATTCATGGAATTACTCAGGCTCTAGTTGTTCCAAATCTGTATTAGTGTATTTGTTTAGTCGAACACAGAGAACACTGCGTTCATCAGAACAAAGACATTTATACAGATTTGGAACAACTCTAAGATAAATGTATTGAATATAAAGAAAATACATATTTCTTTAGGTGACAATTTAAACAAATGAACTTTTTGTTTGTCTGTCTGTAAGGCCTTTGAAATATTAAGCATCAAACTTATTGTAAACTTTCTATATTCTAATTTGGATAACAATTCTGCGTCCTATTTGCTACCTCTATTCAAGTTCAACACAAATTTAGGAATGATACTGGAATTAAACTTAATGGCACCATTATGTTGACACTAAGAATGACTTAAAAATGTTTTTATACTTTTTAAATGCCTCATAATGAATCAGTCAGTAACTGGAGTCAAACAGCCCCTTCAGACAGCCAGTGACTGACATGGAGATGGTGGTCTAGTGGGTTAAACCACTGAACTGGTAAATCAAAAGGTTGCTGGTTCGATCCCAGCAGCCACCACCAGTGTGTCCTTGAGCAAGACACTTTACTCCATGTTGCTCCAGGGGGATTGTCCCTGTAATAAGTGCACTGTTAGTCGCTTTGGATAAAAGCGTCTGCCAAATGACTAAATGTAAATGTGACAGTGACCGTTGCCGACAGGAAGTGGGGTGTCTAGTGATTTTATCAACTTTATGCAAATGATGAGCAAATTTCGGAAGCAACTACTAATGGGAGTAAAGCAGTGAAGCTGGCGTCATCTGTCTCTAACGCCATGTAATGACATCGTAGCAAGAGACTGGCGACACTTGTGGTGTGAATGCACAGTAATGCTGTGTTAAATCACAAAGAGATGGGTATCTCTCTGTCTATCTCCTGCTCTTAGAGCACACGTACAGTTAAACTGAAGGTCACAGAAGAATGATGGCTCATCAGCGACCTTGCCCAAAGCACAGTACACCCATAACCCCCTGCTGTCAGCCAGGTGGTCAGGTAACAATTGCCCTTGATATCCTACTCGGTAGTCACAGTCTGGATGACAATGTAATTCCCTCACGAGACTAACCAGATTCCACTTATTCCTCTGAGGTTCGAGTCAGAATAGTTTTGGAATGGTACCAAAAACTCATGTACATATACAATGTTTGTTCTCTGCCTTTCCACAGCGTAGACAAACTGAATGAATTGTCACCTCAGCAGTACTTCCACAGAGGCCGTGTTGACATTTTCTTCCCTGCAGATCTATTTGGCAGTGTTACTCCACTCTTAACCTCACTCTTTAGCACCATTTTTTTGATCCTCAGGGGCACGGACAGGCAGGTGCCTTTTTATTGACCCGCTGCTCTTTTATAACACTTCGCAGTGCGACTCAGATAATGTCGAATGACTCTCATTTATTAGTGTCGTGATATTCCCAGCTGTACCACTACATAAAATGAATGCATATGCACCGCATAAAAACGCAATACATAGTGATGCTACAATTTAATGCTATAATAGTCAGAACACTGTAACATCATTTCAGTCACCATAACTAAATAAAAATCATTCTAATTTTTAGTAATCTAATTTAATGATTTTTTTTTATCATTCTTATAGCTATATTGTTGATATTAAAGATATAAATGAATACTAAGAACACGGACCTTTACTAACGAATAAGGAGGCAGGGAATGAATAGACTTGAGGTACAGTATCTGTTTAAAGATCAGGTTACACACTCAGTTTCTGCCAATCTCATATTAATCTTGTGTACCTACACAGTAGTATTGCATACATTGCATCTTCGAAGAGTATTAAGTTTGATCACATTTATAAAAGAGAGATACAGCTGTACGATTATTTCCGGAAAAACAGAGGTTGGACTAGTGTGAGAGTGGGATGGAACTACAGCACAACTACAGCACAAGCAACCAACACATCATCGCATTAATCTCTTCTTGTTTTGTACATTATGCACGTACACGCGTTTGCAAAACAAACTGTTGTTTGACTAAGTTTGAATTACCAAGTGCAGAACATGTCAAGCATCTTTTAGCACTGGGACCGCGCCATCGATCAGTTTCACACAATCTCAAAATCCAGCGTTATATCCACCATTTATATAACATCCATCACTGAAATGCCGTGAACAAACAAAAAAACGTAAACTTCACTATCGCAAGAGTAACCAGCTGCAGCGCAGCCCATCTTGGCTCACGGCAGATAACATTGATGGTAGGCAGTTCTCGCTCGTCGGTCGGCTCGCGGGCGGGCTCTTTCCATGCTTTTGGCCAATAAAACGAATTGGATCCCTTTGACGACACAAGGATACAGAATAAGAAAAAAACTTTCCGGAACCATTTGGAGAGCTGGGGGAGTGTATCAACTACAAAAATACTACGTCATACCTACAACTCGTTTTTTAACAAGTTGACCAGGTTAAGCATGAGAAGCCAGCACATCTAACCGCGTAAAGAAGTCAGAATGCATGACATAATAGATAGCTCCGTTTTAAGGGTTAATAAATGTTAATGTACATAATAGAGACTTCAAAAAGAAGTCAAACCATTAGGGGGAACTATAACCCTGGCCTGAACTTTTCACCACAGTTTACATTCATCCCAAAACTGACTACAAAATCCAAATAGCTATGCACGCAACTTTGAGGCAGAATACAATCTTAAAAAACGATCACCAAATGAGCAAGCCCACATGAGATCTGTGAAGAACTGTACAGAGACACCACAGGATTTCAGCAGAATTATTCACACAATATAATTGAGTTGTCCTGTAAAGCGCCGGGTATACTTGACTTTCTGCATACGTGTCCGTGTCCGCACAGCTTCTTGAACATACCCAAATGCAGATAAGCATGGGTAGACGGGTTCGAGACATGTGCAGTATGTCACCGTTAAAATTTTCATCATCAAGAGGATCCATTTTTGGAGATCCTCCTGATGACAAAAATGATGTCTTGCGGGCGACGCTTGGACGGCCGGACTATACTTTTGCCTTAACAGACACACTAGACTAGTGAATTGCAGACAGCGTGGTTACTGTTCTCTTTGAGGAGCTCATTCTTCTCATGCTCTGATTAATCACTGCCCTGAATATTCACCAGAATCATACAATGGCTAAATATAGACACCTTATTAATTAAATATGAATACATATGATTAAGACAGTAGGGTGATATTCTTATCTTTATTCCTACTTGAAAGAACAGTCCTAAAATTTGTGGATCATTTCAAGACAGAACTATGGGTAAAAAGTGGGGAAGTCTTCTTTGTTTTGACTGTAACTGATCCAATGGGTTCGGGAGGATTAGAGGAGATAGCTAATCTAGATCACGACATCCTGGAGCAACACCGTCTGCATGGGAAGCTTCATAACTGCATAGTTTTCCAATTAAGACACTTCAAAAGTGGATAAACTGGTCTCACATCAGTATACAGTAAAAGAAAAATGTTGGCTGTCCATGCCAAAGTCACCATCACAATGTTGTTTCTGAGGTAGTCCTACGTGGTTTGGTGCCCTACTTTGATTTATTTGTTTATTTATTTAAACCAGGAAGGTTTCGTTGAGATACAATATCTCTTCTACCAGGGAGTCCTGGTTGCCAGGACATTGACAGATAAATGCTATGGTTATAAAAGAGATAAACAATATAAAATTACACGGCTGTAGAATACTTGATTCTGATTGGCTAGTAGCACCATTCCAAGGTCTTTTATTCCCCGATTGTGCTTTTCACGGCAGATTGGTAGGACCTATAAAAGTGGGCATTTCTGTTAGAAATTCAACTCAGAGATGATTGACAGTGGAAGGGGAGGGGTTAACGAATGATCTGCCCAATTGTCATGTGGACAATTTTAAACAGTTCAATAAAAATTCTATGCATGTAATAATCAAAGAAAATATAAATCTGTGAAACTATGTATGATACAAATTATGTGTGGTTATTTTTTTAACTGTGTGGGTCCATTAGAGCCATCAGAAATGTTTGTTTCTGCAACCTGCAATTGTTGTTCAGATTAAAAGAATTGCTGTGAAAGTGGGAGGGGCAATTGCAAGAATAACCCGATAAGCAGTAGCAATTGCGATGTCATATTAAACACCATTAACTAGAGAGACCATCAAAACAGTCACCTCAGATATTCCAGTTAGCTCCATATCTCCACTTATGTCTAGACGTGTGCTGATTAGAACAGCATATACAGAAATCATTACAATATGAGGCTGGTCAGAGAATCCATAACGTGTGAGGCAAGTAAATTTCAGTGGAAATTACAGCGCATGGGCTGCACAAAGTGTTGCTCCACCAACCTGAGAAAACAGAGGATGAGTCAGGCTCCACATTCAGTCGAGTGCTACAGCTGAAGACCCTTCAATGGCTTATTGCTGCCCACCACAGTGTGGAAGAAGGGCTCTTAATATTCACCTCTACAGTCAGCGGGGATAAATGTTTGAGAGAGCTAACAGTGCGGCGAACAAGTCAATGATCAGTCAGTGTGGGCTGTGCAGAAGAAAACCTTTTCTGATTAAGGATTTTTGACCTTCTCCCAATAAAAAAACATCATAAGGCAAACCAAAATTAACTTGATTCAATTTGGAGAATAAGTATTGAATTGGGTTATAGAGTTTTAAACATAAAGTTCACTCATTATTGTGAGATTTAAGCTTGAATATACTTAACATTATAATAACATTACACTGTGTTTGGCTTAAGGTGAAAACCAGCTTCTCCATTAAATGTATCTTTTAGAAAGCTTATTGTCTTTCACCCCATATTTTATTGTCTGCCTTCACTGTTCTATATCATTAAAAGCCTATAGAAATAAATAATATTTATTGAAAACATTTTCGCAGTCCTCTTCAAGCTCAGTGGAAAAACAAAGTCTGTAATGTTTAAGCATTCTGCGTCGCATCTTTTTCTGTTTGGTTCATTGATGTCTGTGTACAGCTGATGCTCTGTCTAGTTGTGTAACTCCATACATGTCCCTCCTTCTCCCTGTATCAGTTCTGTTTTTTCATATGTGGGCTTCTGGCTCTGTTTCTTTAGTACATGCTCAAGAGGAGAGATCACAGCTGCGGTGTGTGTGCTGCAGAGATGAAAGGGTTCCGTCTCACCAGCAAAACACAAGAGCAAGGCCTAGTCAATGACAGTCAGTGCTGTGACGCATCATCTTATGCAGAATGCAGTTCATATTTAGACCTGCTCTCATTTTATATGTCTTCTGGAGAAGAAATCTCTATGAACCTTTGCAAACTACATGCACTGTACCATCAATAATTTCTGATTTCACAGGATGTTTTCAGACAATGAGAACATGTAAGTGTACCAAGAGATAAACTGCTGACAGGTTCTCAAAGAGAAGACTAGAAAATGGTGCTGACAGTTGATGCTCGAAGCATCTCAACTAACAGAGGTCATTTAAACGGTTACCTAAGCACCATGTGTCGCTATTAACAGGTTAGTATGTTATAATATTATTTATCATATTAACGTGATTTACAATGCATTCTACACTTTTTAAACTCGTACAAGCCAGCCAATTACAACTTTACAGATTGGAAAAGTACTTTTCTTAGGATTTTGTTTGCAATCCAGCGCCTTTAGCCATCATTCTCTTATATTGAGACCACTATAGCAAATATACCTTTCTTGGCGACAGTGAAGTATGCCGTGCATTAGATCACTTCACTTCAAAGTTTCTACCATACATGCCTCAGTTAGCTTAGCGAAGTAACTACGTCAACACATTTTGTGTCAGCGGTACATTATCGGGACAGTGCCATCATCTCTGAATCCAAGGATAAATGTTCACCAGCTGTCTGTGTACAAACAAAGAGCTTTTAACACATTGCAATCTCTTATTCCACATTATCTTTCCACGGTGAGAGAGTTTCCACTAATAAATACTGTAATCTGCTTCACTCGCATGGAAAATAACACCAAAGTAAATGACTGGTCTGACAAAGTCAACAGCTCTAACTATTGGTAATTCACGATTACAATTATACGCCGTAGAATAATTCTGTAGAAATTACACTATTACAGGCAGCCAGTACCTTACTGTAGATTTACATTAGTGTAATTTACCGGCAACATTTGTTGGAAGATAAATGAACATTAAACATTAACATTAAAAAAAGAAAATAACAGCCTCAAAGCATTCTGGGAACCAAATTAGAAAAAAATAAACAGAAGAAGGATAATGAGGATTTTTGGTTCCCAGAATGCTTTGCATGAGGCTGTTATTTTATTTTTTTGTATGTAAAGATCTTTGATCTTTGAACCAACTGTTGTCAATAAATTTGATAAATATAAATCTATCTAAATATATTCGCATTCAACAATTAAAGCTGAGAAAGAAATTGACTGCCTGTGATGGACACAAGGAGTCTTGTGCTTTTTAGAAGTTGAAGTGATGCTCATCCCTCGTCTTCTAGATGAATCACTGTCTATTACTCAATAAAAATAAGGTCACTGTAAAACAGAGATGCATTTTAGCACAATGTGCTGCTGGGCAGGTTTAGAAAACTCTGTCTGTCTTTAGGCATGAAAGAAACTGTGCGCCCTCAGTGCGTCTTATGTAGTGGTGGGCCGTTAACGGCGTTAACGCAGTGAGACTCTTATCGCGCGATAAAAAAAAATGTCGCCGTTAATCTATTCTCAAAGTCGGGTTGGGAGCTGGGTCTATACTACACAAGCTATGATGACTTTCACTTTGATATTTTAGCGCGGATGTATACATAGATTAATTACACTGTAGGGGAAGAGAACGAGATTTTTCAACTCGCGTGATTCGCGTCATTCGCGTCATTCTCGCCGCCTCATCATCTCATAACCAGGGCTTCATTCGCGCGATTCGCGCAGCAAGTAGGTCTATCGCCTCTTTGCATTGACTTAACATGTAAATCACTCGTGTTTGGTCTGAACACAACATAACGTTACTGTGAAATGACCAGATCAAACGTGACGTGCTAACATGGATGCAGCTATGAAGCCGCCGGGTTTGCTTCAGGGAACATTTATTTTTAAGACGCTTCCCAATGGAAACCTCGACAAGACTAAGCTTGTTTGCACCTTGTGCAATGCGGAATTGGTTTACTGTACGAAATTGGTTTACATACAGTTAGTTTAAAAAAAAAACTTTCTCTCAACAGGTACTGGTCTAGCTTTAGTTGAAACCAATAACTTTGTATTGGCACCTAATGTATTATGGCTCCTGTATGACATATCGATTGTTGCTCCCTAACTCTTTGTAAGTCGCTTTGGATAAAAGCGTCTGCTAAATGACTGAATTTAAATGTAAATGTACTGTAGGAGCTCTTCCAGTCTCAAGTACCACCTAAACACAAAGCATCCCTTAGCTAATGCGGAAGTAAACCCAAGTACATCTTATTGAACATAATTTAATTTTCATCACAAATTATCATGGTAGATCAGCTTTCTCAAGTAGTTTGTGATGCATTTTGGAAACAGGAGATGAGCCCCTGGTCTAATGCGCCACATGGCTTGAGAAACCCGTTCTCAAAGACTTACTTTTAGTCATTATTTGGCTAACACACATATTCTGAATGCCTTCGGCAGAATTCAAATGAGCCATTTTAATCTAGATTAATCTAGATTAATTCCAAGATTAATCTAGATTAAAAAAATTAATCTATGCCCACCACTAGTCTTATGTCATACATTTCAGGTTTTTACTGGAATGAAGTCATCATGCTGGATATGCTGCTCTTCAAATTGCGCGTCTCATAGCATTCATCAGTCACGGGGAAGCCCAGCGCGTCACAGCAACATCAGCACCAACACTCAACATATTTTCCCTTACGAAACGATAAACGCATGTTTCCCTGATGCATTTCATATTGCTCCGCCGTCAACATCCCCAGCGACACATGTGATGCATTTCTAACGGCTATCTTGCCGTCTTACAGGTCTTTTACATTATATTTTATTTTGAGAATAACAGAGGCTGTTGCGCGTGTCCATACCGCAGTCTATCCCTACACCTTATCATAAGGTAAAATCGCACTTAAATACAGTATGGCGTTGATTTAACAATGGTTTCCCCCTAAACATATGGAAATAAGAGTGTCACTCACCTGTGCTGTTCGTATACATGACAAGAGTGTCGGTGAGGATGCTCGGGTCACTTTGAGATCTTCCTCTCTGCACGATGCGAGCATCTATACCATCCGATGCGGCCATGGAGATGAGAGGACAGAATACAAAACACAGATCTGCCTGTTAAAATATATGAGTGGAGTCCGTACGGCAGCGATGGATGTAAATTCAGCTGGACAGATACAACCGCACTGGAGGAGGAGAACACGGGTGCGCGTGCGCGTGTCAGCGCGAGCGTGTTGATGGAGAGCCGAGAGCCCACACTGAGGTACATCAGATGAAAAGGGTTTATCTCAAGTATCTGGTGTAATAAAACGTATTGAACGTATTGGTTTGTCTTTTCTGACATGCACATTACACAAATTGAACATTAAAGTGTTTATTAACCTCGTGGTTTTCTATTAAGTGTCGATACTGTATTTAAAGATTTTCTCTCTGGTGGGCCCAAAGTGGGGCCAGAATTAATACGGAGAGGCAAATCTTGTGTTGCGCATAGCCTTATACAAAAGCCATCACTTGGGGGCTCTAGTGAGCTTTAACTATTAGGGCAGCATTTAATAGGTAGACAAAGATCAGATAAACTAGTAAATAATATTTTATTAACATCAATAGCCAACAAGAGATTTATAGTTGCACAATGTACCGGTAACATCGCGATGCCAAGTTTCACAGTACTGGCCGTTGTGAACGAATCATTAACTCCACCTACTGGCCGCTTCAGTTTCACATTTAAAAGCAAGCCTAATATTTCCCTTCATGTTATTCTGTATACATTTCATTTGTTGCACGTTTTAATTAGTTCGCACGTGAAAAATGTTCTAGTGTCCTTTAGTACTTAATATAGGCCTAGTAAACTTTGTAGACACTAAGTGTTTTTTAATTATGCAAAAGAAAGTATTGCAGCATATACAGAATCTGCTACTAATTATCAGATTACTAGAATAATACTACCAAATGTTTACCGTGGAAATACTATAATATATTACAAGATAGTACAATTTACTAAAGAATATAAAGAAAATGTTCTTATCTAGGTCTGTGCATTTAGCAAATTTTGGTTTCTTTTGATTTGATTTTAATTCTGATCATGGCACAGCATCATAAAAAGGCTACTTAGTATTGTGATACCTCAGCTTTTATTGTAAGATATGTTATACATGCATTCTTAAATGCAATTAAAATGAGGTGAACAATGGAAACAATGAAGAGCATGTAGATCAAAGCGAAAGAGGATAAGGGTCAGATAAAAAAATAGATACAAGTTTAAAGTCATAATATTTTGGGTGAAAAGTGACAATGACTTTAAAGGCAAACAGGACTAACAAATTCAACACCTGCTTTATAAATAAATCAAATATGCAGTGCCAAGATGAATGCAAAGTGCAAGTTTGCGTTAAAGGGATAGTTCCATTGTACCATAGTAGGACAAATGAGAATGGTAGTCAAAAGTGCCCAAAATAACGTTCTTTAAAATATCTCATTTGTTGTGTTCAACAGAACAAAGAAATCTATACAGCAATTTTCCTACTATGGTAATCAATGGTGGCGACGAAATGTTACAAGGATTCTTCCAAATATCTTTCTCTGTGCTCATTAGAACGGAGATTTCCAAAATTTTCATTTTTGCGTGAACCGTTCCTTAATGTTTTCCCATAGCAAATCATTAAAAAAGAAATTGCTTAACTTGGTTTATATTAGGAAAGTCATGAGGACAAAATTCAGTTCATACTGTCATAAGACTGTCAAGTATCAATGTTGTTACCTGTGTCGGTGTCTAGAGGGCGCTGTTGCCTGTTAAGAAAGAGAACGTACACTTCCCAAATCGCGTTGTCGAGTGGACTGGAAACCTCTTCAACTCAATTGCGTTCGCGTTTTATCGCATTCTTCTTATTGGCCAACTGAGTTAAAAAGTGAAAAATGTCCTAAAACTTTGAAAAATTCTCAACACTGTCAAGTCTTTAAGAAACAATTTGGATATTTTCTTTGACAAATACATGCCTAAACATACACTCTATTTAAAGTTTCCAGTTTATCCCAAAAATCAAAGAAATTCATTAAAATATTGTATGTGATACTATAGTTCCTATATTTTCCAGGAAAAAAAACATATTTTCCTTTCATTCCTGGACAAAGTGCAATAAATGTGGTTAAATTTAACATCCACCCTAACTTACTTTTGTCAGCTAAGAATTTTATCCCCAAATGTATATTTACCCGTTTATAGTACTTTAGAATTATTTGGGACATTATTCAAAATTGCTGTCAAAAGCAAATAAGAAATAACTGGAATTTGTTAGACTTATTCGATAATATAAACTGTATTTCCTGTTTTGTATTTATTAATATGAATGGATTGAAATTGTGTTTTTTCTTTCGTCTATGTCTTCCTTTGTTGTTTTGTTTGTAATATCGTTTATAATTTTTCTTTATCTCCTTAAATTGATGTTTTTGAATGTAAACTGTATACATTGGAGTTTTTTTCTCATTGTGTAAGTCTGGCTACGGCCCTAGAAGTGTTAGGATTCGCCCTGAAACGTTGGAGGTTGAACGGGGCGGGGTCTTCTCGGAGTCACGTGATCTTCCAAAATGGCTGACAGCGGTAAAGAAACGCAAAATGAAAAGCGTCAACTTGACTCTTCAGGTGAAGCTGACCTCAGAAGTGTATTAGTTACAAGTGTCTTAAATTTAGACAGACTCGACACGGACCTATACAGGTAAGGAGTTCCCTTTTCAAAATGTTTGTCAGTCTGTCAATGTCCCTCACGAGTTCTTCATGTGTACGTGGTGTTTCATAGTGCCTGTAATTCTCATGTAATGGTCATTTTACCATCCTAGACAACCGTTTTCATTCATTTTTTAACTAATGTTTAAACAATGTTTACATCTTCCCATATATAAAACACTGGACCTTTGATTCCTTTACTGTACAATGACATTCTTTCTAAGACCTTTTTGATGTATCCATTATTTTTTGTTAAAGAGGGACTCATCACTGGATTCCTCGCACCAAACGTCTTTTCGGAGGCCAGATTGTTGGACAGGCTCTGGTGGCTGCTGCCAAATCTGTCAGTGAAAATGTCTATGCTCATTCACTGCACTGTTACTTTGTTAGGGCAGGTAAGAGCAGTCCAACAATCACTTTAAAACATTTACCGTGTATAGGCGTGTAAATGTTGCTTCTTGACTTTGTTCCAGGGGACCCATCGGTGCCTGTGCTGTATCAGGTGGAGAGGATTCGCGATGGCCGAAGTTTCTGCGTGCGATCCGTTAAAGCAATCCAGCACGGTCAGCCCATACTGATATGTCAGGCGTCCTTTCACATGTTGCAGCCCAGTCCTCTCGAGCATCAGTTCATCATGCCCAACGTCCCCCAACCTGATTCCCTGCTTACTATAGAGGAACTTATTCAGCGATACCTCAGGTCTCACGTCATCACTGATGTGTTCACTATACAATCTCTGAATGATTGTTTCTATCGTTTGTTGATCAGACTTTATTTTTTGTTTTACAGTGACCCAAACCTGGCAGACAATGCACGGCAGGGACTAAATAAATTACTGGCTGACGAAGTTCCTATTGAGATCAAACCCATCAATCCACCTGATTTTTACAGACGCACAGCCATGGAACCAAAGAAACTGTTTTGGGTACGAGCGAGAGGACATATTGGTAAAATAATTCATTTATTGAAAAAATACTTGATACTGATTAGTCAGTCACTGCATTCAGCACCAAATATGTTCGTATAACAACCCTAACTTTCTATATTTGTCTTGTTTTTTTACTTTGTATTGTCTTGTATTTTAGGAAAGGGTGACATGAAACTGCACTGTTGTGTAGCAGCATATGTTTCAGACTATTTTTTGCTGGGCACAGCGTTGTTACCTTACCCAAAGTACAGGGCTCAGTTTTCAGCCTCTCTGGATCACGCCATGTGGTTTCACAGCACGTTCAGAGCAGATGAATGGATGCTGTATGAATGTGAGAGCCCCTGGGCAGGTCAGCTCTTTTTTTTCTATTACTGCATACATTCTTTATGATCCATGTATTTAATTTTCATGATATTTCTTGTTTTATTCAACATTAGGAGGCAGCAGAGGTTTCATTCAGGGCCGCATGTGGAGGCAGGATGGTGTGCTTGCAGTTTCCTGTGCTCAGGAAGGTCTAATGAGAGTAAAGGCTGTGTCTCAAAGTAAATTATGAAGGACCTGACATATAATGATTTTAAGTACTATTGTATTGACTAATTGAGATGTCTCATAATAGTTTTGTGATTCAAGATGTCAGTCTTGTTTGTCATGTTACAATACACAATGTCATTGTATAAGTTATTTGAAAATGAAGTAATACTGACGAAGACCGCTGGAGGTCATGATGTCTGCTGTATTGCACATTGGCCTGCAGTGCCGTACGATTATGACAAAAAAGCACTTATGTACTTGTTTGTCCCTTGCACTAACAGGTAAAGGTGAAATTAATTTTATTATAAGACGGTGATTAAATATTTTAAATTAAGAATGCCTTTCCTCTGTGTTTTGTATGAAACAAAAGTGCAATTTTAAGGACTCATTTAAGTTATTCTGGACCAATTTCTTTAAAGTAGGATTGTAAATAAATATTTACAAACAGTTGTGTTGTGCGTGACCCATTTAGTCAGCATCTGAACATTATTATTATCTTACAGACATATTACACATAAGTTATTAAGTGCAGGTGGCATGAATACAGTACTTTACCTTTTTATTAAAACATTAAATGAACCCAGAATGACTAGTTTCTATTTTTAAATAACGCATTTTAATGCTGTGTCCCATCTTCATTTTGCGCACAGACATGATTTCTCCCTTTTGTGTTTTCAAAAACTGTAAACCAACTGGCAGGACTGCCTCAGCACGCCGGAAGTGACGTGGGCGACGTGGCTGTTATAATCGCGCCGTGGCCATTCGGAGACCGACAGCGTTAAAAGCTGCGAGAGTCCTTAATCTTTACAATTAACGTTACCCACTAAAAACTAAACATGCCGCGCGTGTACGTGGGCAGACTGAGTTACCATGTGAGGGAGAAGGACATCCAGAGGTTTTTCAGTGGCTACGGGAAGCTTTTAGAGATCGATCTAAAGAACGGGTGAGTTTGTAGGGTAACTGTTAGCGCGCCGTGCATCGCGGCATCGAGATCAACGCGCACAAATCTGTTTACGTTTGTGCGTGACGAAATTGTAATTATTTCCTCGCATGTGCATTGCTGTGATGCGTTCAGTGTTAAACTCTGCTTTTCTGTCTGCTGGGATGACATGTTGAAGATGCAATGTGTCGTAATTTACATGCAGCGGTGCTTGCCGCGTGCTCAAAATGGCGGAGGGATTTTGTGTTCGGCGTATTTATCTGTTAAGTACGACAAAGAGAACCAGTAAAGCTGTTTTATTTTATGCCTTAACAGATAATCAATTAAGAACGACCATGTTTCTATTTGCGCACCAGTATAGTTCATTTGACTTAATTGTTATATTGACGTTATGTCAATATAACAAAACGTTATGTATAAGTTAGCGCCTTGTTTCTTACACGTTTGTAACTGTTTCATGCTCACCATGTAGTGTCTGCTAAACGTAAATGTGTTCAAGTCTGACAAAGTGCGCACAAAGCAATATATTTCGCATGCTTTCTAATGTCCGCGTATATTTATTGTAGGATAAGTAAGGTTCGGTTCCCTGCGTTGCCGATAGGGGCGATGAAGTGCACATTAGATGTTTTTACCGTCTGTTGTACAGCTGCTTCGTGACTTACACAGAGATACAAAAATGCCTCAAAAAGTCTTGGTTTGTTTTTGCTTAATTTTAATTTCCAACCATATATATATATATTTGGATGCTTACCATTTATGAAAATACACATTTATGTCAATGGTTGAGTTTCTTTTCTTTCAGTTTTTTTCCCAGTGGTTTACTTGTACCATGTATTATCGCTTGCGCATAAAATGTACCTTTTGTGTCCTCAGGTACGGGTTTGTGGAGTTTGAAGACACCCGTGATGCAGATGATGCCGTGTACGAGTTGAACGGTAAAGAGCTGTGCGGTGAGCGTGTGATCGTGGAACACGCGAGAGGACCCCGGCGAGATCGAGACAGAGACCGAGAAGGCTACGGTGGGGGAGGTTATGGGGGAGGTGGCCGCAGTAAGTACACTCTCATCACCCTCTCTAGCACTTTCTTTTTTCAGGCGGAGATTATGGTGCTCTATAATAACTCTTATTTGCTGTGGACAGACCGAGGGCACAAGCATCCAGTGATTAACATGTCTTCTTTGTTAAAAGCTGCAGCGCCCGAGGCATCGAAGGAAGGGAATTTTTTATCCGAGATGTAATACAGGTGGTCCTTGACTGTCTGACCCGTTTAAATGGGGATTCGTTTTATAAGACGCCTTAGCTTTGTAGTTTTGGCCCATTTAAAAAAAAAAAAAAGCTCATGACAATGTGCAGTATGTTTGTAATCTTCAATAGTTAGGGAGACTTGACCTGTAGATGTTTACATGTCAGATGGTGGGCTGTGTTTTTTTTCTGTCTTTTTGGGCCAGACTGCATCTATTCTAGCCATTAGATTTAGTGATTGGTTATGTGCCTCATCCTGAAGCCTCAACTGGCATGTAAACAGTATGACGTGTGACCATGAGACTTGTGTTTACATTTTATTCAACATTAACAAAAGTCCTTGATGTTTCAATTTAAAAGAGTCCGGTGCGGGCTGAGTCCGAGTCCATTGAGGCTAAGATGACTGCCTGTCCCGTTTGGCCTTGGCTTTCACCTTACAATGTGTGTGTGACCTTTGCCCTTTGACCCTTGGCTGACCTAACCGGAAGCCATGATGACAGCTGCCTTTTGCCAATAGACCAGGGTGATGGTGAGGAAACCCATTGGTTTTTATGTTGAACGAAATATTGGACAGGTTAAACGAATTCATGTAGCTACCCGGTAGTTTCCTTTTCTTTTTCTTTATTAAAAAGAGCAATGGGCTTCCCTTGCTATGTGTGTGTGCTGTCGCTGTTCTGTCAGTAGACAGGTAACGTGTCAGCATCTACTGTAAGTAATCCTGGTTATGTTTTTTTTTGTAATATTCATTGTTTGTTTTGGCGAGGGCATTGTTCGCCATCTTAAAATTGCTGCCTCTTGTGTCTCTAGAGCAGTATTCCATTTCACAGCATTGCTGTTCTTGTGCCGTCGAGTGAAGACCAGCAATGCGACCTTTGACCCCATTCAGAGGGACTGATTAAACAAATTGGTGGCGGATTAGCCAAGTATTGGTTTTATAAAGCCAAGCTAACTGTTCTTATTAGAACAATGTGGCGCTGAGGTCTTTTCTTTTGGGGGGGATGAGTTAGGGAGAGGCTCAATGGGATAAACAAACAAATCTAATTTATTTTTCTGACTTGCCTTATGCAATTTGATGTCTGAAGAGGTCTGTGCGCTCTTTGGAACACCTCTTATATATTGTACTGATGGTTTTCGTCTCTTGGCTTTTGTCTGAAGGCAGTAGTGGTTACACCAACAACAACAACAACAGCAGTAGTAGCAGCAGCAGCAGCAGGAACCGAAGTGGAAGAGACAAATATGGACCTCCGGTTCGCACAGAGTATCGTCTAGTAGTGGAGAACCTGTCCAGTCGCTGTAGCTGGCAGGACCTCAAGGTAACGCATTTAAATAAAACTCCACGAAAACTCTTCTAAACTGATTGTCTTTTAAAAGTGTGTTTGGTGCAAACTATTAGAGTATACAGTCAGATTTGCTCTACTTTCTTGAGCTACACAATGTTGTCGGGATCACTTGTACTTAATAGGAGTTCAGTGTTTCCCCTAGGTTCACAGCTTTGGGGGGGTTGGTTTTTTAGTTGGCGAAAACAGAAGATATCTCTTTAAAATAATAAATTAAATGTATTTAAATCTTTTTAAAATGGACTTTTGCAAATAACCTCTGTTAAATTTATTGAAGTATTTGTTAATATGAATGGACCAGAGCTTAAATAGTTTTATTTAACTAACAACTAAAAAGGATTTATAAATACTAACAAATATATTGCTCATTCATTGTTCGATAATATTAGTTAATACATTTATATTTTAAACGGGCTTTTTTTGTGAGACGTTTTTTATGATGCATTTATTTGAGAATAATCCTGTCGGAGATAGAACTGCAGTGAACGCACGCTGTTCTGAACGTCAACACGTGCACAGGACATTCCCATACAACACAGAGCGGCCTGCATAGCGTATTAAATATCTCTTGTCTTATTTAATCAGCAGATTTACAATGTCCTGACTAAAAACATTTTAAACACATATGTAACTAGTAAGCGGCATGTAATTCATTAATATACATTTTACCTGTCATCCGGTGATGACTGGACTTTTGATGCTTGTCAGGGGCAGGATGCGCAACACTTAGACTTGGAGCAGGAGAGCTACTCCGGCTGCTACTCGCAGTAGAGTGAGTGCTGCCATCTTCTGTTCCCTGTGAGCGTTTAAAAAACGCAAATATTTTCATCTGGTGTTCAACTGATTGATGCGACATATTTCCTGCTGCGCGCTCTCTGTCCGCTAGTTTGTTTGTGTGGGAGTGTGCGCGCGTGAACACTCTTTGGTATAATTGTAAACCCGCAAACACAGACAGAAAAGACATGCCATCGTGGAAATAGGATAAATAACATATAACTTAAGGGGTATTTAGTTTGTTTAATAAAATAACAAATTGTAATCTGGCGCTATAAAGAAAATCAAATCAAATTTACTTGACGTTCAAAGGTGGCGGGGCGAGCCGTTAGGAGGGCGGGCATATAATGGTAGGGGAAACACTGGAGTCTTACACACTTTAGACTTCAAGGTGATTAATTGCTTCCCCTTTTTCCAAAGGACTTTATGCGTCAAGCTGGAGAGGTGACCTATGCTGATGCCCACAAAGAACGAACAAATGAGGGAGTTATTGAGTTTCGCTCTTACTCTGATATGAAGAGAGCCTTGGATAAGTTGGATGGCACCGATATCAATGGGAGGAAGATTCGACTTGTAGAGGACAAGCCTAGACGTCGTCGTTCTTATTCTGGGAGCAGGTCAAGGTGAGCCACTGGGTTGAGCATATTTATTTGTGGTAAATTTTGTTTCTGGAAGTTCCCTAACGACCTTTTTGAGACGCAGGTCTCGTAGCAGACGCCGCTCTCGCAGTAGGAGCCGCAGGAGTTCACAAAGCCGCTCAAGGTCTAGATCACGGTGAGATGGCTTGTATTGTTTACAACTACGTTAAAACGTGAGTTGGTATGCCGTATCTAATGGTAATCATCTGTTTCAGGTCAAGGTCCCGAAGCAAGAACCGATCTCGCTCCAGATCCGGCCGCAAGTCCCGTTCTAGATCAAGGAGAAAGTCTCACTCCAAGTCCCCGGGGAAATCCCGCTCCAGAAAGTCCAAGTCACGCAGCCGTTCCGCTAGCCACAAATCCCGCTCGCGGTCCGACGCTCGCAAGTCTCGATCCAAGAGCCGCTCCAAATCTCGATCCAAGAGCCGCTCCAAATCTCGATCCAAGAGCCGCTCCAAATCTCGATCCAAGAGCCGCTCCAAATCTCGATCCAAGACCCACTCGAAGTCTCGATCCAAAAGCCGCTCAAAAAGTCGCTCCAAGTCTCGATCCAAGAGTCGCTCTAAAGCTAAGTCTGAGAGAGATTCCAGAAGCCGATCCAAGGAGAAGTCCGTCAGCAAGAAGTCCCGAAGCCGCTCAGTCTCTCCAATGGAGAATGGTAATGGAGAGAGAGCAAAGTCTGCTTCACGTTCGCCGTCTCCTAAAGAGGAACGTCGTCAGTCAGAGTCACCCGGCAAGCGTTCCCCTTCTCGGTCCCCTTCGCGATCAAAGTCACGTTCAAGGTCTGCCTCGCAAGACTAGCGTGTCCTCGATTCCAGAAAATGGTTTGTAATTCACAGCTCAGTGTTAAATTGGTCGTTCACAGCGTGTGAGCATTCAGCAAATGCTTAAAGGCTGCATGCCAATGTAATCTTGATTACCATGCGCTTTCAGATTGTATCATTGCATGAAAATGATTTTGAACCAGATCCCCCCACACCTCCCCGACAGTCTATAAAAACCCATTGCTTGTTGCTGTAGTATGTGATTTGAGGAGAGTAGGGCATAACTAGACTCAATTGGATAAGTGTCAACATTAGCATCTGTCTGTGATGTGTTCAGATCTTTAAGATGTGATTGAGTGATTTGCTACAAATGCTTCCTCACTGTATAGTCATTTTTTCCTTCCCTGAGAGCTTTCTGTTAGTGCTTCTGCTTAATCTTGAATGGTCTTAGTGATGTTACTTGAGGTTTTATAAAGTGTGACACATTACTGCACTTTCAGCCTGATTTCTTTGTCCAGGTTTGATCTCATTTTTAAATGGGTTTTTGAATATTTTCCACTGTTTTAGTTGAATAAACATTTAATTGGTTTTCAAATCTTGCTGCTATTGTCTTTCTGAAAATATTTTGATATATTTAATCAAATCTTGAACCGTTTCCGGACGTCACGGTTTATTGACATTAGCTCAACAGTTCCTAAATTAGATGCATATCTTGCGACCAAAAAATTCCTGTATTTTTCAAAATATCTGTTCAATAAAACGGGTTTAGTAAAACAGGACTGAGTAAATTACATTTTTAGATGGACTATTCCTTCAAAAATGCATGTTTGAGAGCTTGTTTATCATCTTTGTAAAAGTGGTGCTATAAAAATATCTACAAACTTAAAATTCAATGTAATTGCCTTTTTGTTTGACAATTTTGTTGTATATGTTATACCTTTATCAACAGCTTTCGAAGAATAAGGGATTCATCTGACCTCAATGTCCCGAGTGAAGATTGTTCTGTCTTTCTCAACTTCTACAAATATACCACTTTACCTGTCTCCATATAGTTAAACTTGTGAAATCCAGATGGGATTATTGCTAAATGAACTGTTACAGTACTCTCAATTGCTATTTTATATACATTAAAGCTTTTGGGCTTTTGATGTCTAAAAATCAAATTAAGCACAGCACGACATCTTGATATTTTTCTATGTCAGTATTTTGTTATAGAGAAGGGTATTTTTCAACATTGTTGATTCTGTCCCCTACATAACTAAACAATTATCATGTCAACTGGGCCAGTTAAAAACATCACATGAACATGTCAATTAATCAATTTACTTCGTTTAAAGAATAAATTGCATAATGTTGGTAAGGGTATGATGTGTGTGTAGATTGGTCTCAAGTACCGAATTAAGGAATAAAATGACATCTAACTGAATTTGATGTAGCAACACGTCTCCGAAAAGGCTGGAATCGTTATAAAAAACACGGGCCCGTTCTTCGTACGTCGCTAACTCGGTTAGCTGGATTTGATTGTTGACGATTTGGCATGATCGTGGATTGTTTGGTTCTTGGACGCTCATCCTGGACTTGCTGTCATAGCAACAGGGCCGTAAGCTTGAACCTGCTCGCGAGCAGGCTTACTTCATGTAAACAGGATTAGATTGCGGCTTTATAAGCGCAGGTGATATGGGAAGTCTTTCGCAGACATGTCTTGTCCGTTTTCACGTCAGGAATCAGTTGCTGAAGGTGCCAGAATAATTCGAAGAGCTTTTCGAATTAATCGCGATTTGCAAGATCGACAGGATCCTTTAGCGCAGCGCGATAATCTACTGATTGAGTGATTTCGTTTTTCTCGGGAGGGTGTATCTACATTATCAACCTGATGGAGCCACACGTTAAATGTTAGACTTGTCGGAGTCGGGCTTTAACAACTGTACAAACAGTTTGTTTAGCTTTGCGATTCTTTGCGAGTGGCACTTTCCTTTACACTATTGGAGATGCAGAAAACTTGGGTAAAAGTGCTGTATGTCGTGCCATTCGCAAAGTTTATCCGTCACTCAAACAGTTTTCAGGGGGCTTTGTGGTATTTCCAAGCCACTTAAGACCACATCCTGTGAAGCAGATTTTTTATGCCATTGCAGATACATTATAATTGTTAATGAAGATCATGGAATCATGATCATGCCAAAAAGTAGCCTAAGACTTACAGTATTTGTTCCTCAGCCTTCCCTTACGTTATTGGTGCCATAGACTGCACACAGGTCCCCAAATGAAGGGGATTTTTTGAACCGAAAGGGATTTCACAGTGTAAATGTGCAAGTTAATTACTATAACAATTCTTCATATTCCAGATAAGCAATAAATAAATAAAAGTAATGTAATCAAAAAGTATGCAGTTGACTGATTACAAATATTTTAGATGGTGTGTGACTCCATGTTCCACATCACAAATGTGGAAGCCACATGGCCTGGTTCTGTGCATGACTCCAGGATTTTCAGAGAGTCACATTTATGCCCATTATTTGAACGTGGTAAGATAAATTATTTAAAACTCACTGTATTACATAATTTTATTCTGAGCCTAACAAAACTGCATTTTTCCAGGTGCTTACGATGGGAACCTGCTTGGTGACAGGGGCTATGCCTGCAGGCAGTACTTCATGACGCCATTCCCCGACCCAAACCCTGGACCACAAACCCGTTACAATGCAGCTCTAGCCAGGACAAGGCCACGCATTGAAATGACCTTTGGCCAACTAAAGGAAGAATTCAGTGTCTTAAGGGTCTGAGGGTTGCACCTGACAGGGCCTGTGACATTATTGTTGCATGTGCCATCTTCCACAATATTGCCACCATCAGAAAGGAGAGGACCCCTGTGGTGGAGGTGCAGCCTGATGATGACCTCCAGCCAGTGCACTTGGACCAACCTAGTGGCAGAGCTGCACGGGACAGAATTGTGGAACACGATTTTTGAATTCTTTTTTTTTACAAATAATCCTTCATTAAATGAATAATAGAAGACAAGACAACATGCTTAGTTCATGGAGTTTTATTTCAATTATTGTTTCTCAAGAAAAGCCAGTGATGGTCATCTTTTGCTTGCAATAAGATATATATATAGTTATCCAAGGGCAGCAATAGTGCTCTTTGTGAAAAATAGTGTTTTAGCACTTACTCTGAAGTTCCTTTTGAAGCAACTCAATCTCTAGTGCCAGTTTTTTCTTCTTTAAGGAGTCAAGTTCAATTTCTCCCCTTAATTTTAGTTTTTTTTTTTGAGCAAAATACTAAATTTTATGTTGAAGATTCCGTTTATATAGGGTACGGATATCCCACTGTGCAATTAAAACAAAAAATAAAAAAGACAACACAAGCCTCATGCAACAGAAAAAGGAAAAGTAGACTGGCCACCTCTGTGCTGTAGGCCTGTCTGTAGGCGTTTCCTCCTGCAACTCATATTGCAGTCAGAAATAATATGTACACACCTATGAATTAAATAAAGTTATTTGTGCACTTACAAGTACTTCCTCCAAAGGACAGTCATCTGAGAGGGTTTCTTCACTGTCCTGTGCAAAAGAAAAATGAGTATTACAAAGTGTTGCACTTTCTTTCCTTTTGATGTAAAGCTACAAATGTCCACTTACTGCACATATTTCAGACACCACTTTCTTGGGAACAGGTAAAAGTGTCGGTGTATTATGTAAAACTACACAAAAGAGGAGAACTCAATGGCATTACAATACACTAGGAGAAAATATGATCAATAACATATTGCAAAATATTTTTACATTTGTTATGCAGCTTTCACCTTCACAAGTCAAAGCAATTGACTCAATATTTATCTGTTGAAATGACTGTACAAGCCATTTGGATTATAGACATAATTTAACGCAGCAACTAATTATTTACGAAAATTGAAATATGAAATTATTAAAATAAGACTATATACTGTAATAATAAGTGATATAACCATAACATGGAACACTTAGGCATTTAATTTTTCTTCTACTTTTTGCCACCCCTCTCCCCTGGGGTTTTAATTTTTCTTTCAAATTATTACTGGAAGGGTAATAATTCTTGCTCTGCTGCGTTGAAAAACTGAGCGCGCTCTTTTGCCATTGTGTGCAGCCAATAGCAGCGCTGCTGATCAATGTTTCTACTATCGATACATATCCCCTTTTAAATCAGTGCAAGAACGCGCAATTATCTCACATAACTCAATCCAGCGATACTAATCATAAGCGGCAGGTGTTCGAAGAACCCAATTAGCCGGATCATGATTAGCACGATGATGTCATCTTGGATGTGTCATTTGATCTCGGATGTAATAAGCGACGTACGAAGAACGGGCCCCAGGTCTGTAAAATTCTGGTAAAAAATATTATCGACTCTTTTAAATCCCTAAGATAACTGAACATTAAACCCTAACAAGTCTTTCTCATTACTTAAAGACACAAAATAGCTCTTAACTGGGAACTGGAAATACTGATACTTAACCACAGCATCAATCATTAATGTTGTTCTAAAATTGTGTTGAATTAATGTGTTTACAAGCACGATAAGTTCATCAAAAATAAGCAGTCTAGACCAGTGGTTCCTAGCCTGCGGTCCGCGACCCCCAGGGGGGCGCCAGAGTTCACATGAGGGGCGCAGGAGCTAACATGTATTGAGGTGCAATATAGCTGCATAAAATCTTCCACTAATCATATTATTTAAAATATTGAATGTTTTAAAAAAATTATGTGCTTACAATACAAAGACATTGCAGTCAAAAATAGTTATATCTTATATACAATAATAATTTCAATTTCCGGCTCCAGCGGCAGACATTCACACAGGGCTTTGCAGTAGCTCAACTTGGCCATGAGACTCACGTGAGAAACGTCCTCTGTCAGTCTTCAACGTTCGTGTCAACATTAAAATCAAAAGGAAAAATAGCAGAGAAACGTTGTCAACACAGTTCAAAGTAATGAAGGAAGGAGGCGGGAACCGGCGAACATATACAACTTCTAATAAAATAAACAAACCCAAAAACGAAAGTAAAATGCCGGCAGCTCTCTCATGGTCGACAGCCGGCCATAGAAACATTAAAACATTAATCAAATCCAGGCCTGGTCCTCTCGCGTCGTTCCCACGGCTCTCTTCCCGCCTTGCTCGTTACACACGAAAATGCGTTGATAACGTTGAAAACAGAAAAGGTAAAACACAGTACAGTGAATGGTGTTTATAGAACAAACAAGATCATTCTAATAAATAATATCTCATTCAAAATAAATAAATGCAGTCTCCCGGTAAGCAAGCCAACACTGCCCTGCTGTGGCGAGGAACCCAAACTCCAATGATTGATTAATGGAGAAAAAAACCTCAGGAGAAACCAGGCTCAGCTTGGAGGACCAGATCCCCTCTGACCTGTCATAGCTGCACTCAGTGACCCCGACCAAAATAGCTCTGTTTACACATTTAGTCGGGGGTCCCTGCCCCATGCATCTCTTATATAAGGGGCCCTTGCCCACGAAAACTTTGAAGACCCCTGTTCTACACCTTTAAACAATTATAAATATTAAGAAACAACAAAGGAAAGTCCTCTCCCAAAACTCCAGCAACCCTACTCAGTTTCCAGACAAATACAGACTGATGTTTAAAGGAGAGAGGATGATACACAGAGGTAACAATGAACCTTCCCCAACTTTTTTCAAATGTGTTGCGCCAAAATGAGATTGCTATTAATGATACATTTTCTCAATTTAAACACTTAGGCCTGGTTTCACAGACAAGCCTTAAGGCCAGACTAAAATGAATGTGAGACCTATCTTAACTCTATATAACTTGAACGAAAATATCTTAAAATACATCAGTGCTATGGTTTTGTCTCAAGATGCAGACCAGATTCTTCTTAGAATTTTTAAAAGCTTAATTCAACTGAGATATAATCCTGGCTTAAACTAAGACGTGTCTGTAAAACCAGGCTTTAATGTGTTTTCCGTGTTCTATTGTAAATAAATGTAACTTAATGACATTATACACAAGAAGTCGAGTTACAATCAAACCTGTATTGAATAGCTGGATCTTCATTTACCTCATGAGCAGGCTTGTCACATCACTGTGGATATAAGAATGTTGTTAGATTTTGTCATAATTTTTATTGTAAATCCGTCTTCTGCTGTGTAATCATGAGGTTCTTTAACATAGAGTTTAGAGGGCAAAAGATTCACTTAAAAGGACTAGTTGTTATAATCCCACTATTTCAGCACAGTTGAATTGCCAAATAGGACATTTCCCACGCCTTATGTAGTGGGGAAGCAGTCAAGAATATGAATCGAGGAAAGGAGGTGTGAGGTTTCACTGGTTCGTCGGGTAGGCATCCTCTGTGTTTGGGGGACAAATGCTTAGAGAAATACATAGCATACTTACCTTTCCATTATCAGAGAGACGTCTCATGAGCTGTGTGTCCCAATTTCATGACATTATCATAAGTGAAACATGCCTTTTGGTGAATAAATTACAAACATAATCATGATCAAATACCATAATTTAAAAGCAAAAAAATTTAACTTATCTTTACAAGTCATTTCAACTTACTATTTTAAAATTTAGCCTATGTGAATTAAATGTATGAGTTAATGTCATGTAAAACTGTTTAAATGACACGTTGATTGTACTTAAAAATTTAAGGCATTGAAGAATTTCACAGTATCTCTTTACGATGGCGAAGGCGATGCCGTTTTGCTCGCTCTACATTTTTGCTCGCTCTCAGTTTCCTTTGTCCTTTAGACTCTTCTTGGACTTCTCGTTGGATCGGCCTGTGGATATAACATATATATAATAACATACTAAGGAAAATCAAATTGATGGCCATAATGTGAAATTACATTAGGCTGAACACAACAGCCGTGTACAATCGTTGTTAAGTTTTGCCTCTTGAGAATGCTTTCCAAAACAGAAAAGCATCAAGGCACATTTTAAGCCAAATCTGGTAAATATTGTTTCAAGTCTTAATTTGAAATAAGATTAGGGCCTAAAGAGGTTGTTGAATGAAGCGCTGCAACCTTTACATGCCTTGGTTGAATTGGTGATGCTTGTTAAGTAGCAGATGTCGCTTTGACGGACTGTTGAAATAATTTTCTTTAAATGAACGAATGAGGTCTTCCTTTTTTTTGCTTCATTCCTCCTGTTTTCTCTTTCTGCTGGCCCGCCATTCTTTCAATGATTTGAGGTTTAACAAAGGTTTCTTGTTAACCTTGCGGCAGCAAATCTTCATCCTGGTACATTGGTAAACATCCATGGTTCACTGAAAAAAATATCAGGTGCGCATCAGAAATGAATACCATAACATTTTCAGACGTTTTAGTAAGACAGAAAATGTATTTCTAAAACTAAATATTATTAAAGAAAAATATAATCATGTATATATTTATAATATTTTCATGTATTTTTATTATTTTCCTATACATTTATTTCTTGCTGGCTATTTTCAAATCTCAAGGTTTGAAAATATAATCATGAACTTAAAGCAAGTACAGTTGAATCTGTCTGGTCATCAACAGTCACATTTTTGCTCACAAATCAAATTGTACTTAATAAAATACCACAAACCTTAACATTTTGAACCACATGAAACATGTTTTTCGTGATCATAAAAGTTTGGTGCTGTCTTTCCTTGAAGTATGTTTTCTGTGGGCTTTAGTTCGGCTGAAAGGAGGAAATGCTTTTCAGAGTCTCTTTCCAAAACAGATCTCCTCTGCTTTCACTGCAATTTGACCTTCCACCAGGGAGCTGGAACACAAAAGAGTCATCTCTGTCCCACAGGTGTAACCCTTCATCATGGGTCAGACGAGATCTTTACCTGTCAAACAATGGCATAAAATGACAGTTCACAACAATTTCACTTCATTTAAACTCAGCATATCCGAATGACAAGACTGTATACATGAAAAAACAAACAGTAAATTTGTTTTGTTTTCGTTCAAATGTATGTTTTAGAAATATTAAGTCAAAATTTAAATGAGAGTTCTTTGAGACTTTGTTTTAGACAAACATCATCTTCACATTATTGGAAATCTTCTGGACCAGTAGTGTTTATGTCTTACATGCCAGAAGTATTAGACCTAAATATTTTTTTATTTCCATTTTTATGACAGCCACTGATTACCATTCAAATTCATTGTCTGAGAAGAGAGAAGAGTTCCACTAAAAGGCAGCTAGCACAAAAAAAGCTTATTTCCCAAACCTACAAAAAAACGTATTTTGACATAGGCCTATCATATAAATTAAATATATTAACTTGGGTGTTTAAACATTCTGCCGTCTAGTGGCTTTCCCATCATACAACCACCACCTTGCAGATAAACCATTAAGAAATGTAAACGTTATTCAGCTTCTGAAAAACTCAGCACCCCGTCCAGCCGATGAGCGATATTTTTATTTAATTTAATTGTATCTATTAGATCTATTAAACAATATAGACTTGGTCAAAGTAGGCATACAGTCATCAATCTATTCAGAACAAAACACATGCATACAGCAGGTGGTAGATTAAGCATCGCACACATATAATAAATGAACCCCATGTAACATTGGTTTTGATGGTTTTCTTATTATTTGTGTCAAAAATGTCATATACATTTTAATTTCTTTTTCAAGAACCAAATGTTTACTTTTACTATATTTGCATTCATGAAATTTAACATATATTAAAACGAAGTTAAACGAAAATATGTTTTCTTCTACTTATGGTCAATTATTAATGTAGTCCAATCTTACAGTATGCCGTTCTTTGAGTGACGTTATGCCTTATTGACAAACTGTAGTGACGTCAGTGGACCGTTTCAAAAGGACTGACACATTATGTTGAAAACAAGTTTTATTAGATCATTGTAGATTCAGTAAAGTTGCTCCATGTTTTGTTCATTTTTTGTCTGAAATATTTAAACACAAAGTCAAATGTGCATTAAAACTGTAAATGGCTGGATATGGATCACCCCCGTAAGGCAATTTGATCGTATAGCTATTTAACGTTTTTTTTTATAATTATTAATATATATTAGGTGTTTGTAAAAAACAGGACTGTTGCCATGGAAGAAGCGCCCCTGGTTACGGTTGTGTTGTCAAAATACCCACAATGCACCGAGGGCAGGCACGTAAACATGGTGAGGTTAACGGTAATGTTTGTTCGTTTAGATGCATTTGCATGTTATTATTGAGGATACTTCATAAATCTCATTAAACAGAGTTCTGCTGCTCTCTGAGCAGATGAAAACGGCTGATCCTCGAGTATTATCGCATAGCGTTAGCTTGCTAGCTTAGCCACTTTTAACAGTTATTAGATAAGTGTTACTTCTGCCATTTATAGTTAAGGTTGTTATGAGCAAATACAACATTTATTCAATCTTTATATCTTGTAGGACATAGTCAGACGGAAGAAAAGAAACATGGATTTTGCATCACTGACAGTCTCTTCATCATCATCAGGTTTTAAAGTGTAGATAGTGTATCCAGACCTGCACACCAGCATGGACAAAGAACAGCGAAATATGATCGTTTTCAACGCATCCAAACGAGAGCTCTTTACAGTCAACTCTGGATACAAGTCCCTGCAGAAGAAACTAAGAGCACAATGGAAGATTCAAAGGTGAAGCTTTGCACACGAGTCATGTTTAAATATGTAAAAACATAATCTGATTTCACAATAAATCTTGACAGTGTTCATGTCCTTTTGAAATAAAAAAAGAATGGATTGTCGTGGGTATGTCAGGTGTGAAGGTACAGTGACCTTCACACCTGGTTGAAATAAACAGCATATGCTGGTTAGCTAGGTTTAGAAGCATGGTATCTGGTTTTTGGTATCATATGCTGTTTTTTTCAACATTGCAGTGTGAATGAATAACGTTATGTTTCTCTTAGCATTAAAGATGAGCTCACATTGGAGAAACTTCAAGGAGTAAAGTTGTGGATCACTACAGGTCCTCGGGAAAAGTTCACTTTGGCTGAGGTGAGAATATGTGTGATGGGAAAGATTTCACCTGCGAAATAGCTCGATCCCTTCAATTAAATTAATCCAGAGGCTTTATTACTGGCTGGATCTGATGGATATGTCTGCTGTGTTCTGTTTCATTCAGCTGGAGGTTCTCAAGCAATATCTAGTCAGTGGTGGAGGTATGCTTGTGATGCTCGGAGAAGGAGGAGAAATGAAGTATGACACGAACATCAACTTTCTTCTGGAAGAATTTGGCATTATGGTCAACAACGGTAAGTGTATAGATGGTCTAAGTTCCTGGACTTTTGGTATTAAACAGCATATTTTCCACCAGCAATTAAACCGGACATCAATTGTGCCATACCGGCCAAGAAAGTCATCAATCTTAATCGATCGACGATTAGCTGTTTTAACTGCTGAAGGCGGGACTTCCTTCATTTTATTGAGGGTTGGATTATTTCCCCATTTAGAGTAATAGCAAGGGTGCATCTTGGAAATATCTATTATCTTTGATATACCTCCAGGTCATATGCAGGGTCATGGGAAGACTGGTGTCTATACAATAGAATATATAATTCTATTGTATATCATTTAAAAAAAAATTGTCTGCTGACCATGTAGTTATGTTAATGATACGTTGACGTGATGTGTTGTTATGTTGCATTTGCAGATGCAGTAGTAAGAAATGTCTATTACAAATACTTTCATCCCAAAGAAGCGCTGGTGTCCAACGGTGTTCTGAACAGGTTTGTGTTTCACATTTTCACTGCTATTGTCACAAGTTCCAGTTGGTAGAATACAGTAAGGTTAACAAAACAATCAAATCTACATGACAAATGTTGTGACCTAACAATGCAAATCGTATCAAATGTCATTTGCGCTTTCCTGACAGTAAATATGAAACCTGCAAAAACAATAAATAGAAAGTGTAAAACATACACACAAAATCCATAAATATTGAAAATGATTATATGAAGGAGGAGGTATAAAACTAATTAATAATATGACATATGACAAAATAATACAAGAAATAATTATATGGAACCACATACAGAAACAAATTTACAATTCAGGAATACAGCATTAAAACATGTCTACTGTTAATATTAAAAATATTTTTTAAAAGGACCATTTTAGAGCTTTAGACCATTAGCTTTTCTCATTTTTCAGGGAGATAAGTCGGGCGGCTGGCAAAGTGGCCACAGGGGTCATTGATGAAGAAAATACAGGGAATAATTCACGGTAAGCTTGAGCAGAGCCTCTTAAATATCTGTTTATTTTGTTGAGGATGTTTGTACCGAAAGCTACTAGCTGGCAAAAACTAGATATTTGTGGTGTGAGTGTGCATATTCAAAAAAATAAAGCAAGGCCATAATCAATTTCATGAAGTTTGTTTTTGTATGATTCAACAGAGCACTTACATTCGTATACCCGTATGGAGCCACATTAAATGTGATAAAGCCTGCTGTAGCCGTCCTGTCCACCGGCTCTGTGTGTTTTCCACTCAACAGGCCTGTTCTTGCTTTCCATCATGCCAAGGTGTGTACGCTTAATATCATCATGTAGCTCAACTGAGACCCCAATTTTCTTACATACATTTGACTTTATTTCATGTTTTACTTTGTCTATAAAGAATGCTGGCAAGTTGGCAGTTCTTGGCTCATGTCACATGTTCAGTGACCAGTACCTGGACAAGGAGGAGAATAGTAAAATAATGGTAAGATTCATAGTTAACTAGGGCTAGCAAGGGCATTAGTTTTACCACTGTTAATAAAAATATACATATATACATACCAGGGCTGTAAAACGATTAATCGCATCCATACACAATTAATATTGGTACACAGGCATACTGTATATAAAGTAAACACAAACTTTTTTTGGATGTGATTAAATAATCACGATTAATCGTTTGACAGCGCTAATATACACAACTTAGCAACACCCTTAGCAAACCACATGATAACATGCTGAAGAAAAGAATAGGTTGTGCACAGGCAAACCTTAGCTATCTATTCTTTGAAGAATATTCTAAAACATATATGTTACTTTTGTTGTTATTGTACTGTGTGATGATAAAAATATGCTCTGTTACAGGATGTTGTTTTCCAGTGGCTTACAACCGATAACATTCATCTTAACCAGATAGATGCAGAAGACCCAGAGGTAGACCCAGTAGTTACTTGGCTAACACTTTACAGTAAACTTCCATATGTTCACATTAGTTCTTGAGTCCACATCATTATAAATACATTCAGTCTGACTACATAACCCCTTTAGGGCTTTTTTTAGTTGCATTCTTGATTCAAAGGCTGTGCCAAAAATCAGGCAAATTAGACAACCTGCTAGGACGCCATGTTTCTGTCAAATTCTCAAAGAAAAAATTCCAGAAAGTTATTGTTAAACAATATTGGATTTAGTTGTGAGTTTAGGTTCACATATATGGATTGCTTTTATTTATTTACAAATCTTTACATATTTTAATGTAGAGGTCCGGTTTCTTATGAAGCAGAAAAATAGTTTTTGTGGGTTAAATGAATAGTATAAATTCCCTCAGCATAACTCATTCTCATGTCATTCCAGACTTTCTCTAGCTGAAGATAAACTGAGATGTTGTACATAATGTCTAGGTTTTCTCAGTGTTTGTAATGCCAATGCATGTCTTCATCCGGTTGACGGTCCAAAAGGCGCTTACATCCATCATAAAGCAATCTTTTCGACTCGTTCATCTTACACCGGCTAATTTACTAAAAACATTTTTAACAAAATATTAATCGTCATTGAAATGATGGTTGTAAGTCTGTGCACACTAAAACAGACGACTCTTGTAAATTGCACATAATCGCTGAATTGTTTACAACAAAGGTTGAACGTCATATGGAAGTACATTTTTTCAGTATAGACATGTCATTTATTACCGGTGTTTTGTCGTCGTGTGTCTGCTTCAGCATTTGTGAGCTTAATGATATATTTGTGAAAGGTCAGGGGTCACACATTCGAATCCCTAGTGAATGTGTGAATGGACGACCGCTACCTTGAACCCAACTGTAATTTTTGAAACGTGAATATTGCACAAACCTGTTGTTTCGCTTCAAAAATACTTTTTTTTCTCTGCTTTGTTTTATAGATTACTTTTATGATGAGAGAGCTTTGTTGGATGTTGGACACCATTGAATAGCATTACAAATAACTAGAATATTGTGTTCAGTTGGAGAAAGTCAAATACACATGCATGGCATTCCATTTTGTGAGAATTAGTACTTTTTTTATATATATGTTCTTTTCTTGAATATTATTAAGGCGAGTTTAGCAGTAGCCAATCATAAACTGAATACTTCATTACATATTTGTGCGCTATGTAGTCGCTTTAGTTTTCACATGCTTTTAGACAGGTCATTGGTCAATTACATTTATTTATTTAGCATACGGTTTAATTCCAAGTCTGTTCAATGTATACATTTTACAAATATGTCAGGGAACCCATGACGTTTGCACTGCTAACTCGACACTTACCAATTGAGCTACAAGTTTTTGAACAGAAGCCTTGTCTTTGTTTCGAGCAGATCACAGATTACACCATGCTGCCAGACACAGGTTGTCTGTCAGACAGACTGAGGGTGTGTCTGCAGGAGGGAGACGAGAACCCGCGAGATTTCACCTCTCTCTTCGACACGTCACTTCTGAAGCTGCATACAAACACTCTTCCCTCAGTCATCGAGTAAGAACCTGCTTTCAGACACTAAAACATGTCGACATTTTGAACTGTTGTAAATTATCGTTTTATATTTTTATTTTTAGTGCATACAAGCAGTTGAATGTCAAACATGAACCTTTGCAGCTGATCACACCACAGTTTGAAACCCCTCTGCCCCCACTGCAACCAGCTGTGAGTTTGTTTCCCTTCTCACACATTAACCTATGGATTCATGCAAAGTTGTGTTTACTTGTTGCACTTGGGAAAGAAATAAATAAATATGTCTTAACCCGTTTGTCAGTATTTAATGGCTTTCTATACCTTTGAATTTCAAAGACTTGCCCTACATTATATTTCCTGAGAATATTATTACATTTGGTCATGATGTCAGCATCGTTTCAAATCTGCATGCTTTTCCCTTTATCATAAAACATATCCTGGCAACAAGACTTAGAAACTTATTGTGAGTCTTGAATAACGTGATACAGCACAAGCAGCGTGTCCAGTGTAATCTGTATATAATAAGCTGCAAACACAAGTAGATAAAACTGATAGACAGTCTTTGTGTTTCTACAGTTGTCATGTAAAACAGTCCACCTTCACTGAGTCTTTGTGTTGTGTTCAGGTCTTTCAGCCGGCTTTTCGGGATCTGCCACCACCCATGCTCGACCTTTTCGACCTCGACGAGACTTTTTCTTCAGAGAAAGTCAGACTGGCTCAGCTCTCAAATAAATGTGAGTTTGTGTTTTGGCAGTCTTCCATCTCAGAATGACCGTAGAAAGCCTAAACAACTATTTGCAATTGACTGCTGTGAAAAATTACAGCATTCCATGTAGGTCCCATTGCACAAAAGGTCTTCATTTACAAGTATTTTCAGTTCATAGCTTACACAAGGAATGTGGCACGTAGTTAGCCAACACAAAATACCTATTTTACCTTTAAAATAATTACAAATAAATAAATAAATTGTTGTGCAACCATACAGTCACAATTGTTATATATTACCTATAATATTAATGGATCTCATTTCTCCTCAGGTACTGATGATGATCTTGAGTTCTACGTGCGTAAATGTGGAGACATTTTAGGAGTAACGGGGAATTTAGACAAGGACAAGAGAGAAGCAAAGCACTTACTGGAACATGTCTTCTTCCAGGTGGTGGAGTTCAAGAAGCTCAACGAAGTGAGTCAAACATTTTCCATGTTACTTTCCCATTTATTTGGTACTGAAGTGACAGTTACGAACTGAAACTGTTTTTTTCTTCCTTTTCTCAAGGAACATGATATTGACACAACAGAATCGCGGTTCAACATATTCTGAAGTCAGTAGTCATGTGGCAGTGAGAGAAATTGTGTTTGTTTATATACATATACAAAATACTACTAAAGCAGTGATTCTTATGTATTTAGTACGGTTGCAGTTTAAGTCCAACAACAGTGGTTTATCAGAACACATTGTTTATCAGAATTCAATCTCTGCCACCACACATGCCTGTTTGCCACATTAAGTACACCACTAATTTCATAGTTTTGTTAATAAATATGTCAAGATTTGCAATAGCGATGTTTTTCTATGGTTGAACAAATATGTATACACATGTGCATGTCATTTAAACCTGGATTTTTTTGTGAAATTCATATACAAAGGAATCAACACTTTCTAGGTCACTAATCCAATGTCTACAAATCTTTTTAGATTTTTATCCATGGTTTTCCCAATAAAGCATTAAAGATGCCTTTTGTATTATTGTCAAGTTTAGTGGTCAAATGTTTGGGCCCGACAGTATTCAGCAGCCTACATTGTCAAAGATGAAATGGTAAAAAAAGATATACTAGTAAATACCAGGCAAATACATCCACCATTTAGTGTCAACATTCCCATATGGTCAGTACACTCCATCAGTTTTTTAATTGCACTTCACTTTATTTTTAAACCCATTTACATGCAGTATAGATACATTTATAGAATACATTTACATGTGTGATGGTACCATTCTGGAAAACATAATGATGCCTGTCAAAAAAATATCAAAATGAAAATCACAGATTAACATTTGAACACTTAAAATGAACATACATACCTAAAATATCAAATGGCCAAGTTTGAATAACTCTGGTGTTCATCTCTGAGCTCAGACATTGTTGGAACTTGACCGGTCTTCACCATTTCTTTCCAAGAGCGCTGAAGCTCCTCTGAAACATATGGATGAGGCGATGTTCCTGACAATATCATTGACACATCAGGGGGTGCTGATGGGTTAATGGGACTCCATGAGGTCTCCAAGCAGGACTTTGGACTCTCCGTTATGGGCTTCACAAAGGACACCTCCCATGAGGGGTGCGTGGTGGTCAGGTCAACACACGACAGGTCCAGAGAGTCAGCCAACTTGGGCTTTTGAAATTTCACCCTCTCATAGGGTGTGGAGGACTTGCCTTCCACCGGACTGCTTAGATCTGTATTTAGGGTGTTGCCTGGGGAGAAAATGTTTTTGCTGACAGCAACCAGAGGTGACAAAATATTCAAGGAGTAGTTCAGTCGTGGTAAAGCTGTTGAGTTAGGATCCAAATACTCTAGCACAACACCTTTACTTGGTTTTAGGAGACCATCGGATGAAACCACAGAGAGCGATATGCTTTGATCTGTATAAAAGCCTTTGTCAAGGTCTGACAGTGGTGTGCCCTCATAGCTCCTGGTCAGTTCTATAAAATAAATGTTGAATCATTGCATTTAGACCTGATATACGACCAAGACACAGAGAGATTACACTTGAGAGGGTTTCATAAATTGAGACATTACCAAATCTGTCTGGTCCTGAATCCATGAGGAAGGTTTGGAGTTAATTGGATGCAGCTTGTATTTATAGCTGTGCCTGATGACGTCATGTATAGGTAATTCTTTAGGCTAAAAACTCGTTTTTAAAACACTTGTAACATATTTTTGTAATGAAAGTTATATCGCTATAACTTTACAACAATAACTGCATCGTAACAATTTAATGGCCGTAAGCGGTTTCAGACATTCTGCGACTTTATACGCCTCTGCGCAGACAGATCCACGTATGACATCAAAGTACCAGGAGACCAAGCGAAGGCCAGAACGTTCTCGCGGTACTAAGATGTCATACATTCATCGGTATGTGCACAACTTTTTAAAACATTTACATTCGCATTTATTTATTTGGAAAACGCTTTTATCCAAAGCGACTTACAAGTTGTAAAGCATATAACATTTTGTAAACACGCTAAATAGTGCCGTTAGTTTAGCGCTAGTAAAAGACATAAATCAAAAATGTAACCACATCTCGCTTCAGTATTAAGTCCATTACATACATCCTCAATTTCCCTTGTTTAACATGGCTGACGGTGTCTTTTTATTATGATAAAAACTCTGTTGGCAACATGTTACAAGTTAATTTGGATAAAAGCGTCTGCTGAATAAAAAAATGTAGAAACATAAATATATTCAAATCAAATTGATAAGTTACAAACATTTAAGAATGTTGTCAAGCAGTTTGGCAGAAAATTCATTTCAGAAGATATGGGAAATACAAATATAATGTATTTTGTTCAGAAAACATGAAAAACATGAAATGTCAAGAAAACAATACACTATTTTTGTCTAATATGGTATACTGATGTGGGTTTTCTAAATGGTGGCGCTCTTATCAGAAAAGGAGAAGAAATATCTAACATTTCTGAACGTGCGCGCGCAACCTCTGCCGCTGACGTCACCCGCGGGAATGGATGTGAAAAGAAGCGCGAGATAGAAACTTGAGCGCGGAGGAGCAGCTGTGATCCTGTTGAGCTCCGCTGATGTTTTTATATTATAACGTGTCTTGTATTGGCAATCGACATTCTTAATAACATCACTGATGTTTTTGTCGTAGTGTGTCTTTAGCACCACATCCTCTTAAAGATCTATTTTATTAGCGAAATTGATAAACACACGGGGAGATGTCGTGGTGGGCGCGCGGGTAAGTACACAAAGTTGTGTTTTCTTTTCATACATTGAATGATCTCAGTTAATGACAAGCCTGTTGCAGCTGAATGTGACTTGGACATAACGCAGAGAGATGTAGAGGACTTGAACAACAAAGCTTGTATTGGTTGCATTGAACCCGCCTAAGTTAACGTTAGTGAAAGAACAATAAGACAGATTGCAACACATCGGCGAAAGTTTGTTTTCAACATTATATTATCATTAAAACCTACAACCAGCGGTGATGTAAAGAGAGTTAATGTGAGCTCTTAATCTATAGCTCTATGCAAGTTTTAGTGAACTAAATAAACAACACATTTTAATGACATGTATGTATGACGTGCCACATATTAGCCCGCTCCGCTAGTAGATGTCGAGTCTGTTTGACAAAAGTGATCGTTAACAATCATCAAACTTATTTATTCATCATTGCGTCATTAAACGAGGTTCCCGTCCAGCATTAGGCCAAATAAACATCGTTTAGCGAACAGGAATGGTGTCGGAGTCTCCTCGACACATTGTTGTCAGTATTTGATGACCAGTGTTGGCCTACAGTCTCAATACAGTTTGTTGTGTTTGTGTGAACAGCGAGGATGAAGAGGAGACCATGTGTCAAGACACAGATTCAGATGTGGCTGACCAAAAGGATTGTGGGAAAGTGAAAGTCAAGTGGACACAAGAGGAGGTATTATTACTAATATTAACCGTGTATTTTATTTATCATCATTTTATTTGCTAGAATTCATAACTGTCCCATTTTAAACTTAAACAAGACATGCATTTAATCTACCGGGGTATACCTGGTTGACATGCTTTTTTATTTGTTTGTTTGTTTTGTAAGGACGATAAGCTGCGAAAACTGGTTCTGAGGATTGAACCGAATGATTGGAAATACATCGCAAGCCTCTTACCTGTAAGTATTTCCTTCCATTATAATCCATTTAAGATTGATGCTGATTTCTGAATGACATCAATCAAAGAAACTATCTTGACGAGTTTAAACACAGACACTTGTTTCTTCAGAATCGTTCAGAGCATCAGTGTCAGCATCGCTGGTTCAAAGTATTGGATCCAGATCTTGTCAAAGGACCTTGGACTAGAGAAGAGGACGAGAAGGTATAATATCCAGAGAAAAGAGCAATAAAGCAATGTTTACATTAGAGAATCCTATTCTAGATCGCATTTCACTTTCGGTGTTGCCTTTTTATTTTACAAACTGATTTCACTGGACTTAATGCACTGTGTATAATAATGATACTTCACGAGTTCCTTTACCTGTCTTTTTTTTCCGGGGACGGGTCTCTTTCGTGAAACATTCGTAAATAAAATGAGTGATTTTTGCATAAAACGGATCTCTCTTAAACTCCTCCGGAATCACAAATACTTCGTAAAGTCAGGTTTGCTAGTAAAACGTGTGTATGTTAATGAATACCAATCATTTGTAAACAAGGCGTGCACATGCAGGCTCATTCATAATTGCCATAACCCCGCCTTTGAATTACAGCTATGCAAATCCTCTGGATTCCATTCTCATGTTTAGCATGTTATTTTCCATAAAAGCCTATATGCCTATTCATAAATAAACCAGTGTCCACCAAAGCCTCTTTAGCCAGCTGAAATAATGCCTGGTGCTCTTCTGAAAATAACCAGCTGGTGGCGCTTGAGAGCACTTTAAATGCACTGCGCGGAGACATGTTGGTTGCTCTGATAAGGAATATCCACAGAAGTAACATGTTATGAGCATCTTATTTTGATGATTATTAATGAAGATAAAAATACAATAACCAGCAATGTTAAAAGGATACTTCATCCAAATATGAAAATTCTGTGATCATTTACTCACATTTGAGTTGTTCCAAAGCAGTATTGGGTGTAACTAGGTTATACGAGGTTGTGCGAAGTAATTAGTTAGTAATTTGATGACTTTCCCCTTGAAAATGTAAAGTAAGGGATTACTCTTATTTTATCTGTAATTTAATTACAGTTACTTCTGATGTAATTGAACTAAATACTGTGTTATATATTCAATATATAGGGCAATTCAATATATTCAATATACAGGGCAACATGTCCTGGCGCTCAAGGGGGGCGTGTTCACGTGGGAAGGAAATCCCAATGCATTGATATACAAGTATAAGTGCAATAAGTAATGAAATACTTTTTTGTTGAGAGTAATTTGTACAGTAAACTTATTACACTATTGAATATGTAATTAGTAACTTGTAATTATTACTTTTTCAGAGTACTTTACCCAACAATGTTCCAAGTCGGAATAAATGTCTTTGTTCTGATTTACACTGAAAAATATATTTGGAAGAATGCTTATAACCAAACAAATCTCAACACCCATCGACTCTCATAGTAGGAAAAAAACAATGGTAGTCAAAAGTGCCCAAGAACTGTTTGCTGTTGTACATTCTTCAAAATGTTTTCTTTTGTGTTCAACAGAATAAAACAAATATAAAGTAATGTTTCCTACTATGGAAGTCAATGGGGGTTGAGATCTGTTTGGTTATAAGCATTCTTCAAAATATCTTTCTCTGTGTTCATCATAACAAAGACATTTATACAGATTTGGAAAACTTGAATGTTGCTCAACTCCATTGTCTTTGGTCAATGAATTGTTTGATCCGACTCTCCACCACTGTGATTGGACAGCTGTGTTAAAAGCGACAGTGACCAGGTCTGCGTTGTACACAGTTAAAGATTAAAACCCCCCAACAAAGACGGGGCGAAGGAACTCGTGAAATATCATTATGATACACGTCTCATCAAAGTGAATTTAATTCAGTTTGTCATAAATAATACAGAACGTTTGAGTGCACCATTTACACAAGTTGGGGAGCAGGTGAACCTTTTTTCCGTACCAACTGACATTTAGAAAATACGAACATTTACGTCAGACAGACATTATGAACGGTTGACAATTGATTGAACAAATCATTGGTTAAAACCCCTGCATATAAGTTGGATGTGTTACGTGTCCAGGTGATTGAACTGGTGAAAGAGTATGGCAACAAGCAGTGGGCGATGGTGGCCAAGCACCTGAAGGGTCGTCTTGGAAAGCAATGCAGAGAACGCTGGCACAACCACCTCAATCCAGACGTGAAGAAGTCCTCCTGGACTCCAGAAGAAGATCTCATCATCTTCAAGGCTCACTGTGTGCTGGGCAACCGCTGGGCGGAGATTGCCAAACTACTTCCTGGAAGGTTGTTGAATTAGGATGCGTCTTTATATTCATGCTTACAAGTACTCGTACTCATTATTGCATAGCTTGTTTTAAGCAGATATTTCAGCACAAAACTCCACAGTATTGACTCTTTATCTTTATTGACTCTATATCAGAGCTTTTATAAACAATATATTTTAAGTTATTAAATTCAGTTCAATTCACACAAATGTTTGATGTTCAGTTGAATAAAAGGTATTTTTTTTTCAGAACGGACAACGCTGTCAAAAACCACTGGAACTCTACCATTAAGCGTAAAGTTGAAACTGGTTATTATAATGGGGTGGACCCAACACTTCATATGATCCATCAAACAGAGAATGAAGAGATGGTATCTGAAGAGACCAGTCAAGAACGGGTATTTGCAACCAGATGTGTTCATATTCTGAAACTAAACTGTTGAAGGTTTTCGGTTGAATGTTTTATTGTGTTTTTGTAGGTGGAGCTCTCTTATGATGGATCCACTGAGGGAATTCCAATCCAGATAATAAAGAGGGTATAAGAATTTATTACACATCTTCAATCTCCAGCATGTTCATGTTTCTTCAATTTAACTACAACTTCTGACAGGAATTGAAGGGATTTATGGGTTTGGACAGGACATTTGTAATGAGGATGAGGATGAAAATTACAGGTCATTCCACATGTTTTATGCTATGCCGTTCGAATCGAAATAGTGTAAATAATGTGTCGAAAGCAACCATGATATTAAATATGATCACTGATATTTTGATTACACTGTGATTGTTGTAAAACTACAACTAAACAGTTGACAGTCTGGGTATTAAAAAGGATATTTGGTTCAGTTATGTAATTTGACGTAATGGCACCATCATGCTTATTCGCTTAATGTTTCATTGTCTCTAAATAATGTTACAAGCCTACATCTATTTCTGATGCCTGTCTATTTCATTTGCCACAAACTCAGTCTTTCCACTGCATATCGATTTTTCTACATAGAAACCATTTTTAATTCCTCCTACAGTGAGTACTAATAATCTACAGTCCATTAAAAAAAATGATACACGGCACTTATTTCTACTGCCTAAATGTAGTTTGCAACACTGCAAAATTGTGAAAAGCACTTTATGAATCTAATTGAAAGTTTGTTACAAAATTCAGTCCGACGCTCCAAACAGATAAATGGTGTTTCTAACACCTATTATCTTTTATAGGATCCTGATGTACATGAGAAAGCAAGCACCGCTCCTACCAAAACTGCATCTCCCAAGACACCCAAAGCTCAAAAAAAACCCGGAAGTGAAGCGGACACGTCTGGATCACCTAACGTGTCCACCTGGGTCATGGACAGCTCAGGTTTCCTCTCACCCTTCGGCCGCCCCTACACTGAAGGAGGTGATGGAACTTATGGATGGGGTAAGTCTTAAAAACACTTGTGAGCTTGGTTTAAGTTCTTCAATCGTAAGTTGCGGGTTAAAGAGTTAAGGATAGAATTGACATTATTCTCAGAGGAATGACCCTGGTATGCTGTGTTGTCACTGGGCTGATAATAAAAGTGATTTTTCTCTCTGAAGGATCTTGAAGGCTGGTGTACGATGTCAGACTTTGACCTGCCGGAGGAGAGTCAGAGTTCCGAGCTTCTGCAGTTTCGTCTGGAGGGAAGCACCCTGCAGGAGCTCAGCAAGGGCAGTAAAGGGGAGCTCATCCCCATCTCACCGGGCGGAGCCACACCTCCGTCGATCTTAAGTCGACGCAGTCGTCGGCGAATCGCTCTTTCCCCGGACGCCAACGACTCAATGACCCCAAAAAGCACACCGGTGAAAATCCTGCCCTTCTCTCCTTCACAGGTACTGTCAACACTAGTTGTGTTTTGAACTGATAATGTATTTCATTATCTATAACTATATTTAATAATTATATGTTCTTCACAGTTCCTTAATATGTGGACCAAGCAGGACACTCTGGACCTGGATAATCCTTCACTTACATCCACTCCTGTGTGCAGTCAGAAAGCCATGGTCACGACCCCTCTTCACCGTGATAAAACCCCACTCACTCAGAAGGAAAACTCTCTGTGCGTTTTCGAATCCTCACCTTTCAATTAAACCTTGTTTGCTCAACTTTCCTGACAGTCATGTTTTTCGTCCTTGTAGGTTTATCACACCAAATCACAAGTCTTACCTGGACACAACGCCACGCACGCCCACGCCATTTAAAAACGCAATGGAGAAATACGGCCCCTTGCGGCCACTGGTGAGAAAAATACAATCCATGAATTCACATGTCGTCACACGTTTTTCAGACCTTTAGTTTGCTATTCTACTGATGAGGCTACGCTATATTGAACGTCATTTTTGTTTTGGATCTCTTCTGAAGCCTCAGACCCCAAATCTGGAGGAGGACCTTAAAGAAGTGTTGCGCAGTGAGGCAGGGATCGAGCTGATAGTAGAGGATGAAACTCCTACTGGAAAAAAACGTAAACAAATGGTAAGAGATGCTCTCTGGGATTTGATTGCTCTGTGTTCTTGTGGCAAGTGTTCGTGTACCCACTTCTAGTCTGGGATATATTTTGTGATCGTTTAATTTGCTTTTATTTACTTGTACAGCACCGGCCTCCTATGAAGAAAGTGCGTAAATCTTTGGCTCTCGATGTCATTGACTGCAAACACCAATGTAGACCCTCGGTACAAGAGATTCAAAAGGTACAGAAACAAGACTAATTAAAATTCTCCATTTGGATAATATCACTGTATGCATTATGTGACAGTTTTGAATTCCATTGTAGGTTCGAGCAGCACGGTCACTTCCTCTCGTGAAGAAAGAGGAGAACGTGTTGGATCAAGGATTTATTCTTGGACCCAACGATAGCGGGCCGACCACCACATGCGTGTCTGCAGAATTAAAATCAGTTTCTCCTTTGCCTGTGAGTGATGTAAGATCATAGAATACCAAAGCATGTTTTCATATTTATTCTTTTATTAATAAGCGCTCATTTAAACAATTTACTCTTCTTTTCTTGATAGATGTCTCCAGCCTGGGAAACTGTCGTATGTGGCCGGACGAAAGACCAGTTAATCATGACGGAGAAAGCGAGACGTTACCTTCGCTCTTTAAAGTGTCACGCCCCAAGCCGAGCCCTCATACTTTCCTGATCCGACGCTGACATCTAAGCATGAAGCTTCCTTAAACATCATTCCAAAAAATAATGTGGAAACTTTGAGTTGACTTCTATGTAAATGTCACATAGTATTCGTTGAAGAAACGATTGTTCGGGCTTGCATTGATAAGACACTTTAACGCTGATAATGCTCTTATTTGATTTTCCATGGCATATTCTCACGTACATAAAACAATCCTTCCTTGAACCCTGTGTGTGATCGGTGTCTCGAAAGTATGTATTGATAACACGTATGACAGCAATCATACACACAGATGTTTTAATGCCAATGTTCAGTGGCATGTGTGTCAAGATGAGAGTAATCAGGTTGAGGGTTGTTTGTCTTAACATTTTCTGTAAGAATAAGGCATTTTTCAGCTCATGTGGTCAATTTGCTGTATATACAGTGTGTGTATATTAAATGTGATAGACATTTGTCTGCTTGTGTTGAATTCAGAAGTGTTATTTGGTAAATATTACTTTGCATCTTTCTAGAAACAAATTTTAGAATCAGAAGTCGTGTGAAACTGGTGCTTTATTACAATGTGCACATAAACATGTTGATGTTTTTCTTAATGGTGTTAATGACAAAAGTATTAATGCGCAATAAAAGATCCATAAAAAGGCTGCAAACTGTCAAAACAACCGTTTCAGGTGTCGTCCTTGTCTAAGAACCTATGATAACGGTTAGTTGGCTTTGTGAATTGTAATGAACCAACTTCTGTGAAAAATTTGCACATTCAAATAGCAGATATAGATGAAAACAGCCTCATAAATCATAAAGAGTGACGCTAGGAAATAACTTCTTGCTCACTGTAAAACTGTTCTGGGTAGTGTTGCACCAGCAATTCTTAAATTCTTTCATAAATTAACGTAAACCTTTCACTAGAGGCTTTGTAAATAAATCTATATGGTATTCGGTTGCACCATTTGGTCTTAAGGCAGAACGTAGCTAGTAGTTCTTAAGCGCTTCGTAAAGTTATGTGTAGTCGCATATGATGTTTACCTTTAATAGTCCAACAGGAGCCTTTAAATTCCAGAGAAAAGTCAAAAGTTGTGTTGAAGTGTTGTGTATTTCAGACATTCTTTATGTATACTTGCTTTACCTCACATAATAACGGTAGAATATTTTTGTTATTAAATACAATGCTGCCTAATCATGAATAACATAATAGGTATTTTAATAAATATTTTAGGTTAAACAAATTGAAAAAATAAATGACGATTTAAAATATTTAAAAACTAAAACAACTGTAGTTTTACTCGACATTCTTCAAAACTTTAAACATAAGTGACAATACTGACAGTCACTAACCTTTTAAAAATCACATTATGTGATAACATTTATGATTTGTGATGACAATAACCGTGTATTCTAACATAGTGTGTCTATCTGCCTGTGATGTGCATGTCAAAATAAAATCATCTTTTTATATCATTAAAATCACCCATATTGCATGTCATTTATTATTGCGTAATTAAGGCTGTACTGTTTTAATCAGCATTTGTTTATGAATCTAACTTGAAATATGTTATTCATGAAAGGTAGTATTCTATGTAATAATTTTCCTACCGTTATTATATGAGGTACGTCTAAATCAGGAATGTTTTGAAATTCACAACCTTTCAAAACACCTTTTCTCACGAATTTAAAGGCTTGAAGTGGACTATTAAAGGTTAACGTCATATTAATGGGACTGCGCATAACTTTACGGAGCGCAAAAGAACTACTAGCTACCTTCTGTCTTTAGACCAAATGGTGCAACAGAGTAACATACAGAGTTAGTTACAAACACATATAAGAAGAACTTATGAATGGCTGGTGCAACACTACCCAGGTGTATTGTGGTTGGTTTTATATTCTGCTGAACGAACTTCCCAAGAGCAGAACAGAGCACAAAGAGTAAGTAGATCTACATGAAGGTGTACAAAACTGGTGATAAGATATTCATATCACTTGTCAGTATAGTTGGAAACAATTTGTAACTTTCCATATTTATTAGTGGGGTAACACAAATAAATGCCATTTACAAAAGTAGGAAACTTAAGACAAACTGACATACAAAAACCTTGAAATGAAACGGTGCGAAAAAGAAAGCATTCTAGAAATGCAGTTTCATTTTTGAGATGTCAGCATTGGTCTCCAGCACAATGCTTTCAATCCGCTTGTTATACTGCTCCAAAGTATTAAGGAGACGTTCATAGATCTCCTAAAGAGGAAATAAACAAAACATGGCATTAACACCACACCAGCTCATTTAAACAGAGCTGAAACAAGTCAAACTGAGAAACTTTACAGTAAGCTCACCTGGGCTTTCTGGCTCCGCTGGTTACACTTCTCTCTCAGCTTTTGCATCTTTTCCCTGAACTGTTTGGTTTCACGGTTGGTTTCTTCTATTATTTTTACAACTTCCTCCCGTTTCTCATGAATTTTATCATATTGCCTGAGGAAAGTTCATTTCATCAAGTAAAACAGGGTTCATACACTTTCTACCAATGCAGTCACAGCAGGTTAGGTAAACAATATTCACTCATCTATACAAATACTGACATTCTTTCCCAAAATGTAGAAAATTCAGGTCTAGAAAATTGTCTTTATAAAATTCTGTGTATTAATAGATGAGTTACAAACCCTGTAAAACTTGCATTATAAACCAGACGTTTTAGATGGCTGCAGGGAGCTTAAGCCTAAAGTATGCATGCAGACATTTATATTTACCCATCAACAACGATGTTTAATACTCGAAGGTGCCAAAAATACATTTTGATAAGAAGAACATGATGAAATGTCTACACACAAGTCGATAAAATGATGGGTTCAGATTACCCTTCTCTTACCCATATATGTTTTTGACTTGCTGATCTTTCACTTCTTTCTTCTTCTGTCGACGAATTTGATGCTTTGACTCTTTGTCAAATTTCATGGCGAGAGCTCTCTTCAGCTGTCCTTCCTCAGTGCTCAAACTCCTGAGCTCTTTCTGCAGTGCTTCATTCATAGCTGCTAAATCCTGAACCTGGAGCGATCATATACAGTGTTACATTATTCCAGATTCAAATCAATCCGGCAAACATTCTGAAGTATTGATGCTTTTCAGTTCTGTATGTTTTATGCACCTTCTCCTTCTGCTGGTTGGTTTGACACATGCTGTTCTGCAGGTCCTGCAGCTGTTTGAGTAAAACCTGAATCTCTGCCTCCACCTGACCTGCACACTGCACCAGCATCTGAAGCTCCACCAGCCTCTCATCGGCCAGATCCTGTCACAAGACACGTCAACCAATCCATCACTATTAGAGAGATCAGTCTGAAACCCATCACGGGTAGCTTATCCAATACTGATGTTATTTATAGCATAGGAAGTGTATTACAACAACACATACTTTGGACATCTTGATGTTTTTCACATTCTCTTTCATCCGTTCCATCTCATTTCTGAGCTCTTCGGGCGACTCCACGATCTGAGACTTGAGCTTGACTATCTCATCTTTCAGTGTGGCCACTTCCACTCTCCGCTGACTCTGTAGAGTACAAAACATGCGTCGCACACAGACGTAAATTCACTTTAGTTCTGTAGTGGCAGGGTGTAAGTCTAATAAACATATGTACTCATACATACCAGTTTCTGTGATATTTCTGCAATTTCTGTCTTGCACTGTGCAACATTTTCATTCATGGCACTCTAAAAGAAAAGTCAAAATTAAGAATCAAACAATGGGGAAAAAATTGAGCTGTGCATTGAAAGTGTTAATAATAGTTAATGCATCATGGAAAATGAACGCAATTTAAAATGTTAACGCTTTTAACACACCCGCCCCAGACATAAGTAGGTCCAATTTGATGCTTGCAACAACTAACTGCATGATATATGGTGTACTGTCAGAAAGAACCCTAAATGAATAAAGATGTCGGAGCTTTTGTCTCATGTTTATTTAGTTATGCAACCACACAAGCACATATCATGCCAGTGCTTTTTTGTTCAGAGAACTACGAGTGCACATGTTATGTTGATTTTATACAACAGTTAAATAAATAAGAAATTACGAGATATTTTATAGCATTGTCTGTTTTCTTAATTTTGAACAAAAGTTTTACCAATAAAGCCTCAGTAGAAGTGTGTCGTGGTTTAGTTTCTAAATGAATGCGCTTCATAATGTGAATCAAATAATCTGTGGCTCATTCATAAAGAGTCATTTACTTCATTCCGAACGATTTCAGTGAATCTAATGATTAATGACGTTGACCGCCACTTACAGGCAGTTTTTGATTCTTCAAAGATTTTTAACTTCTTTATTTTTAAAATAAAGAAGTTTAATACTAATAAATTGGTGAGTTTGCCCAAAAAAGAATATTCTGCTTATTTACATTTACGTACCCTCATGTCGTTTTAAACATGAATAACCATTTATTTGGTGAAAAGGAAGCTATTTCTTAATATTAGTAACAAAAGTATTTTGGTAAATAATTATACACAAAAAAAAACGAAATGATGGCCTGTTTTAGCTTCTTAACATCTGAAGCTACTTTCTGTATTTTCTTATAATGGCTTTAAATTACATTTTGGCCCTATATGTGATGTGTGATTAATTCCACATCATGTCATTAATTAGATTAGACATTTTAATCACTTCACAGCCCTAAAAAATGCATACAAGGTCACATGTGACAAACATTTACAGTAAAAGTCTGATTACGTGTAATTTGTATATTTGTACCTTGTTGACAGCTTTTTTTAGCCCCACATGGACATGGATTCACATTAACTAAAGCTGATAAATACTGTATTTCTTTAGATGTAGTTACTCACCACATCCTGATACTCATGTTGTGTGTTTGTTGTCAACTCTGCCAGAGCAGACGCCAGCTCTTTAGCCTCCGCTTGCTGTTCTGGTGGTATGATGCTGCACACAGAGAACACGTTTCATACTTATAAACTTGGGGTTCAGTTGTGATAAAGGCAATGCATGCCAAAGCAATTCTGCACTTACCTGAGCTTCTCAATCTTTTTTTCAGCGTCCTTAATTTCTCTTGTGTATGCCTGGAGTCTGTCCATATCTGACCTCTGGGGAGAGGAAGGACGTATGAAGTGCAAAGAATGAAGAACAATGTGGCAATTTAAAGAATTGATTCTATAGGTTGATAAATCATCATCTGATAAAGCCTAACTGGTTAAATTATTCTCTAACAATTGTTAACATTCCTATTACCATCATAAGTTTCTTCAAACAAAAGAACTTAATCTTACAAAACTCTGCTGGTGGGCAGCGGTTAATTCCAGCCTCTGCTTTCTGAAGTGAAGGAAATTCTGGATTGCACTCAGTGTGGTGATGGTTCTCTTTGCCTCTGTAAAGTGATGATGAATAATTTAGCATTGCTTACAATAAACTTTTTAAATGTTAAGTAGTGAAACACTGCTGTTAAATGTTACGTTAAAATGAGAAAAATAACACGACTTACTGGGGTTAAGCAAGTCATTCAGTGAGAAGTCATACACATGACAGAGTGGTAAGAACTGACACCTGAAAGAAACAAATACAAACCATTTTAGTGCCAAGAAACCTCTCAGCTTATTTACTACATCAACAAAATAAAAGTCACTGAATGATATTTTTTTAAAATAAAAACTCCATTACTTACATGCGCATGTAAACACTCATGATCGGTGAAACCCACTCATAAAGCATTGGGTATTGAATATTCTCAGACAACGGCACCTGGGAAAGTCAACAGTTCACAAATTATTTGAATATTGTACATATCAAAAATCTGATGTAACATCAAGTTAACAGATCAGCATCACTCACCGTGTAATGGCACTCGGGCTTAAAGCAAAAAAGCAGCTGTAATATTCTCATGTAGAGTCTCTGAATAGATTCCGACTGCAATTGAAAACAGGCGTCTGTAAATATTCCACTTACAATAGTTTATCATCAGGGATGCTCAGATACCCTTTCTTTATGACCACGTACCGATATTTCTCATCTGGAACTGGAGGTGGCAATTTTCCAAGAACAAGATCCTAAAACTAATAAAAATTGTTTCTTTTTGACGAACAACCGCCTAAAACACATTATGAAAAAATAATTGTATGTGCTTGTCAAAAACGTATAAAGCACAAATCTGTTTAGTTCGCTCAGGTATGTCACGTGAGGTGTTGGTCGTTGGTATCGGTGTCTCTTTAAGAGTACATAGCTTGGTATCGGACCCAATATCCGTATTGGTGCATCCATATTTACCATGACAAATGCTCTCAAGTCAGAACTTTAGCACAATAAAGATGTTTCAAATACAGATGCCAAGAATTACTATAAAATAGGCTGGCCAATATACTGGTGGTATATCGTTGATGTCCTTCCGAAACCTCAGATGAGGAATTGGAAAAATCACGGCTCTTTTAAATGATCAAATTACATGCACTTTTTAATAGCTATTATTGGTCAGATATTTGCAAAACCCAGTAAGAAACACAAAGGGTGACTAACAGTAATGATTTATGGCATTCACGAAATATGTTGAAAAGCTTTAGAAGGATAGCAGCGACATCCAGATGTGACCGTTAATAAGACTTAACCAGACTTCCTTTCAGAATTAAAGGGATGCTTCACCCAAAAATTTTAATTCATCATTTATTCACCTCAGCGTTATTCCATACCTGTATAAATGTCAGCGTTCTGATGACCACAGAGAAAGATATTTAGAAGAATTTCATTTTTGGGTGAAGCATCCGTATAAGAACTGTAGCAATATTTAAATGAAATACCAGTGAACATGCCACAGAACAAAAATGTATCCGACTACAAGTTAAATAATGTACCTTTGGGTTGGGAGTAATGTCATTTTTTGTAAAATGTTTGGCTTCTTGTCCGGTCAAAACTTCAGTTCTGTAGAACTGCACGATGACATCCACCTTGTACACAGGGAACGTGTTTTCAGTCATTCCTGCTGCAATGAAAAACACTTTTATTACTATCACATTGCAACCAATTTCCAAACCTTGATGCCCTTTCTGGTGCAGTTTTCATAATGGACCAACACGGATACAAACATCACTGAAAACTGGTGATAATAGCACAGAGAGTGGAATCATTGCGTTTCATCAGAAAATTGAGCATTCAATCAACATTCTTTGAATCAAAGCAATATATTAGCTAATATACAAAAACTACACTGCAGTAAAACATCTAGTGTAGTAGTCTCTCTCGCTGTACTTTGATGTTTTCCAGGTGTTTAATGCATTTGGCCAATGACCAGAGGTTTTCACCCACATCACAATGGATGTTTTCAATAAATATCTCAGTCTCTTGTTGTAGTGAATCAGGGGCATGTTTCAATAAGGAGGTTCAACCAACTCAGGGTTAAACCTTGAACTCAGAGTTGGTTTACTTAGAAATTAGAAACTTTGAGTTTTTGGTTTCAGAACAACTGATTTGAGTAAGTTCAATTTACTCTGGGTAGGCTCACCCTGGGTGAAGCCGGTCCACCACGACCATAAAAAGCCATCATCAATGGAGCTCTGATATGACGATTCACCATGAAAACGGCACAAAAAAAGCAACATGGCGGCAGAAAGCACTTAAGAGTGTGGCACACTTTCAGCTCTGCATGCAGTGGGTTAACTGATGTGCTGAAAATGACTTAAGTTAAAATGAAAAAATATAAATGTACCAATAAACAAATAAATGTATCATTAAAGAACGAAACAACAGAAATAAAGAAAATCGTATGTTCTCAGTCGTCATGAGTGCTCTAGTTACGCGAATGAGACGTCATGGTGTATAGGTCACCTCTAGGGCGTCAGACTTTCGATCAAAGCTAGACTGATCGCCGGTTCTTACCCTCCTCTGAGCAGATTTCAGTTGGAATGGCTGCATGTCAAAATTAGTTGTATATCTTTATCGCTTCATTCCTGAATGTTTGACTATATTTATTAATTTCATGTACTTTATTTAGTCATTTCTCATTGTCCATAGAAAATTAGGCTCTGATGTAATACATGTACGTTGGCTGATGTTACTGATGTAAGGATGGGTGAGATGTATCTAATACACTGTTAAGAAAAACGGTACAGTTTTAATAAAAATGCACCGGGAAATGACAAAATTCCACTGGGTCCAAAATTGCTCTCTGGAAATCAAAGTACACCCCAATGAATGAATGAATGCAGCCTCTTCATTCTGAATCCTCTATAAAAGCACATATGACATAGAACTCACTGAGATGGTCTCTGTGTGATCATAATGTTGTCATGATGACTGTATTAATGAATAAAGTACACCACTTGCTCTTTAAAACGGGGAGAGAAGGAAATAAACTCTGGGTTTCCCAAAGAAAAGCTGCTCCCGACCAGGTTAGGTTCACAGAGTAGGTTTCTATGGTTACTGACTCGGAGTATAAGTGACCTCTACTTTAGAAACAGGCTTGAGTTACCCCTTTATCGGGTTTGACAGACCTCACATTCTGAAAACTCAGAGTTTCCCTCAGTTCAGGGTTAATGTAGTCAGAGTTTTCACTAAACCTCCTTTCTGAAACTGGCCCCAGGACCCCCCAACTAATTCCTAACTTGGGTTATGGAAAGAGGAATATGGGGATAAATACAGTGTTGTAAATTAGGGATGGGCCCAAACCCTGCCAGTATTATATTTTGATACTTTAGGCAAAATGATAAAAACCTGTCAAATACAACAGGTCAAGTAACGTTACACATGCAGCAAGCGCTAAAAACGCAATTTGAGAAAGTACACAAAAGTTATTAAAACGATCGAACTTTGAGAGATCCACGAATTTTTTTTAAAGAAATAGGTTTTGGGCAGTTTAACGTTACCAGTAAAAGCTTCAACGCTAAGGTGCGTTAAAAAACAATAACAAAACCTTGTGGGAACATACAAGAATCATACAAGTCAACGACACAAAATTCCGTTACCATCTTTATCACAGTGTTGATCCGACATTACTGAAGATATAACGAGACCTTTAAAAGAGAACGAAACGAAATATTTTACCAACCAGTTTCACACTTACGTCCCGCGCCGACAACTGAAGCAAATTTGAACTTTAAGCGCCACCGTCGTCACTTCCTCCCAAACGTTCCTCGTTCACTTGCGTCACGCCTCGTTGCTGGGGTTTTCATTTAGCGCCCCCTATTGAACAACTATGCGTTGCCATCAAATTCAAAATGCGTGAAGTTACTCGTTCTGATCAATGTCGTATCTAATACAACTTTCTAATAGTTCTCTTTCTTAAAAAGTTGATTTTCTAAGTTTATTAAACAACTATTTATAATATCATAATTTATTTATGTAGTTTTTTTCATTTGTTTTTTCTTCTTTAATTCTTCTTTTAGTATTTTTTATTGTAAAAATGTTGGAATTCGAGCTGTGCTCCATCAGCTCTTGATTGTACATGTTTCTGATGTAAGATTGCCTTTTTGTTAAGATTTGTTTAAAACTTTAAGAAGTTAGAAGGGTCGCGTCGTCCGCATAGGCAAAGTTTCTGATTGGTCGGTTGGCTGACGACGTCACTATTCAAAGGCGCAAACCCGTTTCGTTGATTATGTAAGGAACGTTGTAATTTTGTCTCGTCGGTTGATTGTAAAAAAACAATAATACTCCAAACTGTCTAAGGGAACGTCTCTCTCATTCATAATCTGTATGTTTACCCTGTTCAATAAATCAGGCGCTGCTCTGGGTCACCTAAAACAGCGCTGTCGGTAAACTGGATTGCGCAATCTAACCAGAATATGACTTAAAGTACCGCGAGAGTGATTACAACGTTGTGAGTTTGAATCGTTCTCGCGGTACTTTATGTTATACTCTGACCGGTCCACGCAACTGCGCATGGCGTCTCACACCTGATGTCTTCCGCATTGGCACGTTACAGGTGTTGTGTGTGTTTCTCCACGTCAGATACTGTTGTTGTTTTCATCATCATCGTCACATAAGCTTCAGTTGTTGGGGGATCGCTGACTGCACAGATATGTCATCACAAGAGTCTGAGGACAGCTACGATTTCGTCTTTAAAATCGTTCTGGTTGGTGATGTCGGTGTCGGGAAAACTTGTGTGGTTCAGCGGTTTAAGACCGGAATATTCATGGAGAAACAGGGAAACACGATCGGAGTGGATTTCACCATGAAAACGCTGGAAATTCAGGGGAAGAGAGTGAAGGTTAGTGCTGTCTACCTGCAACGCTGCTCACGTGTCTTGATATTTCATACACGTTATATGTATGCCTGCATAACAAAGATATACACAAATCTTCATGTACTTTGGTGTCCAAAGTTTACACTAGTTGATATTCTGTACAATACATACAGTTTTTTTCTAGTTATCGTTAGTACGTGTAAGAAACCTCCCCAAAATCATTGAAAAACTGGATTTTTCCATCTGGATTTTTTATGACAGTAGTAACTAAGTAATGGCAAGATACCAATTTAGTATTCAGTAAAACTGTGGCAACTAGTTACCACAAAATACTACAGTAACTACAGTAAATGTTTGAAGGGGAGGAGTCAGCTCTGTTAACTTTGGCACTCATGACGTGGAGAAACTAAGAGTGAAAATACTTGTAAAGTTTGACATGAGGCTCAAAGTTCTCAGCAGTTTCAATGCATAGCCAGATTAAGACAGCTGAGTAAATGTCTAAAAAAACATTTAAAAACTCTATTTAATATAATTTTTCTTTTAAAACACTCTCAATAAGTTGTGCAAAATAAGTCATCGTTTTGAAAGTGAAGATAATAAACATGCTAGATTGGTTCAGTTGCTCACTCAGCTGACACGAGTCTCCATTGTGAAATGTCTCTGTGTTTCACTCGCTCAGCAAACATCAGCACTTTTTATTGTGAGGGTCAGTCTATTGGAGTTCCGCAAGTATTATCTGTTCGGTTCACACAGAGATGGTTGTATTGGTGTTTATTGTAATTCGTCGTGCCATTTATTGTTGTTTTGCTCGTCCCAGCCTGAACAAAAACCTGACACCCCGGGCCCTCGCTCTATTTGAGCTCTGCTTTGTTTATATAGCACAGCCAGGAAGTCAGCGAAAGGCAGACTTCACCGTTGTATAATGGCTTTTAGATCTTTGGTAAAATCTGTGTGTTTTTGTGCTATAGTTACAGATTTGGGACACAGCTGGACAGGAGCGGTTTCGCACCATCACACAGAGCTACTACCGGAGTGCCAATGGTGCCATCATTACTTATGACATCACAAAAAGAGCCACCTTTATGTCTGTGCCAAAGTGGATGGAGGATGTAAAGAAATACGGTGGATCCAACATCGTTCCTCTTTTAATCGGTGAGTGCAAAGCTGCATTGAGGTGCTGTGGCTTAGCTGTGGATCATTGTGTTAGGAGCACAAAGTTCAAGGGTTCCATCGCAAGGAACACACATACTGATAAAAGCTATAGATTGAATCCACTGCAAGTCATTTTGGATGGTTGTAGTTTTACTTTCCAGAAACACTTTTGTTATTTTATCAGTATGTTTGTCACCTGGTACTCAATTCCATGATTTAAAGGAAAATTAGAACTGTCTATAACATTTTACAATGTAAATGAACCTTACAGTTATATTAAAAGCTTAAAATGATAAAGACTTGTGGTCAAATTACTTCATTCTTTAAGTAAGATATTTTTCCTAATTATTATTGGGTTAAGGTTTGCCTGCTTAGTGCTTAAATATAAATATAAATCCAATTGTGATACTGTTATGACTGTCTAACACTTATTGTTGTCCTATATAACGTAATGGTTTATTATTAGGTAATAAATCAGATCTGACTGACATGCGTGAAGTGTCGTCGGAGGACGCACAGACCATGGCTCACCAGCTGGATTTCGTTAATGCCATCGAGACCTCAGCCAGGGACTCTGTTAATATAGAAGAGGCGTTTAACAAAATGGCCAACGAGCTCATCCTCAGACATGGCGGGCCCATGATCAATGAAACCGTGACAGACAGCTTCAAACTGAACAGCAAAGACGTGAGCGGCGAGGGCTGGGGGTGTGGCTGTTGATATCTGCCTTTAAATGAAGCAATAAAAGCTTTGGTCAGTACCCATCCAGTCATGTAAGTCAGGTACTATCACATAGTGCTTGTTTAATGCTTTTCCAGAAGGATAAACTGAAGTGATTCAGATTATGCACAGGACAAGGGAACATTCTGTGATGGTTAATAAAAAGTGTTTCCATCTGGTTTCTAATCCTGGTTAAACTGTGAAGACACTGGCTGGACGCAGTTGTCATTACTAAGGGCAAAATTCTCATGGGGTCATGGTGACTTGTTGCACAATGCAGATCTATTTTGTAAAATAATTATATCCAAATTGTACGTAAATTCATTTTCTTGATGATTTAGATTTGAATGGTAGTAATGTAACAATACATACACATAAATGCATATAAAGCTATCACTAAAATGCAGTTGATGCAGTTCATCGTTTAGGACATCGTGTGATTATAAGTATTTTACATCACACAAACATTGAGCGTTCATTCCTGCCAAATGCTTGAAATGTTGGGGTCAGCAGTATTTTCATTCAACAAGATCTTTAAAGTTCTGCCTAAAAAGCTGCCAGTAATAGTGTAGTCATGTGATTTGATGACTATAATCATGCACACGCCTTTTATAATCGATTCAACAAACCAGCAGAGTTTTAGAACCGTTCTACTGCTTTGGCGACCCTCTATAAGACTTTGTAAGAAACCACGTGGGCATTTATTTTATATATATAATATATTTAAAAAATATATATGTATAACTTTGGTTAATTTAAACCACCACAAAGACTTGTTCAGATAAAAGAGTTTAATAAACAAGGTTTTTAAACTATGATGAAAATCTTCTGGTAATTTTGGACCATTTTTAATTTATGATAATATTGCACTGAAGAATTGGGAAATAGCAGAAGGTGTTGTTTCGTTTCAAGTGGGCATAGAAATCAGAGCCATTTTACATGCAATGTCTTGTATTTATATTAGCATGCTATCTTTTCTTGAGGTTAACATCTTTGGTACGTTTACAGTATATGTGTGTCATTAATCGATGTATAAATGAAATCAACATGTACAGTATATTCAGTATACGATAGCAAATTATAAGAATGTGAAGTTTTACACATTCTTTAGTAGTTTTAAGTCAAATTTTGTACCGGATATTTGCCTAAAGTTATGAGTGAGAGGAAGGAGACAGTATTTAAGTGTGATGCGTTGTCAAATGTTGTTGAAGGTAAATAACATTTAATGAGGATTCTTGAAAGTAAAAACAGTGCCTTGTAGTTTGTTTTCATGTTACTATGCATTTTATGTCCATCAATAAAATGTTGTACTTGGTGATAAATTGTTTGTTTATTATTTTAAGAATAGAGCTTTCACTGCATAAATTATGTGTTAAACAGAGATTCAAAATAAAGTAATTTATTTTGACAAGCCCATTTTACCTTTTATTGGTTAGATATTTGCAAAACCCAGTGAGCATAAAGGGTGACTAATGATTTATGGCACAAAATTAAATCATAAAATATGAAGATAAAAGGTTTGCGAAGGACAGTGAGATGTGACCCTGTCTGTGAAAACAGTCCCATCTAGTTTTCTGCCTAAAATCATATAACAAAATGTAAAGAACATTGTGTAAAATATACACTAGTCAACATTTGAAGTGGATCAAAACCTTTCATCAAAGTTGTTCTAAATTCACGATGTGTTTCTTTAGCAATTTGTGCATAACATAAAAGTCCGTTATTAGTCTATGTTGTCATTAAAGAAATGTCATCCTTAATGGCTTTTGATAGTCTCCAGACATGATTGTTTGTCACTGGGTAGCAATTGACCTGTCACAGTTGTCCAAAATTGGGAACTGGTTATCATTCAAGGATCTAAAAGCTACACTTGAGGAAAATGCCACATTTAGTAAGATTGCAGGATTCTGACCTCAACAGGGCCATTGGGATGATGCAAGGAGGCATGACTCAGTGTGAAGTTGAAGATGCAATGGGGACGTATCAAAGTGTCATTTCGAGACCATGGAACAGGTTCAGAAGGTCTGGTAATGAGAGTCAAAGGCATGGTGGAGACAGGCAACGGGTCACAACACCAAATCAAGACCGGTACTTGACCCTGCATGCCCGCAGAAATCGTTTCATGCCTGAAGTCAGCCTGCGAAATGACCTTCGGATGCGACAGGGGTGCGAGTATACACCCAGACTGTGAGGAGACGACTTCATGAAGTTGGCTTGAGAGCCTGAGGACAAGCTGTGAGGGTGCCTCTTTCCAGAGCACACAAAGTGGCACGTCTGCAGTGGGCCAGAGAAGAACGCAGCTGGACACTAAAAGAGTTGGGTACAGTGCTCTTTACAGATGAGTCCCGGTTCTGTGTGGACTTCCTAGACAGGCGTAGGAGGGTTTGCCACAAAATGTTCTACAGCATGACAGTTTTGGCGGATTATCGGTCATGGTTCGGAGAGGCATCTCCATGGGTGGAAGGACAGAGCTTGTCATTATCGAAATGGGAGTCTGACAGGCCAAAGGTATTGAGATGAAATCTGAGACCAGTTGTGCGACCGTATGCTGGCGCAATGTGGCCAGATTTCGTGCTTATGGATGACAACGCCTGCCCACATCGAGAAAGGCTGGTGACGGAATTCTTGGAGGAGGAAGGCATCTCAAGGATGGAGTAGCCAGCCCGGTCACCCGACGTGAAGCCTATTGAGCACATTTGGGAGCAGCTACAGTCAAGAGAGCAAGCACGTCAGGTCCCTTCAAGAACATGTGTGGAGTTGCAAACAGCGTTCCTGGAGGAATGGCAAGGCATCCCCCCACAGGATATCCAAAACCTCATCCCAATATGTACAGGCGATGTAAGGCTGCGATCAATCTCAGAGTGGTTAACACTGCCTACTGATTGGTTGTCTCAATGCATAACATTTGCTTTTTTTTGTGCATTACTTGTTTCAGGCATTTGTTAAACCATGCAATTCATGCTTGTTTTACAGTACAGAGATTATTGATCTGCTGTAACATGTTCAATAAAATATTTTTTGTTGAACTGTAAAAAATTTCTTTCCTGTCTTGAGGCTTCCCACAGAGTGACTACAGTACAGTACAGTAGACTATCCAGTGCATCACCATTATGACCATTTTGCTGGCTCCTTGAGGCCCTCCAAAGGCACGACATTGTGCTCTGCAGGCAATAATGTTTAAGAGGCATTTCTAGTCCATTTTGACTTCATGTGAATAACATGAGTACCGAACAACCGACAGTTTTTTGGTGAACTTTTGTTTTCACAAATGTGTGATAAGCCTATTCACACCATGTGAGAAGAAATCATATCTGGGCATCATTAAAAGTGACGAGGAATGAAATCCCATTGATGACAACATTGATTAATAGCAGACATGAATTTATTATGAATTTTGAATAATACCTGTTCTTGTCTTAGGACAATTTTGATTAACTTTTTTGATCCACTTCAAATGTTGACTAGTGTATTTAACCATGATATCTTGTCAAAAGATTAAAATCAATGTTTAGGAAGGGAAGACCACTTTAAGTATTTTTTGTTTGAAAACAATAGCTATAATGTTGTGTTGTCTCTCAGTGCAAATCTGTACTGTGTTATTCCCAATAAAAAAGAGACAAACTAACCACAATGTAACATCAACAATGTAAAAGTAGAAAAAATAATGGAGAATGTAACGATTTCTGATATAACATTGTTTAGTACTTTAAATTGACTTCTAAACATGTATACTGGCACAATACAGTTAACAGGTAAACATGTTTTAATTCGCAGTATAACATTTTTCACAAACCAATCTACAGAAAATAACAATGAAACAACTAAAACGTACAAAAAGTTTAAGATTTTAGTTTTAAGATGTTTAAGATGTAAACTTACTGTAATATATAAAAAAGTAACAGTAATAATGTATGGAGTATTCAGCATTAAAAGGCAGCTATGAGCCCATAACATCCATGATTGGCAATGGTGTAGTTTCACATTTTTTGTTAGCACATCTGAATATCATTCTTGTCACATGTTTAAGCAAATCTGTTATGTCAGAGTACTGACAAACGAAAATGTTAATAGCACATAAAAACACTGTTTGGAAACAAACCATGTAGTTAGACTAAAATCTCTTTAATTTCTTCTGTTTCCTCAGTTATGAATTGTGCATCGAGGTTTCACCGACAGACATGTTCTAAAATTGAAAATGTGGAGTAACAGATAACAGTTACAGTAATACGAACAGAAACTAAACTGCTTTCTGGAATTTCTCCATCTCAAATATAAGTTCAACTGCAGCGTCTACATCCTCAACGATTTTTTCCGGCTCGACCAGGGCGGGGTCAAAGCGGAAGTCACGATGCCCGTGGAAGACCGTCTCTTTGATGCATTGGTTTGCATCTTTAGGTAACTCCATGTGGGGATTGTAGACTCCTGTGCAAACCAGAATCGACTTGCAGGAGGTGGCGGAGGGTGAAGCGAGCTCGCTTTCCCAACCATTGTCCATATCCACCTCCTGAGGGACAGCGTTGGGCAGCCCTGTGCCCGTCACCACATTTGCTACCGCTTTGGTGCCCTTGCTAGCCGCTCGTTCTTCCAGGTAGCGGTTGTAGAGGTTGGCACCGTAAATATCGGTCATCAGGTTGTCCCTATTTAACAAAACAAAAAGTTATGAACAAAACTTTACATTTATTCCGTGACAAATGCAGGCAGTAATATCAAGACCAGATACATATACTGTATATGATAGATTTGTACATATATCTGACAATGATTCATTTCCTGATCAGCAGATGATGATGAATCCAAATTCTATATTTATATGATGTCAGATTAAACAAACTCAATGATGCCTGTTTAAATGTGTAAGCGTCTCACCCGACGGCATAGAGAGATCTGATTGGTGTCCTCCAGCCTCTTTCTGCAGCTTGTTCTCGAATGAGGTACTCGGCATAATGATACGTCAGTTCACTGGGTTTCCCCATGAGGGCCTCGTACTTCACATCTTTGCCAGTGATCTTCTTATAGATGCTCTCCAAACACACCATAAAAGTGCCGTGACCAAATCTGACATGACAAAAAGGAAATTCATTTACAGCAACAACAAAACTCTCCATCTCTTACACAACATGGATCATATTAGACAAACAAATCAGTCTCTCATTTGCCGCTTCTTCATTTACATAAAAGAACAAAATATAAACTATTGATTTTACATGACAAACTGTACAGACAACTAGGTGTCTATAAGGCTGGAATCGAACTGTTAAAAAATCATTAAGATGACCACACATGAGCCAGTGTGGGCTTTAAACTTTGTCATAAGAACATTGAGTTCATAACAGTATAATGAATCAACATCTGAAACTTTCTAGAGATGAGTCTTGATCACCTTGGTGAATGTGCTTCGGCCATCCACATGAGATCCATGTTACAGGCTAAGAGCGGCAGATGAGAAGTGTGAGTGCTCTCATAAACGTTACACAGATTCCCATTGGTCAGAAGGATGTCTACGATGAGCTGAAGGTTTGTTTCCCATCGAATGGGTTCTCCGAACAGAACCACAGCTGAAATGACACGAGGACAAGGAATGTCAGAGCCGTTGCATTTAGACACACTGATTTAGATTATACTGATATTATAAAGGTCATTCAGTTGTCCGCTGATAAACTTACCTTCAACTCTAGGGAGGTTCATCATAGGTGAAGACTGAAACAATAAGACAAATATCTGGTTTCTGTCATGTTTCGCAATTCTTGCTGAGAGCGCAATACAACTTTCGATCCTTCAAATTTCATTACAACATTACTGATTTAAAAGAGCATGATGAAGAGAGAACACGAAGTTGCGTCTGGTTGCAGTGGCGCCGCCATCTTGGGAGGATCATACTCCACTGCTATTACTGTTTTGATACGTACTGTTACTTGGCTGTTTGATATATGGAGAAATCAAAAGTGAAAGATCCAGGGGATTATCCTGAACGACTAATGCTATTGTTTTTAACACAGCTAGACTGACCTAGCAGTGTTATACTTCCTAATCAAACAAGAAAAACAAAACACTGCATTGAACGCATTAGCAGCGATCCTCCCAAGATGGCGCAAGATTCAACACAGCGTGACGTAGCTTCATATTCTCTATATATTTAATTAAGCCTGATATAAGAACATAAGTGAAATGTGAATCTAAATATTTTATCCCATTGACATTCTCCTCAAATAATATTCACTCATAATATAAGATATAAGTTTTCAACCGAATTTCATAAAACCACAATGTTTTTGTCAGTATTCTTTGGACGGTTTGATCGGACGCACACAGCTGGCCTGAAGTTAACTTCCGGTCTGAGTTTGGTTATAACACAACCACTTATTTTAGATTTACTTAACATTAATATTACATTGTATATACATTTTATAAAATTAAAACTACTCAACAGGTATTGATTCTTTGTAGAGGTCTTACCGGCAGTTAAGTTTGGGCCATGTTTGTCCATGTTGTTGCTGCTGAAAGCATCAATTAGACCTTAAAGTGTTCCTGCTCTTCATTTTGTGTCCTATGTGTATTCTTATAAAGCGTTTAGATTTCACAATGAGTCCAGATCAAATAAAACCATCAAAGTTGAACATCAAGTGATGTGTACCGGTAGTTTTGGACGTCTGTTGTGATCCACCATGTCCAGCAGGGGGAAAGTTTCTCTGAGCATGTCAATACTGACCACATTAGTAAAGCCCACACTGTCAGACTGAGTTAAGACAGATCATAATTCTGAAACCTCCTCCATCCTATCAAAAGACCTTCACATCAATAATAATTGATGTGATTTATTACAGATGATAATCTGAGGAAGAATCTTGTAGTAAATGTGTAAGGATACTTTTTGGCAATGTCAAGCACAGGACCTTGTCCAGATACCAGCACACACTTGTCATGGTATCTCTTAAACATTTTCAAAGGGCTGTGAGACATCATCACTTGGTCTTGTGTAATCTAGAGGCAAAACAAACAGATGTGATGAATATGCATGTGTATAAACACGTCGGTATAACACTCATTGTACAAGGTACATGAAACTAATAAATGTATTTAAACACAAAACCAAGCAGCCGAATGAATGTCATAGTTCTTAAAGAAGAAGTTGACCTTCAAAATGAAAATTCTGTCCTCATTTACTCATTCTATTGTCACGTCAAACCTGTGTGACTTCCTTTCTTCTGCAGAACACAGAAGATATTTTGAAGAATGTTATTATGCTGTTCTGTTACTAGCATTTTTCAAAATATCTTCTTTTGTGTTTGAATTTGAAATGTCAAGAGGGTGAGTAATAATGACAGATGTTTCATTTTGAAGGTGAACTTCTCCTTTAATAAGAAGAAAACTCACAGGAACACCCAGTATGTGAGACAGCTGATCTGCCTTCTTCTGCCGTAAGCAGTTGCCAGCGTTCGTGACAAAGACGACGGGTACCACAAACTGTCCATTTGAATCCACCAGCTTCTGGAAAGCTCTCTTTGCTGCTGGGATTGGTGTCTTTCCTCTGACTAAGACTCCGTCGATGTCAAACAAAAATCCAAAGCTAGGCTGGATCTGTATGTCAAGAGAGAACAACACATGAATAACTACAAGGCGTTGCTGTGCAACATGAACAAAGATTCACCCATCACCTCATCAGGATCCTGAGGATTATAATAAAAGCATAAATAAAATTAGAATTGAAAAAACAGTGACTGAATAAAAAGTGTCATCGCATGAATCTTTCGTTCCAAATGGGATTGACGCTCTACATAATGACGCGAGCAAAGGGATGAGAGGATGTGTAAGACATGACCCTCGCCGTAGATTTGTGCCTTGTTTTGCTTTTATTGTCTGCGTACACTTGAGGATTATGACCAGTTCTGACAATCTGCTCAAAGTAAACAGCTGCACTTGTCTCTTTAGGGACTTTATGTTCATGTTCTCTGTGAAAAGCGACTATGAGGTCAAAAGTTCCCTTTCCGTTTTGTTAGAGAACTATATGACTTTCTGAAAAACATGAAATGTTTTTCGTATGTAAAATGGTCATTAGGCTTGGAAAATGCATAAACACAATTAAAATTATGCAAATGGTAAATTCCAAGTGTTGTGACTACCAGCCTGTATACAACAGATCAGTCACAAGAACTAAAGACCTTATTCACAAAACTCCTGGCTTGTGTTCTAGCGGTCCTCGCAACGGTTATGTAAGTTCACTCGAGACTTTTGTTCACACTTGTTCAAGTGTGTGTCACGCACATTCACCCGTTCACACAGGAAATTACAAGCACAAATTTATATGAATAATCCACAGGCGAACTTTTGATTTCTAATAACTTTTACAAGAAAACGAACAGAATTTAAATCTTTAGACTTCTTCAGAATTCTTTAATTTAATATTACTGGTAACACCAAAAGATAAGTAGTCGTTACACGTCATTGAGCCATAATAATATAAAATATTTCTGTTCTTGACACCAGAGTTATTATAGTTTTGCTTTTAGCTTTATTTAGTTTTATTAATATTTTAAATTAGCTTCTATTTTTAGAACTTTTATGTTTTTTTTTGGTACATGCTTTTGTCATTTTATAATTTAGTTGTTTATTTTCATGTTGCTATATAATATTAAATAATTTCTAATTTAGTTTTATTTGAGTTTTTGTTCATTACAGTAATTTTAGTTCTTTAGACTTATTTCAGATTATTCTTGAGGCAACATTTCAAATTTTCCTTTCGTTAAGTTTTCCCAATAATTTCAATGTCAATATTTTATTTAAATAAACAGAGACGTTTTTTTTGAAGTGTTAATTTTGGTAAACTAAAATAACCTTGCTTGACTCGTAAAACTATGTTTGTGACTTGAAGCAGGCATCAAAAATACCCGAACCACTGCCCAGCAGAGAAAAATCTTTTTTTAACCAACAAATTTCTCCATAATTGACTTCCATTGCATGAACACAAAACCAGAGAGACTTTACTTAAATACATCTTTTTTGTGTGATTGACAAAAAAAGAGTCACATACAGGATTTGAACCAAATGACCGCGTATAAATGATGACAGAAACCCTTAAAGGAAATTAATCTGCATATCTAATGTCTATTATATGTATAATATTTAGCAGGCAAAGATGTTTGCCATCTGCCATCAATATACTTGGCTTAAATAACAGAAATGTCACTTTCATTAGCTTCATCAAATCAATCAATTGGGTTGCATTATAATAACCTTGTAGTTACCGCATCACTGACATCTAAAAACACATGGACTTCCTTTCAAATGAGATGCTAATTGACTAAAGACAGAAATGCCAGTAAACATCTCCTGCATCAAAGACTGAAGACAGAGCAAAGCCAGATGAGAATCAAGAGCCACGGACTGTGTCAGAATCCAAGAAAGCACATGGATCAATAAGACTACAGCTGTGTACATGGTGCACAGAGATCAAGTGGCCATTAGAGCCATGAAGACCCAACACAGCAACAGCAGTAAACAGCTCAGATGGCGCACTAAAGACAAAAAGAAGGCATGTGATGACTGGACGTTATCCCGTTCAATTCAACGTAAACAACAATTTAAAAAAGGAGGGGCAATAAGAAATGAATGTCAGTTTGTTTCTTCATAACGACCACTAACAGACTGACATTCCTTTCTTGGGTGCAACAACAATTTGAAGCGGAAATAGTATTACAGATGAGAAATAATTATTATTCACATTTCTATTTGTTTACTCACACATCATTTAAATCTAGTTAACAAAAGACCCATCGGTGTGTGCAGAAGATATCACATGATGTTACTGATGCAGCCATAGGAATGTAAGCACGTCCAGTATCGTTACCTTACTGCACAGTCCGCATCGTCCAGACGCGACGCGCTCCGTACGCCGGGAACACAAGGAGCTCGCCGACCGCACGAGCGCACTCAAGGCCTTCATGTTGACGTCTGACGCTCACACTGCGCGTTCGGTTTCGCTTTGCTGGCCGGTTTCGACCGCGACCGGTTCCTCCATGTAGCTTTTGTAGCTGTGCGATGTGACGACAGAGAGGAGGTGGTCCGACTCAGTCGAGAGACCCGAGTCAGGAAATAAACACCCTTCCCCGCTCAGGGCGAATGGGGAATCTGACACCCCGCGAGAGAACGGAGCAAGGCAATGACGTGATGGGCGGACGCGCTCGAGTCTGGGAGCGCTTATCTTTTGTCGCCTCGCTCGCGGTGAATATTATTACATAGGCAAATAAATATTAGATGTTTGTTAGATTTAAATCATTTTTACTAGAGAAACTGTGTATTTTGTGGGGGAAGGTGTTGGAATAGAGACAATTAAAAGACACTTGACCACTGCAGCAGATGTGGAAGTACGGGACTAGTGACGTCACTGGCACATATACGTGCCGCTAGAGAATCTACTGGATCAGGATTGCCGAGTCACCTTTTTATTTCTACTTACAAACATGTGAACTGCACCTTTTTTCTGAGATTGTGCAAATATGTCTCATCAAGTATTTCTGGGAAGATAAAGGCATGTTTTGTAAAAATGAGTTTACTTGTCAAAAAACGCGAGGTAAACGTAGCATACACAATATTTACAGACATTTTTGCACTGTTTGTCCTGTGGAAGAACAAATACCTTGAATGAACACAGCTTTAATCCATCAGCATACAGTAAAGGTGTTATTACACCCAAAATCGGCAACATCTTTTGGCCCGTAGCAACAACTAGATTAGTTTATTATTCTGTGAAGATTGACTTAAAATTCAGCTGATCTCATGTTAACTGTACAAGTAATATAAATCATAGTGACCTTATCAAACAAAGCACTGCAGATATTTCCACCTGTTTTGTATTTGAACTCCAATCTATAACCCAAAATTACAGCATCTTTAACACATCCACATCTCAAACTTCAAATACAGCCACATCTGATCAGATCATGTTATATCTACTTCTCCTAAATGACATCATTCTGGCTTCATATGATATCGATACAACCCTCAAGATTGTACACACAATGATTTGGGAACCCAAGCTGTTCAGCACACTATAAACCAAGTAACGTTTTGGCCTCTTCGCTTTGTGCCATCAAACTCTCACTGGCGTATTTCTGCAGGAGCTCCATTTTCTTCCGTCTCACCAAAGCTTCTTCAATCTGTGACAACCACAGAAAAAAGCGACAAAAGTAAATCACAGGATGTTCAGGTCTATTTCACTTCATTGCAGTGTCTTCTGTGTAATAAAAACACCTTCAGATGACTTGTTTCAAGTACTCAACCCACCTCTTTCTGTGATGGAACGGGAACATGTGCAATAAATGTTTGTGCACCATTTTCTCCCTCCATCTGCTCTCGGCTTTCATCGTCCGACTGCTGAAGGAAAAACGTTGAGGCAAATAAAATAAAAATAGGTCAAAAACAAAATCGTTTAAAATAGCCCGTGACAGAGCAGCGTGGATGTTTACCTCATCGTCTTTGACGGCGTAAATATATTCCTCCTCTTCTTCAGTGTCTTTCACGACTCCACCAGCCAATCGAGCCTCTTTATCTGCTTTCCATTTCTCAACAGCCTCTGCTATAACTGCAGGATAAAAAATATATAAGCATTACATATTGTATATTACATTATAACATTTTAACATGTATGTGATCTTGTGCTTCGTTATTGTCAAATAAATCCCACAAAGAAGACAAACTGTCAGGGCCCTTTTTTAGCAAGTTGTGATTTATTTCGTGTTAATGGCCTACCATCGCTTACCCATATTCAGTTCATTTAGTTCCCTTTATTTTGTTTGGTAAGTACACTGTACATACATACTAGGTAAGTGCAGATACTGTAAATAACGCTTAACCTAAGGATTCAGTGATCACATGAGTTACACAGGACCAAGTCAATGAATTAATAGAGGAATGCAGCAGTCATGTGTCACAGTCACTGGACAGTCAGGTGCACCCTGACGCTTCATATAAGTCGCATCGAACCTCCAGCTGCACGTCAGGCATTCAGTTAAACAGACACAAATGAGAAACACGCCGGTAAAACACAAAATCACACAATGCCACGATTGTACCAGAGTAAAAAAAAACAATGCAGAGTTTCATCCAAATAATGTGAGGACGGTCGGGCAAGAGTGTGTCAATTTAAGGAAGTCACATGGTTGCCAGTGTCATCCAAAGGCAAGAGAAGCCCAAATCTAACACGGTGTAATGGTGACAAGTATCAATTATGCTATGTCTTAAATTTGACAAAATATTGGTTTACGATGCAGTTCAATTAGAAAAAAACTTAAGGCAAAGTAAATCAGATTTGAGAGGTATAAGGAGACTTGTGATATGGCTATATTGTACAGGCTATTTTAAGTTGTACAGGCTATTTTAAGTCTTTCTTTGAAAGCCCCAAAACCACTGATTCCAACATGCTTTTGGTAGATAAAAACAAGCATCCTACGTCCTTTTGTAAATTCTTCTTCATGGGCTGATGGGAATTTTTATTTTTGCGCAATTATTTCAAATACACCCCAATTTGTCTAGTGCTCTTGCATCACCTTGTTTCTCATATTCCTGTTCTAAAGGTACTAAAATGCCATCATCCTCGTCTCTATAACCATAATACTCAGCATCAACATCCTTCATCAGATCGCCTCGTGTTTTTCTGGGCTGTTGGATGGCTGCAAAGAAAAAGAAACATGTTTGGATTACAAGCAGAAACTCGTGAGCTAAAAATGTCAACATGGCATAGCATAGGGTGACCATCACCCAACAATCCAAATAATAAAGTAATTTTTTCTTGTGGAACAATGTGGGACACCACTAAAAGGTAGCGTACAACTAATATAATGACATAATGAAAGCACTTTTATTAGGGATGCACTGATATGGAAATTTTGGCCGATAGCGATAACCAATCATTCTTAAACATTGGAAGCTGATAACCGATATATTGTCCAATACATACAGTGCCTAAATATAAATATAACATTTTCTGAGACTGAACATTATTTGTTCTCCTGAAAATCATGTACCAAGCCTACTTTACACTAATTCAAGATTATTTAACTTTGAAACTTTTCTGTTTAAATGTTTATTTAATAAACAAATCATAGATGTTCTCCCAGAGCAACCCAGAAAGGTGTTCTCAATAGCCACAAGTCTAACAGGTCTCAAGACAAGCCATTCAGACAGCAATTGGCTTCAAACAACATTGTCACTATAATTTACACATTCATAAATATCTCCATAGTGGTTCAATGATTTTATGCTAATAACAGTAAGGGAATGATCGTGAGCAATATGCCCCTTAAGTGATACAAGCAGAGGAAATTATTCATAATTTATTGGCTTTAATATATCAGCCTAAATTTTATTAATCATAATGACCATTTATCGGCCGATACCGATATGGCCGATAATTTATCGTGCATCCCAAACAAATTTTTTTCTACCCTTCCTTTAACCTCGTAAAAAAAATGATTCATTATTTAGTCTATTCCAACTACAACATAATAAAGGAATAGATTAAATGTTATATAACATTCAACAAGATTAATGGTTTCAATTAAAGGTTAACTATCTCTTTAAATTTTGAGCATCACAGACACGGAAAGATCATACTAAGATTGTACACTTTTAAGATCTTCTCAAAAAGTATATCTTCTCAACGAATAATGAATAGTTCCTCTTTTTAAATTTAACTAATGCATTCATTATTTGCAAACAATTTTATTTTAAAACGCTTAACACAGCCTATAATAAACAGTTTCAAAGCCACAAAGTATACAATGTTTTAGTGAGGGATCACCACCCAATCTTCAGTTTGATGACAGATGTAGCAGACTCTTGATGATCAAACTCACTGCTTAAAAGCTAGACTTAAAATAGTTGCGTTTGTATGAGCTTGTTGGACACTGGTGTGCATATAGTTGAATAAACAATGCGCCACACTAGCATCTCGTGTGCGTTTCGGGTAAAAGAACATGTTTTCTTTACCTGACATCTAAAAAACAACACTGGTGAAAAACGCATGAAAATGTGGGACATTTTTTCAATATGCGACGTGCGGGACAAAGGGTGAAAATGCGGTGCAGTACACACAAATTTGGACGGGTGGTCACCCTAGCACAGCACTAACTTCACTGCATTACAGATCTCTAAGCATACCAACACAACGCATATAATCAAAGTTCTGAATAAAAAGGTTGTTATTAATAGATTATACTCATTAAGTAATTCAATTGATATCATTTAGTGAACTTACGCTCCGTTTCAAACAGCTCTCTGACTCCAGGTAGATCTTTTGCTGCACCAAAATACTTATATCCTCTGTTTCCTGGGACCTCTTTACCCTCGTGGTCCAACATCCTGGGTCCGAATCTCTAAAAGGTTAAAAATCAAAATCGCACAATCCATGCAGTTAAGTTTCAAACAGCACTGTAATAAAAAGAAGTTGCTGCACATAACAGAACACCGTATGAAAACACTGAAACTACGGTATACAACAATGATTTTAATTTACACTGAAGATGAAAAGCACAAAAACATTAGCTGAAATATCAATGGAATAAGAACTTACTCTATAGTCAGGTCCTCCCAGCTCTTTAATTCTGACCTCCCAGTGACCTTTCTCTCGAAGAAGCTTGTTGATTTCATCATTCATATCGCGGATCTTAAATTCACCCAAACCGGCTGAAAAATGTGAATGTAGAGTTAGGAAAGGAACACTATGTGAAGTCTGTACATTTGATGTTTCGACTCAAATTTGGGAGTAATATCCCATACACTTTCTCACCATTTTGAATCTGGGCGACCTTCTTTGAAATCTCACTGATGATCTAAAAAAGATTGCAGTGAAATCATATTCACTTCTGAGTGTTCATTTAAACTTATTGTCTCATACAAAATTGTACTTAACAAACAAGTGCATCTGTCAGAACAAAAGATTTTGTTTAATTTCCAGACCTGTCGTCTCCACTTCTCTGCTTTGGGTAACTCATTGCACTCCGAAGCAAGAAATGGTCTTCTTTCCTGCAGAAATATCAATCGGACCAGAGCAAAACAATTAATATGCCAGCAGTTGATGTAAGGGGGTACTGGCAATAACCGTGATATGAAAAAACATGATTATTGTTGATATTGTGGTGATTCTACTAATATTGTAAATAATTCAGCTTTCAATTTATGAGCAACAATAGATATAACCGCTCTCTCTAATGCCTACATTCAAATTTTAAGTGTGATTTGTTGACCAAAAAGGCAGAAAACAGAAAATATACAAAAATAAAGATGAATTTGACGGAGACACATATACACAGATATTATGATAGTACTGTTAACATGAATTATTTAGGCCTGATAAAGTTGAAGTATAATGATTGCATAAATAGTTTTTAATCAACATGAAAACTATTATATATAAAATGCTTTTTCAAAGGGATACATTTCTTTGTTCTGATGAACACAGAGAAAAGCAGAATGCTTATAACCAAACAGATGTGGCCCCCCGTTGACTCCCATAGCAGGAAAAATTACTTTATCATTTTATTGTTCTGTAGAACACAAAATAAGATATTTTGAAGAATGTAGGCAAAGGAAACAGTTCCGGGACACTTTTGACTACCATTGTATTTTTTCCTACTATGTTATTCTTCCAAATGTCTTTCTCTGTGTTCATCAGAACAAAGACATGTATACAGATTTGGAACAACTCGACGATGAGTAAATGATGACAGAATTCTCATTTTTGGTTTAAGTATCCCTTTAAGTTTTTCACAGTTTTATCAAGTTTAGCATTACACATCACAGGACAAAGTTAACCTAATATTTTGCACTGAATTGACCTCACCCTAAACTTTCCTTCTTCAAGCTGGGCTTGCCGAAACCTGGCCAAGGCCGTCCTGTAAAAACAAATCAATTGATAAAAAGTTTGAATATGAAAAAATGTAAGCATTTTTAAACGTGTAAAAAATGTAACAATGAATAATAAACTTACATGGCCTTTTCTGCATTTCGAGCCTAAAAAACAACACCGACATTTCATTAAAAGGCAAAAATGTAGTGTTCATTTGTGATCACATGAAATCGCAGCTGTCATTTACATCTCAATGCTTAATACATTGTTATTAAGATTGTGAATCAGAATCACAGATAACTGCCTGAACCAACATAATAAATAAAACATAATAACTAATACTAATAAACAACAAACTAACACAAAACCATATATATGCATTTCTGATCTCAATAACGCCTCGTTTTGTTCTTAGTGAACGTGTAATCCTTTTTTTGTTTTAATCAGTTATACAACAAATACCATGATTAAATTATGATCAATGTAGACAAATCGTGGTTAATTTGTTGTTAGTTTGTTGTTTTCATAGAAATCATGTTTTTTATATTTTTAGAGACAGCTCTCTGATGTTGAAGTTATTTAAGTAAGTTGTTCGAGCCAGCGGTGACTAATTCTTTTTCTGATGTTTTCAATTTCTCTTCGGCTTTATATAAATACAAGTACAATAACATAAACTGTGAGAATAATCATTTTACCATTTCTGTAATTCAACAGTTGAATCCTGCGTGAGCACAACGGTAAGAGCGCTCGTCGCCTAAATATGACGTAGGACTGCTGCAACTTCCGGCGCATCACGTTCAAACAAACAAAATGGAAAACAAAAGCTTTGACAAACCAAACAAAGATTTGATATCTGGATACAGGTCCAGTTGCACTCATTTATTTTTTTATACTAATGATGTTAACTAGTATTTTAAGCCATTTGAACTATTTCTCGAATAAGTGTGTCAAGAAAACCTAAAATGTGTCCTTATGCCATCTATGGTGAGAGATGAAACTACACACTTTGAATAACAGAGGTCTCTCCCAACTTATAAACTAAAACTAAAGCTGTGTTTGCATGTCAAAGCGATTTTTATTGTTCAAAACTGATGAAGTATTTTCATTAAATTGTAGCTGTGGGGTAAAGTGTGACTGAATTAGCCTTCACAGAGTCTATTTTGAAGCTTAGTGTTAGTAAACCTCATCATAAATGCAATACATACATACTATGAATTGTTTGTTTTTCAATGAAAGAAAGTTTTTCTATAAACAGATCATTTTTTTGTTCAGAAGTAACACTTTGCAAGCAAAGAAGCCACATTAATGATGTAGATTAATATGAGTTACCTTGTATTTCTCTTAAGATATTCCTGGAATCTTATTCCTATATCTTTTTTTTTGTTAAATAAGCAAATTATATTTTGTTACCTGACACAGATGAGTAAAATGCACGATTACATAAGACCTGGAATGACACCACCACCTAATTTTCATTGTACCCACCAACACGTGTGACATGATCAAAACTTATCAACGTGTGCATGCATGTTACATGGTCCTGTAACATGTTTAGCATTACTCACTTACAAACATACTTACATAGAAGATAGCAATGAAACCTAAATAATTTAACCAAAGTAAAATGATTGCAATTGCAAACAGTATCTGTAGCATCTGTACTTCTTATGAAGAGCTACAACTTTACTTGAGCGAAGTATATCAAACATATCAATGTCCAAGTATCAACTTATATTTGAATTGCAAAAAGGTGTTTTAACATTGCATTTCTTATATCTGTTAAAAGTGTTTGCTAAGCGCATCAAATTATAAAAACGTCTTAGAAAGCATCTTTAACTCACTAAGACTGAACATTGGAAAAAACCCTTTTAAAAGTTTCTGTGAAATGTGCTGATCTTTAACTCCCAAGTGCATCTGTTTTCAGTAAACCTGACCGTCATAGATTTTGGCTTGGTGTGCAATTTTTTCATTTCCATTTACAATAAGCACCTGTGTGTAAGCGGCTTTTTATAAACAGGATTTGTTCCTGCACAAAAGTGTAGAATACAAAAGATCTTTACATAGCATGTCTGATGTTATTCAATTTAAGATTTTCGAAATTGGTTCTACTGATCATATTTTTCAGTCCATCTCTGTTTTATAGTTTTAACATCTATCGTCTAAGTCAGATCTAGGCTCTGCTTAGGAAAGATCTGTTTCTGACCACATATTTTTTTAAAGTTGAAGGACGGTTGATAGAAGATGTCAAAGTAGCATTTTCTTCAAGCAGTTGAAATATAAACTTGTCCATTTCTATTTGAATAGCAGCTTTCTGAGCTCTTATTGAAATATTTAACTGGCACATTGCTCTAAATAACGTAATGTGGTCTCATTGTAGTTCATGGATTTGGTGATGGTTTGTTGTTGAACTACTGATTTTCATTGCAGAAATCCTTGTTTGAAGATGTCTTGCAACGTCAGCTGTCGATTGCTCTTTTTACAATCTTATTTTCTCAAAATTCACAATTCTTCAGACATCTTGCATTAAGCATCACTATCAAGACTGAAGTGACCAGTCATCTACTTCAACTGTATATAAATGCACCGCCTTAATTTTTCAAGTTCTCCTGACATGTCTTTTTCATTATCGACCTTAAAAAGTATTTCCACGGACACAGATATATTGCCGCTTAAGATAACACCAGTCTTAAACATGCTTAGATTCCTGTGATAGTTTGAGTATGCTGTGAATCGTTCACTGACAGTCACACAGTTGTGTAGTATCAAATCCCTCTCATACTGTTTATTGGGCATTCAGCTTTTCAGAAGAGAGACACCGCAGTACTGAAAAGAGCTCCGGTTACTGAAGCTATGCTTAGTTCTGGAAAGTCTGTCCTTATTGATCCATGGTAACCTGATAGGGTCCACATCCCCACACAACTTTGGTATGCCATTTGGCTTCAAGAAATCTAAAAATAAAGTTTCTATGCGAGTCACATGAAAGCAGCACCAACATCTCTAACAAAAATATGTGAAATTCAGTAATTTACTAAAGAGATTAACTCCTGCAAGGAACCTTGCAGGCCAGCTGGTGCATTGAGTGTATTACTCTCCAATTAACCAATGTAGTCAACTAAATAGGGCATCATCTATCAGTTGTCATATCATGTTTTTTGAGTTCAAGGGATACTTCACCTAAAAATGATAATTCTGTCATCATTTACTCAACTTAAAGTTGTTCCATATCTGTTTGAATGTCTTTGTTCTGATGAACACAAAGATTTTTAGAAAAATGCTCATCACCGGACAGATCTTGTCCCCCATTGACTCTGATATTAGATAAAAATCCAATGGTAGTTTAAAGTCAATTGGTGTTGAGATCTCTCTAGTTATAAGCATTCTTCCAAATAAATTTCTCCATGTTCATCAGAACAAAGACATTTATACAGATTTGGAACAACTCTTAAGATGAGTAAATGATGACAGAATCTTCATTTTTGGTTAAATATCCCTCTAAACAAATATAATATGCTTTAATGATGCGATGTTACAAAAACAGTCCCATTCTAGAGTTGTATACATTCGTGTGTAAACAATTTAAAAAAGTGCAGAGCTTGAAAACTGCAAAATAATTATGATGGATCACAGACTTTTTTTAGGTTGGCTATATTTACATCCGGTTGTTACAGGGAATGCTTGGAACTGAAACTGATCCCAGCTTGCAAAGAACAGTCCCATGAGATCTAATTTGACACTCTTTTCCTGAGAGAGCAGGACAAGAAATCACTTATTATTCTCCAGAACTCTTGTGTTAGATGTAAATTGCAGTGAATCTCATTATGCATTTCAATCTTATGGAAGTCAATGCCATAACGTTTAGCCTATATTTGCTTAGAAAATGCGTAGACACCTAAACAAATATACGCTGAGATTGAAGCAAATGAAAACTGTGATCTAAAACAAAAGCTTGCGTTGGTTTACAGGATGCTTTCCTGTAAGCTCAGATGTGAGAGCATTGCGTTAACAACGGAAAGTAGTGGGTTTGATCCCAGGGGATTGCAAATACTTCAAAACAAATGTATAGGATAATGCAATGTAAGTCGCTTTGGATAAAAGCATCTGCCAAATGCATAAATGTAAGAAACGTGGCAAAGCAGCAAAGAAACGTGAGACATGACACCCCTTCCTCCTCCAGTTTTATTGATAGTTTAAAATTACATTTCTATGTCCTAGAACTTCAGTTGCATTCACCTTCCGACTTAAAAACTGAGTACACGCAAATGATAGTATTTTTTCCAGAGTAGTCTAAGTGATATTGTACAAAAATAACCTTTTGATTTCTGTGAAAACATTCACCTTTCTACAAACTCCAAATATGTTTTATGAACTTTTTTTCCTTTTATTATTATCTTATTGAACGATCAAAACTCCATCGCTAACTCTTGGGATCATTAGTTAGATTTTCAACACCATTGGTGCTGCGATCCAACAGCCAGCGTTTCACCAATGATATTTTTTTTTCTGAAACTGTCTTTACACAACGTTTTATATTACACGTTACGATGTTTCTCCACATAGCTGCGTACTGCTGGTTCGGCCTGGATAGACCTGACTGTAATGTGTCCTGTGCTGCTGTATCAGGTCAATCCCACGTAGGCTAACTCAGTCTCGTTGCTAAAACAAAAATGCAAATCATTCAGAAGCGAGTGCCTCCGCGATTTGTATGGTTCTTAGTTTTTTCAACCGTTTTTTTCCCCCGATCTCTCCGAGGCTACGTTCCACGAGTCTCTAGAGGCCTACCCGACAAACGTTCTTCCCACTCAACTCACACATCCCTGCTCACCAGTGGCATGGAAAGGGGGTTCTTTAACAAAGCATTATACATAACACCTCTACCAAACTAAACATAAACTTTTTTTTGTATTAAATGCAGAAAGTGGAAAGTTTTTCCACCCCTTTCCTCCTTTAACATGTCAAGAGCTCACTGGCCTGGGAATAGCCTCTATCTGCCAACCGTTGGCCAGTGAAGAGGATTCAGAGAAAATAATACAACCATCAATCAGAAAAAGGAGGGGCGAACAAGGAAACGGGACTAAGCGGTGGCCTCGATGGTGCACTCTTTTGCCACGTGGCCAGATTTCCCGCAGTTGTAGCAGTTGACCTCGCTCGCCTTGCTGCACTGCACGGCAACATGACCAATCTCGCCGCACCTGCCGGGGTCAAAGGAAACCTTGTTATTTTTTACACGGGGCAATATTCCCGTGGGTTAACCCTTTAAATGTACCTGTAGCACTTGACTTTCTCACAGCCTTTCTGAATGTGTCCGAAGCCGCCGCAGGAGTAGCACTTCTGCTCGTTGGCGTGGTCACAGTCACGGGCCATGTGGCCGGCCTTGCCACAGTTGTAGCACACTTGCTCCCTCTCCTTCTTGGGTTCCTTGCAATCCCTGGAGATGTGGCCACTCCTGCCGCAGTTGTAGCATGCTGAAAAACGCAAGATAAAAAAACTCATTGACAGTCAAGCATATCTGTCAGCTGAATTTCTACGTTTGTTTGATTTGCATGTTATATCGTACGTGCAGAAGAAATCAAATAAAAACAACATCAACATTTTACAAATAACGTTGACGTATAAAGCAAGTTAACTTTTCTCAGATTACAGGTCTTTGCACATACAGTCCGAAATTTTCGAATGCGTTTTTGTGTATTTGGCATTTGTTTGTACGGTGTCTCTGGATTGTCAAAACGCCTCTGAAAATGCTTGCTACGGACCCGAAAAATGCAGAAAATCGAACCCAGTCTGAACAGACGACGTTATTAGAGGCAGTGTGTAAATGTGATTGATACAACTTAAGGTTGTATTTATTTTTAGTGTGGACATTTCGGACTCAATGTGAAATGGCTTTAATTCATGTTAAAGTATAGTTACCGCTAGTGTAGTGCACATTCGCTAATATTTTTATTAAGTGATATAAATATTTATTTATATATATAACTAAACTTTCACAGAAATGATTAATCACAACACATTTAGCAATCGTCAGTGAGTTCATATATCATACAGGCCCTTACCGTCCTCAGTCCTCTCACAATCCCTTGCAACGTGTCCTGGTTCTCCACACCGATAGCAGAAAAGATCTACAGGTACATCAGGACACACACGTCATTTATCAACACGGCGATCACCAGTTCAGTTCACAGCATATAGAAGAACGGCTCTCACCTTTCCCTCTGCCACGGCCCTTGCCACGTCCACGTCCAGCGTTTGGACAGTTCTTGATCCAGTGGCCTGTACGGCCGCAACCAAAACACTCGTTGCTGCTCATAGCCTCAGACGGTACCCTACGGCTGAAAAAATCACAATGAAGAACAGCCGGCATGCCATTTGTTGAAACACATTGTCGAAGAGACACAGTAGTGCCAAAAGAGGTCAAGTCATTTCTGTTTCGATACCACAAATAGTTCAGATATTCAACGAACAAACAAACCTAAAGAGAGGTGCTTAAAGAATAAAAACAGGCTATAAGAAGGTGCCTATATGGTCTGTGAGTCAAACTATACAGTCATTCAACCCGAGTAGCTGGTTAAGTCATTCAACAAAAACACGCTGAACCAGATGATAAAACAGTCCCAACAAAAGTCAAATGCGTGGATTTGACTAATCAGCTGGTGGACAAGCAAGTCTTTCAGTGCGTAAACCAGTTTCTCAGCTATATTTACAGCTCGTGTCTGTGCACCTGGCACGTTTATTCATAAAAACGTATTTACACGTGGTTATGTCCAATCCCTAGCGCGCTGCCTACCTAAACAAAACTGACCAATCGTAAAGAGAAAACGCATACAACTATAAAACACTTAAAACAATACATCATTTAAGAAAACACACGTTGACTTTGATCCTCGAGTCGATGTCCGATAAGTGCTGTCTAGGTAGGCAGCTCATTAGGTTTTGTGACACAACCTATTCCAATGTTCCAATGAACCCATAGAGAACCCATAGAGAGTTACTACAGTCTGCATGTGTCTTTAAATCTATCCGCAATACTGTAACGAGGTCATCGCTCACAGGTCACAGATCTGTACACAAAAGTTACAGTAAAAAAGATGATCTTGTGACATGGAAACATGATGAAGATCTGCAGCAGTCTTCAGGTCTCATAACGTCAGGTCTTGGCCTTTCAACTCACCAGGTCCATCGCGCTTGCTTCCCACAGACCCTCTCTCACCATTTGGGAGACCATCCAGTCCCACGACGCCATTATATCTATCCTTCAGCTACGTGCATGCGCTCGGACTTTAACTTCATTCGTGAATTTCATACGGCGTCATCGAAACGCCGCGATTACTCGCGACTTTCCCGCTCCCAGCCTGTCGCAGTAGGCCAAAGTGCGCCGACAGAAAATATCGCTCGTGCACCTTCTGAACCAATTAAACCCCGCCGATTCGTCCCAAAACCCCACCTCTGCATCTTGAACCAGCGGAGACACTCTCCGACATCGTGGCGATGTCACCACAACACATGCACCGTGTTAAATGTCATGTTTTCGTCCTTTAAGGGAACTCACCTCGACGACGTGACTCCTTGCTGTTTATTTTCGGGTTCCTCCTCTCCGCGCTGCGCCACACGCGGTTTGCGCACGGCACCGCTCATGGCCGACTCCTCGGCCCCGCCCACCGCGCTTTGCGCACGGCACGCTCATTCAACACACCACACATCACATCAGCATACATTCATCACTGACAGATATACACAACCATCTGTGTGACACACACCACCACCATTCATACATGCATTAGTATGCTTTTTATTTTCATGTCAAATGCAGTAGGGTAAGTGGTAGCATTTAGATGCTAGAATCCAGATATCTCTCAAAAAAACAACAATTGATTTAACTGGGCTCGCTAAAAGCAAACAAACAGAAATATGGCTAAAAGCAGTCACCTAAAAACGTATCTGTTGCTTATGGTTAAAGTCCGAGTGAAATTAATAATTACAAGGACGATTTCATGAAATGAAATTCTGCAAGCGTGACAGAAATAAAACCCCTCTTACCATATTTGTACCATCAGGGCTGCGTTCAGCTCCGACAAAACGTTGCAAAACGTTTTTAAAAAACGGAAATGGCGGTGCAGTTGAACAACCTGTGGTGATGACGCAAGAGTTGAACTACGGCAGCTGAGATGGCCATTCTTTTGAGTTCTCTTTGAAGAATTTTCGAAGCCTGATGAAATCGGTATAAATGCTGAAGCAGACACATTTGAATGGCTTTACTTGGACCAATTGAGCGAGTTGTCTCTTAATAACGCATGGGTTATATACATGTGGCTGCTGATTGGGATGACATTCTTGACACAGCCACCAAACAAGAGAAAACGTATCTCAGACCCCTTTGCACAGCGTTGCAAACCGTTTCCAGGACACATGTCGTTCAATCCGGAAACAGTAGCAAAACGTTGCGTTTGAACTTGAACATGCCCCAGGTTCCAAAGCAATTGTACTGACAGGTACGCCCACCATACTTGCTAATACATTTGGGCGGTCTTAGTCAAATCATACCACCAACTGAGGTAGATTTGTGGGGGTGTGGTTACACGAGGTGTTTCCGGCAGGTCTAGGTGAGCATTCCCATTTTTTAGCTTTTGTTCTGACGCTATTTTTTTTACAATTTTAAGTGTTTAATACATGCATGGGCAACTTATAACACACCAAAGTCAAATAAATACACGTATTCGCGCCATATGATCCCTTTAAATGCCGTATGTTAGATGGCTTGGGCGGAGCATCCGTTAACTCCTCCCCGTCAACAGTTTTCATGCATCCAATCAAATCGCAGAGAAAGACGAAAGCCACGCCCACCGTTTTTCTCGTTAGAAATCACTCGGAACAGCAGTACACTTGAATTTCTAAGGAGAAAAATAGAGGGCTTGGCTTTTTGTCATTTTTGATTTCACTGGGACTTTAATGCCGACCAACTAAATAATTCATATGTGTTGGTGAATCTGCCAGTAGCTCGTGTTCAGTATTTGGTCATAAATAATACATGCATATTCATGCATGAATGAGATTTTATAGCTGACCAACATGTATTTACTGATTCAGTTGGTAGCCTATACTGTATATATATAGTATACACAATTTAGTTCTAAACGCACGTCTTCACAACCGTTCATATATTTATTTTATAGTGATTCAGCTGTCAATGAAAGACAGAGTAGAGAGAAAGAGAGAGCGAGCGAGCGAGCAAGAGAGAGAGAGAGAGAGAGAGACATGCTGCTGTGCTGGAGGCTTTTATAGTGGAGTCAACTTACTGATGGGACAGAATATTCCAGCATCTCCCTCAGAATCAATATTCAGAGCTGTGCTCACTGCTCACAGTTAAGGTAGTTTGTGTATTCGGTGTGTATATCATCAAATTATCTCAATAAATAAAACATTAAAAGGTCTTTCTTGCTTGTAAACAAAATCTATTATACAGAATCTCGTCCTTAACTGACGAAGAATGTTAAGATGAATATACATTTAGTCTTTTGAATCCGTTATCCAACATATAAAAAGTCAGCCTGTCACAAATGTTTTGCCCAGTTGGCCAGTGAAATAATATTGCCCAGCAGGTATTAGAGTTGTTTTATTTACTCTTGTGCAGTTGTCAGATGATGCAAGCTTGAGGGAATACCTTAAATCTGTGTCCTGCACTGTGTTCTCTCCGCCTCATCTCTATTTGAGCTGAGTGCATTTGAGATGCCCTGGGATTTACACGGAGAAGCCACTCAGCTGCACCTATAGCTGCCCCAGATGTGTCATAGATGTTATCATTTTTTGTGTGAATTTAAACTATAGGACTAAAATCCTGAGTAAATATACAAGTATTTGGTTTTGAATCAACAAAGAAAATGGGTGTGAGAAGTAGCGACGAAACTGAGCATTTGATGGTCCCTTGGTGGGATATGAGAAGATAATCTATGGACTGATTCCATTGGCCTTCATGATTCAGGTGAGAATATTAAACTCGTAAACGATCATCATTTAGGCTCACTTGAACACTTTAATGAGACTATTTATCACAATAGATGATGTCTTAGTCATTGGATCATAAGTAAAAGGAGATGATGTGCTGTGGAGATTGTCCTCTGTATAACATCTTTGATCTTATATCTTGCATTAATGTGTTTGCGGACTATAAATACTAAATAGGTCGTAGGTTGAATAATTGACTTTGTCAAAACTCAAACAGATTTTTGATGTTCACTTAATTCGTGTCATTTGACTCTGGTAATATCGTGTTTGAGTAGGATCTGTGGTAGCCTATATATTTTTAGATTTTTAAATGCTTTATTTTTGGTTATTTCACGCACAGTGGCTTGAGTCTTTTGGAGTAATGTGTTCCAGTGGCTTGGAATTTTGAAGTAATGTATTCATTTGGCCAGGTGATGACGCTGTTTATTCACATAAATCGGATGTTTAGTGTTTCTGTTCTGAAAAACAATGCAACGAGCGATTAATACGACAAAAAATATTACAGGAACAGTTAAAATACACGTAGACCTACAGATAACAATGTCCAAGTTTTGTACACATTAGACAACATCACATTAACGTTTATTCATTTAGCAGACGCTTTTATCCAAAGCGATTTACAGAGAGTTCAGGTAACAATTTACAATAGACTAAACAAACGTTTAGAAATGACACTATTAGTTTTATTAAATAGGCTTTTTAAAATGAAGACTTTATTTCATCAGGAGGTAACAGATAATTCCGTTTAAAAAAAATAAAAATGATGTCTTTTATTTTGTTATCGTGTTTTATTCATGTTATCTGTATGTTTTTGGGTTATTATTACTTAATAAAAGCCACCCAGCTGCAGTTTGATTGATATTAATTTGAATGCACGATAAAAAAAAACATGATTTCATAGTATGTTTAAAACGTAGTCAGGTTATCCGTCTCTCCTTGTTTCGTTTCCATCTGTCTTACATTTGTTTTTGTAGCACAAGTTTTTGTCAGTAAAAAACTTGGCAAAATAAATTGACACTAGATTAAGAATTAATCTATAAACATAACTATGAATATTTAGGATTTAATCCTTCCGGCAATTTTTTATAATTCCCATGTTGTTATGATATTCATGTCGTGACTTTATATTCTCTTGTTCTGTATTATTATTATTTATCGTTTATTTTACAATCGTTGCTGATTCGCAACCATGCAAAATCGTGAAAAGAACCACGAACAGGATCTTTACACATTTAAACCGGCGACGCGACGTGAGCGTCCATATACCGTCGCGTCGCGGGCAGTCATGAATATGATGACGTCACCCTGGCGTCACACAGTTTTTTTCTCCCGCAGCGATAATCATGGCGGATCAACAACAATTCGACAACTTTCTCTGGTGAGTGAAGCTCGTCTGTTGCACTACACACACTTTATATCGTGAAGATAAACGCGCTTTTCGCAGCGAAGCTCTTTGTAGACGCTTGGTTGTAAGCGAAAGTGTAAATAGTTGCTGTTGTGTCGATGAAACCTCAGTCGCAGTTGTTATTGTTTGTTTGTGTCTAATTTGGAAACTTATGTAAAGATCAGAGTTTATAGGTGATATCTTTGTGTGTAGGTTCAATTGGTCTTGCAGTCTTCAATGTGCTGTCTGCATGTCTTTCAAATAGAGATCCAGCGATTACTAAAGGACAGTGATTCACTTTAAACTGATGTTTGTTCGCTGGTTACAAAAAGGTCAACACATTAACATATGAAGGAACAATAGATCTATGACAAGAGGTTTAGTCGTTAAATAAAACTATTATGGATCTCATTAGCAGTGGATCAAATGATCTGGGTCACACATTATGTTTTTTGCATTCTCTTTGCGTGTGTTTGGTGTAGGTTACGGTTATTTCTCTCCGTTCCGTTCAACTTAAGAGGAAAATGTTTCTTTTAACCAGATGACTTACATTCACACATCATCACTGGGCCAGATTGTCACTCATTTTCTTCCCACCCATCCTGCGCTCTGTTATAACAGTGTGTGTAATGCCTGTAAGGACTGTATTTGTGTGGATGCATTAGATGTATATTCTGATGTTATTGTGCTTTAAAGGTTTTCTAGAGTGATTTGTTCCTCTCTGACTGCAAGTAAAGCAGACATGAGGCATTCAGCACATACTCTAAGTGTGCTCCAGGATTGCTGATGCAAGATTTCCAGAACGGGTTTTGGTGATAAGGAGAATCTATACAACAAGAATATCATTCATCTACATTTGATTCTTTTTAATTGAAACCCACAAGACGATCCGATCGACTGCCGATTCCTTTTGATAAAACTATCATCATGTAGGCTCTTTGTGAGAGAATTTTGTACCTTTTCTCTTGGCTATTTTAAATTTACTTAGTCGTCACTTGTTTTACTGAACAATATAGCGTTGTTGTTCTCAGTGCTATATTTATTTATTATTAGCTGTTTTGTTTTGTATCTCTGCCAAGCTGACAGTCTCATTGTTTTTTATATGAGATGATTTGACTTTATCAGGCATCATTACCAACTAGTCAAAATGTGAATTTTTTAAATTATGAAACAGTTGACTATTTCCAATTATATGTGAGATGCAAGCTTCAAGTTGACTTGTGGAAAATGTCATCGGGATCACATGCAATGATATCGATAAAAAAACCAAGGCGACCTGTATCTCAGGAAGCTTGATGAAGAATGTTCGTGTTTAATACTTCATAGTAAAAGCACACTAATGGCCAAATCAGGCGTGAGAGTTTTTGTCTGTGAGGCCACAGACCTGTTCGACAGGTTTCTGATGCCTGAACAAAGAGCTACAACACACGAGGATGAGTTCATTGTGCACAAACCCAGCATAAGTGCTGTGTAGCTTTCTGTGCGGGAACAAGTGGATATCACTGCGCTTCATGCGAACTGGGTGAGAAATGTGCACATCTTGGCTCCAAATTCTACGTAACTGGTCGCAAACATGAGCTGTCCAAACCAGCGGATTGTAAAAGGGCAGTTTCCAGAAATAAGTCAAGCAGGTAGAAACCACTCAATAAGTCCTTCAGATCCAAGTACGGATGCGCGATAAATTATCGGCCATATCGGTATCTGCCGATGAATGGTCATTTTTTATGTTATTGGTATTGGCTGCTAATCAAATTTAGGTCGATATATTATAGCCGATAAATTCTGAATAATTTCCTCTGATTAAAGTTAAGATCCAGCACAGTACTGTCTTTCTGTCGTGATCATTCACTTACTGCTATTAGCAAAACATTGTCGATGTGGTATGTACAGTATTTATGAATGTGTAAATTATAGAAACAAAACCAGATTGTTTGAAGCAGACTGCTGTCTGAATGCTTTCTGTCTCGAGACCTGTTAGACTTGTGGCTATTGAGAACGCCTTTTTGGGTTGATCTGGGAGAGCATCTTTCATTTGTTACCAATTAAACCAGAAAAGTTTAAACGTTGAAGAATCTTCAGTTAGTGTAAAGCAGGCTTGGTACATTATTTTCAGGGGAAAAATTTGAATGTTCAGTCTAAGAAAATATTGTATTAATGTTTAGATACTGTTTATCGGCCAGTATATCGGTAATCTTAATCGGCCAAAATTGACATATCGGGGCATCCCTAAAACTTAGCATTAAGGATGCCGTAAGGCCTTCCAACATCACTGTGCTGTTCACTCCACCGTGACATGATATCTGGCACCTAATCTACAGTTTGCATTGCACTGAAGATGTGATCGGTTGTCCTACAAGAGCACATTTTTATATTCACTGCACTGCTTGGTGATATTTTCAGCATTGTTGTGAAAACTTTTCAACCAAAAGTATGTGTCTAAAAAAAGTGTTTGTTCCTTGCGTTTTCGTTCCAATAATGTGTGAACTGTAAGAGTAAGGCTGTGTTAAAGGGAAGGTTCACACAAAAATGAAAATTCTGTCATCATTTACTCGCCCTCAGATTGTTATAAACCTGTTCAAATTTCTTTGTTCTACTAAACACAACGGAGGTTATTTGGAAGAATGTCAGTAACTGACTGATCTCGTCCCCCATTTACTGCCACTGGTAAAATAAAAACTATGGTAGTCAATGGGGTACGAGATCTGCTCGGTTACTGACGTTCTTCCAAATAACTTCCTTTGTGTTTAGCAGAAGAAAGACATTTATACAGATTAAAAAACACCTGTGGGTGAGTAAATGACAGAAGTACATTTTTTGGGTGAACTAGCCCTTTAAGTCCAGCAGATGACCTTGTTTATAAACCGTGGGCCTAATATTTAAGAGGACTATCACTGCAAGTCACGTAGTCACATTACAAATACAATAACCACTTTAAAGTTGGCAGTGCTTTATGAAAAAGGCCAAAAGGTTTCATTCATTTGTGCCGTTGTGAGCTGACATCAGACTACATATCAATGTGACATGTTTTTAGACTTGTGGCTGAATGCTTTCACCTTCTACATTCTGGTATTTGTTGACACGCGGTTTAGATGAGGCTCAGATTCGTTGTCTTGTACTTGATTCCTCAGAGTATCTATAAATAAACAGATTTCCTTGAAAGCATTTCACATACAGACCGTCACAGACTGTACCTGTTTTTACAAAGTGATTATTAATTCCCGTAAGATCAAAATGGGTGTTACCAGTAACTTATGTTATGGGTAATGGTATGTGTCGCAATATAATTATTTTGGCAGGAAATTGAATTATTAATTATCCGGTAATGTCTTATTTTGGTAATTCCAGTGAATTAAGTACTTATCCTTTATAACAAACTTTATATACTTTTTAACCTATTAAAAGAGGGGGTAACACACACAGTTTGTGCCAATGTCATATTAATCTTGAGTATCTTAGTGTTGTCACGATACTGGAATTTCTAACTTCGATTCAATACCTAAAAAAATCGATATTCGATACCAATTCCGATACAAAGGGGAAAAAAATGTCATTACAATAAGGCCTTAAATGTTTTTTATTTTTATTAAAAATGAAATTGAACTAGACTAGACAATGAGGTTTATTTCTACATTATTTATTAATTGTTAATATCATGGTAATTTTACTAATACATTTACTATTTAAAATCGAAGTTGTAGGCTATTCGTAAATATTAGTGTACCAGACCTCACATAAATGCATTTAAAAGAGATTAATAATTACATGAACAAAATGTATTGCTCATTCATTTGTTAATGTCAGTGACTCATTTTTATTGGTCTTTTATGCATAATAATAAGTCTCTTTCACATGAGTCGGAAAGTACGTCACCGCTGGGTAAAGCAACTTCCTCCACAGATTAAATCCCATCGTAAAAGAATGCGCTTGTGTCATTTAAAGCTATTGACGTTTATCTGTGCGGTCTTGTTTTGCGACTTTAATCTATATTAAACATAAAAATTAATATCTGTACGTTTATCTGTTTTGTGCACTCAGACTGCTAATATTCATATAAGTGATTTGAGTTTGTACACCCTAGTGTGTTATTTAAACGTGATCACGTCACTGTATTATAAGAAATTACTTTAAAATGCTGGTACACCGTTAACATAGTGTAACTCATTAATATTTGTTAGTAAATAAGATATCATAAACTTGTAAAGGAAGGTTTCTATTCGATTCTTTTTTCATTCGTAATACCAAATGTAAATTTGTAAATGTACTTAAATTGTGGAAACGTTATAAATGTAGACGAACATTAAAATTAACCAAGTTTAAGAAATACAAAGTATTACATTGCGATGACACCGATTAGACCTTATTATAAAATGCTTAACATAAACAGCTATATTGTCCTTCTCCAATCTTTTAATGGGTCGATTTCAATATTGCATATACGATTCTAATGTTCCTGAATAATCATGGTCTTTCGTTTATTTTAATATACTGTTATACATAAACAATCATTCACTCCCCTATCACAGTTACACAGAGCAGACATAATAAAACATGCATAAGAAAATGCGTGGCAATGATGCAATGCACCTGCGTGTAAAACGTGTGACATATACATTATTAAAATATTTTTGATAATGTCAGATGCACTTGTGAGAACAGACAACAGAAGACATTTTTTGAAATTTTCTGAAACAGAAAGTGTGATGGAAGGGATTCAGTCCTTTTCAGCACAACTGCAACTATAACTACTGCTGTAACAGGAACATCGTTTACTCCGCGTTGTACGATGCCGAAGTCAAAAACCCGGAAGTGTGAAAAAGGCCTGTCATTAGCCAGGTTTCCATGACAGATTTTAGCAGAATTTAAGAGACGTTTACTTAATGTTGATTAAAATAATATCGCGGAGTGACTGCATTTCCTTTAAATGATGTATGGGATTGAAGGCAGGGTGGGTGATCCTGTCCAGAATCATTTTTTGTCATATTGGTTTGAAATCTCTTTACATCCTGATAGGAATCAAGAAGTTTAGTGGGCAAATAATATTTTAATTATTATAAATCATCTGTGAAAGGCATAGGACCAAAAATCGTTCGCCAAATCGAAACATTCTGGCTGAACGCTGTGACTGGTCATGTGTACATTTTTCAGCCAACGTATTTTACATACCACTGTGTACCCTGTTCAGGCAGACATCATACGTCATCAGTTCACTCAGGTATCAATGTAGGGAGAATGGCGGAAAATCATCAACAATAAAACTTTCCTGCGGAACCGTCAACAAGTACATCAACAAAGCGAAAGTCAGTTTTTGTAAAAGCAGTGACAAAAAAATGTCTGGATCATGAAAGAGGAAAAACCTCAAATTAACATTGGTTTAGCTATTAAACAATGGACAGCTCCGGCAGACAAAGGGTCTGAAAGACAAGACTATGGTTGCTCTCTTTCTTTTGGACAGGTAACATTATGTACATGATTCGAGGAGAATTTAATGGATTTAGTTTGAAATTCGTTACATGGATTTACGAAATACATTCATGTGTTTGGAGGAGGCGTGGCTTTGGACGGCGAATCGCATAGAGGGTGGGTTTATAATTTTCAGTGCTAGCAGGCTAAAATTAGCACCTTTCTAAATCAACCACCCCACCTTCAAAGTGTATTTTCGATTCTTCTCGCAATAAGTCATTCTGGCCGTACTTCTTCTTTGTACGTTTTATGACAGGTTGCAAACCAACATTAGTGCTCAGTGCCACCTACTGTTTATGAAAGAGTGAAATGTCTATATTTTTTTATATATTTTAATATTACCTCACTGACTTCGTTATACGCCACATGACTTGTAAATACGACAAAAAGTGTTTCCATTGCAGTTTTGCGGAACAGAGAGTTTGCGCCTACGACACGGTTTGGTCAGTTATCCGGATGCACGGCCTAATATTGGAGATACTATGATCTAAACAACAGCATGGATTGCACGGTTAATGTACTTCATAAGATGTTGTTCTACTAATTTAAGATGTCTATACCACAGAAAAAATGTGTGGAAGCTGCTAGATCATATAGAGAATGTCTTCGTAAACAGTAAAAGGGCGCAATATTTTGAAAATCTAAAGTAAATAGGTACTTAGTAGGTGGTACTCCTGATGTTTTTCCCGGCTCGACCGATTAGTACAGCCCAAAACATGACAATAATTGACTTTTTTTCAAGCAGCAATAATCACAGAAACCCTTTCGGTTCAGTGGCATTACTGACGTTCATTACCGCCAGTATTGCTTACCTCCGGTTTAATGCCTTTATTGTATTGCCTGAAAAAACACTTCTTACAAGCGTGAGAACGTTTTGGTGATACGAGGGTTTTCCTGCAGCAGAAGTTGGAGACGGCCGCCTCTGTCAAATGTCGTGCCGCCTCAGACTCTCGCCCAAATTATAACGGGTGTCTCCACAAGAAATCCTGCGTGCATTTGACAGACTGTCATTTGTAACTGCAGTTGCGGCATTACCTCACAGTGGAGGCGCTGTTTGATTATCGCAACACTGAAGTACAAAAATGAGTTCCAGAACAAGAGCTAGCTGTGTTTCACAGCTGTTTGTTTTGCATCCAAGTACATAGGGCTGCGAGATAAATCGAAAAGAAACCGCACGTGATTTGACGGTTGGCTGTGATGTTTTATGCCCAGTTTGTCAGTGAAATACTGTCAATTGGAGCTGCATCCGAAAGCCAGAAGGCGCTCTCGCACAGAAACACAAATGCGGGTATTTTCATGTTAATAAATTATATCAATAAGGATGATGTTTGACGGGTGTTGCTTTCATAAATGCACGTTTTAAGCAAATCAAACGCTTAGTGATTTCAGATGGAGCATTATTTCCCACATATCACAGAGCCGTGCTTCACAAACAAGCTGCGCATGAAACAGATCTCCCAAAGTCCCAAAACATGTAGAGTTATCACTAACAGATTAATAGAGCGGCTGGAAAGAGATGCAAAGATAAAAGCAAATGGTGGTTTATATTCTAAATGAAATAAACTGATATTTCACATTATTTTTCATCAATCTTTATCACACATCAAGTCTATGTTGTGAGTTGTGAGTAATTTTTTGGGAAGATCATCCAGTTTCATTTTTAACATTAGTTTGCTACTTTCATTAATATGACCTAATACTGAATTATCGAGCACAGAAATACTACGTCATGCATCCAACTCGTTTTTTAACAAGTTGACCGTTTTAAGCATGAGAAGCAAGCACGTAGAACAGTGTTTAAAAAGTCAGAATGCATGAAATAGGATGTTACCCCATCTTTAAATAACAATTTTCCTGCTAAACTATAAGATAATTGACTAAAAGAATCCCTTTTTTACAAAAAACAATGACATTTTCATCTTGACTTGTTTGGAACACATAGTTTCATATTTTTTGTCCATCGGTGGTTGTGCAAATGTTTATTCTGTCTTCTAAGTAATATTGCATAATCTGGAGCTTTTGACAGTATGTAGCCTCAACCCCACATCCCTCATTTTAAGTCCTTAAGGTTTTGTGTTTGACCGGTTGCAGATGATGTTAGTAATGATTGTTGTTTCCTCTCCCGACAGATTATCGTAGTCTGCTGCCCGCTGTGATGGAGCACATTCAAGGGGCCCGGAAAAGCATCGGTCACGTGTTTGGATGCAAAGACTCTGTATTTGAAGATCCTTGCATGTCTCCCACCATTATCACAAACTTTCCATTCCGGAGATTATCGGATGACGGGAGAATACCAGACTCTAAAACTAGCAGTACAATCCGTGTCTACCTGCCCAACAAACAGCGCACTGTGGTAACTTGAAAATCATCAACATTAGTTTGTGTGTTCAAAGAATCAGTTATTAGATCTCGTAACTTTGGCACTTGTGTGAATGTTTTGCATCTTTAAAGAACATGTTCATGTTTGTACTCCCTGTGAAATGAGAATATCTTGTAAATGGTGTCGAAATAGGTGAATGGGCGAGCAGGCATGACGCTGCACAACTGCCTCATCAAAGCCCTGAAAGTTCGAGGACTTCAACCAGAATGCTGCGCTGTGTTTAAACTGCACACAGAACATGGCAAAACGTGAGTGTCCGATCTCATTCAGACACAAAGAAAGCTGAAATGATGCTGCTGTTGAATCTGTGGACCGATTCTGGAACCATGTTTTTCGTTGTCATGTTAATTTGATAAGATTTAATAATAGTGGTTGATTTTTTTTAGTTCAGTTCTAGTTTTGTTTTCTTTTATTTCCAATAAAATCATTTTGAAATTTAATTCACTTTATTGCAACATTTCTGCTTTTCATCGAGTTTTCTTCCAACATCATATTTAGGACTGTATTGTATTTGATCTTTATCAACAGAAATGAAGTATAATAACCCTAGTGTGCAGTCAAGCATTTTCATGCAATTCATAATGAAAACGATAATAATGACAGTGTGTAGATGTACGTTTCTTTGTTTTAAGATGCTTTTAATATAGACCGTTTCATCGGACACGCGTGCGCCTGACCACATGATTAGCCAAGAAACGGTTCTTCCCCTTTTTTTGCTTTTTATCAGAAATAATCTACAGGCACTCAATTGTTTGTGAATGTGTACCGGAAGTTCAGCTGAGCGCATGCGCATTAACGTTTGTTTATGTTGTTAAGATGAAACGGTCTATATAAAATACCCAGTTTGGAAGCATTATTGACTCATTCTTACACACATTCTTCTGGATGCGATTCTAATTGTTCTTATTGTTTTCTTTTCAGCAAAAAGTCACGTATGGATTGGAACACCGATTCTACCTCACTGATGGGAGAGGAGCTCCTGGTTGAAGTCTTAGATCACGTACCCCTGACTACGCACAATTTTGTGAGTTGATATTGATGTGTTCTAAAAAGCGTTATGATCGGGTTGCAACTGTTCTTGACGTCTCCATTTGACGGTCCGTTTTGTCACAGGTACGAAAAACATTTTTGAAGTTGGCCTTCTGCGACATATGTCAGAAGTTTCTCTTGCACGGCTTCAGGTGTCAGACGTGTGGCTACAAATTTCACGAGCACTGCAGCACCAGAGTGCCCACCATGTGTGTGGACTGGAGCAACATCCGACAGCTTCTGTAAGTTGCCCTCGTGAAGAAGCAATGAGATTTAATGTCAGAACCATGGATCTGGATTCTTTCATTAACATAAAGGAACAGTTCGCCCAGATATGAAAATTCTGGCATCGTTCATATTTTTTTTGCGCTTGGTTGTTTCATCCCATGGATTGATAAAATAGGTACAGACCCAACCATTGCGTTCAGAATGAATTTATGCTGGAGGAGAACAGATTATCAGTAAACGTAAGTTTGGAGCATAGTTTAGAGCTGTACATTCCATAGCAAGGCATCATATGGAGGAAACGATGGCAGAATTTTCGCTTCTACCATCTTGTGTTACTAGTAGATCTAGAATCCCAGTGTTCGGTAAAGCTCACAGTGTTTTCCAGTGAAGCGAGGATAGGTTTGTTGATGTCATTTGCATAAAGATAAAGGCTTGTCATACTTTAAACTCTGTGGATGTTTATCAATGAAAATGAGTTCATGCAGGACACAACGGTCCATTCTTCTGATTCTTATGTTGGTCGCTGTGTAATGTCGGATGTGTTGCTGCAGAACGGCATTTCAAGCACTTTTTCGGGTCAAACTGCCCTCTCTTCTTTCTCGTCCAGGCTGTTCCCTACTCCAGGAGAGAACGGCACTCCATCCCTCCCGCCCCTCTCGTCTCGGCGTATGCAAAACTCTAGGTTCCCTTTCAGGTAACGAAAGACCTGTTTGTACAGTTAGGTCCATAAATACTGGACAGAAGCAAGTTTTTTGTTATTTTAGCTGTGTATCAAAGTGTATTTGAGTTGCAGTTTTATAACAGATGTTGTCTTAAAGTGCACGTGTCTTCTCAGCTTTATTTCGAGTGTATTCACATCCAGATTAGATGAAGGGTTCAAAGCTCTTTGATATGAAGCTCCCCCCTTTCTAAAGGGACCAAAAGTAATTGGACGGTTGAATCAAAAGCTGTTTTATGGACAGGTATGAGCTATCCTTAAATCATTTCTTCATAAATGAAACGCGTTAAAAGTCTGGAGTTGATTCTGCGTGTGGTATTTGCAATTGGAAGCTGTTGATGTGAATCCACATCATGGGGTTCAGGGAGTGAAACAGACCATAGTTAAATCTCAAAAACACAACAAATCCTTCAGAATTATGCCAGGAACATTAAGAGCGGCCAAATCAACATTCTGAGAAAAACAACAACACACCGCTGAGCTCAGCAACAAAACAATCCTCGGCGTCCATATGAATTGAAAGTCGTCACAAAAACACAGTGACCAGTGGTGGTCGCGTTTTTTTCTTTTATCTATGCGGCTAAAGAATTGTCCACAAAAATTCTTTTAGACTTTTCATTGAACTACCACATTCTGAGGCTTTGACCTTGTTGTTTGTGACCTCTGAGATTATCTTATTGTTCAGCAAACATGCATGTTACCTTTGGAGATTGTTCTTACTGTCCTTGTGAAGGTGTTTTTTTATCATGGAAGGACGTTCACTCCCACTTTCTTCATAGGCGAGGATTGTTTGTGCTGACTCAGCGTGTCGTTTTTCTCTTATGTCTGGCACTTTCGATGTTTGGTTTCTTTTGCATGGAGATCTCCCTGAACCACATGATGTGAGTCCACATCAAATACCACACGTAAACATGTTTCATTTCTGAAGAAATGATTTAAGGATAGCTCATACCTGTCCATAAAACAGCTTTTGATTTAAGTGTCCAATTACTTTTGGTCCCTTGAGAAAGGGGGGAGCCTCATAATAAAGAGCTGTGAAGCCTTCAGCTAATCTGGAAGTGAATACACTCAAAATAAAGGTGAGAGTGTGCACTTTAAGAAAACATCTGTTATAAAACTGTAACTCGAATACACTTTGATACACAGATAAAATAACAAAAAAATGTGCTTCTGTCCAAATGCGTATGGATCTAACTGTATATTTAACTTGAATCCAACCAGTTTACCATGCCACAGAGTCCATCTTAATAGAAATGCACTGAAATAAACGTTTTGAAGACATTGTCTCCGCATCCAATCGAGATTTAAGGATATTTATTAACAACGAATCAGAAGAGAAAACCCTGATGTTTGTATTTAAATCGGCCAGGTATCATTGTCATCTTATTGTAGATTTGAACATTTTGTTTCCATTGTTTTTGAAAGTTCATTTCCCCGCTCTATGATAACCACGCTGTATAAGAATGAAATATCAGTGGACAGATCTCATTTTACATCTTGTGATCACACTCACTCCTACACATGGTGACAAAGCGCCAGGCCTTCACTAATGTCCAAACACTTTTTCAGTCCACATCACAGATACTCCACACCAAATGCCTTCAACTACATCACGCCCCTGCCGGTGCCTGGGGTTTCGCTCAGTCATAATAAAGTGTTGTCCACATCCACCCCCAACGTCCACATGGTCAGCACCACCCAGCCTATTGATGAAGCCGCTTATCAGGTAAAAACATCAACAAATTCAACCAGCATCACCATGAAGCAGTTTCATTTGCTTGACGGATTTATGTGTCAGATTGTCCATATGTTAAAATACCTACTCTCTTTATTCATAGGAAGCCTTAGGAAGTAATGAATCTGGTATGGAGTTTTGATTTTCCACCCTTATAGATTTCTCCGTACAGCCAGGGCCTGTTTGCTCAATCTTCTCTCTTTGGGTCATGTTAATTTACAGGAAGCCCTCAAGACCAAAGTCCGACGGAGTGGTCGAAAACCCCGGCCCCAGCCCATAAAGAGAAAGCTCCTTCAGCTAACACTCAGGAAACAAACAGAATTGTACGTTTTTGAGAATTTACTTACGTTTTTACTAAAATCGTACAAATATGTCAGGGCTGTTTAACGATTAATCGTGATTAATCGTATCCAGACGAAAAGTTTGCTTTACATAATATATATCTGTGCATATTCATTTTGTATATATAAACATATACATATAAACATGAATATGTTTTATTTCAGTTCTAGTTTTGTTTTTATTTATTTCCAATCATTTTCAACGTACTTAACTTTATTTCAATATTTATACTTTATTTATATTTTTATCTACTTTTCCTCCCACATCATATTTAGGTATATATTATATTTTATGTTTTTTACAAAAATGTGTTAATATGTTTAGATATGTATAATAACCCTGGTGTGCAGTCAAGCATTTTTGCGCAATTCGTAATGCAAACGATAATAATGTCAGTTTGTAGATGTACGTTTCTTTGTTTTAAGATGTCTTTAAGACTGTTTCATTGAACACTCGCGCCTGACCCACAGAGTCTGATAATAAATTATTTATATATATTATTATTCCATTTTTTTAAAGATTTTATTATAATTTTTACTTGAATCGTAAAAAAACAGGTGATTAATCGCATCCAGAAGATAAGTTTGCATTTACATAATGTATGTATGTGCATATTAATTTTGTATTTTTAATCGCATACAGACACGTGTGTGTATTATAAATATAAACATAAATATTTGTTAATATATTATTTAAATTATATATATAAATCTAATTATATACGTTAATATTTCCTAAATATATACAATTTTTTTCATTTCTAGCGTCCTCGAGAGAAGAGAGATTCCAGCTACTACTGGGAGATTAACTACACTGAGGTGGTTTTTCTCTCCAGGATCGGCTCGGGGTCTTTTGGCACTGTTTACAAAGGGAAGTGGCACGGTAAGATGACATCACTTTCAATTCATGACTGCATATGTCAGATGTTATTAGAACGCATCATTCCAAGTTTTGTTTTCTGACTGTTCTCTGTTCAGGTGATGTCGCTGTAAAGGTTTTAAAGGTCACAAATCCCACGCCGGAGCAGTTTCAGGCCTTTCGCAACGAAGTGGCTGTTCTCAGGTTAAACCACGTTAACAGCCCAGTGAAATTACATCTAAGATTAAACATTTATTCAGTGTGTTCATGCGCAGGAGATTTCTTTTGTCGATGCCAATGATCATGTTTCTCTATTTGGATCGCAGGAAGACCAGGCATGTCAATATTGTTTTATTCATGGGTTACATGACCAAGGAAAATCTGGCCATTGTGACACAGTGGTGTGAGGGCAGCAGTCTCTACAAACATCTACACGTGCAGGAGACAAACTTTCAGATGTTTCAACTCATCGACATCGCCAGACAGACAGCTCAGGGCATGGAGTGAGTATCTCACACACCAATTCAGGCCACGCAGTCTGGAGGCTTACAGTAAACACTTCAATTTGTTAAGATGTATTAATCGCAGTTAAAGGGATAGTTCACCCTAAAGTTCTGTCATCATTTAATCCCCTTCCAGTTGTTCCAAATGTGTATACATGTCTTTGTTCTGATGAACACGGAGAAAGATATTTGGACGAATATCAACATTTTGAAGAATGTAGGACGCAAACTTTTCTGGGGCACTTTTGACCACCATTGTAGTTTTTCCTAAAATGAGAGTCAATGGGGGGCCAGATTTGTTTGGTTATAACCATTCTTTCAAATATATTTCACAGTGTTCACCAGAACAAAGACATTTATACAGATTTGGAACAATTCGAAGCTGATTAAATGATGTCAGAATTTTAAATTTTGGGTAAAGTATCAATTTAAGTTTACTGCTGCAATTGGTAACTGTTGCCTCTCTATCGCCATCTATGTTTGAAATAAAAATGGCAAGTTACTTGTTTATATTAAATTCAAATGATGTCCAACTTTCGACACTCTCTAACATTTTGTCAACATTTGTCTAACTAGCATTTTGCATTAAACCTGACAGTTTAAATTATACTACATTGGTTTATATATTATAAATAATTATTAGGAGCTTAAAATTGTTGTTCAATTGATCTATGATATGTTTTTTTGGGCTTAACTCACTGGATCAAAAAGTGTCTGTTTAAACATTGACGAAGCAGAACAGTACATGACTTCATAGTGTATTTTCAGTAACAGATTTGCATTGTGATCACCAGACCATTAGTTATTTATAGAAGTGAGACGGGGCACAAAAATAGAACGTTTTTTGGGGGGGTGGAGGTTGTTTATATATAAATATAGAGGTGGTTTCATCAGTTAACACTTTGTCTGTTTTCTCCACCAGCACAGTGATAATGTCAAACACAGAGTATATCGGGGCTGTAATGATATAACAATGCCATGGTTCGGCTTGGTTTGATATGGGGACAAAGTTCATTTGTGGCTGTAGCAATGCTGAAGAACACTAGATTCACTCTTAACTTGATAAGAATTATAATAATTTATCTTATGAACTTGATCTTTGTTTACTTTGAACATTTGCTTTGTGTGTCTATTGGGAAGCCTATTACTTAGTGTATGGTTTTCAGAAGAAATCCTGGTGTTCTTAGTTGTTAAAGTTTATGAATTACTGTTTAATCAAATAGCAATGAAAAATGAGTATTGTGACATAATCTGAACTATAGGCCAGAGATGGACGGGGTTAGCAGGGGCGGTGGGTCTTCAGTACGTCATTATAGCATTTTGGTACATTGTGTACCATGGGTTGTGTATTGCGTTTTATCGGTTTGAAAACACCTCTAGAATGTTAGGGATAATCCACAGCTGGCCATGTGTTAAAGGGTTTTGATGCACGACGTGAATGCCAAGAAGTGCCGCCCCAAAGTGGATTAAAATCCTTTAACACACGTCTAGCTGTGGATTCTCCCAACTATACCATGGGGATTTGCCAAGTGAAAGCTTTTATTGATGTTTAAAGTGTCCTTTTAGATCACACAGGTGAAAATGACAGTTATTTTGTCAGTTCATTTCAAACTTAATCAAACAGACTGGAGCCACCTTTGCGTTAAAGGATTTCTTATATGCACACCTTCCAGCCAATCAGAATCGAGGATTCAAACACACCATGGTTTATATGTGAATATCACTAATCATGTTTTCTCTCTTTTAGCTACTTACATGCAAAGAATATCATCCATCGGGACATGAAGTCAAACAGTATCTTTTGCAATCTTTTCTGAATGATTAGACTTCTGTTTATGGACACCAAATAAATTTGATGTCCAAATTTGGTAAAACACAGTACAGTGCATGGTGTTTATAGAACAAGCAAGATCACTCTAATAAATAATATCTAATTAAAAATAAACGCAGTCTCCCGGTGAGCAAGCCAACACTGCCCTGCTGTGGCCAGGAACCAAAACTTCAATGATTGATTAATGGAGAAAAAAACCTCAGGAGAAACCAGGCTCAGCTGGGAGGACCAGATCCCCACTGATGTGTCATAGCTGCACTCGGTGACCCCGACCAAAAGCGGTCAGGAAGAGGGAGAGCCCACCATCCGCGACCCAGAAATTCCCACTCGCCGAAAACAGTGCAGGTCCAACCCGGTCCCACAAAACAAGACCAAACCAGACCCTCACAGCCCCAACAATTGAATCCCCCCAACCACAACCAACGATCCCCCCCACTCCCCACAAACACCCACCCAGGAACCTTCAATCAGGGCCACTGAATGCAGCTATAACTTCATCTTTGTCATCATTTTCATTGTGCTTGTCTATAATGGCTAGTTGGTTCTTGTCACATGACCTTGCTCCTTTATAAAGTTGAGATTTTTTCACCTTGATGATGGACTGACTCTCATGAAATCGCGACCACGTTTGCCCCCTATTTTCGCGAAAAGACGCGAAATGTGAATCGGGCCTTAGGCTTCATTAATGTAGGTCCGTAAGCAACCAATTTGCATCACATTGTAAAGCACTCAGGAGACGTTAACAGGACTCTATCGTTGTGATGGGCATGCTACACAGGTTTTATTGTCAATATATGTCCATTTAATAATTCTGTTTTCAGCTGTAGTCTGTACGTGTTCTTCAGCAGTCTTGTTGTTTCTTGATGACATGTTCAGATATCTTCCTCCATGAAGGTTTAACAGTAAAGATCGGCGATTTTGGACTGGCCACAGTTAAAGCGAGATGGACCGGCTCACATCGAGTAGAGCAACCGTCTGGATCAGTTCTGTGGATGGTGTGTTTGAAAGTTGATCCGATCTCAGATCTTAAATGTTGTTACTTACTTAGAAACAAACGCTCTGTTTTTATGTATCAATATTAGATTATCCACATCTCTACTGCCGGCAATTTTGTCTGCTCTGCACATATTGCTCAGTTGCTGAAGTATTTTTAATTTAATGTAATTAAAAAATTATATATATTCAAACATACCTTTTATTCAAATATGTCCAAACTGGACAGTGATCACACATAAACCGAAGAAAGTATATTTTGTGTAATACTGTGTGAAAGAAAGTGAGATGAAGTGAACAGGTTTTTTGCTTTAGGCTCCTGAGGTGATCCGGATGGAGGATAATAATCCCTACAGTTTTCAGTCGGATGTGTACTCGTATGGTATCGTTCTGTACGAGCTCATGACCGGGGAATTGCCTTATGCTGTGATTGGAAATAGAGATCAGGTAAGATGAAATAATCATTCAGATGTTATTGATAAACAAATATTCAGTGCTTGATACTACATTTGGACATTTCTTTTGAGCATAAATATGAATTTAGATGTTTATAAACTGTGATTTGGGGTTGAAATACATGTTGGTTATGTCATATTTCTCTGTATTCTGAAATGATTTAAGACTAATATTGTGGTTTAGACTTGAATTGTTTAGGGCTTTCAAACGATTAATCGCGATTAATCCCTTCCAGAATAAAAGTCTGCGTTTACATCATATATGTCTGTGTACTATGCATATTTATTTTGTATTTATGAACACAAAAACATAAACACGTGTATATATATTTAGGAAATATTTAGTTGCATTTACTTATATTTACCAAAATATATCTATATAAATGTTTATTTTAATATATATATTTTTTCTTAAATATATGCGTGCATGTGTTTATAAATACAAAATGAATATCAACACAGACATATAGGATGTAAACACAGACTTTTATTCTGGATGCATTTAATCACGATTAATCGTTTGACATTCCTCCAATAGTTATATGCTATACGACACTTTCTTCAGTATTCACAGTCTTTCCCGTGTAGTACTTCTCTGTTTTATGTGTACTCAAGCAGTCAAACTGCTGCTTTCCACTCGTACGCGTACACACGGTTTTAAATGCATGCGCATTTCATATTGCAATTCCTCTGCTAGCTTGAATCGTTGCTCCCAGGACACTGTTGCCACCTGGTGGTTAAACTGATAACTGCTATAAATGGAATTCGCATGATTGACTGGCGCTTACTTTGTAAGCCAGGTACATGTAACACAATTCCGGCGATACTATTCTGATGACGAAATGTCTGTCACGTGCACTGTACGCTGTCCCTCGCATATGCGTAGAGAGGGAAATATACTTCAGCCTTTAGTGTGAGGTGAATCTTTGAGTTTTTCTTGAAGCATGAGTTTCAGTGAGCAGCTGAAGTGTGTTTAGCATGAGTGTGATGTGCTTGGACAGTCACCCTGGAGCCCTGCTGCTAAATTTAGCCCCCCAAAGGCTAAAGATCCATTTTAAAAGCCCAGTCACTTCTAGTGTGACCTGTGACTCTCACTTTATTGTTGCTGGATTCTGACATTTTTATTCTTACTATAACCTCTACCTAGAACATTTTAAAATAAAAAAGTAAATCTTAAGCAAAAACTATTAAATGTGCCAAGCATCACTATTACTGTTGCTGTTTGATAAAATAACGTAACTATATTAGTTAACTAACAATAAGCAGTGCTTCTATGGCATTTATTCTTCTTAGTTCATGCTCATTTCAACATTTACTAATATATTTATTAAAATATATAGAATGCATATGATAACATTAATGTTTTATAAACCAACTTGATTAGATATAAATACATACTGTTTACTATGCATTGCTAGTTCCTGTTAAAACTGTGGCTTATGGTAATAAATAAAGCCTTTTGTGAAGTGTTAGTGCTATCTGTTGCTCTAAATGTGTAAGTTATAAAGTAAGTTCAACTCATCCTGCTGTGTTTGTGATTTAAACATGAAATGGTTTTGCTGTCCCGTGAGATCTAAAACTATGACAATAAAACCCCAGCCATCAGGAAACCAGACCTCTTCAGGACCGGGTATACTTGACTTTCTGCGTCCATGTCCGTCTTGCGCACAAACGCATCTGCACAGCTTCTTGAGCATACTCAATTGAGGGTAAGCGCGGATAGAGGAGTTCCACACATGCCCAGGACGTCACCGAGTGGACTTGGCTGATTCAACATTTTTTCGCTCGTGCGCTGTTGGTCGTGTTCTGTCAACAAATGGAATTTTTTAAATAGATTCAACTTTATTGTCATTACACACATACAAGTACAGTGTAACGAAATGTAGTTTAGGTCTAACCAGAAGTGCAATTAGCAAGTGCAGATATACAGTGTGAATAAATACAGAATACAATATTAGGAAAATACTATACAATGGGCATGTACAATGAAAATATGACAGTCGGTATGTACTATGAACAATACATACAGAAGCCTATATACTTAATGTACAGGAGGTAATGAACAGAAAACAATATTGACTATACAATAGTGCAAGTGACTTGAGTGTGCATTAGTTACAGACATTAGCTATTAAAGTTACAGTGCAGTAGATGAGTTAATGCGGTTATTAAAGGTACGGTGCAGTATATGAGTTAATGCAGTTATTGAAGTTATGGTGCAATACATGAGTAGATGCAGATATACAGTTACAGTGCAGTAGATGAGTTAGTGCAGTTATTGAAGTTACAATGCAGTAGATGAGTTAATGTGGTTATTAAAGGTACAGTGCAGTACATGAGTTAATGCAGTTATTGAAGTTTTAGTGCAGTACATGGGTAGATGCAGTTAGTTATGCAATAGATGCAGTAATGCAATAGATGAGTTAGAGTGCAGTAGGTGAGTTAGTGCAGTTATTGAAGCTACAGTGCAGTAGATGAGTTAATGCAGTTATGAAAGTAGTCCAATAGTGCAAATGAGCATTCAGTATAATATTCCTGGTGTGCAAGTGAGCAGTATAGAGTGCAAATGATGCTGTGTGTGTGTAAACAGTCCGGTAGAGCAGATAACATGAAGTACTGGTGTGTACAGTTCAGTCATGGATGGCAGCCCTGTAGTGCAATGTAAATAGTGTTATAGCAGCATTACAAGTTAAAGTTATGAGTGTAGTGGAATCAGTGGGGGATAGAGTTAAAAAATGAAACAGTTCTGGGAAAAAAGCTGTTTTCTAGTCTGCTGGTTCTTGCCCGGAGGCACCTGAAGCGCCTACCGGAAGGCAGGAGAGAAACAGTTTAAGAGCGGGGTGAGAGGAGTCCTTGAGAATGCAGACAGCGTTTCTTCTGGATGTCCTCAATGGAGTGTAGTCCCTGTGATGCGCTGGGCTGTTTTCACCACCCGCTGCAGTGCCTTGCGCTCAGCAACAGAACAGTTCCCATACCAGACTGTGACACAGTTGGTCAGGATGCTCTCGATAGAAGTTCACCAGGATAGTTGAAGACAGTTGGTTCTTCTTCAGTGTCCTCAGAAAGAAGAGACGCTGGTGAGCCTTCTTGACCAGGCATGAGGTGTTGGTGGTCCAGGACAGGTCCTCCTAAATATGGGTCCCCAGGAACTTAAAACTGGAAACACGTTCAACAGCCGTCCCATTAATGTGGATGGGGTCGTGTGTGCCTCCTTTCGCCTTCCTGAAGTCCACAATGATCTCCTTTGTCTTGGAGGTGTTAAGGAGCAGGTTGTTGTTTGACCACGATGTGGCCAGGTGCCGTACCTCCTCACTGTAAGCAGTCTCATCATTGTTGCTGATGAGACCAATCACTGTTGTATCGTCTGCGAACTTGATAAAGGAATTGGGTCCATTCACAGGTCTGCAGTCGAGTGTGAAAAGGGAGTAGAGAAAGGGGCTCACTACGCAGCCCTGTGGTACACCAGTGTTGAGTGTTGAATGTAGACGGACAGGGTGTGCGGACTACGGCGGACCCTCCTGATGATGAAATAACGTCATGCAGGCAGCCGGGCTTTACTTTTGGCTTTATGACACAATCACCCAGAACCCCCTAGCGACCACATAGTAATGCCCTAGCAACCAACTAGAACTCACTAGCACTGTGACTGACGTTCTCATCTATGACATTACCTTTAGAAAATGTTTGATAAATGAATTTTGTAGTAACCTTTATAATAATATGTTTGTCCGCGTTGTTGCATGTAGATCATCTTTATGGTGGGCAGAGGATATCTCACCCCAGATCTCAGTAAACTCTACAAGAGCTGCCCGAAAGCCATGAAGAGACTGGTGGCCGACTGTATCCAGAAATCTAAAGAGGACAGATCGTTGTTTCCACAGGTGACATCACTTAACATCACTTCTATGACATTTAAGTTCCCTAGAGCAAAGATTGTTGAAATCATACAGAGAATTGGGGTTGAAAAGTCTCGCCTCAGAAAGAGATCCCTTGTTCATTTGCATATTTGATATTCTTGTTTTTACGTCATTCATTTTGATACTGACGACTTGTTCGATGCAATGTTCACAGTCGATCACTCCTGCTTGTGTTTTACAGATCCTGTCTTCGATAGAGCTTCTCCAGCACTCCCTCCCCAAAATAAACCGCAGCGCATCCGAGCCGTCGCTGCACCGAGCCTCTCACACGGAGGACATCAACGTCTTCACGCTCACATCTGCCTTCAAATGAAGTTTAGCTGCTCGCTCCGGTTAAACGCAAGCTAGAAACAAAGACTTCCACATATTTGAGCTATGAATGGACACGACGTGGATGAATTGGCGCCCGGGCGGCCTGGTTTTATTTTTGACCGGAGTAACGTGCTGGTGGTTTATGTGCTTTGTATGTATTTATACTTAAGATGACTGGTGGAATGTCGACTTTGATGATGCTGGTCTCTCTTCCGGTCTGCTGGACTTCAATGTACCCAAGGATCCGTTGGGAGAGGGAACGGTTAACAGCACTTTCTCGGTTCACACCTGCGTGTAGTCATATCGTGTAGTTTCAATAGCAGAACTGGATCAGTCGATCAGACGTACTATCATGTTCAAACTTTATACAATCAGTTATACAGCGCGTGATATGAGTGACTGGACATGTAGCATTGTGTATATTTTTCTTAAGTGCCAGTACTGTGGTTGTCAACGTGAAGTTGGGATGTTTTTTTAATCGGACACCAGTTAAACGCCTCTTCAGCACAGGGTATGGGGAGCACTTTATCATCTTGTGTCGTCTCTGAGTCTGTGGCTCGTACGCAACTCAAAGAAAAGTGGGTATTAACTTTATTATGAAACTTATTTGGGATTCGTATATTTTTGGCTCGTTCCTGCTTGTCAGTGAGAATTAACTTGTAAACTTGACAGATCGTTTATTCATTGTATTTTAATAAAATTAAGTTAAATACAACACACAGGCTCTGTTGTTATATGAATCATACTGCCAAGGTTATTTTTTCATATTTTAGAATGACAGAAAACTCATTGAAACTGAAATAAAACAAAAAAGTGTGTTGTAAAAAGACCTAAATGTATCTAAACTTTTTTTGCATATTCAGATAATGCAATGTATTTTTGGCAGTTTATAGCTAAGATATAAACCTGCTTTTATAACAATTGAATGAGTTCTCATCTATTCTCAGCTGTTATTGACTGCTTTTAAATATTACATTAATCCATTTAAATATTTAAACAAACATTGTACATTGCAAGCAAACAAGAAAAGTATTTTACATGGGAACAATTTTATTATTGTTGTCTCCTAATTTGAAACATTCTTAGGTCAAGGACGAAAAAGGCTTTATGCATAAAAATAGGTGTAAAACTGCTTTAAATTGTTGTTGTTCAAAAATAAGTTTTCTGTTAAATTAAATTGCATTTCTGTTTTTCTCAGCAAAAAAAATCTTACGTTTTTCCCTGATTAACAGAAGATATCCACTAAAATGTCATTCAGTGTAACAATTTTTTCAGGCATATTTACAACAAAAAATTGTTTATGACAGATTGAAAGACAAATTACATTCGCCCCCAAATGCTAATTCGTTGTAATTTTGATACTATCCTGAGGTTTTGCCCATTTGTCAATAGGATTTTTTTGCTAATTTAAAGCACAATACAATTTTATATGCTCCCTTTTTTTGTATATTTTAATATGTAAAAGTCAGAATAAGCATATTGTTTGAATTTGTACATAAATATTGTGTTTTAACTGAATGACAGTGTAATATTATTTCAACCAAATTTTGACATTTATCCTCCGAAAACTTACATACTTGCATTAATTGTGCTTTCTAAATCACTTTTGTAAATTTCTTTTGATGGGGACATCTTAACGTCTTAACATTCATATTGACCTTAGAATTAAAGGTATCATGATCATGAGAAATATTGAAACTATATGATTTTTATTTTACATAAAAAATACAATTTTATCTCGGGGGTGTTTTATAAACTCTTGCAAAGTCCTTTCATTTAATTTGATTCTATTTCTAAAGTGATCATTGTAGTTACACTACCGGTCAAAAGTTTCACTCACTCATACTTTTATTTTATCCAAATTTTTTTATAATAGTAAACTCATCAAAACCATGGAATAATATAGTTGTAACCGTGGGAATTGTGTTGTGACTAAAAGCATTACAAATAACTGAACTCTGCACTCTAAGCACTTTCAAAGTAGTCACCCTTTGACTGTTTGCATTACATTCTCTTGGAAATGTATAAGCCATCTTCTCGATATCTCAACCTAGGACGCTTTTGAAACGTTATAGAAGGAATTTTCATCCATGCTGGACTTTTATTGGCTGCTCTTCATTCATTATTTTGTCCAAGTCATCCATTTCAAAAATATATTTTTCAAATAAAAATGTAGTTTTCTAGACAGAATGAATATGTTGGCACAATTAAATTTATGTCCACACAGGTAATTTCAAACATTGAAACACACATCTTCAGAATAAAAGATGTCTAAAGAGCATGAGAAGGATTTTTGTCAAGTTATCCCAAACGTTTGACCGGCAGTGTGTGTGGCTGCATACAAACTGACTTCATAAAATGGAATAAGACACAAAAATGTTTTTTTAAATATGTACAGTAAATGTTCAATACTGTATACATTTACTGGCAAGTACAAGACACTTCAACACTAGTGGTTTATTACACTCGGTCCAGTGTCACTCTACAATACAATTCATAAAACAGAATATATAAGAACTCGTATGAGATCAGGTTCAAGAGTAAACCAGAGGAGTGAAATTCAGTACTATGATATTAGCTCCAAAATGAATCATCTATACCCAAACGGCGCTAAAAATATAGACATATCCATTTGTCTGCAATGAATGAACAGTTACAAAGTGTTTTTAAATCACATGAATATATTGCATGTTGCCCAAAAGTAATTAAGTTATTAATACATTTTATATAAACAAAGTCCAACAGTAACTTTTTTTCACTATTACAATATGCCTTTATTAAACTTCATACACTTTTCAAGTGCTTGTAAAATGTGCCAAACCGATTTTTAGTTCCATTTTTCTTTTGAGCATACAATCATCTTTGGGCATTAAATAAAACAATCTATTCAATCCTTATGCAGAATATAGCAGCCTACAGACATGATACAGGTGCTTTATATTTGTGATATACTCATGTAGTATATGCTTTTGCACAAGAACCAACCACTTGTAAAAATGTTTTCTTCGGAAACCATCTCGAATGTAAACGTGAAACGTTAACCTGCCAATGATTTTTTATTGCCTCGGTATTGAACTCGGTACCTAAGAGCATCCGTGTGTGTGTGTGATGTAATCAATGTGATGCTGAAGAGGCGCTCTCGTCTCCGGCTCCTGACAGCTGCATGAACAGTTCACCCAGTTCATTCACCTCATCCTGATGCCGAGGTACACCGCGGTGCTCACGCTCCTCTATGAAGTCCCACAGACGCACCGAATTAAGAAACTGAAGACAAAATGGGCCAGTGCATTACTTCACGCTCAACCAATCACAGTCAAGGAATTGTATAAGTGTATTTATGGGCACATGAGGTGTGTGTGTTTACCCGTACGCTGCCCTCAGCGCTGAGCTGTTTGCGTGGTTTGTCAGGTTCTGCCAGTGTTCCATCGGCGTAGGCGTGCATGTAGAAACACTTTCCTCCAAATGGACACGTTCCTCTACCCTGATCAAAGTATTTACACGGCTTCTTACTGCAAGACACATGTTAGAATATATTAAACGACAATTTACAAAACCTAAAAACAAGATTAAATTTGCCGTAATAAATAAATCTGCAAATAAAATAGATGGATGTATAAATAGTTGAAAACAGAATAACATCTAAAGAGTTTGACTGTTGGTCTCAGTGCAGATGAAAGGCCGCTGACAGATAGCACTATGGGACGACTCCCAACATTTAACCTTCGTTTTTCTATTTATTTCTGTTTCAGCTGCACAGCTCGTCTTTAAAGTGAACTGGACAGCTCGATGTTTTATGTATGGTTAAAGTGAAGTGAGTAAATCTTGTAGCAAAATTATGTTTGTAAACTGAAAATGTCTGTGAAACACACCTGACCCCAGACTTGAACTCTTCAATGAGCCGATTCTTCTCGTTCTGATCCTCCACCCAGTACATACTGGGTATGACGAACTCAGAAACCACACGACACTCTGGACAAGACCTTCACACACATCGCAAAAGCAGAAAAGACAATAGTAAGAACATAATTCTGTTCACGGTTCATCAGAAACCCTGAAGTGATGCATCATAGTTTTACATTACATGATGCAACATTTACTCTGTTCATTTAATTGATTGACATGTTAGAAAATCACTTGACTATATTTCTAATATTTCTTTTTAGTGGCCAAAAAGCATCAATGAGTTTGTTTAAGAGAAATATCCATATTGACAACACTATAAACTGTTATCCCTCTGCTGCGCGTGGACCAACGTTCTGTTTTTCTGGCAAATAGCGTTCACGAAAGCTCCCACAGAGAGGAGACTCATCCTATTGGAACAAAACGACGCGTTCGTCACCGGAAAAAACTGCCTCATTTGCCGGAAAAACAAGCCTCTGGTTCATGTGCAGCCGAGGGATAACAGAAGTCAGACATCAACGTTAATAGAGACGCATTGATTCGCTTCAAAAGAACTTTGTTAAGACCATGGACACATGATTTGACTCACTTGCGGATCTGATTGGTGAACTGCTCGACGCAGCGCCACTGACGGATGCAGCTCAAACAGTACGTGTGACAGCAGCTGGACAGAATGCCGAAGCGTCGCTCTGATGGAGACACTTTCTCATACACCACCTCCATACAGATGGTACACTGCTTGTCCTGACTGTGTTGGACCGCGAACGCTTTCTCCATGTCCATCTCAAATGCCATCATACACATCTAAAAACAATGACAGTCACAATCACGACACAATATTTCTCTGTTGAGCACAGCCATCCCCATCGGGAAAAGTAACAGAAATGGAGCGGAAGGTACGGTCACCTTTTCATGGGCTGCTCTTTGCTCAGGGTCGTGTGGATGAAGAACCTGCAGGCGACATATTTCGCACATGTCGCCATGAAGATACGGGCAGCTGTCTTCATAGCGACACTGGCCCGCAGCCATGTACGGGCAGAGCTGAGGCTGCTGGCTCACGTCTGGATAAGCGCTGGCAGAGGCTGAACTCTCCAAACCCGTGCGGATGGCGTCTAGGTATGTGAGCGGCTTGCCGTGAGCGCTGTCGTCTCTGTAGTCCCAGCACTCTGTGCTTTCTCCACCGCTGTATGCCTGACCTCTGCCGTCACAACCCAGAGCTATCACAAGAATAAACAATTGTACACGAAACATAAAGAAACTACATAAATAAATGAAATGACAAAAGACTAAAGACACACACATAATAGAACATCACATTCTAACATCATAATCCATTATGTTTGTGTAGAAATCAAATGTTATTCAGAAACCTATGTCTCTCAACACCAGGGGTTTCTTGACATGTTTCATCAAGTTTGATGGTGGTCCGGGTTCTGGCACGGGCGCTACCGCCGTGCTGGCTCTGGTAGTGATGTCTACCGGTGCGCCGCTGCCACGGCCAGATGGTTTGATGTGGTCATATCTATAAAAAAGACATTGGTAAGCTTTCCTAAAACATCACGTATCACATATTATTAATACATGACGTGTGGGTGACTTTTGAGCAACTGCTGGAGGAAAGCTTATAATGGAGCCTTTAAAAACAGACATCACACATTATACCACAACCTGATCAGACCCATGAGAATAGAGTCTCAGAAGAGATCTCTCACCTGCATCTTTCTCCGTAAGCACAAACTCCTCTCTGATAGTATTTACAGATAGTTGAAGGTTTGCTTGTGTTCAGATCATGAGAGAACATGCATCTGCTGCCCTCTCGACAAACACCATGGAGGAAATATCTACAGAAAACATCCGTCAAGCAATGACACGTGAATCAAACATCTTTATGGACTGATCGTGGCACAGATCTTCATAAGCAAAGATTTCAACCGCTCGTGCTTATACCGCTCAAATGTCCATATTAAATACATGTATGTTAAGCAGTTGTGTGTAAACGTCAAAGATCTGATATCTGCAGTCACACATGCGTCAGTGCAGCAGCACCATTTTCTCTCGTCAAAGTAATGTTTACACTATCACTCGCATTATTAATACAGCGATGCGTTCATTTCTATGTAATGACATGTTTGTGTTTATCTTTACCTGCAGGTCACTTGTTTAGTTGACATTTTTAATCCGTAGACCGATTTTTTTTATATTTGTTCTCGGTCTCCACGGTTCTGTGTAACCGGAAAACAACTCCGGCTAAACCGCGGACACGCTGCTCACTGGTTCCGCATCTTTTACTGGCGCTTTAATGACGTCCACAAGATGATATTTCATTATAAATAGGTTTTAGGAATTTCACGTTTGTAGTATTTAAAAATGATTTAAGACAATACCTAAAACACTGTCAAAAACAAACATTTTTTTACCTATTCGGCTATTTGAATATTATAATTTACTATGATATCTTCCGCTATGTGTGTTTTATTTGTAATAATATGGATGGTTAAAAGATTGAAGTGTTCATTTTATTTATTTTTGTTAATTCATTTAGTGTATGTATTTGTGTTGTATTATGTTTTTTTCTTATTATTCTCTGTCTACGCCTCTTCGAAAAACGATATTTTTTAATTTAATGTAATATGGCAATTTGCTATAATTCAATAAATAAAATATTAGTCTTGGGAACAATGTGTGTGAAATATTTAAATGCTTATACTGGAAAGCCAGCTTACACAGCTAACAAAGCGAGATTGTCGAGCCTGGATTATACAATAAGTGGATATTTTTTCAATAAAATAAAAACATCCTGTGAGAAGACTTGAGTTTTAAGGCATCACGCGCCCCCTCGAGGCACAACATGAGCACCGTGACGTCAACAGGGAAATAGGAGAAACCGAAACTGATCTGAGGTCAGGTAACGCGACCCTGTGTCTCTCGATGGATCAAACCGTCATCAAATACAGACATTGCGGAAGAGACATTTACACGTTTTCATGTTCACTTTACTCTTTTACTCAGCAAACCGATGACGTGGACAGAAGCGCGTGTCCGATCTGTCATCACACTCTGACATTCGGTCTATTTGACGCACCTGTGACGCTCACCTGTCCTTTTATGAACGCGCATCAAGTCTCGTGTGCTTTTGTGATCGGATCTGTTCACGGACCATCATATCTGGGGTGAGTTTATTGATTTTTTAAAGTATAAATGGACGTAATAACACGATGGTTCTGTTTCTGTAGTTATTTGTATATTTTCCGTTTGTTTTCTCCAGAGAATGGCATGATACAGAAATACACGTGGGAGTCTCAAATTCAGAAGGTATTAGCCTATATGAACTATTATAATAATGTAAATAATGTCATTTTTCATGATAATCAACACATTTTGTTTATGCAGATATATAATTGTGTACAACTTTAGGTTATAAGTTAAAATATGACCCTTTATGGTACAGGCTAATGTCTGTTGTTCTGGTAGGATCTTGTTTTTAGTTTGTTAATGTGCACCTCTAGGTCTGGTTTATAACTACACACTGTCAGGGGTCAAGAGAGATGATCTGGGTTGGGAGCAGTGTGTCTGTGTACAGTTGGTCCCACCGTGGAGACATGACCTGAGGGAATCATGGGACAGAAACCTAGAAGAGTTTTCTGTTCTCTCAGAATGGGTTTCAGAACGGTAACAAAACGTCTTATGCAATACAAAATGAAATGTGTCAAAATATGTACAGTGCTATATAGCCAAACATTACAAACCATTCTTGTTGGTCGTTTCATTGTAGTTTAGAGCCAAGAACACACAAACAAACAAACATGCGCACACACACAATAATATTAAAGAACAAACTGACAGAGGATTTCTAGTAAGATGCTCATGTATGACATGAAATACAAGGGACTTAAAGTTTATTAAACTTGGATTTGCTTTAAATGTCTGTTGGTTGTTGCACCAACTAAAATATTCAGTTCAATATTCATCTTTTTTGATCCTTTAGAGTTATTCAAGTTATTTTCTTCTCTAGTTTGAGCAATGTTTTGAATAGCTGTAGTTGAATTTTAATAACATTTGTAGCAATTTTACTATCTACTCCCAGGAATATTCAATTAAATCTATTTATTTTATCACTGTATTGGTTCATTTTCATGTTTAGATTTTATTTATTTCCAGTTACAGTTATATTTTTAGTCCCTCAACATTTTCAATGAACAGAAATGCTTTAATCGTTTTAGTGAACAAACATGGGACTGATTTAAGAATATACACTAGGCTATGATAATGTCTAAAAAATTGTTGTTTGTAAAAACATAATAATATTAGATTTGAAATATTTTTGAACAACAGATTTGAGGAGGAGAGAGAATTTGGATCCTGTTGTTACGGTTTCGCTTTGACCTTCATCAACCGCATGCGCTCACTGGATGGAAAATTGTCTCTGAGCAGAGACCAGTTCACAGGATCTTATATTTTACCCAGAATGAAGACTGTGTCCACTTACATCAAAATCTACCATACAATATTACAGCACGGATTTTACAAACTGGATAACACGTGACACACAAAAACACTATACTCATGAGCTAAGCAAAAGTTTATGAAGTAGCAGGCCTGTTGTAGACTGAAACCACGCCTTTGGTGTGAGGTGTTATTTACACATTTACACACAGCTTGTAAATACTTTAACAGTCGGATTTGAACAAACAACATAAAAGATGCTGTGTCAACTACTTGTTCAACTTGAAATAAAATGATAATAAAGCACAATCTGGTGTCTGTATTGGTAAGCATGCACTCGTATCTCATTCAATCCTGTTTCAAGCATCATGATGTATCCTCAGCTCTGTCCACATGCGCGTGAGCATCGGTGAACATTAAAGAAGCTGGCGTGCAAACAGATCCAGCTGATCCACAGGTTTAGAGTTAACTGCAACCAGATCCGACTCTAATCAACGTCACTCTATTGAAACACAATTGCTGGTCTCTCTCGACCGAGGCATTCACGCCGGCCGGGCAGCTCTAGTACGCCACGCAGCTGCTTCTCTATGTTCTCTCCAAATGGATAAGAACATTATTAGATTCAACCACTGTGATAAGGACATCTTTTGTTGCTTTGTCCCCGATGAATGTCCTGAATGTGGAGTTCGTTTCAGTGGGAAGAGGCTTGAAGAAGCACCGGTCAGCATCCCAAACCCTTTCTCCAATGGACATAAAGTCCCATGTGCCTTTCTGGTTGCACCAACAGAAGACAGCGTGTTAAGGTAGGACCAGGTTTCATCTTGTAGAAGTCCTTCTCATTCTTATCAAAAGTAAGTTTAAATGGACTGAGGTGACATCTACATCTACTTTCTTCCTGTAGAGACTTTGATGGCCACTCTGATCTACACACAGGAGTTACGAACACAAATGGTACGTAGCTGTTTTTGTCGTTTCACAGTATGGTGTGTTCATATTACACAGTAGGAGGAACCGGGGCTAGTTGTCACACATTTTGCTGGGTTTATGTTGTCTTTAAGGGCTTTACCTCAACAAAGTTACATTTTAAGATACAAAAATATTAAAGCATTGATAGTTTAAAAATCGTAACAAACACGTGACAACTTGAACCAACTGCAATAAGGTTGTATTTGCTAACATAAGTTAATGCATTATTTTACATGAACACACAATGAACAATATTTCTACAATAATTCATCTTGATTTCAGCATAACATTTTAAAGATCAAATGTTGTAATGTTAACTGACATTAACTAACACAAACAAAGACACATGCCGAAAACTATATGCTCAATATATTGTTAGTTCATGTTAGGTAATGCATTTACTAATGTTTGCAAATACAACACTAATGTAAAGTGTTACTGGTCATTTAATTTCTGTCAAGGTAGTTTTAGTTTACTAAAATTCAAACTTTTAATACATTCTGTTCATTGAAATCAAATAAAATATTGACCTAAATATTATTGGGATGAAAAATTGAAATGTTGCCTCAATAATAAATGTAAATAAGTTAAAGGCACTTATATGATAATAAACAAAAACTAAAATAAAAGAAATTAATCTTATATAGCAACATTTAACTAATAAATCATAAAATGATAAAAGCATAAAGCCTACCAAAATTTCTAAATATAAAAACTAATTTAAAATCTGAATAAACTAAATAAAACTATGACTCTGATTTCTGTACAATATCCCACAGAATATTAAAGGTTTAACGTACATTTTATCTTATTACCTTAAATGCTAAATACTTCTTAAAAAGTGAAAATGAAAATTATAAATATTGTCTCTGCAATAAGCTAAAATATGATGAGTTGAGGCAAAAGAATCTGTTGATTATTAACTGCAGTAAAAATATCTAATCGAAAACTAAATCAAAACTTAATTAAAATAAATGAAATAATGTATTGAAAAAGCACATAAGAAAATTGCTAAATTTAAAATAAACACACATATATATGGCTAATTCAAAATATTAAAATAAAAAGACTAAGATGACTCTGATGCCAGTGCAGATGTATCATGTCTGCTTGCTAACAAACCTAACATAAATAATAAAACATTTTAAGACAATAGTTTCAAAGTATCAGTTTATGAGTCTGAAAGCGATTTCTATTTCTTAATGAAGGAGTGGTCTTCAATTACACCAGGACGGGTGTCCATAGAGATCACCAGGGATGGGAACGCTGTATTTGCATCCCGCTGGTTCAGCCGGACATGTTTAATCTGATCAGTCAGTGGGATGAATATCTGGAGAAGTTCTCCTCCACTCAGATGTGGGATCATCTATTGCAAAGGTAAACAGTCGGATGCCTCGTGTACATCACTGTTTATAGAAGCTGCTTGCTTTAGTCCAAGTGAAATGAAAAATTACAATGACAATTTTTTCATGAAATATTCCCGCGTTTATTGTAAAAAGTTTATCAATGTGGGGTCATTCTTTCTTAAAGAATGGCTTGGGTGGAGCAGAGCCATTGAAAGAGAGAGAGAGTCGTGTCAGCTCTGTTGACATCAATGGAACAGTTTTTCACAGCAATGGCGGTTCATGAAGGCTCTCAATAGTTCCCAGAAGTTACTAGTTACGCATGGAGCTGCGACTAAACAGACCAACTGAGGTCAACTTTTAACCCATTTAAGACGAAAGCCATTTAATGAATACAATTTTTTAAGAAATAAAGCATTTAAAGCGAAATATAACTTCCTGGAACTATCTGAAGGCTCCATGAATCACGTGACGCCCGTTGGCAGAACTCGCGCTCTCATGGCTCGGGGGCTGAGCATCCGTTAACTCCTCCCCTTCTGCTGTCAGTTCCATTTCAAAATGCATGTTTTAATTCAAACATTCAAATGGCAAAGAAAGACGAAAGCCACGCCCACTGTTGTAAAACACCTGCAACTTCCGGTTCACGGGGACTTTAAATAAATGTTTATGGTATACGATGAAAATCCTGCTATTTGATGTTTACGCTGGTTCTCCATCTGTTCTTCGTAGCTTTCACGAGGAAACGCACAATTGCTACAGCTACACAATGATGTTCATAAACTGCGTGCTGGCCACCCAGTCGAAGCCAGCCCTGAGTAAAGATGAATTCACACACACGTTTGTGCTGCCACGCATAAGAAGAGCTACCAAATACATGATGTTGTATCGAGAGATTTCCCAGAATCACTTCTACATCGTGAACAGTGCTCAGAGAAACTCACAAGAGGCTGCGAGTGAAGAAGATGACAGAATATATTCCACTTAATGGAGAATTTCCAGACAAAATAACAAAAGCGTTCCTTTTATTGGTTTACACTTTTGTAAAGCAGTTGGGGGACAGATACGTTTTTGCTTCACCACAATGAATGTTTTATGAGGTTTTTTTCGGGAAACGCTTTGATTTGGATACTTGAAAGAGGCGAGTAGTGACGTAATGTAAAACTACCTTTGTTTTTACCTCCATAATAAAGAAAATAAACTGAAAATGTAATAAAGAAATGTTTCACCAGCTGATAATACTGTAGGTTAGTTTGAACGCTTGTGTTTGAGGTCACGGCGGTCTGCGTCACAATAGGACATTTTTAGAAAGACAAACAAGAAAAAGAAATAAAATTCTTCACAATCAATATTGATGGAATGGAGAGAGGAATGTCGGCTTATTTAGAGTTCATCCTGCTCCGTTCGCTCTTTAGAGGAGACCCATCTGCTCACGATGACCTCCTGCAACAACACAAATAATATCACACCACAGATTTAAACACTTTATCTCTTAAAGCAAAGTGTGATGTGGTTTATTACCTGTACTGTGAGCCTTTTCAGACATTCTGGAGATGAGAACATGTCTTCTGTCGTGTCTGACGGTGTGATGACGTAGCAGAGCATCAGTTCCTGTACGAGACATGAATGTTAGATATCACTCGCTCATTTTCTGTAAGCGTATTTACCTAATAATGACAAGAGTCGAAAAAGGGCACAATTTCCTATCAAACCCCAAATATGCCATTTATTTATTGTAAAGTATGTTTGTGGAACACAAAAATGGAAATTCAAATGTTAGAAATATATGAAAGTCTACCCGTGAATAGGATTTGAAATGACATGAGCTTAAATAAGTACAGATTTTTCATTTTTCGGGTGAAGTAACTAGGATTTGTCATTTCTGGCGATATGTATTAGGATTAACACATAAATCGCTTTGTGTATATAAGGTTTTGTTGGCAGGCTTCTTGTTTATATTTCTTTATATGCATAATGTCAATGACGCTATGTGCAGAAAATGACTTTACCTTTGAGACATTGCCAGTGATTCTGCTCAGAGCAGCGAGAGATCTCCATGTGAAGGGCCGAAGGGCCGAGCCTGCGAATGAATCATCTGCTCTATCCACCACCACTGAATAACTGAACATAACAACAATAGAGCATTTACTCCTATTAAAAACCTATAAAACACTTTTTTACATTAGAAATGTGCTTGTGTTTAGAAGAAGCAAACATAAGTAAGGGAGAGTGGGGTAAGATGTGACAGCCCCTTAATTGAAAAGTACATTCTGTATCTTACAAGTCAAACTAAAGGAACAGGAAAATTCTGTCATCATTTACTCACTTTCGAGTTGTTCCAAACCTGTATACATTTCTTTGTTCTGATGAACACAAAGAAGATATTTGGAAAAATGTTAGCAACTGACATTTCTGGGGCACCATTGACTCCCAACATGAGGGTGAGTAAATGTTGACAGAATTTTCATATTAAGTCTAAAGACGATGTCCTAGATAGACACCTACCTAGATTTATTAGTCTGAATAAACATCTTTATATGTTAATAAAACAACTTTTTTACACTTACTTATGAAAAAAAATGATACTCTTGAAATGAAACATTAAAATCCCACTCTCTATAAAATGTTTCAGTTTTAACGGATTGAAAAATGATGATCATGAGAGCATAAATGAACAAACCTTGCATGATAAAACGGTGGTCCTTTTCTATACAGCACTGGAAAGAAAAGAATCAGAGACTCAGAACAACAGGAACAAAAAAACCTGATGCATGAACTCGATCACGCTGTAGAAGAGTCATGTGTCCATCACTTCAGACGCTGCTCCTGAACTTTCCACGCTGTGCCCCTTAAGCAAAGCAATGCTTAACACACCTGAATAATACACCTGCCATCCTCAAGTGTTACCGACACTACTCGGAAAATCTCTCATCATCAGATAGAATCAGTCGATCCAGGGTCAGCCTTAATGTTTTAAAGGGACAAGCCATCAACAACAGAGCTCACGTCTGAAGACTTCAAACCGCTACAAATCTAACCGGCTTTACAGGCAATAACATTAAATACATACAGTACTATATTATCAACATATCTACATGTTTTATTAGTGTTAATTCAAACAGTCGCAAAGCTCTGGCTCAAAGTTAACCTGTTGATCGTCTTGTGGTCAACAATATAACTATTTATATTTTAATCAAAAATGTACATTCCTATTTGAAAGTATGATAATTTTATTAAATAAACAATTTGTACAACTTTGTGGATGCTAATTTTTATGAAATAGCCAATGTTGACACATTTATGTTAATTTTGATTAAATAAACATTTTGGGTCTTTTAACTTTGTCGCATTTAAGTTTATAGCCAAGTAACGTTTCTTCTACTAGTAACCCAAATAATTCTAGATAGTCAGTCTTTAAACTTACTAGCTAATGTTCTTTACTTGTAAATTTTCAGAAAATTATTTTCAGAGATTCTTGGAATCTGAATGTATCGGTCCGGTGTCATGAAAAATTGCCCCCATCTGAATTGGGTCCGCTTAGGACCTAGTAGATATTTATGATGCCAAATCACAAAGTTGTTATCTTGATACGTTGTGGTATGGCTAATCGAAGCTGCGTTAGCTTCTAGCGAGCTTAATATGCGATGTAAGATAAAAGCATTCCAAATTAAATTTATAATTACCAAGATTTCATTATAGTAAATAACAAAAAAATTAGAATGAGATTTGTTTGATTTCACTACCCATAGCCTCATCTATATACTATTATATGAAATATTTTAGTGAAAAAGACAATAATGGTCATTTTAACAAAGTACTAGCGACATTAATCGTTATGTTATTTTGAAAGAATTGCCAGCAGGTGCTAAAAATATTACACATTCTAAGCGGACACAGTTCACATGGGGGACAGGATTTGTCATCACACCGGCCACAAAAGTTCCTGTGAAACCGTCTATAAAAATGTGTGAAGTTTTCATAAGGTAGGAGTGCTTTCAAGGTTTCTACAATCACTCTACAAACAGAAAACATTAAATACTTTTAAAGAGACATCTATTGTGTATTACCACAGCTATGACAACATTTCTGATTATTTATATACTATATAATAAACATGAGAAAACAACAATTTCCTGCTACTTTGTGTGAACTAGTGATGTACAAATTTAAGTTGTGTTTATATTCATTATTAAATGTGTTATAAGTAACTAAATCTTTTCATTTTATTAAGACACCAAAATAGTACCAAGATTAAAATCCTTAAAATTGAAAAAATTAATTACTATACATATTATATAGTGTTTTCTTTGAGATCCTTGGAAAAATTTCAGAGGTGCTCTTTTCTGCTTTGTTACAATGAAATTTGATTTAGATTTAGGTTGTGTAATATTCTAACATGCTTACTTAAATCGGTTCCATATTTAACTCCCGTCTTCGGCACCCAGCCTTTGGCACGGAAGTAGTGATATGCCGCGTAGGTGATTGAGAAGTTGGGCTGGACTGAACGGAACATCGACCAAGCCTCAAGAATCGATAGAGGCTCCTGAAGTAAACAAACAAACAAACAAACAGAAAAGCTGATAAACACACAATGACGCCGATTACGAGTACACAGCAGGAGATGAAACTTACCCCACTGTAATAAACTGACAGGCATCCAAGTGCATAAACCAGGAAAAAAGCCTGAAAAAATACAAAAATAAAAACGTTATTGTGTAGAAAGAAAAATAACTCTCATCCACCCGGCTGCTAACAGGGTTATGTTAGGGTGTGTCTTAAATCACACCGCATTTGGGTCAAAGCCGGCATACCGTTGGGAGGCTAAATGATCAATGATAAAATATCTCATTTCTGACCCTTACATCTGACTCTTGGGTGTGATTTCAGTGAGCTACAGTAAATAAAACCTTAAAACTTATTTACTGCTTGAATTCTGCTGTTTGCATTGGCTCAGTCGAGTGAAATCTCTTAATACATCCAGCTGAAACAATACAAACTCTACTGAAATGCTACTTGAGTCACACGTGACAGATAAAGCACAGACCACAGGGGCTGAGAAGCGTTCAGGGCTGGGAAAAGATGCCGCATATTCAATATGTCGACACACTGATGTTATTCTGTTGTGCTGATGTGTGACTTACTTCTTCATAAGTGAGCTGCAGGTACTCCATCATGCTGAAAGGGTTGATCCTCAACTCCAATCCCCCACATACATCCTGACACAAAGACATGCACATTCATTCTTTAAAAATCATCAAGGTTTTATAAAGGGTTGAAGACACAGCTCTTTAACAAACATGCAGGTTGTAAATAAGACGGCACTTTCTCACACTCTTTGAGAAAGGGAATGTTCAAGATTTATATATCATCAGTGAATAGGGATTTTTAAACAGCAGCCAGGACAACTTTTACAAATATTTTGTGAGCCAAGCGTAACAATAGTAGTGTATATAACTTTAAGATTTTATAAATGGCCATGATTATTTTTCAAACCTAAAAATGACAGAAATAGCCTTATACTTCTAGGTTTTTAAAGCCATAAGTCTAAAAGAGTTTGTATTTTCCTGACTCTTCAGTTTTAAGCCACTGCAATTATTAAATGGCATGTTGTTTGTTATTGTTTGTTATATAGAAATAACAAAAATAAGTTGATAAACATTTTTGAATAAAAAATAAATGATTATGAAAGTTGTGCAGATATTATTTCAAAAGTTTAACAATATAGTTTTTTTTCCACAATGTTTTCCAATCTTTATAATTTTTATTTGTTGATAACTCTAGCTTCAGACGTGTTTTGTTTTATGTCAATTTTATAATACATTTAAAATAAAAAGTTTCGAAATGATTGACTAAAATATGTAAATCAAAATAATATCACTATAATATTTACATGCTGAATTGTGACTGAATTTATTTACATCTATATCAAATTATTCTAAATCTATCAGCATTTCATAGGGCTGTAACAATATATTATGTGATCATAAAACAGCAATATTTTTAGAACATGATATCTCTTTAATCCTATTGTTAGTGCCGTAAACATGTGACCATTTTCCTGCTATTTCCCTTTTATCTCTTATGTATAAGCTTTAAAAAATCCTTCCGTCATTTAAATTGGTGTTAGAATTTAGTTTAATGTTATAGACCAATTCAACTTGTATTATTTTACATACTGAATGTTCAATTAAACCATTTGTTGTGTTTGCAAAAAAAATGTAGAACTTTTTTTTAGTTTCTTTTTTTCCATTATATACATTATGAGGAGTTCATTTGCAAAAACAGAACTTTATAAAAATAAAGATTTTATATTTCAATCAAACTGCAGTTGGGTTGTTTTGATTAAGTAATAATAACTAAAAAAAACAATAAAGACATCATTACACAATAAAAACAGGACTTTTGAAAGTCAAGTAATTATTTTTGCAAGTAAACTCTTCATGTTGTGATGTATTGCATGGACACATCACAATCCTAGTATTAATTGTGTAAATACAAATAGTTTTATTTACACACGAGACTTTGTCCTTGGTGCCGTTCTCATGATCATCATCAGCTTTCTCCACCAAAACATATTCGTATCCTTCAGAAGGGTCCTCGCCTGGTGCTCGATGCTTTGAACTCAGTGATTGGTTGTCATGCGCTCTACAGCCACAGTGAATGATCCAATCATCATGTCGTTGGCACTTCACATTCACTCTTGACTGCTCATTTTCTTCAGTCAGTGCTTCAGGTTCATCAGGACAGAGTTCAGCCAATGGATCAAAACGTGAGTTTCCTTGTCGTTGAGGCTTTACAGTGTCAGCCTGGACCACATCAGCGTTTTCATCATTTAGATCTGCGTCACCAGACGTGCAATCCATTAAGTGGTCCACCGATGACCCATCCAAGTGTCCTGCTTGAGATTTGACAGGTTCTGGGTCATGTTCTCCACCGATATCAAGCTCCACAGGTTTCGTGAGGGTCCGCAGTGCATGACTTACAGCGTCATCATCCAAACCCTGCATCAAGAGAGCGGCCCGCGCCCAGCTCACACGTTTCTGATACCTTGAAGAAATGAAATCATCATTAGAATTAGTATTTTCATTAAATCACTCAAAATGAACTTTAACGATTTGAGACGTTACTCTGATGATGTTATCACAGGATGATACCGGTCGCCAATACCTAATAAACAAGAGAAATATATACAAATATATGAAGTATACTTACAAAATATATAGGTTAGATATTCAAAATAGAAACAAACTAAAAGGTTTATACCCACATTTCCATTGTTGAGAGATCCTGTGTTCAGGCCTGGACCTAGAAAATACTCCTTTACCAAAATAACCCTTCAGAAAGAGAGCAAAATAAACAGTTTCAAGTGTATAATAACTTTTCATTCATAACAATCCAATGATCAGCATTGAGGTGTCGGGTAAGTATGAACGATTATCAAAATATTCAAGATGAATAATGTAACTAACAAAACACAAAGACCTTTTATAAGGATACTCACATGCCCATAACATCCATCACATACAGTAGGTCTCATTCAAAAGCTTTTCATTTAAGACTTTGAAACACATGTATAATATCCAGTGAAAAGTGTGTCTCACCCTGTCATACAAAGCTTGTATGTGAAGAGGATGTTTCACTATGACGTGATGATTGATGATGTCTGCTCTGTATATGATGTGATCTTCATCTTCTCTGATGGGAAGAGGAGCTTCAAATGATTCATAGATCTTCGCTCGCCGTTTCGGCGCTTGAAACACAGCTTCAGTCATGAAGGAAAGATCCCTCACATCACATAAACAACATTACTTTAGGTGTCAATCACAGATTGTGTCTGTTTGACTGAAGTTTCGTGCTTTAATGCATTTTGCCAGCCCATGTGAGTTTCGGTGTCACAGTAAATAACATCCGTAGCGCTTCAACAAACATCATCTTCAGTTCCGCCGGAAGTTCAAATTGGCCTGCAGTTAAATTTAAAATAAGTTTTGTGTTATATGTGGTTAATACATATTCAATAACCCAATTCGATCTGAATAATTACCTGATCTTACCAATTTATACAAACATTTATTTAAATATTTTAAATGTAATGTGTTTTATGAGCCAGCAGAGAGCAATGTTTTCCAACTTAGTTGACACGTCTCTGTTACACATTTTAAACGTGCAAATGTTAGTATACGTAGCATCACTAAAGATGTGTAGAAAGTGACGCATTACAACAATACAAAAATATAGAAAAATGAGCTGATATAAAGTGTAAACAGTTTTTCTTAGTTTTAAAAGTTAACTCGGCTTTAAAAATCATCAATCAGGAGGCTTTCTTATTAAAGTACTTTGATGCACAACTTTTTCTTTACAGAAATATTCTAACTATGTAAGACTCTTTGACAAACAAGTTTGTCCATTTACAGCCTGGGTTTTTATTAAAGTCTTTATTAAAACATACTTTGGATGAAGACAATGTCGACTTTGCCCAAAACAATTTTTATGATCATTTACTCCTATAAACAATACCAATGAGTCTCTTCAAAACCTTCTTTTAGTGTTTCACAGAAAAGTCAAACCAGCAGCCCATATGTTGTATTACAGATGAAGTTTTGCTTTAAAATGCTGCATAATAAATCTATATGTAAAGTAAGAATCACATATCATATGTTATATATGTTACACATGCAACATTTAGTGAAATGTCAACGGTAGATATCTTATCTCTTGACTATACAAAAGGCTACAGGCTATACAATTTTTTCAATGTTAAATATTTTCCTTTAAATTTCAACATTTAATTAATGATTATATTAGTGGGCTATAAAAACACAGAATGTGTATAATATATGCTATACTGTATATAAACACCACTATATATGAATAAAGTAAACATTTATTTTGTTTTTATGTATGTAATTATGTGATTATGTTTGGGCTTAAATATTTGTAATAATATTTAAAAAAGTCAAAAGTGAGAATATGTAAAACAGTCCTCTGTAGAAAGTATTTTTTACATCCATTTATTTATTCAATATGTAATATATATATTTTCTCTTGTGAGTCCACGTTATGGGCTAAGTAGAAAGTTAGCCGAGAACTGGAATCTTTAAGGTAAAAATGTCCCTGAACGGAAATTCCAGTGGATAAATATGGTTGAGTTTTTCAAGTTTATTTTTTAAAACTGACACACATAAGTAATATGTTATTTTTTACTTTCTTGGTTATGTAAACACAAAGATAGCTATTTTGAAGGATTTTGGAAACCAAACATTTCTGGAGCACTTTTGACTACTATAATAGTAAACTATAGTCAATAATGGCCAGAACGGTCTTATTTCCCACTTTCTTCAAAATATCTTCTTTCGTGCTTAATAGAAGATAGTCAGACAGGCTTGGAACGTGACGGTTAACTTTTCCTTCAACACACATGCACACATATGTTTCACTACATATGAGGACAAGCTATAAAATTAAAAAAAATTCTCGATTTCTTCCTTTCTTATTTACCCATAATAATTAATGTAAATACACAACAGTGATACATAAAATTCAGTTCAATGTGACCACTTTACAGTGCTCATTCAAGTACACATGGTTTTGAACTTGTACAAATAAAGGTGCTTCAAAGCAGTATTATAGTTCTTTTTATAGTCTGCAGAATCTTTATCCTAAAAAGTCTATAAGCTTTTTGAAAGCATATACAGCACCAGAAAGGCCCTTTTTGAAGAGTGATGATGCCACAGATGTTAAAACATTCTGACAGAAACACAAGCACGAGGAATGAAGGGAGATGTACAATATCAAGTGAATGACTCTGATTGTGTTTAGTCGTTCACCTTTGATTTTATTAAGATCTAATATGGAAACACAATCGATTTTCAGGAACAAAGTGATCTAATGTTACATTTTCACTGAGATTTGGTGACCTCTTGCATTTTCACTAGACCTCAACCATCCCTGAGTGACAGGACATTTTGCGGATGATTTGATTTCAACCTCCGCAGCGTCAAGAGTCACCCGAGCGTCTGACGGTTTGGCATTACGCGCTGAAAACATTATTTACAATCAGTTAACATTGTTCACGCACTGCGTTTGTTTTCCTTCCAGCAGGTGAGTTTCCTCAGGCGTCATCCTCACACAACTCCTCTCTTCTCAGAGAAAAACACACAGATGTTTGACACTGGAACGGTGCTCTTTGGCTGCATTCCTCTCAAGATTGAAAAAAGCAGGGAAATGTATTTTCTGAAATGACTTGGCTTTGTCCATAAAGTGTCTTGGCAGGATAAAGTCTCCGGGGAATTGATAGCAACAAAGTAAGGACGTGCTGACACAACAGAAAAACACATTTAATCATCCTCATCAGAACAGAAGAGAACAGGGCCGTGTTTTAGCATCACAAGGGCCGGTCCACTTGAAACCGTCCGTTCCCTTCTGTGTCTCACGAGGATACAAGTTTATGAAATATCATTGATGTATAAAAGAACATTCCCATAATACGGATATCATAATACAAGAGTTATACGAGCACTCAGAATAGAAGCACGGATGTTTAAGTGTACAATTACAGTGTGAAACCCAATGTACGGGACTCGCAGGTTTTCTTCTCGAGATTGTGAAAGAGACGCGTGTATCAGCGGTGGAATTATACAAATATACTAATGATGGATTGCCAGGTTTACTTTCTCCCTTTATGACCTCCATGAAAGAAAAGCACATCAAATAAAACAGTTCTTTGTATTATTTGTGTATCGTAAAATGTGATAAAACATCTATTATCCTTCAAGTCCTTTAGTGTTTCTTTAAGGCACATTTCAAAACATACCTTATCAAGAGGAAGAAATATTCCAGTCAGCAGCTGGAAATTTCATTTTGTCAGGGGAGATATACATCTACAGCGGGGTGCATTGAAGTTCACGTTTTGCAATCACAACAGGGTGTGTTCAGAGACACGCTATAAAAGGATGATGTAATGACTGAAGCTTTGCGAGTTACGGGACTGCACGCACATTGCCCGATCAAAACTTTAATAGGAAGACATCAACTTGAAAGTAAAACGTGGAAGGCATGTACTTTACTAGGTGGTCATGAAAAAACTTGGGGAGTGTAGCACAATAAATCCACAGACCTAAAATAATTATAGCTTGAAAATATTTATTTACATATTCAAAAACAATTGAGTTCAAACGCAAGAGAGAAGCTCCCTTGTCAAATCCGTTTTTATATTTACATACATTTTGGCAATTAAGGTCAACATGTAAGTCTTTGGAATGATTTTTTACTTCCCGACTGAGAAAAATAAAGAAAATCATTATATCCCAATCAAAATGTCCAAACATGATAAATGCAAAAGGCACATCATTGAAGCAAGAAGCAAATTTAAGAAAGATGTAAGAAAGTGTTTCGATTGCTAAAAGCAAAATGAAAAGCTGTGAGAAATATTAAAGCTGCGGGTGTATTGTTCCTCTCATATGGGACAAACACAAAACTCTTTGGTACATTACGTAGCTGGTGCATATATCGAGATACTCAAGGTTTTTGTCCAAAAATGAGTCACTTTTGTTGCAGTCTTACATAAAAAAGTTTGACACATATGTGGCACTCCATTTTTCACAGTGATACAAATTAACCGTCGTATTAAAAATATTTCTTTTTTTTAATTAATAAAAAATGAAGTGTCACTTCTATGTCCATGGCTTTATCTGCAAGGGCCATGTCTCACCCATATTCACAGTGAAACTGTCCATTCAAGCAGGTAACTTGCAATGGGCCCCAAACGACAAGCCAGAAACGGTCGCTGACAAACAAGCAATGTTCTGTTCTAGTTTCTCTGTCGACAAAGGCTTGAAACAGTGCAAAAACATCACCCCCACATCAGAGCGGTAAACCAAAACTCAAAATGACTATCAGAAAACCACACATTAGTACAAGTCTCTTATAATCTCCTGCAGAAGGGGGTGTAAGCACCAGTCGACCTCCGTCTCATTCAGCAGCTGAACCAACTGAACATGATTGGCAACCAGCTGCCGTAGATCCGTCATCTTCTGCAGGACTTTGGCGAAGAGCTGAAGAGAGTCAGGATGATTGGTCTTCAGCTGAAGCTCCAGAGAATGAAGAACAGTCTCCTGCAGATCTTCAATGGGCTTGACGTTCAAGAGCCCGGGTCGATCTGTCACCGAAAAACAAGAGTGGATCAAAAACTGTTCATCAAGAAACTAAATGGTTTTAAACAGAGCCTTTTTTATTTTATTTTGGGCTTTATTTGTGTTTTCTTGTTTTTTTATTTCTTCTAACTCACAAATATTTGTGTAAAAACTATAAAGTACAACATATATAAAAAAAGAAAATGTATTAATGTAGTAAACTGGATTAATCAAATCTTAACAACAACAATTACACGTTTGAACCATGAATAAATACAAAATGTTTAAATAAATATTAGTAAGTTATTCATTAGTAAGTAATAAATAATACATTTTTACCAAACGATAATAAAAAGCACCAAATAAAATAATATGTATTATTATAAATAATAATAATTAACAATTAACCACAAAAAAATATTATTAATATAAATCTATCATAATTGATCCTAAAGCCACAAATACAATTTTATTATTGTAAATGATAATAAATAAATAAAAGAAAAATTTTAACCTCTTTTTCCATAACACTAATGGGAATTTAGAAAAATAATTATTTCATTTCCATGTTTTTTTTTTTTCATTTATTTCTGGTTTCTTTAACTTTGTCGTTCTTCAGGTGATTTTTTCTTGTGAGTGGAAATCATCAAAGTTCAAGGTTGAGATTTTATTAAATGGCCATGAATTGCCAATAAACGTGTGATAACTGCACTGTTGTTTTTAAAATTGTGCAGTGAATAAAACTAATGATGAGTTCAGATCAATGTTCACAATGGGCCGAATGTAAACCTGCCAGTTTCACTGTATGACACAAGCTCATATGTGTGGCTCTGATCACATGAGTCTGCTTTCAGCTCAATACCCACACTGTGACTCACAGACATTGTGGTTAGATTTGCAGTAAAAATGCAACTGAGGGTTGATATTAACAATCAGTAAATCAGCAAAACAGCCCAAACGTGTGCCATTGAGCTGATGCTGATGTGTCGGCCAGGGTTCTCTTTCCATTGTATTTCCTTGCAGTCTGCCTTTGACTCACCTCCGCTCAGGACGATGACGGCTAGAAACAGAGCCATGTCGCTGTCATCCAACTCCAGCATGTTGAACTTGACAGAGAACTCAAACTTGGGCTCCATCATTTCACAGAAGGGCTTGCGGAGGCTCTTGAGGAACTCTCGGGTCATGAAGATCTGGCCGTAGGAGACGAGCGTGCCGTCTTTGTTCATGAGGGGTGACATCATGATGATGATAACTTCGATGACGGCATACTTCAGGAGCGTCACTTGGTCGTTCAGGTCCAGGTTGATGAACCCCGGGATGCTCTTGGCGAATTCGGTGATTTCGCTAATGGCTTCGGCCGACCGAGACTGACAGCTGTGGAAGAAGCGAAGCTCAACCTCGTGCATGATGCCCATGTCTGATCTCCTGTGCTCTTGTATCGGCATCTGCCGGCAATTGATGATCTGCTCGCCTTCCATCAAAGACTTCATGTCGTGAATAACGAAAGGCTGTGAGCGAGAGAGACAATAAAAGACATGAAAAAGAGTTTCTCTTGCACACACAAAACATTCTGGTGTTTTACAAAAACAGATATTTCTTGTGCCTACGCAGAGAATTTTCTCATTCACATGTGAAAACCTGTCTGTTTATTTTACTTTTGGAAAGGTATCTTTATTCTAGGTATCCTTTTCGCCTCAGTCTCCAATGGCACTGAAAGAGCCAAGCCAAGAATATATCAGTTAAAGGAGGTCTTGGATTCTTCTCCAAACACAGTTTCTCTCGATGTTTAATCTTGTATTTGAACAGAAAACACATTGGGTGAAAACCCAAGGTGATTTTTCTTTTTCTGTCAACGTTCTTTGAGTTGGGTGATCTCCCGCAGGACCCGTCAGGCCACATATAGTGTATAAAACAATAAAACACGAATTAAGCCGGTTCTGAGTAGGTTCACAGATTTATATCTATTATTTCTATATTTTTGTAATATTTCTCTTTCCTAAAGCTTGTGCTTATATAAATATAGCCTCCCTTCGAACGCAGCAGATGTTTGATATCACTGAGCTGTGTTAGTCAAAACAAGCATCTAACAGCCTTGCTCGTATCATCTGTTAAAGATACGTGATGCAGCCGTTTGTGGGGTGTGTGTTAATAAAAACCTATGGTGTGGTTCTTTTCTTAAAAGAATAGAAATTTACAGTGGAAAGGGAGGGGAGTGTTAAACGTTTAACTCTTTCCCGCCAGCATCTTTTTAAGAAAACTTGCAAGTCAGCACCTGCGTTTTCAATCATTTTCACAAAACTTTGATGCCCCCCGAAAACGCTCTTCTATGAATATATAAATCTTCTATTTTTCTTTTTTTTTATCTCCTCTCCACTGTAGTTTAATCTTAAAAAATTCAGACAATTGTGACTTCAGGCAGATCGGATTCAAAAAGGTGATTAAAAACATAAAAATTTGCATTCGCTTTGCTTGTTTAAAGACGCAAAATGTACTCATCGTGCAACAGCGCCCCCTTCCATTAAACAGTAAAACATGGAGAGCTGGAAAAAGCTCTTGTCTTCATGGACTTTATACAGTATCCATGGAGACATTGATTATTAGTAATTTAATTAATGCTCGTAATCCAACTTTGATGCTTCTTATCTCATCGTTAAATTATGCATTTTAGCCTGGATTGTTAATTTTATAGAAATATATGAAAAATGTTCCAAAATCATGTTTTTTATTATGTTATCAAGTTTTTATTGTGTTTTATTGTAAGCTGTATTTTTTTAGTTAAACAACTTCACTTTGATTGAAATTAATTGGAATGCACAATAAAAAACGGGATTAATCTCATTTTGGAACCAAACACTTCATATATATTTTTACTTCTGTGGCCTCTATTTATGACATGTAATATTGCTTTTTTTCTCAAGAATTATTCTCCAAATATTCTGAAGGTGACACTATAACTTAAGTGTATATGAAGAGCTCTTTTCCAAAACGCATTAAACGCCAAATTTGAAAATAAATGAGTTTGTTAATTAATGTTTAATGCCTAATCGCTATATTTCCTTGTTTAAAATGTACTGCAAGATCCAGTTTCTTTCCAAAACGCTATAAATCCCGAACCTGTTTTTAGCCTAAATGCGATATGTCCTCTCGACCAATCAGAATTCACTCGTTAGTGGTATTTGTATGTGTTATTTCTAAATTATTTGTTGTATGTGGTGGAAAATATTGAAACATGAAATTGAAAATATTTATTTTATTTTACTATTTAGTTTGTTACTATTTATTTTATTTGGCTGTTATTTATTTCATGCATTTGCATTTATTTGATTTATATTATTTGAATTTATAGTATGAGTCCCTGATGTCATATGTGTCATATTCTCTTGTTTGTTTGTTTTTAAAAAGAAATAAACCAAAATTTTTTTGGAAAAAAAGGATGGATTTGTAGCGTTTTGGAAAAAAAATATTGTTGTTTCATTTAACAATCATTGTTTAACATGTTCAGACTGAGCCAACAGACCGTTTTAACAGGATAAATTGAATATTAACAAAATCTATGGGTCTAGGTAAAAAAATGTCATTTTCATGAAAACTATTAAAATGGATTTATAGCGTTTTGGAAAAGAGCTCTTCATATGGTTTCATATTCTCAGCAGTTAGGCTCTTCACGAGACGTGACGAAAGCGTACGTTAAGATTATCTACATGTAGAGACGCATGACAGGTTAACGTTAGAAACCTGAATTTCTGCCCCGGCCACGCTTCATTTCAAGAGCACTCTTCCTTACTCTGTTAAGAAAGCAACACAGCTTTGATGGATTTATTTCTTGCACTTGTTTTCAAGACAAAAAAAAGCAAACTCACGGCGTTGTCGCTGGTCTTTCCTGAGAGAATCGCCCTTGCTTTGGCTTTGGTCAGAGGGAAGTACTTGAGATAGGACTCATAGAGGTGCTTGGCCAGGGCCCTGAGATCGGCCGACTCCGGGTGCATGTGATCCACGTCAGTGGAGAATTCAGCCAGAAGCTTTTCTTTCTCTGCTTGGGGCATCCGACCAAAACGAATGGCTGGGAAAAAACAAACAAACAGACAGTTGAAAACCCCCAAATCCCAGATCCAACATGCTTGAAGTCTTTACTAATATCTGTGGGTCTGCTGGGATCTGTGTGGGAGTTAAAGGCAGGGAGTTTGTTTTCAGTCTTTCGGTTTGTTAAAGCAGGTCATTATGACCATTTTCAACATTCTTTCATGTTAATCATTCTGACAGACGGTAATGGAAAAACAAAGCGTTCGCACCCTCTAATTTCTCGAAACATCAAATTGTTTCATCAAAAACAAAAACAGGGCTTTGTATGGCTTGGAGAGCTACTCTGCTATATATTGGATGCTTTAGAAGTTCAGCACATTGACTGTTGGTCAGAGCTCTTTGGGGACTTGTAGACATGGCCTCAACACTTGGTTTTGCGTAGTATGGATGGGAACGTTTTCAAAAATCAAGCCACCGTCACTTGGGATGCAAGTGACTTATGACGCCGCTGCATTCCAGCAGATCGCATGAAAAGTAACTGCACCTCCAGGACTCTTGACATGTTGTGTTGTCGCGCTACTCTATCAACTAAAGACACACCCTCAATCTAATCATTTACTCAAAGAACAAAAGAGAGAGGTCAATCATTGATATTAAACTACAGCGCCTACATCACGTCACAAACCTTTTTTGCTGTTTTATTGAGCAAAAAGAGATGAGAAGAAAATGAAGAGGTACAAATGAGGTCAGGTTTAAACCCATGACTCCCACACATGCACCAGACCTCAATATGCTTGAAGCTTCTTTACAACCACAAGGCCATGGCTCCTTTCCAATCTGTAGTCTTTATTATACTTTCATGGTAACAAAAAGTGTTTTTGACTTTACATTTACATTTACATTTAGTCATTTAGCAGACGCTTTTATCCAAAGCGACTTACATAGAGTTAGGGAGCAACAAGCGATATGTCATACAGGAGCCATAATACATTAGATGCCAATACAAAGTTACTAGTTTCAACAAAAGCTAGACCACTACCTGTTGAGAGAAAGGGTTAGTGAGTTTTTTTATTTATTTTTATTTATTTGTCTGTCAGATATTTGTCTGACACACAGATATATTTGTCCGTCAGATATACTTTAAAAAATAACTATTTGAATTGAATTATGTTTGGTACAATTCATATTTTTATAATATTATTAATTTGATCTCTGTCATGACAACTCACGGAGGCTTTAGCACGATTGTGTACAAGACATATAAATGTATTTGGTCTCTTCTTCTGATGCAGCAGCAATGCAAGGACAGAGACTTTCTACCGCCAATATATCCTCAACATGCTGCTGTGTGCTGCACTCATAACATACATGAATTAACCCCGTATAGCGTACATGATCACCTTGTAGCAGATCTATACAGGTGGAGCTGGGGAAGGAGGAGGGTTTTGAGCAAACGTTGAGCAGCAAGCTCATTGGCTGCTTATACAGAACAAACCAATCAGCTGCGCCGTGGGGTAAAGTTATTATGATATATTGGGATAGACTATAGAACTGTGGAATCTAGAGTTTCATGCCAGAACCTTCTCTGTCATTAATATTATAATACCAAAATATAATTAATACCTAAATAATCTGTGCATTCAGATCTCACTTTGTGAAACTTCTTACTCATAAATTGAAAGTAGGACAGCAGATGCATTCAAAGTCAACAGAAACAAGATCACAAAACCATCGAATCATCACGTGTGATGCTAAAATTAGTGCCACCCTCAATCTGAGCCTTAAAATAAATGTTTTTTAGCTCCTTCTGATAAACTTCGAGTATTTTTGTAGGCCAGTCAGACATAAAAAAACATTTTAAAAGACACGATGGTTAAAATCCTTTGACAAGCTATTTGTTTTAATTATTTGACTTGAGGGTTGGAAAACTTTTGTAAATGTAACAAACCCACGCTGCTTTTAAAGCAGAACGGCATTAGTTCTCTAATATTCTTAATAGCAGGACGTAAACCGTTTCTTTCATGTATCTGCCTCAACATGCTATAAAAAGGTTTTGATTAATATGACATGCGCATTACTATCACACCTTTTGTAAACCAGCGCATGCCAAACTACCCTCCTCCACCTCTACGGCTTGATCTCAGGCCAGATCGAGTGACACAGCATGTTTGAGGCAGCCCGTCCACGCTTTCATGAATCATTGATAACAGAGACAAGCAGCCAGATTTCATCCAATCACTACAGTGTGCGTGAAAAGACACAGAGAGAGAGAGAAAGAGAGAGAGAGCAAAGAGAAAGGAGGGAAAACAGAGCAAGCCAATGAGGAGCCAGCGAGCTGATAACGTTAAACTCAATTGACCCTGCGGAGCGCAGGATAACACCTGCAATCCACTTCAATGCTCTCAGAAAACCTTAAACACCCAGGAAATACAAGAACCTGACAGCTAGATGCAATAAGCTGTTCAAAAAAACGTATCCATGAATTAAAGGAAATAAAAGGGTCAAATATAAAAAACGTTTACATAAAACAACAACATTTTTTATGAAAAACAAAAAAACAATCTAAAAAACTCTAAATAAACAATTGCACATGAATGGATAAGTAAGGTGCAGTGTGCTATATAAGGGAAGGATTTCAATAACACACCTTTGAGCCAATCAGAATCAAGGATTCAGACAGACCAAGGTATAATTACTGATATACATCAACTAAAAAACAAATGTAATTGAAAAGGAGGTTAAAAACTTTAAAATAAACCTGAGCTTAAAGTCAAGGACTGAAAACAGATTCCTAAAGGGGTCAAATGGGGCTTACACGTGTTTTTTGTGTCTTTGATGTGTTGTAAGTTGCCCATGAATGTGTTAGCCATGTAAAATTGCACAATTAAAGTGTGGGAACAAAAGATTCATTCTATCTGAAAGTGAATGGTCACCCAGTCCTGCCTGAAACACCTCGTGTTACTACACCCTCACAAATCTACATCACTTAGTGGTAGATTAGACTAAGACCGCCCAAATGTATACGCAAGTAAGGTGGTGTACCTGTCAGTACAATTGAAGGGGAACCTTATTTTCCAAATATGGTAAGAGCGTTACATTTCCTTCACACGTTTGCAGTATTCCACCAATCACTAGTCACTGGTAAACTGGCCAATCATAGCACACCTTGCTTTTCAAAACAATGAGCTTTGTTAAAAATCTGGGCGTTTCAGAGAGGCGGGCGAAGAAGAGATACAAACATGCACGGTGTGTGTAAAATACAGCGGTTTTTAACCAGAAATCGGGTAAATACATCGCATTACATCCAAAACAAACGATAATATATAGACAGAGATATAGACCGGCAGGCAGACAGACATATAGATGAATACAAAAAACCTACAAATACAGACAGACAGGTACAGGAAGACATACAGAGACAGATAGATATAGACCGAGGGACACATAGATATAGACAGAAAGATAGATATTGATGGACAGAGACACATAGGCAAACAGAAAGACAGACAGATATATACAAAAAGACTGACAAATACAGACAGACAGTTACAGGTAGATCGACAGAAAGAAAGACACAGATATAAACACACAGACACATAAATACAGATATACAACACAGACTCATACTGTCGACAGACTTAAAAGAGAGTAAAACAGAAACAGAAAGAAAAAAAGACAGACAAGTACCCAGAGACAGACAGACAAATAAGGAGAGAGAGAATCACATATATTTTCGTCTGTTGTTTTTTTTATTTTAGAAGCGTGCCTTTAGCAGAAATGTTCAGGTCTGATTGTAATGAAGGTCCTCACACAGACAGTTTGCAGCTCTTGAGTTGGTGCGGATGCTAATGAACTGTGGTGTTCCACACCTAGGTGCTTAAACCAAGACTCGTGTGGTTGCAGGGTTGCAAGTTAAGGTGTCACTCTGTGAGGGAAGTTGCCTTTAAGCCCCGAGCCAGCCCCGCACACACATGCACACACACACACAAACGCACACGCACCAGATGTGTGCACGTTCTGACAGAAACGCCACATATGTTGCAGCAGGAGACCACACAAAGGAAACAACAATGCACACGAGGCCAAGCGCAGTTGCCTGAGGAGGCATGTAGCGTCGAGAGGAGTCTACCTGAAGCGGTTCAAAAAGAAAGCACTTTGGTGAAACAACAGGGCCTTTCTCATGCGCGCTGGCACCTCACCGTTGTGTGACATGCCCACCATCAGGCACTTCTGAAAGCGGCAGTACTGGCATTTGTTGCGACTCTTCTTGTGGATGCGGCAGTGCAGGTCGCAGTGGTCGTAGATCAGCTTCAGCCGTATGGTTCGCCGGAAGAATCCCTGGCGAATGAAAGGAATGCCGTTAGGAAGGAAGGGCAAAAGGCTTTCCTGATGCCTTCTCAGTGCTCTCATACACACACCTGATCTATTCAACTCATTGTCAAGAATCACAATACCAGTTCCTTTAAGAGCAGCGCTCTGACTGATGTTTATCACAAACAATTCTCTGTTAAACTAACGAATCACCTTTAAAATCAGTTTTAGGGCTCAGATCAGAAAATTTGACTTTTAACAGAAAGCTGGTACAATCTCATTTGTCTTTGCACGATCTGCTTTCGCTCCATGGATGGTTAGGGATGAGGGTTAATTTTTGCTTTTTTTTAAATGTAAGATTAACATCGTGGGCAGGTTCAAGTGAAAGTGCAGAAAACGACCTAACAAACCCACTTTGACTGGTTAAAGCAGGGTTTTTTGGTAACTGCACTCTAAAAACAACACATTTTCACAAATGAGATTGTACCAGTTTTGTTAAAATTCTAATTTTCTGATTTGATTTCTCTGTGTTGTTTCTTGGGACACGTTTCGTGAGCCACATGGGCTCCTTTCTTGAGACTTTTGGGAATATATCTGTGATACATTTGGTATACTTGTCCTATCTGTTTTAATTTATTATTATTATTTATTTATTTATTTATTCATAAACAATTCTGAATATTGCCTTCTAGGTTGATATCATCAAATTATTTTAATTGAGGCTGTCCAGTGTTTTTTTAATTGAATTAAATGTAATTATTTAAATAATTATTATTATATATAAAGTATATATATATATATTGTGTGGATTAAGAATTTTTGGTTACCTTTTGTGTGTTTGTTAATATAATTTCAAAACTGTAGCCTATTAACTGTCACCCGTTCCGTATACGGGACACCTAAGTCAGCGTCAATATTCTGTATGTCATTTCTAATCGAATCATGAGAAACTATATTTCATTGGAAAGGTCTAAGACTTCAGAATAAAGATTTCTTTGGTGTTTTTTAAATAATGTATGTAGTGAGAGTAATTTATTCTTTTTAATGAAGAGAGTGCTTCGATTTTTTGTAATCCTTTTGCGACCCAAATTTTTTTAATGTATTTTTTAATCAAAGAAAACCTTAAACTTGATTTAATCATTTTATACAATTTTTCATTTTGTACAAACCTAGCAATATAACTTAATTTTTTTAGCAATAATGATTATTTTTCAATAATCAGCAACTTTTCTCTTTTCAAACGAGACCAACTGTAAGTCTGTATTCCAAAGAATTCATGAGTTACCGCCATTTAAGTTCCAACATGCGTTTTCATGTGTAGGCTCAAAAAGGGCTCCGACAGTTAACGTAAATAACACAAAAATAACACATAATGTGTTAAATAAAAGCAATAAGCCCCAAGAATCAGTGGGTTACAGTGCCTTTTATAACAGCAAAGGGCGTTGTGGCACGACGCGAGGCGGATGCACTTGTAACCCACTGCTTCGCAGGGCTTACTGCTTTTATAAAACGGTTATTCCATATGCACATCAAGGTTTCATAGAATAAAGTAAATAAAATGATGTTGATGTAATGCGTTCAGCAGTTATAAATGGGGATATTTTATAAAGGTTTAGAATATGGCTCAACCAATCATTATCAAGGACCAGAACTGACCGTTTTATAAGGGATAACACAAACATTGTGTGAAGTGTGTTATATTGATATTTTGTAAAATAATTTTAAAAATGATTCTGAATCATTTTGAAGGCTTATTTATTAGTAAAACCAAAGTCTGTTTACGGAAATCGTGCCACTCGGCGGCCATGTTTGCAACGCCTCTGTGCAGCTATTTGCATCATAGCAAGTCCAGAGTCCTATCTCTTTTAACGATGAAAGGCGGATATTTAAATTAAACTGCACTTTTCTGCATCATAACTTTGTGCATCTTGTTCTAGGTCACTTCATCTATTGGGCATGAGCACAGGCTGGCAAGCGCCTCACGAGATCCCGCCCCAGAGAATCCTAAATCAATCTTGAATGACGATTGGCTTGTTTCACTGCAACTTCATTCGGCACAGCGGCTATATTGATCGTTTCAATCCCCGCCATTCATTGTAACTGCAGTGGCGCATCTTGTTAATATTCAAATCTTTGATAAAACTGTAACAGAATGCCTTGAGACAACAATTAACAAATACTATCATTTACAGCGATAAAAGTGATTTTTTTAACAGCTGCACATGTAAACCACATCTGTCATGACTTGATTTGTAAATTGATATCAAATAGTGCGCGCCCAATACAAATACCAAAAAATATTATATTATTAAAATATAGCTCTACTTTTATACTTAAAAAACAATTGTCAGTCTAAAACTTCCATCTTAACCGAAGCTACTCCCTACACTCCCTCAGCACTTTAGAAGTTATGCTTTAATCCAGCAGAACCACAGGCCGAGATTTACTCTCGAGTCATTATGTACCCAAAGATAACCCGAGGTCTCATGATAGTGAGCTTTTATCTAAATAATATGTCATTAGGACAGACAAGTACTGCCCGCTTTGGACTTTGGCCAGAAATCAATTCTTTCTAGTCTTCTAGTCTTTGTCTTGACGTGAAGTCACTAATAAGCGAAGCTGAGAATCGTAAAGCAAATATTATGAAAACCCGCATGGTCGGACCCCACCAAACAATGTGCATGCTGAAAAACGATAAAGACCCAACCCAGGAGATTTCATCAGCGTGGGTCGATTCTTAAGTGAGGGTAAAGTGGAAAACAATGCAGGGTGCAGAAAGACGGTGACCGAAACTATTTTTGGTACTTTTTGAAAAACTCTAGAGGGGCTACCATGGTATTTTTAGCAAGAAAAAAATACATGCAAATGTGAGAAGCATGCACACAGGAAAGAGCTTTTTAAAAGAGGATGTTTTTCATGCATTTACCCACTCGATCAATTTACTTTTAAATTTAGAAACATCATACCGTAGCCCGAGATTATAAATAGTAAGGTGAGAACCCGTGGCTTTGTATTTTTGAACAATAAATGAGTTAACCCGCTTGGCTGAACCCATCTTAGAGCATTCTTTACATTGTTGAGGACGCTGGAACAATTTCTGCTCACGAGCAGATCAGGCTTGTGCCATTGTAGGAACGGTCTAAATTTAGTGATTTCCGATTGTGTTTTTCAGACAATCGAACAGAAAATAGTTCTAGCGAAGTCCTCTTTTTTCACAGAATGCTGCGTGTCAGCCAGGGATGTGGTTAGCCACAAGCACTGCATTTTTAAAAGGATCATCCTGTTACCGACGCTCATAAATGATCAATGTTTAAAGAAAGTGAGTCTGTTCGAAAGGACTCTGTGTTCCATTCATAAACAAAAGTCTTTTAAATTGTATGTATCATCAAAACCACACAGACACCTCTGTTGAGTCGGTGGGAAGCGTGCACCTGACATGTCTGGGTCACCCACTCGGATGATTATTCTTATTCAGACATATTGCTCTGCCCATACGTATCTCTGCCACAGTGGAAACTTATCGAGGCTTTGCGGTCGAAGTGACAGACAAGTTTAGGTTGCTCAGTTATGGAAGGGCGATTTCTGACCTCATCTGCATGTCTGAGTCTGAATTGAATTTTCTAAACGTTCTAAATTTATCAGAATGACTGGAAGAGCTCGATGTGTTCGAGGTATTACAGAAAACAGATGTTCACAGCTCTTCATACATCAAACGTGCTGTTTTGCGTGTGGGTGGTGTGGCGCGTTGGTTTGGAGTTGGAAAGCACACAGAGGGTGGCGGGTTTGAACCCTGCGTGGTGTGATACACCAACTATCATCTGCATGTCTGTTATCGAGATAACACTACCCAGCACCCATCAGGGACATCACCATGTACTTTCTAAAAAAGTAGTAGTAGTTTCGGTCACAGCTTTTTGTGATGCTTTGAATTTAGTCAATATTTTGTCATGACACGCATTCTTTGATAAATTTGACTAAAATGATGTATAATTGTAATTGACAAAGAAAAACGGTTAAAAAGAAACACCAAACTGAACATAATGCAAATACAAAAAAATTTCATCAATAATTTTACAAACACGTGCACAAGCAACTCCAATATACCAAAACACTCCAATCGGAATCAGTTTCCTAAAATATTTTTTCCTGTCATGTTTCGTAACGGTCACGTCTTAACATGGCTGAAAAATGATTTGATAAGATTAACACCATGTACAGAATTCTAATAAAATAGTTGTGTTTATATTAAGATGTTACTGCCTTTCGAGTACAATAGGTTTATTTTTAGAAAGAGATAACTCCTTTTTTTTCATGTTTTTTATAATGTTAATATGTTTATTGTGTTAGTTAGCTGTATTTTTTAAGCTATTATAGCGTAGATAAAAAAAAACACCTACATTTTGATTGATATTAATTGGAATGGAAAATAAAAAAAAACATGATTTTTGAATTGTTTTAAAAACAATTATCTCATTTAGGAAAAAAACTCATTTATTTTAAAATTCAAACAATTGGATATACATTTACTGTATATGACACATGCATGATTTCCAACATCATCATTGTCAACTAAAATTGAATGTATATGATGTGTTTTGTGATCATGTATCAGATTTCTGTCCTCCACTGTGGTAAGTTTTTTGTTGCTTTGTATAAAAGCGGTTAAATGTCTACAGGCATCACAGACTCTTGTCCTAACCAGGTGTGTTGCAATCAATTGACAAGCAATAAAATCACAACCACAGCAAGTCTGGGAGCTTTGCTCTCTGTGAAATCTCACAGGTTCAACATCTTAATCCAAATAGCTAAATGCTAAACGTCTGCTGTGTTCTGATTGGACGTGTGTGGGTTGTTTTAGGAAGGGCAGATAAATGACTTTTCTCTGAAAACCTGTCGTGACACACCTTAAAACGCGTTTCAATCTATGCACTCAATGACATCGCCCAGATAAAATCCATACGTTCATGAGCACGACATCAGAACGATCACTTCAATTCATAATGGTCAAATGTTTTCTAAAACATAATTCAGAAAGATAAGCTGCATAAGATATTTGTTTCCAGACAACGTATCTCTTCAATTGTGTTTGGTTTTCTAAATCCTTTTGGCAAATAACGCATTCTTGTTTTAAGCTTAGGTTTGACAATAAAAAGTAATTCAAATTGTCTTTTTTATCTTGAACAATTTTGCTTCTCAGGTAGATTTTACCTTGAATGTTTCAGATTGACGGATAAAGATTTTTTAACTTGATAAAAAAGGAGCCTGGATCTCTGACACCTGGTGTTGTGATTCCAAGCATGTGTTAAGCGGTGATAACTAACGCATTCAAAAAACAGTATACCTTGCATCCTTCACAGGCGTGAACGCCGTAATGAAAGCCAGAAGCTTTGTCTCCACACACACGACACTCGATATTTAAAACCGAAGTGGAAAGTTCTTCATGAGGTTTGGAAAATGAAAGGCTGCTCTCTGCAAACTGAGGAGGAGACTCGGGTTCCAGTTTGATCGTGTCTGAAATAAATCCACAGGGAAGAGACTTAATATAATCAAACAAAAGCAAGTCTTGTACGTGTATGTGTAGAGTCACAGTACATGGTAAAAAAAATCACAAAATGAAGTGTGTTCAGAGCTAATCAAACCGATTACGTTTGAATGATAAAGTGATGCTAAAACAATGGAGCTACTTTATTTAATCCATATCACGTGATCATATAATATGCAATATACTTGCTATTTGGCTAGACTTTAAAATGAGCTTGACTTGAATGTTAGAGTGAAGTGCATACTTTGGGCATCTTGTAATCTGTAGTTGCTCTCTTCAGCAGGGTAACTGTTCTCCTGTGCTCTGTAGTTCCCGTCGTGGCCTCTGTAGGTGTTCTCATGAGCTCTGTAGATGCTCTCCTGCACCCTGTAGCTGTCCTGTGTTCTGTAGTACATGTGTGTCAGGTCCATCATGTGGGGCATCTCGCTCTGCGGCGGGCTCGGCTCGTACTCCACGCCGGATATGGTGGTGTAGTCCAGCGTGGACAAAGGTTTCATGTCCAGCGAGTGAGAACTATCGTCAAGCTCGTCCAGTTCCAAAGCACTCAGACCGAATCCCACAGGCCAGGAAAACGTCTGTGTGTCCACCATATCTGCCCGAAAGAGAGAGACACAGATGCAAAGTGAGGCCAAAGGGAAATCTGTGTTCTTGTAATAACATCAGAATCATTTTTAGCGTGTTTATTCAATAGATTAATCGGCAACGGCTCACAGATTTGCCAAAGCGATCACAGTTACTGCCAAAATGTCACATATAATTACAGATCAGGATGAGAAATACACATACAGCTGATTTAACTCTTATATGGTGTTTATGTTTTAGTTTTTCGCCAGTGTTCACAGCATTATTTGAGTTTCAAATCGTAATAGCCATTAAAATGTATGTATCACAATTACAAAAAAACTGAAAGCATATATGGTTCATATTTGATGGCTGCCTCTGTTAAATCACATTTATGATTTTTTTTGTTAAGAATTTATTCAAAATACAAATGTATGACATGGATAAAAACATGTTCACTTTGAATAAATATAAAATGTTTGAGGTCGAGAAAACCATGAATCGCATCATTTTTTTGTATATATTGAAAACAAGTCCCTTAGACCTGAACATCACACAAGCAATAAAAGACTTGTTACTTTCCACAGAAAGGTTTACATATGTGGGTTTTCAACTCATAAAACTGTGATCGATTTTGGACTGTATAGATGATTCCTTAAAATATTGTTAACATTTTTTTATTAAAGGTGTATTGAATAATTTTATCGGATTTTGTTTTTGACTTCATTACATTACAGGGGTTTTACCAAACCTAGTACCTACACTGTTGAATCTCATTATAGCAATATATAACATTTATAAATAGCAAAATCCCAACTGTAAAATTTACTAAATAATAAACTGATGCTGAAGGACACAACTCAGTTTACGAGAGATCTCAGTTAACAGGTTGTGCCATAAATGACATTCTGTGACTAAAAGTGTCAGACCTTTCACCAGATTAAGTGTTAAACAGTATCTAAAAAGCCCCGTCTAGTGCTTTATTTTAAGAGGGGATCTAAGAAAGATCACCAGCTTGTGGTTGATAGCTCTTAAATCTTGTCCTGCTGTGTGCAACGCTTTCTCTAAATACATCTGGTGTAAAACATTATCTAGCATGTTTTAACTGACATTTGTACTTCTAAAACAAATTATAGTTGTAACGTTAAATCGAATCAAACATATCCTTCAAAAGATCAGCTGCTAACTATGTTGATCACTCTGAAAGAAGCAGGAAAATATCAGTTTGGCTTTTAAAAATGAAAGTGCATTTTTCCTCCTACGTGAAATTTTCTTCTATAGAAATGCACCTTTTCTTTTGTCCGCAAATATTGAGCTAGGTCTCATTCTTCATCTTCTGTAATCTGATGGCAAACACTGTTTGGTGACCAATAGTAACGAATGAAATGCTCTTTGAATTTCGCTATATCCAGGTATCATTAAGTATCGATCCTGTTTCAGGTTTTGCTGGCCTTTAAACCATTTTAATAATTTCCGTCCCAAACTTTTTTATGTAATTCTTTGCGTAAAGCTGGGACTAGGGCAACTCTCAATGCTCTAGGGCCAATCCCTTGTAGGCAGGGCGTTATATTACAATGTTTGTACAGTAACCTGGTGGTGAAGGCGATGGTTTTGAGAAGCTTTGAAAGCAAAGGGAGTAAATCCATGTGATATGGCATCATTAGGAAACTGAGAGATCTCTTACACATGATACATGTTGAAGACATGTTCATAGAGAACGTGCTAAATTAAGAATACAAGAGTACCACCACCATAGAAAAGACTTTAGTTGATAATAAACCGACGTCTAACTGGGCTGACCTCATAAACAGCTGACTGCTTTGGCTTTCTCTTTACGGTGCCTGTACACAGAGAATGTACATTGAGATAGCTAAGGTAACTAGTTGTGCAAAACACATTTTGTGAGCTACTCTATTCTCTGTGTTATTCATCGATGTTCTACTTTCCTCTGAATTCCACTTTTTTATAGGGATAACAGTTACAGTTTACATAGATTAAACAGTTCTGGTCTTGTCTGAATGACACAAAGCGTTTAAATGTAAAGACTTCCCACCCCAAAATCTTTCAACACCAGACAAGAACTTCAGCTTAAAATATGTCATGAGAACTTGTGCAGGTAAGAAACTCAAACAAGGCACTGGGAAATATTTCAGTGACAGCAAAGATTTTCTAAAAATACAGAAAGATTCATATCAAGGGCTGTTCGTTCCCTTCTGAGCATCTGAACGGAATGGCAACAACCAAACAAAACTCTGCCAATTGTCTTTCGTCGGACGGGTGAACGACGTGTCTCGATATACTGCGAAACGGTCTATTCTTAGTAAAGAAGTTTCCGTTCACAACATGCCTATTTTGAAATGTAATAAACATCTTGCCACTGGACACTTGCTCCACTTGGCGAATGATATTGTTGCATTCTCAGAAATTTCGTTGAGCGAGACAACCTTCCAGAACTCTGTCTCAAGTGGTTGAAAACCGAGAGATATTTTGGTTTAAACCACAGGCTCGTCAAAATATTAGGTCAAACCTAAAAACATTTCAGGGTCGTGTTCTTTACAGCACAGTGTGAATATAACTTATAAGTTGAGCTTTGAACGTGGCCGAGCCAAGCGCTCATGAATGCTTTTTGTTACATAATTCTGCCAAACTTAAAGGAACAATGGGGCTCTCGACTCATCTTACGACTCATTAGACGAATATGTTTGCATCGGTGTGACGTGCGCATGGAACATAACAAAACATGATAAATTGCCAAAGTTAATGCCCTGTATCTTAACAAAAGACAACAAATAACACGTGGATAGATTTTCAGCGTTGCCTCCGCCAATCATGTCTGATCTTGTAGTGAATGTGGAAGTTGAGACAGAGGTAAATGTCGAGTTTAAGCGCTGCAAACAAAGACTGTGAAAAGCCGACTCGCCCTGCCTAAATTTTGTAGCCAACAAATAACAAGCGAAGCCTTTCTATAAAAAGGGTTAAAATGTCATCATTACAAACATTATTACAATCATTAGTTAATCTTAAAAAAACTTAATATGAAATAGTATTAAATATGGATAACTTTTTACAATAAGGATGTTTTTTTAACATTACCAAATACCTAAGCGAACATGAACTAACAATTCGCAATATAGTTTTTCAGCATTGATGAATATTTGTAATTGTTAGTTAACAAAGTAAATACAAATACAATTGTTCATGTTAATTCACTGTTCTACAATGTTTGATTTTAATATGTATTCGTAAATGGCTATTGGGTTTAAAATAACATGTATTCAGATTAATAAATGCTGTAGAAGTATTGTTCATTGTTAGCTCATTTTACACTGTAATATTCTAGCAACTGGGGTGTCAGTAAAACATAAAATAACAATTATGTATGACGAAATTGACATGTTATTTTAAACCCAATATGTAAAATAAAGAGTTGAATTCTGTAAAATTATAAGTTTACAGTATAAATAATGCATTAACTAAAGGTATCAAATACAACCTTATTGTAAAGTGTTAAAAAAAATGAAAATATTTTTATTAAACAAATAAAAAACAACTGGATTAGCCTGACCAAGAGTTTACCATCAGGCTCGGGGGTTGTGGTTGGTTGCCAGGGTATTGCTCTGTGGTTGCTATGGTAATCAGGATTATCGTTAAAACGTTGCTATGGGTTACCCCAAGTACCCTTGCCGTTTTGGAGTCTCTGTTTTCTCCCTACTTGTAAGCCTTTGAGGTTTCATGATCGTTTATTTTTGCATTAACAAGCACCACTTAAAATGATGTCACACATGATCTAATGCTGGTGCATTAATCTCACCATGATAAAGAATTTTCTTTAACAAAACTGCAGATACTGACAACTTTTTTTGTTAATGAAATTGACTATGTGAATGGTAGTCAAAGTGCCCACAAACACAAGAGCGGTTAATTTATTTTGACAAATTCACTGTTGATGAGAGAAAACAAAGTCAACCAGAGGAGCCTGTTATGTGAAATCCTTTCCATCGGGACATTATTGCAACAGCACCATGATGTTTTTCACTGTGTTTCTTAAGAGCACTAAACCGATGCCAAAAGTATGGGGCCACAGTATATTACATGAATCTGAACGTCTACATGTCTAATATTTCATTTGTGTAAGAATTAGAATCACAAAGAACAGAACTTTATGAAAGATAACAGTAAACATAATCAGTACTTAACAGATCATAAGAAAGTGTAATTGTACTTATTAAACTACAAGAAATGCCAAAATAATAACATATATTTCTACTGTATTCATGAAAATAGTTCAACTAACAGTTTGTTAATATCACATATTTCTCAAGTAGAGACATGCTTGACATTAGACATTACAGAAGCTTTCGTGCTTCTCTGCAGACAGGCAATCGTCATTAAAACAGAGAGAGCGCACAAGAAAAACCTGCCCGACTACATTCACTGGTATATCTACACCAACGCAAAGACAGGTTTCCTTGAAAGATTCCCAAAGGCCATTTTACAGATGATAAAACCATATACCTGATAAAAAGGTGCAACCCAAACCCCAGTCTCTTTACGTTCTTGCAACGTTTTTCTGTATTTCCATTTGTATAATTTGCTTTAGATCTTCTGTGTCAGGGATTTTCTAATTGTGGGTTGCTGAAAGTCTTTTGGTTGTTGCAGTGCATGAAACACATACAAACATATAGCCAACAAAAAACGTTTTATTCTTAATAAAATCTAGCAATGACAATAGGTTTGAGTTCTAGCCATAGGGGATTCTAGTATGTAAAAACTACTTCAAAGGAGAACAAAAGTGTGCTATGTCCCCACATTAGCAACAGTTCTCCTAAAAAAGGACTATGTATCAGCCATTGTTTATTTACCCTGAAGTTGTTTCAAACCATATGACTTTCTCTCTATTGTGGAATTGAAAACAGGAACATGTTCATATACTGTAGAACCACAAAAGAAATCATTAAATGCACATAACTAGGGCTGCGCAATGTATGGGAGTGACCGAAATAGTGCACATGTGCATATCACACATTTCAAAACGTTACTTATAGACCACTTTGGAAATGCTGATCCAAAGCTGGTCCAAAAGAACTTCCTGTTTCAGTTTTTAAGACTACACAATGGTTTAACAAAGTGCAACTATCAAAATGTTTTTTACCGGCATCAAAATGTTAAACGGATATCTTAAAGTTTCAATATAAATACAATTGAAACCAGAATTGCTTCTGAACCAGTGTTTAAATCTCGCAAAGTGGTCTATAGTCAATAAGTTTTAGGTTGCAGACAGCAGAGAGACCTGTGTGGATGATGAACAGGAATCAGAAATAATGTAAAATATGTTTTTTGGTTGAATCATTTTCAGTTTTGAACTATACATTACACAAACTTGATGCATTATTTGATCGCACATCACATTATTTAGCAAGTTATTGTACATAACTTGCTATCTTTAATGTCGTGCTGCCTCAAGGTTATATCATTTTTTTAAATATATTTAAAAACGATTTAAATCGATTTTAGAAGAATAGATATCGTATTGTATACTGAATATCGCATTATTTAGCATGTTATAGCATATAGCGTTCTTCTTTAAAATCACACAGCTCTACACATAACATACATATACACTATATTCAATATCTTCTGAGTGCATAATGATGACTTTTGTGAGAAACATTTAAGAGCACTGTTTGTCCGTTCCTTACATGATTTTACATAAATTAAGACGACTTGTAGTATAGCTTAACTGAGCTTTACAGAACGTTCCTCAGAGCTGGCAAAAGATTCAACCAAATGTCTTCTTTTGTTTTCCAAACATGAAAACAGTATATAGCCAGATTTTTTTAATGTGCACCAGACTTAAACTTACCTGATGCAACATTTTCTTCAGAAACCCGTCTGGAGGAGTTTGTGTTTCGTCGGCGCCTTTGGCACCGGGGTGGGGGAGTACCCAGCGTGACCTCAAAGCTTTGTCAGGCATGAAAAAATATGACTTCCTCACCTCAGCACTCTGCTACAACTACCTCCATACTGAAGTCTGACCCCTGCCCTCTCGCTATGAGTCTGTTTGCCCAGACAATAAAGTCGTCTGGCCGCCTACTCGGCTACTACTGATTTTGCGATGCACGCTGGCGTCGCTTTGATGCAGGTGTCACGTTATATACATATCTGACCGCATTTCAGGTAGCCTGGCACACATCCCTCAAGTGTGGCACGAGTGAACCCTGATTTATTTTCAAACGTGATCTCATTCGGGGAATTATCCAAACCTCTTTCGGTTTTAGTGTCACATACTCACAAAACAAACATTCAACACTGTGAAACAAATGAATACACCCAACGCATTAGCGCCCACCTCTGTACAAGCAATCTTTTGTATTCTTAATCTAAGACTAATGTGCCTCAAGGTCTTTAAAATGTTCACGGCAAGTATTTCACATCGATATACAGATCTGCATTTAACAGCTATAGTAGTTCACCAACAAAACACTTTGGTTAATACCTAACCAGAACGTGTGACAGGTTTCTAAAATAGGAACGCAAAGTTGCACTAAGTCAAGAGAAAACACACAAACGCATCCAACAAAACCAGACAAAAAGACTAGATCTCACCCTCAAAACCCGAGTTCCTCTCTTGAGGTCAAATCCTTGTCGATTTAGGTTGATAAAGTGAGTGGAGCGCTGTGAACTTTTGACTTAAGCGAATGGGCAAGTGAGTGGCTATTTCTGTGGTTATATTAAATTGAACAGGAACTGAAGGATTTTTTTGACACATCTCCACAGCCTCAGCAGAAGTGCAGACAGCTAAGTATCATGTGGTCCTGCTATGAGGTGTACGGCTCGCCAACATGACTTCCTGTTGCTTCATTTTAACTCAAAGCTTTGCTGGTTCCACTTCTCTTCGCAGAAGAGCGTCTTCTAATAAACGGACCCGAGAGACAGAAGTAAAATTAGGATTTTAAGACGCCGTCTGCTGCGGTCGTCACGAGACAATCTGAAAGGTGGCAGTCGATTGTAGCGGTTCGTTACTTTTGACATAATTATACTACTTAAAATAAAAACTACATGCTTTAAAATAGTTACTAAAACTATTTTAAAGCATGGTTAACCTAGTACAACATTTAAAGCGATAATTTACCTACCATAGAGTTGTTCCAAATCTGTATAATGTCTTTGTTCTGATGAACACAGAGAAAGATATTTGGAAGAATGCTTTTAACCAGACAGATCTCAACCCCCATTCACTCTCATAGTAGGAAAATCTACTTCATCATTTTTTGGTTCTCCTGAACACATAGAAGACATTTTGAAGAACATAGGACAGCAAACTTTTCTGGGGCACTTTTAACTTTTAACCGTTGTATTTTTTCCAACTATGAGGGTTAATGGGGGGCAAGATCTGTATGGTGATGAGCATTCTTCCAAATATCTTTCTCTGTGTTCATCAGAACAAAGACATTTATACAGATTTTGGAACAACTCAAAGACATTTGACTAATGAAGACGTTTCACCCAAACGTTCATGAGGGACTTGAGCAAACCCAGCGCGGACTTGTGAAGCTACTTGGGAATTTTGACTTGCAAAACATCTTAGGACATGAACTTTCTCCCAATTACTTTTAATAGGAATGAGTTAATAGTGAATGACTCTCCAGAGGGTTCTGCGGAGCTTCCTAAACGGATAAGGAAGAAACATGCTTTCTGTCAAGGCCTTCGCAATTCGCAACGGCTACAGATCCCTTAAAAAAAACAGAGGAAGGGTCTTCCCTGTTCCTCGATGTGGGCAGGAAAGGGGGTAGAAAGTTAGTTATGGTCACATTAGGGCTAAAAACTACTGGCGTTACTGTGAAAGACCTTTGAGGAGCGTTCCCAAATACTTCAATATTTACTGTCACTTTGTACTTCGGCAGAAACTACAGCCGTTGAAATGACCCGGAAACCACAAGTTCTTCTGAACGTCAATCAAATTCCATTTTAAGTCATACGCTGGTTTATCGACATTGTTTACACGTTGCTGCACTGTTGAAAATTGAGCACTATTCATTAAACATGAGCTGAATGAATCACAAATCACAAATAGCATAAGAGATATTTACCTTCATTGTTGTTGTTTTTGCATCACACCAAAGACCAATTTGAGTATTAGTCTGTGAACTACTTATTTAGGTTTGATTGGTCTATTTTGAAGTCTACATGCAGATTTCATCCAAAAATAAATTCTGTTATTATTTTATTCACCTTCAGGCCTTTCAAAACTGTGTATGGCTCTTTCATCAGTGGAACACAAAAGAAGATATTTTGAGAAATGTTTTTGTGTTCATACAATGGAAGTCAATGGGGGTCAGTGTTGTTAGGTTACCAACATTTTTTTTAGTATCTTCTTTAGTGTTCTGCAGAAGAAATGCACACAGGTTCTACGAGGCAAAATAAAGGTTAAAAGTATTTTCATGTTCGGGTGAACCATCTCTTTAAAAACTGATTCACGTTACTCCAGAATCCAAACATCAATAACTCAACACTTCAAAATATACAAACACTAAAGCATACACGTGCACACACTATACAGCCCACACTCATTTGCCACGCATGCAATGCTGCCACAACAGGTTCCTGAAATGAAGTACCAGGCCATTGAATTGTTAAGCTCAGGAGGCGTCTTTGGATAAGGTGCGGCTTCTGCCATATAATGGTACTAAATGCTCCTCCATAATCACAGAATTTGTGTAGGAACAAGAGAAAGATAACACACTAATGTATAACCTGGCCATTTAAAAAGAGACCTAATCCCTCATCTGTACATTGAAACTAACTTGTCTTACCACTTCTGAAAATGCACAAATGTAACCGGTTTAGTCTGTGTGTGGTGCACTGATGGAAAACACGACTTTAGAGTCGGTCCATGAAAATATCCTCTGATCAATAAAGTTTTAAGAATGTTCACTCATCATCAGGTATGGAAAGAAAATGTATTTTCCTTCAATTTTATGTATTATTGTATTGTTTATTTATTTTGCGGTTTTAAGAAATCAATTTACTGATGGTGACCACAAAGGAGCACCTTATTATGAATGCATTTTTGCCGTCCGAGAGTAAATGATGCATTGACCCGTCAACAGACAGACTCAAGTCAATACTTTACAGCTAAAAACACAACAGACTCTACATCGGTTGAACACATGCAAAACAACCACAACAGACAAAACCTAAAAAAACTACTATTATAGAGTCCTTTCACTGTGAATCTTAGTTTTCAACACTAAACACAAAAGTGTCAGGCTGGTTTGCCATATAGATCGACACGCTGCTGTTTCCACACCTTACATTTATGACAACGGGCCAAAGTCCGTCACGTTGCGTGTTTGTTATACAACAGGTCAGACCGTCTGTAACCTTTCTACGGGCTTTACCACATAATGTATAAGTCAAAATGATAAAAAAATTATTTGCTCTTAATGCTTTGCGCCTAAATTCTCAAAATAGGTTTTGGAGACTTAATAAGTTGTGTTCACATGTGAATCACGTCCAGCATACATGGGCACTCCTTTAATATTGTTTAAAAAGTATCCCAGGATGCACCTGACGCTGTTTGTGAGAATGATCAGAGCTGTGCAAAGGGGCTGCTTTCAAGAATTTTTAACAGTTTTAATGTTTATTTTTACTATAGGTTATAGTAAATATTATAACTGATATTTTCTAAGATTTATAAAACTGTAATATAGAATGAGTAGGTTTGTCCAAACTTTGGACTGCAGTATGTAAACATGCGAATACATTCGCACAATTATGTAACACACGGATGTGTATTACAAAAACATAAACTTTCTTTTAAACTTTGATTTTCCGTTTCATTTTTTTCCACAAAACCCAGAAGTCTGATCTGAAATCACAAAGCTGACCTCTGATTTACTGGTAAAGCAAGATGACATATTTAACAATATCTCTGTCATAATCATTTCACAATTTGTGTCATACAAATGTCAAAGGATTCATTAATTTCCTTAAATAACAGCAAGCCAGAGATTCTGAGTAAGTTGCGGTTTGTGACGGTCACAAGAACCTGACTCTTAAACTAAATAATGCTTACATGGGCAAAGTTTTTTTATTTTTCAATGAAAAAGCTACTGTTGTCATTATCAAGAGTCGGATATACGCCAACAGCTTTCAAGTTTAAAGAGCGATTACAGTTAGTCATGATTTATAACGTACATCTTTCCAGAATCACAATTATAATTCGCTTTACGCAATCGCATTGACAACAATAAATCATTGCACAAAAACCCAGCGGGTTTTGCAGAAATTAATATAGTCACCATCTGAGAGAGTAGGATTATGTGTCTAACTGTCTTTCAGAGCTCCATGATGATTATACTTCATCTGACTCATAATAATGTGGAAGGAGATTATATGAATTAAACTATAGTTTTAATAGCACGGTAGCCAAACAGACCAATGTTTTCACTAACTGTGGCACTTATATATTCATATTATGTATTGTGCCAAATCTACCAACGTCCACAAGTGAGCAAAAATCTATTTGCATTTAAGCAGATTTTGGATAGTTTACATAAAATTAACATCAGTTAGGAGAAAGCGTGAAAACATGACATACTTTACAAAACTGTGTTTTTAAAGTAAAATATAATGTAAATTAGGAAAAGAACAAAGTACCAAACTTTCTTGGTTTTATAAAAGAAACTAAATAAAAATCTAAAGTGCCTAAAACTAAACTAAACGACCTATAGTTTCAACATAATAAATACATATATTTATAAATGCATTTTACTGAACAATTTAACATTATTGATAACAGAATATTACATCTTAACATGTTTTAAATGGAGCCAGATATACAGCTCTACAGAACATGACGTGTTACAGACTGTTTAGATCGATGAGAATTCTTGAATTTAATTTAATTCAACTTAACTCACAAACTTCAATATCCAAAAGCCAACTTTGTAAAAAAATTGCAAATCATTAATCTTACCGTCTTTAAATGATGGTGTTTTAAGAGTGAAACGACTGTGCAGCATGTGTAAGTTAAGAGAGACTGTTGGTGAAGTTCAGTATCATTCACCTGCTGTTCATACAGGTGGTCTCAGACTGCACTGACCTGTCAGGGGTCTCTTCAAAGTACTCGATGACGGTAAATATGACGTTTCCGCCTGGTATGAACAGCAAACCTCTTCTCTTCTGAGTGTGCTCTGCAGTGCTCAATGTGTCCTGGTCCTCAGAGCTCTACACGAGACTGTCTTTAGCAGGTTTTGGGCTGATATGAAGCGGGTAACACATGCAGAATCACTGCTCGAGCTCTATAACACGCACAGATGCGCGCGGGGCGCGTACACTCCGGGAATGTGTCCCGAAACTTGGTAAGCTGCCTATGTAGACAACATGATCACGGTTACACACTCGAATGTGTTAAGAAGCACGAAACATTCCTAGTGTGAGATGAACTATTGAAAAAATAAGACGTATCCGGTTAAGCCTAAAACAATATTTTTTAACTAAAGAGTTTTGAGGTTGGGATAACGGTGCACTTACCTTTAATTCATACAAAATAATATAAGATCCTAGAACATTTGACAAGATTCACTAGAATGAAATCTTCATTTCGACAAAAGTAAATGATCTTTAAATGCTTTGTGGATGTTAATGTTGTCTAAGTAGACAGATGAGTGTGTTTTGAGACACAGCCGCTCCCTCTCTCCTCCCATCTGGATCACCTTTGGAGCACATGGACTAATATATGCGGAAGAGTCAATGAACTGCAGGACTTGACTATGGATGACACTCCACCTGTTGTCAACTCCTGTGAAACCACACAAACTCAATTTAGTCAGCTCGTGTTTTATTACTTTTACCCATAGAAAGTGTGACTGATGGTAAATACTGGGGTGAAAAAAATCCAAAAGAGCTCATTTGCATGCGTGCCAACTTCTTATGTGATCTCATTTTGACGTGTTCATCATTTGCTCTTCTATTCAACATTAATAAATACTGTAATATCGTATTGGATTTACCGTAGTGAACTGTAATAAAATTCTTCCTGGGTACTGAAGTTTTTGAGCTTTATTATAGTAAAAGTATACCACAGAAGATCAATTTACTTTAGTTATTACTGTGGTATACAGAAGGCTACTTTATTATTCATGTTGGAAGAAACAGTTTCTCATGGTTTTATTTATTTATACTTTAAATACTATGTCTTATAAATATCCTCACCAGAGATCTTTAATGGATTCAGAGCTGTATCTTTGTTTCTTACAGTTTAATGTCATGAAATGAAGCATCACATGCTTGTGAAGATCCACTGTTGGCCACTGTGTGTGTCATTGTTTTGACATACAACAGGGTCACATGTTTAAATACAATGTAATAGGGATGTGAAAAGGGCAGAAGGCATCTTTAAAGACTCATCATCAGTCATATGACCAATTAGAGAAATGTGATGTCAGAATTCCTCTGACAGAGTCTGTAAATATTTCTTGTGCGTGCTTTCATGTTATAAGCGATATTATATATACATATCAATAACAAACTTTGGTTAAATTCACTCAAATAAATACATTTTATTTTTTTGGGTAAAATTTCATATTTTATTAACATACTCAGTTATTTGATCAGTTAGTGTAGGCCTACTTTGGTGTTTTCTATATGTACTGCATTACTAATCATCCAGCGCCACCTGCTGGACTCATGCTGATTTTAGAAATCAGGCTTTTTACATGAGAGTAATGACCTCACTGAGAGTTTAACTTTGATATCTCACAAAGTACACAAATATCTGTCTCGTCATATGTGTCTGTGGGGGCTGTCATGTTTGTACGACCCGTTCCCTCACATTAAGCCATCAAAATATGAGGTGTAGTACAAACGTAACACTACCATAAACGTATTTAATTGACTAAATTATTTGGCAAAAGCTGCAAGCCTACAGTGATATCAGTCTTTTTTGCAGTCATTCTCCTGGCTTTTGACTTAACTCATGTGTGTCATTTCAAGCCTTTCTACAAAAGAAGAAAGCAATTCTGAAAGCCCTCCCCGGTCACTGCAAATAAGATCATACTGATGACATTGTGTTGATAAAGTACATTTTGATTTTGCGTTGTGGGTCAACATTCTAATGGACAAACCAGCTTTGAGCTTTTACATTGATTGTGAAATTTTGGCCTTCAACCAGTGTTACGTGCTTTCACATTATTGTTATTCATCATTATCCTCTGATTTTAGAGATCAGTTAGAGTTAGTATTTGGGGTACGGATGGGGTTTTCTACAGAAATGTTGTTCCAGGCTCCTCGTAGGAACATTTGTTACTTGGGAAAATCAGTTTGAGTGTAAAGCACTGGAGCTCGATCACACTGCTTGGAGGTCCAGCTTCAGTCTGAAAGTTTTTTACCCTTTGTTACTATCTACGTCACGTCGTGTTTCTTATTTTGATTCCTGTTTTACCGAAAGTCTTGTAAACCTGTTCTCTTGTTTTCAATTAGTAGTCCTGTCTTGTCAGTGTTTTACCCCATCGTTGGTTCTTGGTTTATAAAATGAAAACAAAGTCTTGTTTCTTGTCGACCACTACCTCCAATTGGGTTCTTCCTCCTTGTGACTCCCCGTGTCATGACACTTCACATTATGAATGTCTTCCTAACCCAACACACCTGATTTAACTCATCGGCTTGAACTGGGTGTGTGTGAAAAGAAAGAAAAAAAAGTGAGCACTGTCATGGTACATTGAGCACTGCCATGGTACATTGATAAAAGTAAATATTACTGGATCTGTGTGCACCTGTTTGGTTAAATTTCCCTTGATTTGTTGAGCTATATGTATCGAAATGGTTTGGATAAAATGTTATATTATTTGTGTGGGCTACTGTGAAACAAAAAACAAATCTTTCGGTTAACTTTTGTAACTATATATCGGTGAGGCTGAATGCCAGAACATGGTTATGAACCATGAAGGTTTTGGGAGTTGTTGGGAAGGTTTGAAAAGAATTGATGACAGATTTCAAATTTGGCGGAAATCATAAGAGCTTGTTTATCTGGATCTCAATGTAGATCCAAGTACTAAAGTGCTTGGGTGCAGCAGTAGAGACCAAGAGAGTGGCAGCAAATGCCATCCCCCAAAACGCTAAGACTAACTTGCTAAGAAGTCAACCCTTTATTTTGGAGGGGCAGAAACCTCAACCCCAGATTCAGGTCTGCTGAGTATATCCAGGGATTGGGAAATGCGAGTTGATTTAAACCCCAGACTTTTCCCTTGGAAATCGCAGCTAACAACCTGCGGCCCGACATGGTTCTCTGGTCCAGCTCCAGTAGGACAGTCCTCCTAGTTGAGTTGACTGTACCTTGGGAAGAGGCCATTAATGAAGCATTTGAAAGAAAGAATCTCCACTTCCACTACAAGACTGCTTAAGAACTGGGGATAAGAGGACACGCCCAACGCACGGTAGTCAAAGAAATTGCCACTGTTGCTGAGAGAAGCATCCACTGGCTGTGCTTAAAACAGGACGCAATGTGGTCTGCCAAGTGACCATGTAATAAAATGGTGTGGTGTGTTGCATTGTTTTTTCATACGGGGGCACTGAGCTTGCATTAACGATGCCAGTGGTGTTAGAACAGCCTTGTCCAACAGGGTGGCGTGTATGGTTGCGTTGATTTTGGCAATGCGTTGTAATGGTTTGCCACACGGGACAGGGGTTACTGAGTGTGCATTTGGTGTTTGGGTAGTCATGGCCTAAGTGTTAGAGAGTCAGACTCGTGATCAGAAGGTTGCTGGTTCAAATCTCAGGGCCGGCAAGTCACGGCTGAGCTGCAGTGATAGCTGACCACTGCATTTGGTGTATATGTGTCACTGAACGGGTTAAATGCAGAGGTTGCATAGCTGACAAATAGATCAATCTCAGGGGACTGTTCCAGTGGAGGATAGTCAAGAACTGGCCAATGGTGCAAAAAGAAGCCAATGGCTGTGGTTTAGGCGGATGGACACAGCATGGGCTGCCAGAAGACCATGCAACAATGAGACACACATCCAGTTCTGATCAACCTGCGTTGGGCCTCCCTTGGCTGAGGTTGTTATAGGGGCGAAACACCCAATGAAGCTGAGGTGCACAACTGACGATGTGTCGTATTGATGAGAACCATACAAAAGGGCATTATCAGCAGCACCTCACCATAAGGCATCCTTCACCCAGGATAATGTGATGTGATGAAAGTGGGACACTCAACTCATGTGACGTCTCTCTGATAATGGAAAAGAAAGGCAAGTATGCTATGTATTTCTATAATCATTTATACCCCAAACACAGAGGATGCCTACCCAACGAACCCTCTGAAACCTCTGACCTTCTTTCCTCTATTCATATTCTTGACTTCTTCCCCCTGTCATAACGTCGCTGTCGGGCGAAATCCTCGCATCTCCAAAACCATTATTTTTCAGGAAATAAAAAAACTGCATATTTTTGGAATTATTTAACATTGTATCGTTAAAGTTGGTATTATACCTTATATTGTCATCATATACTGTTGTGTACCAGGATTATTAAAACATTTCCCTAAAACCATGTTTAATAGGAGATACAAGGTTTAGGACTTGGGAGCAGGGAGATACGAGATTAAACTGTCATTGATAAGAATTGTACGGACACAAACGTCGCTGCTGCCAGCAGTGTTCATTAAAGTCTGCGGTCGCATTTAGCCTTTTGACAAGAGATGACGAGGATTTAAGAGCTAATGAAAGCTAATGATCGTTGTTAGATACATCTTCCTCAACTCTATTTTAAACGTTAGAGCTATGAGTGATGCAATATCATAATAAAACGATAAACTGACTAAGCTGTCTAATATAGACGGAAATGAATCTGCACCCAAATAAAGTCGGCGGTCACGTTGAGACTCAAGACACGAGAAAAGGCTTCAATATTTAACCAAAGCTAACGACTGAGGTAACATACATTATCCTAAACTATTTTTTAAAGGTTTAAGAACTATAAGAGATGAAAAAAACGATGAGCTGACCAGGCTTTCTAATAGGCGATGTTGTACATAATTTGCACCCCCTGTCAGATTACGTCTCCCCTTTTCCCCACTAACACTAGGTTTAGCATCAACATCAAACTCTATGAGGGAGTCGTAATCTGACAGGAGGTGGAAATTAAGCACAACAGCGGAAACTAGCCTAATCTGCTCGCAAATGTACCTTCTTGGCTCACGGGCTTTCTTCTACACCGAAGCATTACAGCTATCAATTTTTAACAAAACAGGCCTACTCAAGTGTACCTAACCTAACTATTTTCACTTATTATTGTCTAAAAACAGACAGAGTTAATCCAACTTTCAGTCAGGAGACGTAATGCCAAGAGGCTCCCGCGGAGTGAAGAAGAGGTAGTGTTACGAGACTACTCAGAAAGTTAAAGTGTCCAATGGAGTTAAGAGATTTGCTCTCAAGCTATTTTCAACACTTTGTATTGGTTAATAATTTGTATAAAATAACAGACCCACATGGGGACTGAGCAATAGCATCGATTTGTGAAAAAATAATAAAATTGACAATATTGGGACAAAGGAGGTTTCCGCCCTACAGCGACGATATGCAGAAAGCGTGGGAAATGTCCGAATGGGCATTCAAAAGTGCTGAAATAGTGGGATTATAACACCTAGTCCTATAAAGCGAATCAGGGAAGGTGATGGTCCTTCACCCAGAGCGAAATGTCACCCAGGCATGCTGAAATGCATGCAGAAGCAGTCGGATCATCAGGCTGAAATGACAGGTGGAGTTGTGTAACATCCACAGAGCAGTGATAGGAAAAGCCATGTCTCCAAATGACAGATTATACGTTCAGAAAAGAAAAACGGTTTGTCAAACTAATATTGCATCATGTAATGTCAAAATGTTATCGCTTGACTAGCTTATTACTTTATTAAAATTTTTATCTTTATTTATCTTTGCATAGAAAACGTCTTAGTTACGTATGTAACCTCAGTTCCCTGATGGAGGGAACGAGACGTTGTGTCGAGAATGACAGATGGGGTTCGTCCTTGAGAACCAATCAACTCTAGACACACTGCACCCCACCCCTGCAGCGAGGCGACCGTCGTCACCACGATGTGCCTCGTAACCTGCCCGAGGGGAACCCCCGCCCGGAGAAAGGTCATGGAAGACCAAGGGGTTAGGGTGCGTCGGCAGCAGGGCGTCATCACCATGCGCCTGCTGCCGGTATGCCACGCTGTCCTCGGAACTCGACTCTGTAGCCAGTGTTGATGCGGTCTCATGTGCATCAATCCGAGGGGTATTATCCCCGCGGAGGACGCCATGTGTCCCAGGAGCCTCTGAATTTTTCAGGGGGACCGCCGACTGCCTGAAGTGAACCAGGCAGTTCAACACTGACTGGGCGCGTGCTGCGGACAGCTGCGCCATCATGGTGACAGAGTTTTGTTCCATACAGAGGAAGAGGAAGCTCTGTACTGGGGAGAGTTTAATCTTTTCTCGGTTGACCTGAAATCCCAATCGATCTAGATGCCGGAGCACCAGGTCCCTCTGTGTACACAACAGATCTCACGAGTGTGCCAGGATAAGCCAGTCGTTGAGAAAGTTGACAGAGACAGACCGAAAAGGGAGGACTCTGTACTGATATGCCCACCCCTCGCACGCGAACCGTGGGAACGGCCGGTGTCGAGGGGATCGAGACATGAAAGTAAGCGTCCTTCAGGTCGAATTGCCACGAACCAATCCTGACACCTGATAGATGTCAGGATGCGCCTCTGCGTGAGTATCTGAACGGCAGCTCGTGAAGGTGCTTGTTCAGGGTACGCAGACCCATGGGGCACACCCGCCGTCTTTCTTGGGAATGATGAAGTGTGGGTCGTGACCCACTGAACATCTTGGTTTGAGGGACGGACTCAATGCCTTTTTTGCCAGAAGGGCGGTGACCTCTACCCGAAGTACGGAGGCGTCCCTGCCTCTGAGAGAGGGAGAGATGATGCCCTGAAACTTGGGAGAGTCTCTGGCGAACTGGATCGAGTAACCAAGACGGACCGCCCGCAAGGCCAGCGAGACAGTGTGGGCAGCTCTCGAGCTCCCAGGGACTGTGACAGGGTGACCAAGAGGACGGTCTGCTTCATCATTCCCACAGGGGGTGGTTCCTCGGCTGGCGGAGCCAACCATCTGTCGCGGGGGGTCCCCGGAGGGAAGGATGGCTCCGCCTTTTTACCTGCCTGGCGAGACAACGGCACGCACTGTCGGTTGAGAGTGGTGACAGCTGTCGTATGTGTACGACCTCACACCTCGCCAGGGTGTGAGGTCGGTTCGCCGAGCACAGTCCAGTGGAGTGTGCGATCGGCTGTAAGTACACCCGGGGAGAACGGAAAAACTCTGTGAGTAAGTGGGCGCCAGGCCCTGACAAGGGCCCGGCTTAGGTGACGAGGAAGGAGTCGTCCCGTACCGACCGATCAGAGCCGTGGCTGTGAAGGTTCGGGCCCGAAGTTGTCCTCCCTGGGGTCTTCCCGTCAGTGTCCCTTCTCGCGAGAAGGTTGCTGACGGGGTGGAGGTTTCCCCCTCGACCTCTGCTACCGGGGTGCCGCCAGTGGGGACACAGGAACCGGAGCCGATGTCGAAGGGGTCCTGGGTTGAAGGGAAGCAGACGTCACGCGGGATCTCGGAGGCCTCTAGGCGGCCGAGTCGCGGCCTGAAAAAATGTGGCTTATTGCCACTGTCTGCTTCACCGTCAAAAACTGCTGAGCACAGTCCTCAACAGTGTTACCAACAACCCACCCTGCGAGATGGGTGCATCAAGAAAGCGGACTTCCTTGGTGTCACTCCTCTGCACAAGGTATAACCGGGGGTGTCTCTCCTCGACCGCTACCGTGGACATCGTCCGACCCAGGGCCCGTGCCACCGCCTTGGTCGCCCGTAGAGCGCTGCCAGCGGTGGCACGGAGATCCTGCATTATACCCGGGTCAGCCTTACCCTCGTGGAGCTCTCTCAACACCTAGGCCTGGCGGACCTGCAGGATGGCCATGGCGTAGAGAGATGAGGCAGCCTGGCCCGCGGCATCGCAAGCCTTCGACACCGTGATGCCGATGTCTGCGTGCTTTGGGCGGTAGGTGTGGCCGATTCCCCCCCAGGTGGTAGCCGTCCGCGGCACAGGTGCACCGCGGGCGGACGTTCCACCCGGGGGATGTCGACGTAGTCCTTGGCTGCCCCACCATCGAGGGAAGTAAGGGAGCCGGAGCTGGTTTCATTGGACTGGTCCGTGGAGCGTTCCAAGTTTTACACAGCTCCTCATGCACTTCCGGGAAAAACATGGAACCTGGGGGTGGAGCTCAGATTCGTCAGAGCCGGATGCCAGTCTCCCTCCGATGCTGCGAGCGACGTCTCATCTACTTCACACATCGTTTCCGAGTGTGTGTGTGAGGATCCGGTCGGTATGCCACCGCCGGTTGGGGAACGTTTAGAAGAGCGAATCGGGTGCGATCGGCCCGTTAGCACTTGGCTGGCGGGTTTATGTTCGCAGAGTTCCCCATATCACTAACGCTGCTAACGTGGGTGGTCATCAGGGCCGTAGCCACAAATGTCACAGCCCAGGTAGCAAACGAAAGGGTGGCTGGTTCCCATAGGAAGACAGCCACCCGTGACCGCAACTTATGAAAGACAATCTGCCCGCAGTGCGGGCAGATGTGTCAACGAACGCTGCTTCAGTGTGCTGGACGCCCAGACACCTAATGCACAGCGATCGTGTCCATCCCCCTCCTCGATGAGGGTGCCGCACCCAAGAGAACAGCGGGACATGCCGCGCTGGAGAATGCTCAGTCAGTCCTGAAAAGGACTTTTTAGAAATTCTCTAACACCTCCAGAACCGCTGAGACGCCCAGGGGAAGGTTGCTGCAGGTAGGGACGATCCGCTGCAACACGTCGTAGCACCAGCAGTGTAGTTTGTAGAGGATTTTGAATCCTAAGTTGTACTCAAAAGTGAAGGCTCTGAAGAACAAAAGGTAAATGAATACTGCACGCCGGCTTCCTTTTATACCGGATATCCGGGGGCGGAGTCCGGCATGCAAATTTCATTCGCCAGATTTCATTGGCCTTTTCTATAGCAGTCAGAGTTGATTGGTTCTCAATGACGAACCCCATCTGTCGTTCTCAACACAACGTCGAGAGACCGACAGAAAGGGAACTGTGTTTCCACTGTATGGCTAAAACATGGCATATCTCAAGCAATGCTAAAAAACTGCATTGTAATAAAGCGCAGGGATTATTTCAATGCTTGGTCATTGAATATGTTCACTTGTGTCTAAACTTATCTAGTGGCAGTTTGGTATATGTGGTTACATTCAACAAGAACATGGACACATTTACCCCAAAATCTGACGATTAAAAATATAGATAAAGCATATTTTATGATTTCGACAATTTCCTCTGAGTTCATTCCTGTATATGTTTTCTTTTGACTTTCAAATCGTACCTTTTATATTTCACATTAAAGTAATGAGGAGGGTAAAATATGCTTAATTATCAGAAAAATGTCCCAATGTTACAAAATGTTATCATTCCTATAAATGCTTTATTTTCATAATTGAAAATGTATTTCGATTTTAGGGTATAAAGTGATAAGATTCACCCATTGAATAAATGCTCTGCAACAGGTTTTATATTGCTTATAATGATGTCTAATATAAGCGCACAGTCGAGGAGTCATGGGAGGATTGAGTCACTAGCTTGTGTTACGTATCTGTTCCCTGCCACCAGAGGTCGCCACACACCACACTTACTGTTTCACCATGGACTCCATTTGCCAAGATCCCCTCTGATTACACCTGTATTACCCCTGTTTTGACCTGTACCAGGATTTCGTCTTGTGATAGTTTACTGTCTGCGTCGACCATTGCCTGTGACCTCGTTTATGTTTGTTTGCTGCCTGTCACAACCTTTTGCCTAGGCGAGATGAAGGCCCACGAAAGCTTTTCAGCCAAACGGTTCACAAAAGGGTTAATTCTCGAGGCTTCATTTTCTCACAATACTGCCTGGTGGCCAAGGAGTTTAAGCATTACCGATGTGCCTGATATGGTCTCTGACTTTATTTCGCACCAGTTAAGGCTTAGAAATAACGATGAAGAAGATACAAAACTATTTATATGAATATAATGTGTATTTTCTGGTGATATATAATGATTGTATAACATAACTGTGTAATAAACGTATCGGCCTGAAATTAATGTGGCTTAAAGCTTCGAACCGTTTGCTGAACCACTTGAAACGTCCTCTGTGACGTCATTGGTCTAAAGCTATGCAAGTCTCGATACGCGCTTCATTGAAAGCTTCCGGGATTTCTCGACACACGCCCCGAAGCCTCGGCACAGAACGTAACATCGATATTTTGCCTCTTTTATGGATAATGACTTAGAATGACATTTATTTTTAATAAAGCTGCTTTTTGATACATTGCCATTTGTTACAGTTTGCTATTCTGAAATCTCAGATTTGTTATAGCCATTCAAGTCTTTGGTGAGACCCATGAGACAGATATCCACTGGTTATGTGTTAACATTTCATCAGGAAAAGAAAATCGTCTTCAAACTATTGTTTTCTTCTTCCAACACCTCAACATTCAATCTGTCCTCAGGAATCAATGCTGGAAATTCTCAAAACACACATCCTATGTAGACAAATACACATTGTGTTTCTAAAATATAAACACCTGGACTTCCTCATCACTCATGCAAATCCACAAACTCCACATTTAAATAAGAACAGAACAACATGACACATAACACACAATGTTCACACATGAAGACACGACTGACAAAATCAAACAATGAGAGAAACATGAACGGTACAGACAAACACCACAACACACTCAAGGCAGATTCTGAGGCTCCAGACTATCACATCTTTAACAATCTTAACCTCAACCAGCATCAGTTCACTGAGCTTTCTCTTTATTGACGCTTGAACCGTTTATCTGGATTTGTGGTGTTTGAGTCTGGACTTGTTTGGGTGCAACTCCATTACAGTCAAGAATGTACAGTAAACAACCTTGTGGCGGGGGCTGCTGGCCGGGGGTCTTGTTGGAGTCAGCTGGGCTTTCATTCCAGACAGTGCCCTTTAGATACATGTAAACATATTTACACACATTTATTCAAACATTCAAATGTCAATTCTGAGTGTGTGTCAAAGCTACAGTGCATACACCAGAGGGCGCTTTGTACAAAGACAACAAGATCATAGTATCTTTGTACATTTTTTTTATAGTATTAATAAAGTGCATTTCTTTTTAAAATATACTGTGAGGGAAATAATTATTTGATTCTTTGCCAATTTTGTAAGTTTTCCTGCTTACAACGAAATGAAGGGTCTATCATTTTTACGGAAAGTATATTTAAACTGATAGAGACTGAATATTTTAAAAGAGTCTTAGGAATTTTTTTTATATAAAGGTTATAAATTGATTATCATTTCAGTCAGTGAAATAAGTATTTGATCCCTGAGAAAAAATAACTTTGTACTTGGTGGAGAAACCCTTGTTGGCAAGCTCAGACATTTCTGATAGTTGGTCACCAGGTTTGCACATGTATCAGGATACCTTTAGTCCACTGGTCTGTAAATCTTATAGGTTTCTTGGCTGTCTCTCTGTAAATTTGAGATTAGCCTCCTTCACAGATGTTCAATAGGAATAGACTCTAGAGACTGGCTAGGACATTGAATGTGCTTCTTCTTAAGCCACCCTTTGGTTGTCTTGGCAATATGTTTAGGGTCTTTGTCATGTTAAAGGCACATCCACGACCCATCTTCAGTGATCTAGTTAAAGGGAAGGAGGTTCTCGTCTCGTAGATTTCATGGTACAAGGGCCCGTCCCTCAGCCCCTCAATGCGCTGAAGTCATCCTGAGACCGCAGCAGAGATCAAAAGCCAATTTTTCAATTTTAATCCTGCAGCACTTTCTCCAAAGCCTTTTATGAATCATTTTGATGTTCATTGTCAAACTTCAGACGAACCAGGTGGGCCTTCTTGGGCAGGAGGACCTTGCGGGTGCTTCAGGATTCCAATCTATTGTGGCATAGTGTGTTACCAATGGTTTGCTTGCTAACTGTGGTCCCAATTGTCTTAAAATCATTAAGCTTCTTCCATGTAGTTCTGGGCTGATCTTAAATCTTGATACTAATGGACTGCCAAAGAACAAGAGAACAAAGGGAATTAAATAAGGAGAGAAAAGATAGGGGGAGTGGAAACCGGTGTGATATGATTAGCAGGAGTGAATTCAGGTGCGCCATGATGAGGGTAACAAGGAAGACGGTGTGTACACACAAACTCCAAGCACATGGAAACCTGTCAATCTACCCTCCATGTGCTCGACAAACACAAGAAAGACAAAACACAACACACAGGTGATCAGACCCGGGACCTGACATGTTCGTATGGAACACTTTGAATTTTCACCAGAAATGTCTGACCATTTAGGTTTCTTTAAAGGCCCCGTTTTGCCCTGTTCTGGAAGCTTTGATTGTGTTTTTGGGGTGTTAAAAAATGAATGTTCATGTTTCTAGATTCAAAAAATCGGAGCCTATCGTCCACCACTGTCTCTCTTCTCACAATACGACTGGATTTCTTCCCGGTTTCTTCAAAGTCCAACACTCTGATTGGTAAAGCTGACCAGGTCTGTCGTGATTGGTTCCCCGCTTAGAGTGTGTGTGTGTGAAGATGTTCCACCCATACCATATCAGCGAGTTCCGCTCCTCAATCTGTTGTGATTGGTCGGTGGCCCTCTCAGTGCACATGAATTCATAAGCTTTGGCTTTTAGCAATAAACAGTAACAATGGCGTCAACTTAACTTCGACAGTTAAACACATGTGGAATGATCCAAGTGTAGCGGAGGTCTGTTAGTGTATACGCAAACGTCAATCTTTGTTGGAGATTGCGTTTTTTTTCTACAATGGCGAGGTAAATGACACCGGACCGAACGGCATCAGACCGGTTACTAGGACACTTCAAGCAGGACTTCAGAGGACGTTTCATAGAAGTGTGTTAGACAGTAAACAATATCAGTATATTACACAGAACAGCTTTAAAGTTGTTAAAGTCATGGAAGCTGTTATTTGACCGTTGGTTCTCTCAGAATGTGTGTCTCTGAATTCTTATTACCAGCTGTAGGACTGTGATGAAAGTGAAAGTAGTTTAGAGCGTAAATCAGTCAAATGTTTACAATCTCTGATAACCAAACACTACTCCAGCGGCTCTTCCTCTTCTCTAAGGAAGGCCTCGTCCATTTTTTGGTGTATTCCTTTGGGCGAAGGTTATTAAAAGCACTCGGAATACTGACATCATGCACCTGGGAAGTAAAGGGCTGTAGTCTGATCCGGCCATTCTCTGTAGTCCTTAAAAACTGAATTTTGATAGAGACAATACCTCGCTTGGAATTCAACTTTGAGCTTTATCCTTTTGCATTTATTATTTATGCTATAATAGCAGTATTACACACTAAATAAGTTTGAAAAATGCAATCGTGGGGAATGGCCGCTTTAAGCATACTTTGATATATGATATTTTTCATCCCCTCAGCCCACATTAACTCCTCAGAGAAAACCTGCGCATCAAGAAAACTGATTCTATGATAAAGCAGTTGTGTAACTGATCATGTTCGGGCATCCAAAGACAGAAACACCAAGAAAACCAGAGGAGTGACATTCAGTAATGAATCAGTGTTAATGTGAATCATGTTTGCTGCAGAAACTTTAATGTGACTTTATATGTGTAGTCCTGCAATAAGATAAATGTTTCAGAGGCACTAAGACCTACTTCATTTAATTTTGATTTGGCATTTTTAACCATTATTATGTATATTTTGTGAGATATTTTTTGACAAATTTTCTGCTTTATATGATACAAATGTTAAAAAACTATTCCCAACATTATGAAAGATTTGTCATTGGATTTATTGGAGTTCTTTTTAAATTGTCCCACTTGTCTGTTTACTGAGACAACATCATGTTTTTTTCTGTGAAAAATGTTGTCAGTTAACTGAATCTTGAGACCCACCAAAATATTTTTAAATGGAAATACATATTCATCCTCTTTAAGTAGAGTTGATTTTATTTTCCCTAATTAGAATAACGTAAATTTAAGCTTCAATACTAAACTATGTAAAAGTAAAATATCAAAGCTATTGTCATTAACAGTCATTAACTGGACTTAACTATTTTTTTGTGTGTCATTCAACAGCCAAGAGACTTTCACGACCCATCTTGTGCCACTGCGCGACCCACAGTTTGAAAACCCCTGTATTAGGCTGTCTCGCGGTCCGGATGGAACGAAGCAAAGGTCCAGATCCGGACCGCTGTTCAGTCAAGCGAACCAATGCCGGAGACAAAAAACTGAAATAATGAAGCAAACAAAAACAACGCCAAGTGGGAGTGCAGAGAATGTATTCTCAATTTTTGAGAATTTTCATTCCAATTTGCAAATATTTGTAACTTATCGGACAGTACGGATATATCACAAATATCCGTGAATGAGCGAGATCAGTATGAGATTAAAGCTAAAGCAATTTATTTACCTCAAACATGGGCGTAGGTTTGGTCTCAGCTTTGGTGGGGACATCCCCCTCCCCCTGGAATTATTTTGTTGTAAGATACCAGTGCTTTAATGGCTATTTCCATTTATATTTCAGACTACAAAATACACGTATCATAATATGCATTCGACACATCATTTTTATACCAGATAGTGTTATTTGGATATAATCAATCAAACAATGATTCATTATATTTGAATAAACAACAGTGTTAAGTTTTGCCTTTTTTAACATTGCCAACACGTTTTTCCAGCACATGTGTCTAGCAATGACAGTCCTTCATTAAACTGTGGGTGATTTCCCTTTTATTTCTCTGCATGTAGGGTAGGCTGCACTCACAAATACATAAACAGAATGTAGAAACGAAAAATGTCTCAGATCCACTGTTTATGTTGACTGCAAGATTCTTAGTTAAGGCTAATTAACATTCAGTGACTTGCTAACGTAGCCTTCTATCATCCTGGGTAACACATACTATCACCAGTTAATACTATTTTCCACAGTAGAATCTGAATTTGAAAGCCTGTTCAGTCACTACTGCTTTATATGTGTGGCTAGTTATTTTGCCTACCTACACTCTGCTTTATGAAAAAGCTTCATATGTCCCCTTTCTTCTTCTTGGGTGGCATAGCTGATCTGTACAAAGTACAAAAATGGGGCAAAAAAACGGAATATCATTTTTTTTTTTTCGGAATATAAAAATGTTTTACTCTGGCCCTGGTAACTTGAAGTCGGCGTCGTCAACACGCACAAACACACCAACCTCTCGCTCGCTGCCAGTTCAAGCACAAAAGTAGTCCCGGCCCGCGCGTGCAGCCTGTCAATCAAATTAGGGCGTTTCTTGTACTGTCGTCTTCATGGCCGTTGGAATCGATCCAAATAGCAGCGCAAAGATCCAAATATCAGTTCAAAGGAGCTTGCTAAATATTGGTGGGGACAAATTTGTCATCTCAAAATATTGATTGGGACTAGTACCTAGCGTCCCCCCCTAAACCTACGCCCATGACCTCAAACCTCTGGTTTGAATCAGATCTTGGGGTAATGACTGTATATGATGTGAAAGCACATGGCATGTGTTCTTGTGTCCTGCAGATACAAACTTTGGGTGGACACAGAGGTCTTTGGAGGTCTGGACGTCTGTGCGGCCAAAGCCATACATGAAAAGAATGAAAAGGATTACATCACTGTGGTGAGAGCAGATGATATTGTTTTTTTTTTTAATAGACATCATTGATAACTGCTAACAAAATGACTTTCTGTTCAGTAGTTCAACTGGTAAACTGCTGAAATTGAATATTAGTATGTTAATCTTATCACCACATGCAGTTAACTGAAAACATTTTTCACAGAAAAAAAATGATGTTGTCTCAGTAAACAGACAAGTGGGAAAATTTAAAAAGAACTCCAATAAATCCAATGACAAATCTTTCATTATGTTGGGAATAGTTTTTTTTAACATTTGTATCATATAAAGCAGAAAATTTGTCAAAAAATATCTCACAAAATATACATAATAATGGTTAAAAATGCCAAATCAAAATTAAATGAAGTAGGTCTTAGTGCCTCTGAAACATTTATCTTATTGCAGGACTACACATATAAAGTCACTGTGGCAAGGGGGCGTGGTTTAGTGACGTCTGCACCGGACCTGGGAGAGACCCGGGAAAAACGGTAAGCAAATGGGTCGATTGCAGATTAAGATCACCTGCGTCTTGTTTCAGTGATTGGCGAGGAGACTGCTTAAAGGCTGGCAGTCTCAGAGGAGAAAGGAAGAGAGACACGGACTGAGGGACGTGAAACGAACGGAAGAAATCTAAAACCGGAACCCGGAAGTGAAACTCGGGAAAGTTGTCCAGAACTTCATTTGTTATTTTTGTTGTTTGAAAGTGCGCAGTGGCGCCACGTTTTTGTTAGAGTCTATAAATAAAGCGACTCTGTCTCTCAGTCCACGCCGACCCTGCCTCCTTCCTTCCTTACATTCACGAACATTCTCTACAGTCACATTAAAGTTTCTGCAGCAAACATGATTCACATTAACACTGATTCATTACTGAATGTCACTCCTCTGGTTTTCTTGGTGTTTCTGTCTTTGGATGCCCGAACATGATCAGTTACACAACTGCTTTATCATAGAATCAGTTTTCTTGATGCGCAGGTTTTCTCTGAGGAGTTAATGTGGGCTGAGGGGATGAAAAATATCATATATCAAAGTATGCTTAAAGCGGCCATTCCCCACGATTGCATTTTTCAAACTTATTTAGTGTGTAATACTGCTATTATAGCATAAATAATAAATGCAAAAGGATAAAGCTCAAAGTTGAATTCCAAGCGAGGTATTGAAGCTTAAATTTACTTTATTCTACTTGGGGAAAATAAAATCAACTCTACTTAAAGAGGATGAATATGTATTTCCATTTAAAAATATTTTGGTGGGTCTCAAGATAGATTAAAGCTGTCTAGGTGGGTCCTGCACTGAAAACGTTTGGGAATCGCTGGACTAATAAACCATTTTACACTTAGGTTGTTTAAATTGAGCCGCACGTCTACACAAAGGAGAATCACATATCACGAACTCTCAGGAACATTTATGTAATTGATATTTTGCTGCGTTATTCTCTAATATTTTTTACTAGCGCCGACCGTGCTTAATTTTAAACCTTTCCGCTCTGCTCAGCCAATTATGCTCGCCACATGAAGAACAGCAAACACATGCTTATTTTAACAACACGTTAACAGACACGCAGAGAAGGTAAATGGACACAACAGTTAGCAAAATGCAGCAAATATTAAAGCATTTGTATCCGTCAGTCAGTTTACTGTGTGCTATGTATATGTCTCAAACCATTCAACCAGATTTGTGATATTTGGGGAGTATTTTGGAGGTCTGTAAATAATTGTAAACAGATTGTGTGGTGCTGCTTTATAAAGACAATACTCAAGTATTTAAAGGACAGATAATCACCAGATAACACTTGCATGCATTGAACGAGATCTATAGATAGAGCAGCTATTCCTACACCTCTCCTAACAGCTCTACAAACATTTATAAAAGTAAAGTTTGGGGGGCAGATTCATTGAGGATTGTACTACAACTATTATCTGACCAAGTTTCATTTAGAAACATGAAGTCCAGATTGTTACTGGTGATGAGGTTATTAATCAAAAAGGATTTGTTTTTTAGTGAACGGATGTTTAAAAGTGCTCATTTCATAGTAACTGTTTTATTTTTTACCCCTTTCATTCTCAGAGTGATGTGTAATAGGCAGTAGATTAGATAGGTTTGCCATATGAGTAGAAAGGCCCTTAGTTTTTCACTTACTTACAGAACAGATATAGGGAAAATTAAAGGAACACTGGGTTCACACTTGTTCTGTAAATATTTGAGATTGTTGCTGTTATCATAGCGATGACCCAATTCATATCAGTTACCAGTGCTCTTGGCAGTTTTGTTTAGTCCATCTCCAGCAGATGGGGGTTGGTGTGATCCCTGGCATTGCGGCAGAGGCCGGAGAGCTCTTTCAGAGGGAACAGGTCGGCTAGGTGGACCCGAGGCTTTGGTGGTTGTGGGTCCTGTTGTTGTTAGTTGAAACTCGTAGACTCGCGACAATAGAGTGTGAGAGTGTTGTTCCAGCATACACTAGTTCCTCCACTTCCTCTGAGAAGCTCAAAAGAGATGATGTAGGAGAGAGGGAGAGAGTGTGTAGTGAGAGGGGCTGTGAGTCTGGTGTTTCTGACGTCTGAAGTATGTTGTTTTGGCTCTCTCGGTTGTTATCCACAGAGACGTCCTTGGGTGTTGAGTCTTCGTCATCGTCCAACTGATGTGATGTCATTGGGCAGGGTACAGCCTGAGTGGTGTTATCCAAAGTCCATCCGCTGCTGAGGTGGGTCACTGAGGCCAGATAATCAACTGTAACGACTCGGATTGCTTAATATTAGATCTCTCTCAAATAAAGCACTTTTTGTTAACGATATGATAACCGATCATAAAATAGACCTGCTCTGTTTGACAGAAACATGGCTAAAGGCAGATGATTATATTACTCTAAATTAATCCGTTCCCCAAGATTATTACTATAAACACGAGCCTCGTCTAAAAGGTAGAGGGGGAGGTGTCGCTGCACTTTACAATAATTATTTTATCATCTCTCAGAAGTCTAATTTTAAATACAATTCTTTTGAAGTCAGAAATATTAGACACAGTTGCTCCTCTGCGTTTAAAGAAAATTAAAAATGGCAGCCCAACATCGTGGTATAATGAACACACTCAGACTCTAAAGAAAGCATCCCGGAAAATGGAGCGCAACTTTAAGAAAACTAATTTAGAGGTATTTCCTATAGCATGGAAGGATAGTACTCGAAAATACAGGAATGCCATAAAAACGTCTAGATCCGCCAGCTTTTCATCACTAATAGAGGAAAACCATCACAACCCTAGGTTTCTATTTAACTAATTAACAAAAAATAAGTCGTCAGCGACGTCAGATTCTGATTATCAGCATAACAGTGATGAATTTATGAACTACTTCACTAGTAAAATCCAAGATATAAGAGAAAAAATTATAACAATGCAACCTGAAGTGAAACCCGCTGAACAAACTAACTACAGCACCCCTAAGGAGAAATTGCAATTATTTTCTACAGTAGATCACGATGAACTGTCTAAAATCATTGGATCATCTAAATCAACAACATGCATGCTAGACCCTATAACTACAAAACTACTGAAAGAAATGCTCCCAGAAATTATAGATCCTCTTCTTAGTATTATTAACTCATCTCTGACATTAGGACATGTGCCTAAAGCATTTAAAGTGGCTGTTATAAGGCCCCTTGTCAAAAAACCCAAACTCGACCCTAAAGAACTAGGGAATTACAGGCCTATATCGAATTTACCTTTTATATCTAAATTTCTAGAAAAAGTAGTTTCAACTCAATTATGCTCCTTCCTCCAAAGGAATGACATTAATGATGAATTCCAGTCTGGATTTGGAGCGTGTCACAGTACAGAGACTGCTTTGATCAGAGTTACAAATGATATGCTTTTAGCGTCTGACCGTGGCTGTATTTCGTTATTGGTGCTGCTAGACCTTAGTGCTGCATTTGACACCATTGACCACAGCATACTTCTACATAGACTCGAAAATTACGTTGGCAGTAACGGAATAGCATTGAAATAGTTTAAGTCTAATTTATCCGACCGTTTTCAATTTGTAGCAATAAACAATGAGGTGTCCCGCAAATCGCAAGTCCAGTACGATGTACCACAGGGCTCAGTCTTGGGGCCTCTGCTCTTCACATTATACATGCTACCTCTAGGAGATATAATAAAGCTACACGGAATTAGCTTTCAATGTTATGCTGATGATACTCAACTTTATATTTCCTCGAAGCCTCATGAAACCCAGCAGTTCCATCGAATAAAGGATTGCATAGTTGACTTATAAAGCTGGATGAGTAACAATTTTTTACTAATGAACTCGGACAAAACAGAAGTGCTACTTACTGGACCGAAATCCGCTATGCGTAACAACCAAGAATACTGCTTAACGATCGACGGATGCTCCCAAAAATCCTCGTCGTCAGCTAAGAATCTTGGCGTTGTATTCGATAGTACTCTGTCATTTGAAAGCCATGTCGCCAACACCTGTAAAATTGCATTTTTTCATCTTAAGATTATATCTAAACTACGTCATATGCTGTCACTGTCAGATGCAGAGAAATTGATTAATGCATTCATGACATCAAGACTAGATTACTGTAATGCACTTCTAGGTGGTTGCCCTGCAGGCCTATTACAAAAACTGCAACTGGTTCAAAACGTGGCAGCTCGAGTTCTTACACGTACAAAAAAGTATGAGCATATAACCCCGGTTCTGTCAACCTTGCACTGGTTACCTATAAAGCATCGCATTAACTTTAAGATCTTGCTTATTACCTATAAAGCCCTACATGGTCTAGCGCCACAGTATTTGAATGATCTTCTATTGTATTACAGACCTCAACGTACATTACGCTCTCAGGCGTCCTGTCAGTTGGTAATACCTAGAATTTCAAAATCAAGTGCAGGTGGTAGATCCTTTTCTTATCTAGCGCCTAAACTTTGGAATATTCTTCCCTGCACTGTCCGGGAGGCAGAAACACTCAGTTTAAATCTAGACTAAAGACGCATCTTTTTAATCTTGCATACACTACACTTCCATAATATTAGTCCTCAGAGGATTTAGGCTGCATTATTTAGATCAACCGGAACTAGGAACACATCCACCAACAAATGATGTACTTGTTGCATCAAAGTGCAGAACAGTACTCTACTCTCAGCCAGTCTTGTCTCTTTGTTCCAAGGTTACTGCAGGATGCAGTTCATGCCCAGACCTGATGGCAGAGCTGAGAATGGGAAGCGGTGACCTGACAAGAGCTAAGAGGATAGAGCAGGATAAAGGATGCGGCAACTTTGATTTTCCTACAACATTTCAAATGCTATTAGATTGTTAATGATAATCTTAAGTCTATAATTTACCTTATTAAGTTTTTATTTTTTATATTTTATTCAGCCTTGTTGTGCAAGCACTGTTGAGCTTGTGCAGAGGCAGCAGCTTTTGCCAGAGTGGAACTGGAATGCCCTGGTTGGGTCTGGGTTCTCCTGAGTTTTTTTTTCTCGATTGGAGTTTTGGGTTCCTCACCACCGTTTGCATATTGTTTTGCACTATCTGCGGGCCCGGGGGGCTGCTTTAGACTTTAAAATTCAGAAATTTGACATAATTAATATTGCATATAAGAATTTATAGTCCGTTTAATATTTGACCTGTGGTTCTCTCTCCTTTATCGCCAATGTGTGCTTTCACTGTGCGTGTGCGCGAGTGTGTTTGTGTGTGTGTGCGAGTGTGCGAGTGTGTTTGTGTGTGTGTGCGTCTATATCAATATGCCTTTAGTTGTTTTCCTTGTATTCAATTTGTCTCATGTACAGCTGCTTTGTAACAATGAAAATTGTAAAAAGCGCTACATAAATAAAGTTGAGTTGAGTTGAGCCAGCTGTATGTGTGTCATTCGGGATTGGACTGGCACACTCTGCTAATGGGTGACTGAGGGGGAAGAGGATATTGTCCGTTGGCACTTTTGCACCTAGTTTGTTTGGGTGGAGGCCACCTGTTGTAAAAAATAGTCATTGACTCCAAACGAGATTGAAGTTGCCAATGAAGTTCCGTCCTTGATGTTGCAGGTTGCAGGTTTTTTGATGCCATGTATTCAGACTGAGTAGGAGAGAGAACATATTTGTTCCCCGAGCTGTTGGACACATAGCGTCTGCCAACTGCAGTGTCCACTTTTGATCTTCCCCCATATTCATTAGTACCTCAGTACCTGTAAGCTCATATATTATTTTTAAATTTGTATCCAGCTATGGTGTCTGGGGCTATATGCCCCTGGTAGGGTCTCCCAAGGCAAACAGGTCCTAGGCGACGGGTCAGACTAAGAGCGGTTCAAAAAACCTTATGATGACAAGAAATTGGAGGAGCGTGACGTCGCCCGGTATGGCGCAGCCGGGGCCCCACCCTGGAGCCAGGCCCGGGGTTGGGGCTCGTATGCGAGCGCCTGGGGGTCGGGCCCCCCCCATGGGGTCCGGCCGGGCTCAGCCCGAAGTAGCGATGTGGGGCCACCCTCCCGTTGACCCACCACCTGCAGGAGGGACCGTAAGGGGCCTGTGCAAAGTGGATCGGGCATAAGTCGAAGGCGGGGGCCTCGACAACCTGATCCCTGGACGCGGAATCTAGCCTTAGGGACATGGAACGTCACCTCTCTGACGGGGAAGGAGCCTGAGATTGTGCGTGAGGTTCAGAGATTCCGACTAGAAATAGTCGGGATCCCCTCTACACACAGCTTGGGCTCTGGAATCACTCTCCGTGAGGGAGGATGGACTCTTCACCACTCTGGAGTTGCCCATGGTGAGAGGCGGCTGGCTGGTGTGGGTTTGCTTATAGCCCCTCAGCTCAGCCGCCATGTGTTGGAGTCTACCCCGGTGAACGAGAGGGTCGCTTCCCTGCGCCTTCGGGTCGGGGATAGGTCTCTCACTGTCGTGTGCGCTTAGGGCCAAATGCCAGTGTAGAATACCCGGCCTTCTTGGAGACTCTGGGAGGGGTGCTGGAAAGCGCCCCGACTGGGGACTCCATCGTTCTGCTGGGGGATTTCAATGCCCACGTGGGCAATGACAGTGACACCTGGGGGCGTGATTGGGAGGAACGGCCCCCCTGATCTGAACCCGAGTGGTGTTCTGTTATTGGACTTCTGTGCTAGTTACAGTTTGGCCATAACGAACACCATGTTCAAGCATAAGGGTGTCCATCAGTGCACATGGCACCCGGACACCCTTGGGCGGAGGTCGATGATGGACTTTGTGGTTGTTTCATCTGACCTACGGCCGTATGTCTTGGACACTCGGGTGAAGAGAGGGGCGGAGCTGTCACCTGATCACCACCTGGTGGTGAGTTGGATCCGATGGCGGGGGAGGAAGCTGGATAGACTCGGCAGACCCAAACGTACTGTGAGTGTCTGTTGGGAACGTTTGGCCGAATCGCCTGTCAGAGAGATATTCAATTCCCACCTCCGGCAGAGCTTCGACCAGATCCCGAGGGAGTCTGGAGACATTGAGTCCGAGTGGACCATGTTCTCCACCTCCATTGTCAACGCGGCCACTCGGAGCTGTGGCCGTAAGGTCTACACTACACTACACTACACCGAGGCGGCAATCCCCGAGCCCGGTGGTGGACACTGGAAGTAAGGGATGCCGTAAAGCTGAAGAAGGAGTCCTATCGGGCCTGGCTGGCTTGTGGGGCTCCCGAGGCAGCTGACAGGTACCGACAGGCCAAGCGGACTGCAGCCCGGGTGGTTGGGGAGGCAAAAACTCGGGCCTTGGAGGAGTTCGGTGAGGCCAAGGAGAAGGACTACCGGTCGGCCTCGAAGAGATTCTGGCAAACTGTCCGGCGCCTCAGGAGGGGTAAGCAGTGCCCTACCAATGCTGTTTACAGTGGAGGGGGGCAGCTGTTGACCTCGACCGGGGATATCGTCGGGCGGTGGAAGGAATACTTCGAGGATCTCCTCAATCCCGCCGTCACGTCTTCCATTGAGGAAGCAGAGGCTGAGGCTCCAGCATGCACTGGGACGGTTTGCAGCCGAGTGTGAAGCGGCTGGGATGAGAATCACCACCTCCAAATCTGAGGCCATGGTCCTAAGTCGGAAAAGGGTGGCATGCACACTTCAGGTAGGTGGAGAGTTCCTTCCTCACGTGGAGGAGTTCAAGTATCTGGGGGTCTTGTTTACGAGTGAGGGAAGGATGGAACGGGAGATTGACAGACGGATCGGTGCAGCTTCTGCAGTAATGTGGTCGCTGTAACGGTCTGTCGTGGTGAAGAAGGAGCTGAGCCGCAAGGCGAAGGTCTCGATTTACCGGTCAATCTACGTTCCTACTCTCACCTATGGTCATGAGCTGTGGGTCATGACCGAAAGGACAAGATCCCGGATACAGGCGGCCGAAATGAGCTTTCTTCGCAGGGTGGCTGGGCGATCCCTTAGAGATAGTGTGAGAAGCTCAGTCACTCGGGAGGAGCTCAGAGTAGATCCGCTGCTCCTCCACATCGAGAGGGGCCAGCTGAGGTGGCTCGGGCATCTTTTCCGGATGCCCCCTGGACGCCTTCCCGGGAAGGTGTTCCGGCCATATCCCACGGGGAGGAGACCCCGGGGAAGACCTAGGACACGCTGGAGGGACTATGTCTCCCGGCTGGCCTGGGGGCGCCTCGGTGTCCCCCTGGAAGAGCTGGAGGAAGTGTCTAGGGAGAGGGAAGTCTGGGCATCCCTGCTTAGACTGCTGCCCCCGCGACCCGGCCCCGGATAAGCGGAAGAAGATGGATGGATGGATTTGTATCCAAAGTTTGCAAAAATTGAGGCTTTTTGAAGTGTTTTGGTGTTATTTAAGGTGCTGGGTGCTGGTCTCCCGTTTGTTTATTCACATGGAAACTAGAAAAAATCGTGATCGCAGTGATCTTTTGTCCATTTCGAGATCACTGGTCTCAAATGCTGACAGGTACAGTTATAGATCAGTAAACACCAATCAAGTACAAGCTATACAAACTGTTATTTTGATGTTGTTCTTACACTTTCTCAATTCCAATCACATATTGGTGGGCGGAGCTAGTGCCAATAGTCTCTGCCAACAAGATGGGCTATTGGTCCTCAAGTGTAAAGGGACACTGTGTAACAATTTGGACTGGAATGCACTCCTGGTTTAGCTCAACTTTAAACTAACACACCCGAACCAGCTCATCAAGCTCTTCAGCATCACTTGAAAATTACACGTCAGGGATGCTGAAGCAGTTTGAAAACAAAATTTGCAGGACAGTTGGTCCCCAGGAACAGGATTGACCTATGCGCTACTCAACTCAACTCAACTTTATTTATATAGCGCTTTTTACAATTTTCATTGTTACAAAGCAGTTGTACATGAGACACATTGAATACAAGTAAAAAAACTAAAGGCATATACCTGTAAAAACAAGACAAAGGTGAAAACAACAAAGACAGACATACAAATGCTCCACACACACAATATGCAAACATACATACACACACACACATTGACATAGACGCACACACACACAGTGAAAGCACACATTGGCGATAAAGGAGAAAGAACCACAGGTCAAATATTAAACGGACTATAAATTCTTATATGCAATATTAATTATGTCTAATTTCTGAATTCTAAAGCAGCCCCCCCGGCCCCCGGCCAGTGCAAAACAATATGCAAACGGTGGTGAGGAACCCAAAACTCCCATCGAGAAAAAAAACCTCAGGAGAACCCAGGCCCAACCAGGGGATTCCAGTTCCCCTCTGGCAAAAGCTGCTGCCTCTGCACAAGCTCAACAGTGCTTGCACAACAAGGCTAAATAAAAATAAAAAATAAACTTAATAAGGTAAATGATAGATTTAAGATTATCATTCACAATCTAATAACATTTGAAATGTTGTAGGAAAATCAAAGTTGTGGCGTCCTTTATCCAGCTCTATCCTCTTAGCTCTTGTCAGGTCACCGCTTCCCATTCTCAGCTCTGCCATCGGGTCTGGGCATGAACTGCATCCTGCGGTAACCTTGGAACAAAGAGACAAGACTGGCTGAGAGTAGAGTACTGTTCTGCACTCTTTGATGCAACAAGTACATCATTTTTATTGGATGTGTTTCTGGTTCCGGTTGATCTAAATAATGCAGCCTAAATCCTCTGAGGATTAATATTATGGAGGAGTATTGTATGCAAGATTAAAAAGATGAGTCTTTAGTCTAGATTTAAACTGACAGAGTGTGTCTGCCTCCCGGACCGTGCAGGGAAGAATATTCCAAAGTTTAGGCGCTAGATACGAAAAGGATCTACCACCTGCACTTGATTTTGAAATTCTAGGTATTACCAACTGACAGGACGCCTGAGAGCGTAATGTACGTTGAGGTCTGTAATACAATAGAAGTTCATTCAAATACTGCGGCGCTAGACCATGTAGGGCTTTATAGGTAATAAACAAGATCTTAAAGTTAATGCGATGCTTTATAGCTACGAAATCAGTTCTCTTGTTCAGTAGTCCGAGCACTGATCAGAGAATGCATTTTAAAGGCTGCCACATTTACAAGTGTCTTCCAGTGCAGTAAAACATTTGCTCCCTTAAACTTCCCACAATGCAACTCAAACACCAGTGATTATTGATGCTCTCACTAGGTGAGTCCCAATTCGCATACTATCTGTCCTGAAGAGTATTTGAAGAGTATTTCTCAATTCATAGTATGCTGAAATGAGTACTCATAATGTTCCTTGCTGGTCTACTGTTTGCTGTGAAAATTCTCAGTGCAGATCCATAGATACTCAAACGACTGATATTACCCACAACTCACCGCGAGTTTAGTGACGCTACACTGCATTAATAAAATGAAATATGTGATGCTTCACTGAATTATTACGTGTAAGTATCCAGAAAACATTACAAATTAAATGATAAATAAAACATACTGAAGCGCAAAGAAGGGCTTTATATTGATTATTGTGACCCGGCCCAGCAGCCGGCACCCAGCCCGGCCCAGTAGCCGGCACCCAGGCCGGCCCAGCAGCCGGCACCAAGCCCAGTCCAGCCGGCGCCAAGCCCAGTCCAGCCGGCCTTACGACAGGTGCCAAGCCCTGTCCAGCCGGCCGTCCGACCGGCGCCAAGCCATGTCCAGCCGGCCTTCCGACCGGCGCCAAGCCCTGTCCAGCCGGCCTTCCGACCGGCGCCAAGCCCTGTCCAGCCGGCCTTCCGTATTGTTATATATATGCTGTATATAAACGCTTATGACTTGATAACAGCGTGTTTATGGTACCAAAGGGCTAAATTCCGATTTTTTGCAACTGTCGGTGTACTACCAGTATAACGATGGCAGAATTAACGCGAGTGGAATCATCAGAATTGTGAATTTCTATGTCATTCATAATTCATTTAAAACGTAATTTCTGCAGTTCATCAAGGTTTATCCCATTCCTGAATGATCTCTGCTGCTATCGCTACACTGTTCTGTTTACTGTCTAACTCTTTGCCATGACAAAACTATATGATACCTGTTATATACATTAACAACAGTAGGCGTAGTCTTTAGTGGTAGGCTATATTGCAAGATGATCATGTGGGACAAGTCTGTCCACAATTTCCCACATAGAAATACTGTAGTAGTATAACACATTTACATTTAGATTTAGGCATTTGGCAGACATTTTTATCCAAAGCGACTTACATTGCTTTATCCTGTACATTTTAAATTGGTATTTGCAATCCCCTGGGATCGAACCCATTGCGTTGTTAACGCGATGCTCTTACCACTTTTTGTGCATGTGCCATATATACAAGTTATTAGGTGCTATACAAAATTGTGTAAGGTAACGGGATAGCTACATGATTTATTAAATCAGTAACATATGTATAATAAATAAATATTAGTATTAGTGAGTAGTTTAGTATCGCACATATTTATTGCACATTGGGGATAACATTTAACTGTGTAAATGTTCATGGCGTAGATGGCCTGAGGAAAGAGACTTGTCCTATGTTTGGCTGTTTTGGTGCTCAGTGCTCTGTAGTGCCGCTGACCAGACGGCAGCAGTTCAAAGAGATAGTGTGCTGGGTGTGAGGGGTCCAGCGAGATCTTGCGAGCCATTTTACTCGCTCACTCTGGATGAGTAAAGTTCTTGCAGTGATAACGGTAGTAGTCTACCAGTGATTCGCTCAGCAGTCTGAAATATCCGCTGTAGTATTCGGAGTTTGTATGTGTCCCGAGCATGTTTACTGAAATTGAGAGAGAATAGCCTATGTCGCCTCTAAATGCAGCAAGTTTTAAATTACTTCATCGATCAACACAAAATTAAAATGCTAGAGAACTTCCATTAACTTGAACGTTTGGCAATCTTTAAAAGTACGTCTCTTGATGTACACGACCCGGAAGAGCCATTTTTTTGTTAACAGACTGATTCGAGCCTACCTGAGCATGCTTGTTTTTTCTAATCAAAAACAAGTCAAACAAAATAATTGCCTTTTTATTGCAGGACACTGGCATTGTAAGCCAAAATCAACTGATCCCGTCATCCCGGGACACACCTTCCGCATATTTTCGGGGATCTCTGTATGAAAAGGGCTTTACAGAAATGCCCAGTGATATACAGTGCCTTTTGTGCATTTGTATGGAGAACTCATTCATTTGTACAATAGGCTTCAATTAATTTTTATTACTTTTTTCATCGAAGAAAAAGTGTTGTTGCCTCCCTTGCCTGCCTAATGCCCCCGTTGTTTTTTATTTGCCATTAAATAATGGAAAAAAACAGTATTTTAAAACTGTCCCATATGTCATTTAAAAGGCAGCAATATATTCATAACTATAACCCAACAATGATTATTTATTTAGCACCAGGTAAAATGGAGACTGTAGTAGAGTAGGTGGGGCGAGACCGTGGTTCGAGTCCGGTGAGTAATTGTGAATGAGCGCCAGCTGTGCGTACACCTGGCTCGAATCACGGAGGAGATGGGAGCATTTAAGAGAACGAGCGACCGGACCGTCGAAGAGAGAGGTCCAGGCCCGAAGTGTTTGTATATGTATTTATGGTTTACTGTGTTGCTGTTCGCCAGCGGTTGTCTGTGAGGGGCCGCCGGCTGTTATGTTTTGGTTTGTTTGTTAGCCGGCGGTCGTCCGTGAGGGGCCGCCGGCTGTTATGTTTTGGTTTGTTTGTTAGCCGGCGGTCGTCCGTGAGGGGCTGCCGGCTGTTATATTACTTTATTAAATGTTTTGAAATGTATTCCGGTTCCCGACACCTTCCTTCTCTACTGTGAATTCTCTACAGAGACGTTTATCGTAATAACACGCTACTGAGAGCACTGCAACATCCATTATTATTAACTAGAGTAAATTGATTATCTGCTGTTGTAGCCTATACCAATATTAACTATGGTAAGGTTCGAAAACACAAATTGTATAGTCTCACATCTTTAAGTTTTGGGGTTGAATTTAAGAATATATTGTGTGCACAAGATCATAGTAAAAGAATCGACATCCTTTGTCATGTCAGAGAGTTAGACAGTAAACAGAACAGTTTAGCCATGGCAGCAGAGATCATTCAGGAATGGGATAAACCGAGATGACTGATGAAATTACGTTTAATATTGAATTATGAATGACATAGTAATTCAAAATGCTGATGATTTCCGTTATACCGACAGTTGCAAAAAATCGGAATTTAGCCCTTTGGTACATAAACACAATAAAACAGCTGGCAGCGGTCCAAATTAGTCCCGACTTCGTCACCGGGATATCCACTCCAGTCCGTGCACGCTGTTATCAAGTCATAAACGTTTATATACAGCATATATGTAACAATACGGACAATGCATATAAACACAAGCAATCATTACATAGTATAAAGAAGAGGCCATTATCATTTCTTAGTATAACACACATTTTAGACCGCCACTAGTCGCCATGTTAGCTCCCTGAATCTTAGTGCAGAGCGAAACGTGATTGGCTGAATTTAGAACGTGGCCTATTGGACAACAAAAGCGGAAGTTAACCGATTGTCTTGTGCAGATAGTGGGCGGAGTCCACCTATTCGTGGATTGTGCGCCAATTTGACGTTAGAAATGTTTCAAAATCCACAAAAGCAGAGAGAGCAATCCACAAATGCGTGCAGTGATCCACAAATGCGTGCACTGATCCAAATGCGTGCAGCCATTCACAAATGCACAGAAAGCGATCCACAAATGTGCAGAAAGCAATCCACAAATGTGAAGAAGGCGATCTACAAATAAATATCATAAAAATACATTTGTAAATAATTTTTATTTGCAAATCTCATTGTATTTATTTGTGAATTCCATTTATTTTTGTGGAAAGTCTAACATGTATTTATGGTTCGCTTTTTGTGCATATGTGGATTTAAAAAATGTTTGCGAAATTGTCAATATTTATTTGCGAATCGTTGTATATTTATTCGGAATAATGAAACAAATCTGATCCCATAGACCTGTGGGCCTGGCTTGTTCGGGCTGACTAAATTCTTGGTGTTTAAAGACTTACAAAACCTTTACCACATTTGACACCCTCATTCACCGAATTCATCAAGAAGCTGCGTGTGGTAATTGATGAGGTGTGTCATAAATTCCCAGCGAACAATTAACATATTTGGTTCATTATCTTGTATGTTTAAACAAATCTCATTGGCGGAATCAAGGCATAACCGCAACTCGTTGGTTAGTTAGGAGCAATTTAAGAAAATTATCCTCAAAAATGCTTTTCAAGGATCAATGAAATTGTAGGGAGCAAAAGTACTATTTTCCTTTAAAAATGTTTTCAGTTAAAATGTAACAAGAGTGAAGTACTGATCAAAAATAATATATGCTAATAATACTGCTAACAGATTTATACTGTAGGTTATTAAGGTTTATAAAACAGTAGATTGGACTTTTTGTATACACATTTAACTTTTTCAGAAAGGTGCAAATTGTACTTATTTATGAGATAAGTAAATTAAATGGATAGATCACCAAAAACAGCTAAAAAAATGATCTTACCCTCTTGTTATTTCAAACTTGTGTGACTTTCTTTCTTCCGCAGAATACGAAAGATATTTTGAAGACTTTTAATGGCAAAACTTTTATGGTACCCATTGACTTGCATTGGTCTTGTAAAATTACTCTTTTTTTGCAGTGAAGTTCAATTAGATGTGAAATAAGTGTAGGCTATTCCCACTTATGGCACTGTGCTAAAAAATCACTCCTGACTTAGAAATACTGTGTCCCACAAACCCACACCAGTGTCTCAGACAAACAGGATTCTAACTTTCCTGCCATAACCCATATAATTACTAATTGTTGTTAAACAAAGAATAAATTATGATTATAAAGAATACATAAATTACAGATTGTTTTATACTTCACAACACGTGGCACTGTACATAATTGTATTCTAGTATTTTATCTTTTAATATGCAGGACTAATTCATCAACACACAAGAATGTGGGAGGGGTTTATTTGGTAGGAGGGGCAGGTCCCTCCCTCAGACATGTGAACTATAAAATGTATTCACTTCCATTGAGAGAAAAGGAGAAATTCTATCACATTCTGTAGATCAGACCTAATCCTTAGAAAGTATCATTTGACTTCTGCTGTTCATGATGGGCGTCCAACTGTTGGGTGTTGTGCTGATCTTCTTGTCTGTAGGGCTGAATATACAGACAGCAGAGAGCTGCCGCTGTTTACCACGTCACCCTCAAGAACAATTCTGCACTTCTGAAATGGGTAAGTCAAATCTAATATCTTTTACAATATAATTTTTTCATGAAATTTTAACACATTTAGTTAAAAGAAACGTTGTATTTCCAATCAAGCAAGAGTAAAAGTGCTATTAACAGAATGTGCTGGAAATGTTCATGATTCAGAAACAAACAACAATGTCCAATGTTGAATGTTGTTAGGGGACAATAATAATGAAATATTTTATATAAACAATATATTAGTGAGTGTGTGAAAACTCCACAGAGCTGTATAGTCATGTTCAGGATGTTTATAAAAACAGCATTTCTAACATTGTTTCCACTTTATTTTCCATCAGTGATCTTAGCTGACGTAACCGGAAAGGGGGCTTCTGTTAACAACTTATTTCGGTATATAATCAAAATAATCCAGGTGAGCTAATCAACCACATTTCTCAAATGAATCAGAATCAATTCATTTTAATGCAAATGGTCTGTGTATCTTTTGATCATTTGTTTTTCAGTTTGAAATTGAAGAAACAGGAGTTAGAAAGGTCTGGGTCTGTGTACATTCTGCTCATTTAATTTTCGAACCAATTGGGGTTCATAAACGGGTCAATTTTGCGGTTCTTCTTCGATTTACAGAAAAGGAAATCATTGAAAACGAAAAAACGTCACTTTCCAATTTACCAAACTCCATAACTTAGAACGACCCAAAAAACGTAACAGACTCGATGGGTGTGTCTTATCTGGGGGCGTAGCCTGTGACGGAGTCAGGGTGGGGAAAATCATACAGTCTATCTATGGGCTAAACAAACGATCCTTTCCCCTTGACTGGAGATGCACATTGTCAACCCTGTATGGCCTTCCCTTCAACAGAGCCGGGCTTTATTGGGAGACTCTATGATTTAAATGGCTTAACATTAATATTAACATTAAATGTCCTTTAAAACTTAAGGAAACTTTATAAAGGAAGCACTTTAAACTTGTATAAAGTGTATAAAGTGACTCAAGGCAGCGATAAACTATGACAGAACATTTTCTGTTATTGATGTGGTACCGATCAGTGGTTAAAAAACTGTGTAGTAATTTGGCAATATATGGTCGTTGTTTCGGTACATTAAGCCACGAAGCTGTTCCTTAATAGTTTATAGAGATGACAAAAGTATGTATAAGATCATTTAGATCAAATAACAGTTCAGTGTTGCAATTAAGAGCCAAACGCATTCAAATTTGACTCGGCCACTTTAACCATTCACGGCTTTCTTATGATTGAAGATTAAAAACTACAAAATTAGCCTTAAGAAAGAGTGTAATCTTACAGTCAGTCACACAAACTATCCCAAACTCAGGGTACAATTGACCAAATCACTGAATGAATAAGGGTTTTTCACGTTAAGTGGGGAACGGGACAACACTGCTCTGTTTTTTATCGCTAGCCTATATAAACCTTAAGATCAGGGTTTTTTCTAGTAACTTATTAGAGATTCAGAACAGCAACTTTTCGACACCGCTTTAAAACAAAACCAATCGTGATCATTAGATGGGCTAAGATCAAGAACCTAACACACCTTAAATCCAACAGAGTTTTGTGGGCGTTCCCAGTTATGCCGTTTATTAAACTGGAAAGTGATGCATTTTTATTTTTTCGTTTTCAATGGATTTTCTTTTCTATAAACTCAAAATTTACCAAATTGTTTTTCCTCCGCTTGGATCTGGATTATTAGTGGAAAATAAAAATAATGGTCTTTTTTCTTAAATTACCTTTCTAAAACGAAAATTAAATGAAGGTACACCGACCCAAGATAATGTTAGTCTTTTATCTACAGAATATTTATATTGAAAAAGAAAAAAGAAAGATTATCAAGTGTGCAGAATATTCTCAATAACATATTACCAATACAAAATATAATATAATATTTTTTTCAGGTATTGAAAGGTTCTATCGTGGCAAAACGAATTCAATACGTCTACACAAATCCACAATCATCATGTGGCGTCACACTGGATCAGGGGAGATACATGCTTGCAGGTGCACATGTGCTTCTCAAATTGAATCTAAACTTACCCATAAAAACATCGCCCACTATTTTCTCTTTCCATATCTCATTTACTCACTGTGCATAATTTATGATATCAAAAGATGTCAAATGCTGAATTTCATCGAATTTCCAATTTCTTTCCTTTCCTTTCCTTCTCTTCTCTTTTTATTTTAAAGGGAACCGGCTTAAAGATGGAATCGTGGTGGGGTTGTGTAACCTTGTCAATCGATGGGATCTTCTCTCCTTAACGGAACAAGAAAACTTCACACAAACGTATAAGATGGGCTGTGACTGCGCGGTAATGATAAACAGCATACAAAACCTTGCAAAATGTTACTTTGGTATTCACAATTTTCTACCAACAAAACTCATGTTAATGTCCAACTGTACGTCACCTCAAACTCATGTCAAACTGTCCTCTCCACAGATCTCTACCTGTTCTGACAGTCCATGTTGTCCCCAATCTAAGAATGAATGTAAGTGGGAAATCAACTCTCCTCAGTCTCAGGAGTACGTCTGTCTGAAGGACAGTGATGGAATCTGTAGCTGGTACAGGCCACGTTCAAAAGTTGATGAAAATGCATTGTGCAACGCCTAAAAGACCAGCATTTTCTCATTCTTAAAGAAGATATTTGGAGAAATGTTGTTCTTTCTAATACTTTTTAAGCTTCGGAATAATTTTTTTATCAATATAACACTGCTGTTTTAACTCTGGGAGAGGAAAGACCCCATTCTTCCCCCTCTCACTGTTTCTATCGGCAAAATCAGGATATTTTTCTGTACCTTTCACTTCATAAAAAATGCTGTTGAGCAACATGTCTAAAAGCATAATATGAAAAATGGCAACATTAAAAATCATCAAAATGTTTAATAAACTGCTGATGTAAATCCATTTTATTATCTTCTACATTTATGATTCCTATGAATGATTTTACTGCTTTTAACATGCATTTAAGGTACACATTCTTCATCATACTGTTTACTTTGAGAATCATCTCAGCCTTTAGCTCAGGTATCTGTTGATGGCAGAGGAACATTTCTCACTTTTCACAAATTGTAACTTTAATAATTATTAGTTGAGAAAGTGATGTGTTGGGCAAAAAGATAAACAACATTTATTTAATGCCAAAAGGGATTCATCTTTTCTATATTATGAATCAACTTATTTCAAAGGGGCTGTGTGGCTGTACTACCATGTCTGATCATGACTTCAATAAAGGCAACAAGTTAAGCGATCACGGGTCTCAAATGCTGAGAATGTTACAAACATATGCATGATAAAAAAATACACAGAGATGAAGATTTGTATGGGACTAATAATATCAGAGGACCTCAATGTTGGGCAAAATATGGTAGGTCATTTGTGGGGGCATTTTTACTTAACAAATTACAGACATGGCTGATACGCACGGGATTTAGATCTCAGACAATCTCTGCAGTTATGACAAATGACCAAAGGTTCCCAGGAAATGGGCTTAATAGCGTGAATAGGGCTGAAGAATTATTTTTTCAAGGGGATATACATGTACACAACTTTTTATACAGTGGTTGTGGGCCAATTACCTGCTTGACATAAAACACACAGTTAACCATGACAAAATAATTCCTACCACATAAATGAAGTGACGGTAGATACCCAAAAGAGATTCACTGAAAAGTACCACAGCTCTTCACTCATCAAAGGTGACTTTAACCATATGCACAACAAACTAAAACATACATAACAATCAGTCTCTCTCGCAATTGGTAGCAAACAGCAGGAATTAACTAAAGCAGTAAATCTACCAGTAAGCTGTTGCAGGCCAATCCATGCACAACAGATGGAGCCGAACAGGCAAACAATCATCCTTCCAGAAACAAATGTGATGTTATTAACACAAGGCATCTCAAACACCCATTTAAAATGAGGCACTATACACCTAGCACTTGTTCATGAATGCCACATCCTGGGCACTATGAACTCAAAATCTTTTATAATTCATCCTATGTTCTGATTGGATCACAAATCTGAATGACACCCTGCTTCAGACAGAACAAAAAATACACACGCATTGAGAAAACGCAGGCACACACACACACACACACACACACACACACAAAAGTGACATTCCGTAGACACAATGGTTTATGAACTGTACAAACTGTATATCACATTCCCTACCACTACATCTTAGATTAGATTAGATTCAACTTTATTGTCATTACACATAAACAAGTACAGTGTAACGAAATGTAGTTTAGGTCTAACCAGAAGTGCAATTAGCAAGTGCAGATATACAGTGTGAATAAATACAGAATACAATATTAGGAAAATACTTTACAATGGGCATGTACTATGAAAATATGATAGCCGGTATGTACTATGAACAATATATACAGAAGGCTATATACTGTGAACATTAATGTACAGGAGGTAATGAACAGATAACAATATTGACTATACAATAGTGCAAGTGATTTGAGTGTGCATTAGTTACAGACATTAGCTATTAAAGTTACAGTGCAGTAGATGAGTTAATGCGGTTATTAAAGGTACAGTGCAGTATATGAGTTAATGCAGTTATTGAAGTTATGGTGCAATACATGAGTAGATGCGGATATACAGTTACAGTGCAGTAGATGAGTTAGTGCAGTTATTGAAGTTACAATGCAGTAGATGTGTTAATGCGGTTATTAAGGTTACAGTGCAGTAGATGAGTTAATGCAGTTATTGAAGTTATAGTGCAATAGATGAGTAGATGCATTTAGTTATGCGATAGATGCAGTAATGCAATAGATGAGTTACAGTGCAGTTATGAAAGTAGTCCATTACTGCAAATGAGCATTCAGTGTAATATTCCTGGTGTGCAAGTGAGCAGTATAGAGTGCAAATGATGCTATGTGTGTGTAAACAGTCCGGTAGAGCAGATAACATGAGGTACTGGTGTGTGCAGTTCAGTCATGCATGGCAGCCCTGTAGTGCAATGTAAACAATGTAATAGCAGCATTACAGTTAAAGTTATGAGGGTAGTGGAATCAGTGGGGGGCAGTGTTCAATAATGAAACAGTTCTGGGAAAAAAGCTGTTTCCTAGTCTACTGGTTCTTGCCCGGAGGCACCTGAAAGGCCTTCCGGAAGGCAGGAGAGTAAACAGTCAATGAGCGGGGTGAGAGGAGTCCTTGAGAATGCTGCGAGCTCGATGCAGACAGCGTTTCTTCTGGATGTCCTCAATGGAAGAGACTGTAGTCCCTGTGATGCGCTGGGCTGTTTTCACCACCGGCTGCAGTGCCTTGCGCTCAGCAACAGAACAGTTCCCGTACCAGACTGTGGCACAGTTGGTCAGGATGCTCTCTATCGTGCAGCGATAGAAGTTCACCAGGATAGTTGAAGACAGTTGGTTCTTCTTCAGTGTCCTCAGAAAGAAGAGACGCTGGTGAGCCTTCTTGACCAGGCATGAGGTGTTGGTGGTCCAGGACAGGTCCTCCTAAATATGGGTCCCCAGGAACTTAAAACTGGAAACACATTCAACAGCCATCCCGTTAAAGTGGATGGGGTCATGTGTGGCTCCTTTCGCCTTCCTGAAGTCCACAATGATCTCCTTTGTCTTGGAGGTATTAAGGAGCAGGTTGTTGTTTGAGCACCATGTGGCCAGGTGCCGTACCTCCTCCCTGTAAGCAGTCTCATCGTTGTTGCTGATGAGACCAATCACTGTTGTATCGTCTGCAAACTTGATGAAGGAGTTAGTTCCATTCACAGGCCTGCAGTCGAGTGTGAAAAGGGAGTAAAGAAAGGGGATCAGTACGCAGCCCTGTGGTACACCAGTGTTGAGGGTGATGGTAGTGGAGCAGATGTGGCCTAACCTAACAAGCTGAGGCCTGTTCGTCAGGAAATCCATAATCCAGTTGCAGGTTGAATTGCTAATGCCAAGGTTTCCAAGTTTGATGATTAGCTTGGAAGGGATGACGGTATTGAGTGCAGAGCTGAAGTCTACAAACAGCATTCCTGCATAAGTGTCCTTATTGTCCAGATGTGTGAGCACGGAGTGCAGCGCCATGGACACTGCATCATCTGTGCTCCTATTGCTACGGTAGGCAAATTGGTATGGGTCCAGTGTGGATGGTAAAGAGTCTTTTAGGTGTGACAGGACCAGCCGCTCAAAGCACTTCATAACAATGGGTGTGAGTGCTACAGGGCGGTAGTCGTTCAGGGATGTCGGGCTGGAATGTTTTGGAATGGGCACAATGGAGGTGGATTTGAAACACGCTGGAACCACTGCTTGGGCGAGGGACAGGTTGAAGATATCCGTGAAGACCCCAGCTAGCTGCTCCGCACATGCCCGGAGTAAGCGACCAGGGATCCCATCAGGGCCAGCAGCCTTGCGTGCGTTTATCCGGCTTAGTGCAGTGTAAACATCTGTGGAGTTTAGTGTGATGATTGGGTGTTCAGTAGAAGGTGTGAGCCTGGTGGCGGGTTCCTTATTGTCTCTCTCAAAGCGTGCATAAAAGTCATGAAGCTCGCTCAGGAAGGCGGTATCTGTGGCTATGGGGGTGGAGTGGTTGGTTTTGTAATCACTAATGGCCTGGATGCCCTGCCACATGCGTCGAGGGTCAGAATTGGTAAAATGCTCCTCTAGCTTCAACTTGTAGCAGTGCTTGGCTTTTTTGATGCCCCTCTTCAGATTTGCCCTGGAAGTACTATACGACTGTGCATCAACTGATCTGAAGGCGGTGTTGCGTGTTTCAACAGGAGGCGCACTTCCTTGTTCATCCATGGCTTCTGATTGGGGTATATGGTGATCTGCTTCTGAGTTGTGAAACTATCAGTGGTGGTATTGATGTAGTCCAATACAGAGGAGGTGTAGCTGTCAATGTCCGTGTGAGAGCCACTGGTGGCCTGAGAAGCAAACATACTCCAGTCTGTGTGTAGAAACCTTTCCTGGAGTGTGAAGTCTGCCCCCGCAGGCCACACCTTGATGGTCTTCACTGATGGCTTCACACGATTAATGAGAGGTGAATACTTGGGGGTGAGGAACAAAGAAAGGTGATCAGATTGACCCAGGTGGGGGAGGGGGGTCGCGGCGTAAGCTTCAGCCATGTTTGTATAGACATGATCCAAAGTTTTGTTTCCTCTTGTGTGGCAGGAAACATGCTGGTGAAATTTAGGGAGCACTGTCTTTAAGTTAGAGTGATTAAAATCTCCCGCAACAATAAATGCAGCCTCCGGGTGAGCACTCTGTTGTTTACTGATGGCTGCATGAAGTTCTTTCATAGCAAGCTTGGCCTCAGCATCCGGCGGAATATAAGCTGCCGTTATAAAGGTGGAAGTGAATTCCCGTGGCAGATAAAACGGTCTACATTTAACCATGAGAAACTCAAGGTTAGCCGAGCAGTGTCTCCCGACAATAACAGAGTTCGTGCACCAAGCTTTATTGACATAAATGCACAGTCCACCTCCTCTTGTCTTACCGGATTCCTCTGCCGTTCTATCCGCGCGGTGTGTGTTGTAGCCCGCTAACTCAATAGCGTTGTCCGGTATGCCGCTGTGTAGTCATGTTTCCGTGAAGATTATGACATTGCAGTTCAAAAGTCTTTTGTTGTTGATGATGCGGAGTCGAATCTCATCCATTTTGTTCACTAATGATCGTACATTAGCAAGGAAAATGCTGGGTAAAGAGAGCCGGTGTGGTGTTAGCTTTAGCCTAGCTCATAGCCCTCCGCGCTTCCCCCGCCTTTGTTTACGATCTCGACGCCGCCGGCGAGCACTTCCGCCTGGCCGTGTGGGGTGCGTAGCATCGGGTGTTTTGGCGATCTCAGGGACGAGTTGAATGTTGCTGATATAACTTCCGGGAATGCGCAAACCGATATACAAAAGCTGTATAATCATGGCGGGTGTACGTTGTGAGTGCACAACTGTTCTGAACGAACAGGCCCGAGATGAGCAAGAAAAACACCATATAATTGCTAAAACTGGAGACACGCTGAGCCTCGCGATGTTCACGCGCCGCCATCTACGCTCTTCACTCTAACAATCACACAAAACTTTCTGCACTTTTAGATTTTTAAAAAGTTAATTCTTTATGATTTATAAGCTTGTTACCTCATGCGGACCAAAAAAATGTCCCGACATTTTCTCCCCATATCGAAGGGTGTGTTTTGTCACAATAAATTATTGTTTACCCCTTCATCCCCATGTCTGGCTGCATTTGGGTTCTTCATACCCAATCCCTGACAATGAAAGCTGCAGCGCAAGTTATGCCGGGAAGACTCAATCGTACGTCACTTACTACGTATAGACCAATAACCAATCATCAGCTAACACTTGGAGTATATAAGATCCCCACTTACCCTCTGTTTGAGTTCACAGTTGAATCAGCAGATATTCACGCGCTCCGACAGTCTTGATCAAGCAAGTTACAGAGGATAATCATGACTACACGGCTATTTGCTCATCATGCTAGGATTATTCGACTGCAACCTTTCCAGCTCACATTGGACTTGCTAAATACATCCGTAACTCAACTCTCATATAGTGATGGCAGGCGTTTCGTTCAACATCCATGCTGAAAAATCTCAAACGCTGCATCCATTATTTAAACTCCGAGATGTGTTCATGTTAAAGGTTTGGAAGTACTTTAATATGAACAACTTCTACGCAGCACTTGTTCCTTAAAGTTACCACCAATTTCGACTTGATTTAAGAGTGCATAAGACCCGATCACAGATGGTCTTGATGGGGCTATAGCGCATGTTTGCATATGTTTAAATATTGTATTAATATATAAAGTAAGTTTAAATATGACTGCAGATTTGTAGCAAGTTAGAGGGACTGTTTACTTCAATTAAGTCTCCGTAAGGCCTTGCTTTACGTTACAACGTTGGGCTGGTCAGTGCTATAAATTCCGTGGTTTTCCTCGCATTCATGTGTGCAATCATACATATTCTTATCGAAGAAAAGTCCACATCAGCCGCGCAATTTTAATCAATCAATTTTAGAGGGGGAATCAACCTTACCGGAATGGGCAGATGTCAGATTTAAAGGGGTCATATGACACACCTTAAACGAATGTCATCGTTTGTTTTAGATGTGATGGAATTGTTACAAGATTTCAGTTAAATAACGCTCTATTTTCCACTACAGTGCATGTCGTATCTCCTCTATGCCCCTCCTCTCTGAAACGTATGGATCGTTCAAAGCTCATGGCTCTTAAAAGCGAAGCGTGCTCTGATTGGCAGTTAAACAGTGCGGAGTAATTGGTGGAATACTATGGCAGAATTCCAAGTCAGCATCTTGGCAGTCACGTTGTTCTTAGGCTATGCGAACTCAATGCTGCCGGGAAAAAGTTTCAATCGCAAAAAGACTAAAACCAATTGAATGGGTAGTGTGCCGCGTCATGCATAAACAAGCAGAGTTCACACAAACCAACTGCTCCGTTTAGTGCTCTGCAACCGTATTGCACCCGTAAGACCTCGCAGCACGGCAAGAGCGAAAGCATATAAGAGCTCTCCGGCCTCACGGTGCTCCAATGTCAAATGCACGAGTCTGTGCGGGACAAACGATGCGGACACACCTCTTGTTTAGACGATAGACAAGATCATGATCCCTGCGATCCTGGTTTAAATGGATTGAGGACACCTTCAAGACTAGGGATGGGTACCGAAACCCGGTACTTAATCGGTCCCGGGGCTAAATTATGAAAGACCGAAGTATCGATAAGCTCTGACATAAACGGTTCTGCTGTCGGTACTGGAGAAATTAAGAAAAACATTTCCTATTTATTATTACTAAATAAACGTTACCTAGCATATTTTAACTGACCAACCATTTCTAATTTGAGATAATATTAAACACATTTACCTTCATTTTCGTTATTTGGAATCTCGCACGCGAAATGTCTGTCTGTCCCACACTACACAGAGCTTGCGACGCAACAGCTCGCGCTTAAAAGAGTGACGATGGCGGAGAGAATCAAACGGTCTAAAGTATGGTTACATTTCACTCGAGTGGATGCAGACAATGCTCGTTGCAACAAGTGCAGCAAAATTTTTGCTTGTAAAAACGTAGACACAAGCAATCTGGCAAAACATCTTTCAAAAGTGCATTATGTGCAGACAGAGAAATGCAAAGTTTTCGAATGCCTAGCTACTAGTTCATCATCCACGTCCTCAGGTACGTATGCTAGCTTAGCAGTCTTCCTAAATAACACCGACATAACCATTGCATAAGGTTTCTTTAAATAAGTATGTAAAAAATAGTATTTTTTTCTGCAGTAGACTAAATAAATCTTAAACATTAAAATTGCTTTCACAGTACTGCATTTATAATGGATGAATAATAATAAATTATGCTTTAGAAATTATGAAGCAGAGCTTACCTAAAAATGTATTTGTAGTGATGAAATACATAAACTTTTGTGTGTGTGTATATTGCAAGAGGTTCCAAACCTGTATAACTTTTAAGCCCAAACAGGGTTAACTACATTATGTCAATGTAAAGCTGCAGATACAGTGAACCAATCCACTCCAGCATCTGGTCCAAGCAAAAGAATAACCCGAAATAGTCTAGGGCATGAACCTGACCTGGCCTGCTGCTGATGCATGTGCTACACTACACACATCATCACAAAAGAGAAGATCTCCAGCCACAACACAAAATTGGAATACCATTTCTTTATTATTATTAAACAACAACAAAAAAACACAAACAAACTTAGACCCACATGCATTTATTTTAATTCTCTATGAATAATGGGCTTGTATCAGTCATCTTTTACCTGCATTAAGATATGTTAGGTCAGTAAAGAATGTTTTAAATAGTGAAAACATGTCCAGCTTTAGTTTTGTCTTTCATAAAAAAAGACATCAAAAAGTACCGATAAGAGTACCGTTAAAGTACCGGGTCGATAAGTGGTATCGATAAAAGTAGTAATACCGTTAAAACCTTAACGATACCCATCCCTATTCAAGACGGTTGCGATTCAAGATTGTCAGATCGCACATCCCTTCGTCCTTATCAACTCAACATTTTATCAAGGCAGGAACAAAACTTTCCATTTGAAATCTATTTTTTTTAATATCATTCTCAGTCTCTTCTTGATGGCAGCAGCTGGTACTCATGTAAATGGGGATGTTCAGAATCTGTACTGAAAATTGCTTTTTCATCAGTGCCTTTCATAGAAGTCTACATGGTCTCACACTGTTTTGTTCTAAAGATTTTCATAGGCTTTTGTGCACATGATTCAAACGGCTTTTTCGTCATACAAGACAAATTCCAAACCAAGCCTTGATCCCTATGGCTAAGAAGAATTTCAAGAGTGGATTACGAACCGTCGAAAGAGCATCTATACATTACAGGCTGCTGGTTACAATTCCACACAAGCATTATGATGTTTTACACAATTTAGCGCAACTATACACTCTGAACCTAAAGCCGAAGTACTTCAATGACTGGACTTCAGCTGCGGATTCAATGAGACTTCTCGCCTTGAATCATGATGGAATCATTTCATACATATGTCAAATGCACTTGAGTTTTGGTAGGGTTTCATGATTATCAAGTGTTTTCATGCATCTACTGGTGGTGGTGGTGTCCACCACCAGTCTTCACGTTGTAGCCTTTGAGGCTTGTTTCAATGTTATGGCCTATCGAGGCTTTCATCATCACATCAGGGACTATCAAGGCTTCGTTAATGTTATGGTCTATCGAGGCCCCCGTCTTAAGGTGGTAGCCTTTCGAGGTTTGTTTCAATGTTGCGGCCTGTCGAGGCCTTCGTCTCAATGCCTGGCTGTTGAGGCTCATCAGAAGGACTGTCTCTACATGGCCTATCGAGGCCACTGAACTGTACTGGTCAATCAAAGCCCCCATCTTCAAGCTTGTTTCAATGTTATGGCCTATCGAGGCATTCATCACCACATCATGATCTATCAAGGCTTCTTTAATGTTACAATCTATCGAGGCCCCCGTCTCCATGTCGTAGCCTACCGAGGCTTGTTTCAATGTTATGGCCTATCGAGGCTTTCATCACCACATCGTGGGTCATCAAGGCTTCGGTAACGTTATGGTCTATCGAGCCTTGGTTTAGTTGATGACTGTTTATGACAATAGCTTTGATATTTTACTTTTAGATAGTTTAGTATTGCATCTTAAATTAAATTTATTCTTTTTAGGGAAAATAAAATCAACTCTACTTAAAGTGGATGAATTAGTATTTTCTTCCCATATTACCATTTGAAAATATTTTGGTGGGTCTCAAGATAGATTAAAGCTGTCTAGGTGGGTCCTGCACTGAAAACATTTGGGAATCGCTGGACTAATAAACCATTTTAAACTTAGGTTGTTTAAATTGAGCTACGTGTCTACACAAAGGAGAATCACATAACACGCACTCTCAGGAAAATTTATGTAATTGATCTTTTGCTGCTTTTTTCTATTATATTTTTATCTAGCTGTGGCGAGGCGCAGATCGGCGATCAGCGTCGACTGGAAACGGCCCGGGCATAAAAGCCGCGTGCTCCTAGCACTCTGGGTCCCGTATCTGGGTCCCTTTAAAGAGGAGCACCCAGGCTTTTATTTATGTTTGACGCGTGATAAAGCTGTCTAATAAATTCCCCGCCGGGGTTGTTTGTACCGCCATCTTGTGTGTGTGTGTGTCGTGTTTCTTACCCCGTCACACTGGAGGAGAATGCGGGCAATTGAGAGACCGACATGTACCTCGTTCCTGTACTTCCCTGTTTCCTGGGCCCATCGGAGGATGGACACGCTCTCTTTTCCGCGTCCGATGCGGAGCGCGTAAGGACGTCGAAGAGGAGAAAGAGAGCGAGAGAGGGATCGACGGCACCGAAGCAAGGAAAGAGCCCAGCCGGCGGTGAGTGCTGCACCGCCGAGCGAGAGCACTGCCCAGCTACCAAAGAGTGCTGCCCAGCTGCCCGACAGAGCTACCCAGCCGCCAGAGACTGATGCCCAGCCGCCCGACCGAGTTACTAGCCGACCGAGGATGAGCCGTCCGAGAGCGCTGCCAAGGTGGGAGTCCCGTTCGCATGCCAGCCGGCGAGAGTGTACGGTTTTCGTACCAGCCGGTGATCCAGTCCATCTTCCAGCCAGCCTGGCAGTCCGTCTTCCAGTCAGTATGGGGCGTACTGTCAGGCGACATTTTCTCTCCCACCCCTACATCTTTCCGAGGCGACTACAGGAGCCGCCCGGATACCAGGTCGACGCTTGGGGGAGGGAATGTGGCGAGGCGCAGATCGGCGATCAGCGTCGCCTGGGAAACGGCCCGGCTTACGCTGATTGGGCATAAAAGCCGCATGCTCCTAGCACTCTGGGTCCCGTATCTGGCCGCACCCACCGCTGTGCCTTATTGACCCCCAGAGCGTGAGAGTGGAGGAACAGCGAGGGAGACAGAGTGAAGGCACCCCAACACGAGCACGCAAGGCGAGTTTTAAAGAGGAGCACCCCGGCTTTTATTTATGTTTGACGCGTGATAAAGCTGTCTAATAAATTCCCTGCCGGGGTTGTTTGTACCGCCATCTTGTGTGTGTGTCGTGTCTCTTACCCCGTCACACTAGCGCCGTACGTGCTTAATTTTAATCCATCCGCTCCACTCCAGCCAAATATGCACACCACATGAAGAACAGCAAACACATGCTTATTTTAACAACACGTTAACAGACACGCAGAGAAGGTAAATGGACACAACAGCAAACAAATGCAGCAAATATTAAAGCATTTGTATCCGACAGTCAGTTTACTGTTTGCTATGTATATGTCTCCAACCTTTCAACCAGATTTGTGATATTTTATTAACCATAAAGTTTTTTCTACATTTAGCATTAGCTCTATTGATCAGCATGTAAACAAAAATGACTGGTGTAACCTAACGTTACTTGTCTAACCAAATTCACAGAATGCTGAAACTAAGATACTACACAAACTGCCATCCAATCATAGCAGAGGGTGAAACTTCCAAGTCTTCAATGTGGCATGCCCAGTTAAACCGAGTGTTTGTCGAGCCGGCCTCAAAACCCAGTTAGAAAATAGCCTATTTCTTATTGATTTCGATGTTTTTGATTGTAAAAACGATGCCAACATCATTAGTGGACCTCATACAACAGTATAAAACAATACAAAAAGACAGTTCATGAAACCTTTAAAGTTGTGCAAAATGTTTTGATCTTTTTTTGGTGCTGTTAAAGTAAACTATGACTCCAGGGGTGTAAAAAGTAGTTAATAGTTATACTTGGGTGAAAGGACAGATACTGAGGAAAAATTTACCTCAATTAAAATTTAAAGGATTTATCCCAAAATGTACTACATTACATTGTACGTAAGTATTAAAACAGTCAAGGTAACAGAAAGAATGAAACTATTTTTGTTTCAAGCATTTATTCTTCCAATATTAAGTGAATAAACATTGTGTCATGGTTTCACCTCTCTTTGTCAGGTATTTCTTGGTTTAGAGGTGGAATCATACAGAATCCTTTGTTTCATGTGAGAGGGAGACTATTTTGGCACTTATTTGCCGCCATACTCTCTCTCTCTCTAGTCTGCGTCATCGTTCCCAACCTCCTGTTTCATAGTTTGTGTTGATTAGCTTTCCTTGATTGTTAACCCTTATCACCTGGCCCCTATTAATTATCCTTTGTCTGTTTCCCCTATAAAACACCCTCTTGTTTCATTGTCCAGTGCTGGGGCCCGTTCTTCGTACGTCGCTTATTACATCCGAGATCAAATGACACATCCAAGATGATATCATCGTGCTAATCAAGATCCGGCTAATTGGGTTCTTCGAACACACCTGCCGGATACGATTTGTATAGCTGGATTGAGTCATCTGAGATAATTGCGCGTTCATGCGCTTGTTTAAAAGGGGATATGTATCGATAGTAGAAACATTGATCAGCAGCGCTGCTATTGGCTGCACACAATGGCAAAAGAGCGCGCTGAGTTTTTCAACATAGCAGAGCAAGAATTATTACTGGAAGGGTTTGCTTCCAGAAATAATTTGAAAAAATAATTAAAACGCCAGGGGAGAGGGCTGGAAAAAGTAGCAGACAAATTAAATCCGTAAGTGTTCCATTTTATGGTTATATCACTTATTATTACAGTATATAGTCTTATTTTAATAATTTCATATTTCATATATATTTCAATTTTCGTAAATAATTTGTTGCTGCGTTAAATTATGTCTATAATCCAAATGGCTTGTACAGTCATTTCAACAGATAAATATTGAGTCAATTGCTTTGAGTTGTTAAGGTGAAAGCTGCATAACAAATGTAAAATATTTTGCAATATGTTATTGATCATATTTTCTCCTAGTGTATTGTAATGTCATTGAGTTCTCCTCTTTTGTGTAGTTTTACATAATACAGCAACAATTTACCTGTTCCCAGGAAAGTGATGTCTGAAATACTTGCAGTAAGTGGACATTTCTAACTTTACATCAAAAGGAAAGAAAGTGCAACACTTTGTAATACTCATTTTTCTTTTGCACAGGACAGTGAAGAAACCCTCTCAGATGACTGTCCTTTGGAGGAAGTACTTGTAAGTGCACAAATAACTTTATTTAAATTATAGGTGTATACATATTATTTCTGACTGCAATATGAGTTGCAGGAGGAAACGCCTACAGACAGGCCTACAGCACAAAGTGATACAGAGGTGGGCAGACTACTTTTCCTTTTTCTGTTGCATGAGGCTTGTGTTTTCTTTTTTTAACGGCACAGGGGGATATCCGTACCCTATATAAACGGAATCTTCAACATAAAATGGAGTATTTTGCTCTTAAAAAAAAACAAAAATTAAGGGGAGAAATTGAACTTGACACCGTAAAGAAGAAAAAACTGGCACTAGAGATTGAGTTGCTTCAAAAGGAACTTCAGAGTAAGTGCTAAAACACTATTGTTCTCACAGAGCACTATTGCTGCCCTTGGATAACAAAATATCTTATGGCAGGCAAAAGATGACCATCACTGGCTTTTCTTGAGAAACAATAATTGAAATAAAACTCCATGAACTAAGCATGTTGTCCACAATTCTGTCCCGTGCAGCTCTGCCACTAGGTTGGTCCAAGTGCACTGGCCATAGGTCATCATCAGGCTGCACCTCCACCACAGGGGTCCTCTCCTTTCTGATGGTGGCAATATTGTGGAAGATGGCACATGCAACAATAATGTCACAGGCCCTGTCAGGTGCAACCCTGAGACCCTTAAAACACTGAAATCTTCCCTTTAGTTGGCCAAAGGTCATTTCAATGCATGGCCTTGTCCTGGCTAGAGCTAATTGTAACGGGTTTGTGGTCCAGGGTTTGGGTCGGGGAATGGCGTCATGAAAAATGCAGTTTTGTTAGGCTCAGAATAAAATGATGTAATACAGTGAGTTTTAAATAATTTTTCCTTACCACGTTCAAATAATGTGCATAAATGTGACTCTCTGAAAATCCTGTAGTCATGCACAGAACCAGGCCATGTGGCTTCCACATTTGTAATGTGGAACATGGAGTCACACAGCATCTAAAATATTTGTAATCCGTCAACTGCATACTTTTTGATTACATTACATTTATTTATTGATTATCTGGAATATGAATAATTGTTATAGTAATTTACTTGCACACATACACTGTGAAATCCCTTTCGGTTCACAAAATCCCCTTCATTTAAGCCAGGTGGGGCCTTGATGGGGACGTGTGTGCAGTCTATGGCACCAATAACGTTAGGGAAGCCTGAGGAACAAATACTGTAAGTCCTAGGCTACTTTTTGGCATGATCATGATTCCATGATCTTTATTAACAATTATAATGTACCTGCAATGGCAAAAAGAATCTACTTCACAGCCCGTGGTCTTAAGTGGCTTGGAAATACCACAAAGCCCCCTAAAAACTGTTTGAGTGACAGATAAACTTTGCGAATGGCACGACATACAGCACTTTCACCCAAGTTGTCTGCATCTCCAATAGTGTAAACGAAAGTGCCATTCGCAAAGAATCGCAAAGCTAAACAAACTGTTTGTGCAGTTGTCGATCTCGCAAAACGCGATTAATTCGAAAAGCTCTTCGAATTATTCTGGAACCTTCAGCAACTGATTCCTGACGTAAAAACTGACAAGACATGTCTGCGAAAGACTTCCCATATCACCTCCGCTTATAAAGCCGCAATCTAATCCTGTTTACATGAAGTAAGCCTGCTCGCGAGCAGGTTCAAGCTTACGGCCCTGTTGCTATGACAGCAAGTCCAGGATGAGCGTCCAAGAACCAAACAATCCAAGATCATGCCAAATCGTCAACAATCAAATCCAGCTAACCGAGTTAGCGACGTACGAAGAACGGGCCCCTGGTTCATTGTTCGATGTTTGCTGTAAGCGTTGCTGTATGTGATACCTTGCCTGTTTGATGTATGCTGTAGATGTTCTTGTACTCGTTCCTGTACTCGTTCCTGTTAGACTCCATGCTAAGTCGTTGTTCCTGTTTCCTGTTTCCTTATAGTACGTGTCAGTTTAGTGTTTGTTTCCAGTGTTTGTTTCGTAGTCTTAGTCAGTCAGTGTTAGTTGTTAAGGTTATTATTTATCCTGTCCTGTTTTCCCCATTGTGGGTTTTGTTTTGACCTTTTTGTAGTGTTCTTGTCTTCAGTCTAATTAACCCCTTCCTCACCTCCTGTCTGCCTTGCAATTGGGTTCTTGCCTCGAAATCCCTGACACATTGACTGTGAGACAAATAATACATTTCATCTTGTAAGAATCCTTGCTAACGCTACTAATGGAAAATAACTCAATAGACAGGTCAACCCTGCTCCTATGTGCCCACTGTCCAGCCAGGCGTGCATTCCACTTTACTTTTAGACAGGCCCTCGCAAACTTACCTAAGAACTTCCCCACCAACATTTTGAAGTGCATGCTCGATTATTTTGTTATATTTCTCCAATAGATTATACAGAGATCGTTTTTCCTATATTTCCACAACAACCGACAATATAGAATGGTGCATTAAACCAATTTATAAGGGCTTAGTGTGATCCATTTAATCCTTATTCACAAATTCCACCCAGAAGTAGGCGCTCGTCCAACATTAAAAAAAACATCTGAGTCAACGAAAAGGAGTGACGTTTGCAATGGAAGGGCATACAAATTTGGCAGCAGATGTTTGTACTATGTGTAAATAGCTATAGATGCTTTTCACACTGACAAAAAAATAGCAGGATTTCTTTGGATTAAATATAATAAATGGATAATATAAACTAATAGTTAGATGCTATTGGTAATTATAAAATAGTGGCAATAACGTAATTATTTGCACATCAGTATTGTTGTGCATTAAACATTATACAGTCATAACAGGGTGTAAATCATTATATTTATAAAAACAATTAAAATGATGGCAACTATTGAGATTTTAAAGCACCACCCCAAACCTTACCCTAAAGTCTTAAAGTCTTGTCCACACTGGAACGATAATCGGACGCATTTATTGTTGACATTCAAAGCCTTGTGACTAAATAAGAGCACCAATGTAAGTGTTCACACCACCATGCAAAACGGCAGCCGTAAAAGCATCTTTTAAAAAATGTAACTGCCTCAGGCTCATTTTTCAGGCTCAGGGGGCATATTACAGAAAGATCGGAACTAAAAATCTTATCCTATCTTTTTAGTAACCATGGTAATTACAGTAAGGACATCATTTAGGATTAAATTTTGACAGAACAGTATTTCCTAAGTTCATAATCTTATTTAAACTACAGTTAGTAAAAAGTGTATATCAAAAGGGTCTAATTTGACAAATAATCCTAAACCTGGTCTAAACTTAAGGACAACACCACAGCTGTCCTAACTTCTAAATATTTGAAAACTAACAGAAAAAGCGCTTATGGTGACTTAACAACCTATTTTTACTTTAACGTTATCTTCATCGTGCACTTTCTCAATGACAACCAATGTTCCTGTCTCCAGAAGTGCTAGCGATGGACTTTGCTTGTTTCCCCTCCCGGTTTCTTCATCTCCCTTGCCTGTAGAGCCGCATTCTTTTCTGTCACGCTTGCAAGGGTGGAAAACATTTCTTCACAGCCTCAGCTGTACGGTTAATGCCAGACACCGCAGACACATTATCGGCAACTCTTGCCCACACCCTGTCTTTGTCTTTGTGAGTGAGCGAAGGTGAAAACTTAGCAAATAGTATCAGTTTTGCGTTTTTAACCAAACTCAATTAAGTCTCTATTTCCACGGCACTAAAATGAAAAGCTTGCCGGGTTTGTTTTTCCATTTTGTTTACCCAATCAACAGCTTGCGCTGATGCTCGCTTTGTAACAGACAATAAAATGGATTAACCAGCTTGATGGTGCAATTTAGGATTTCCTAAATAGAGAAAAGAAACATTTTTTAGAAAGGATAGGAATCCTAAAAATTGTGAAAAATACTAATTCAACCTAATTCAAAGTATCATATCTTAAATTAAGACCTTGGATAAGAAACTTTCTGTAATACGCCCCCGGAAGAATAAATGTAATTCAATTCAATTCAAGTTTATTTATATAGCGCTTTTCACAATGTGCATTGTTCCAAAGCAGCTTTACAGGGGCAAACAGGAAAGCAGAAAAGGTAAAACACAGAACAGTGCATGGTGTTTATAGAACAAGCAAGATCACTCTAATAAATAATATCTAATTAAAAATAAATAAATAAATAAACGCAGTCTCCCGGTGAGCAAGCCAACACTGCCCTGCTGTGGCGAGGAACCCAAACTCCAATGATTGATTAATGGAGAAAAAAACCTCAGGAGAAACCAGGCTCAGTTTGGAGGACCAGATCCCCTCTGACCTGTCATAGCTGCACTCAGTGACCCCGACCAAAAGCCACAGAGCAATATTCACTAGGAAGAGGGAGAGCCCACCATCTGCAACCCAGAAAGTCCCACTCATCGAAAACAGTGCAGGTCAACCTGGTCCCACTCCACGATTGACAGCAGAAAACAGAGGAACAACCAGGGAAAATAGTAATGGCATGTTGTAGCTTTATTCCTCTGTTGTCCGACATCGACCACAAAACAAGGCCAAACCGGACCCACACAGCCCCAGCAGATGAATCCCCACAACCAATGAGCCCCCCCACTCCCCACAAACACCCACCCAGGAACCTCCATTCAGGGCAACTGAATGCAGCTATAACTTCAAACTGCTGACATGTGATGTAAGTTTAGCATTAAATACCAAGTGTAACTTCAGCATTAATGTGACAAGTAGTCCGTCTTTGCTCTTGGTTGGGGATGGAGTGGTCAGAGCTGGGATGGTCCGATGGTCGTATTTCTCTTGGGTGCTGGTGGAATTGCCCTAGAAGGAGCTGGGATGGTCAGTCAGCCTGCAGCTGTAACTGGCGTAATCTTTAGGTGGGGATGGGCATATGTCGATCATCTGGACCTGGCGGAATTTCTTCCTACCCTTCTACACTAACCATAAAACAGCAGTAAAATATATAGAAACATTGAATTTATACATAAAAAGAATAAGTTATTAAATTAGAAATAGAAATGCAGTTGATGTTAACCAGCACAGTGCTCAGGTTGTAAATCCACAGCCAAACAAGTGTGTTTTTAATCTAGATTTAAAAGTATCTACTGTTGGTGAACATCTGATGTCTTCTGGAAGCAGATTCCAGCTACGGGTGGCATAATGCCTAAACGCTGACTCGCCTTGTTTTGAGTGAACCCTTGTTATCTCTAACTGACTTGATCCTGATGATATGAGAAGTCTGTTTGGTTTATATTCAATTAGCATATCTGAAATGTATTTAAGTCCTAGACCATTGAGTGATTTATAGATGTCATGATTATCAGCTGAGGTGAGAGACACAGGACTTGAGTGCAGACGAGGGTAAGGGGTTTAAACAAGACTTTAATAAAAGACGAAACAAAAACCCACGAGGGATAAAATAACATAACAGAGTAGACATGAACAGCAACAGGAACGAAGACTAACTAAACTAACAGGATTAGACTACATTTACATTTAGTCATTTAGCGGACGCTTTTATCCAAAGCGACTTACAGGTGGGGTAGGCAATGGAAACAATAGGGACAGCATAAGTACAACAAAAGCATAAGTGCAATCAAATAAGAAGACTGGTCTCATATAACCTAACACAGTATAGAGAACCATTCAATCATTCATTCATTCTTTCTTTCATTCTTTCTTTCATTCATTCATTCATTCATTCATTTTTTTTTTTTTTTTTAAATAGAAAATAGAGTCAGAACAGATCAGTCAGGTGTTGACGGAAGAGATGTGTTTTCAGACGTTTCTTAAAGATGGCAACAGAATCTGCAGATCTTGTAGCAGCGGGCAGATCATTCCACATAGGTGGAACAGATCCGGAGAAGGTGCGCGAGAGAGATTTTTTACCTTTTTGGGATGGCACCACAAGACGCCGTTCGTTTGTATAGCGTAGGGATCTGGCGGGTACATATGTCTGCATTAGTGAGTGAAGATAAGGTGGTGCCTTATCTTCACTCTAGTAACACATCACATAACTACAACATTAAGTAGAATTACTGACATGACAGGAACCAACCCACATGACACAAACACACAGAAGCAATGAACCAGCACAAGACAAGAGACACGAGGTCAATATATAGGGAGATAAATCAATAGGGGAGAAGAGCGGGTCATGAACAAATTAACAACCAAAATGAGACGAAAGGGCGGGAACAGAGACGAGACCTGAAGACAGCATATGGAATGCCACATATGACAAAATTCCTTTCTCCACACAAAACATGAGGTTATGTCATGACCAATGAGCTATCGAGGAGAACATCAACAGAGTCTGCAGATATATGTGGTGACAGAAACATAGTATTCATAAACAGGTGGTGTTCTCATTTATGAACCTTCTTTTTACAGAGACAAGTCTATCTTCAGTGGCAGGACTGATTGATATATCAAAGAAAAAACAGAAATGATGAAAGAATGCCACATCTCTTATAAAAGTGGATGAAATATTTAGACCTTTGCTAATGCACAGATCCAGAGTGTGTCCACGATTTTTAACAGCAAAAGTGTTTAAAACATTTAAGAGTTAATTTGCTGTGTTGTTTTCTGTCTCGTCTTCATGAATATTAAAATCTCCAGCAATAGAAAGCAGTCAAATTCTGAGGAAATAGCTGATAGCAGTTTTGAAAAGTCATCAACAAAGACTGGGGAGTATTTTGGAGGTCTGTAAATAATTGTCAACAGAAAGTGTGGTGCTGCTTTATAAAGAAAATACTCAAGGATTCAAAGGACAGGAAATCACCAGGTAACACTTGCTTGCATTGAAAATGATCTGTGAATAGAGCATCTATTCCTCCACCTCTCCTTACAGCTCTGCAAACATTAAAAAAAGTAAAGTTTGGGGGGCAGATTCATTGAGGATTGTAGCACTACAACTATCATCGAACCAAGTTTCATTTAGAAACATGAAGTCCAGATTGTTACCGGTGATGAGGTCATTAATCAAAAAGGATTTGTTTTTTAGTGAGCGGATGTTTAAAAGTGCTAATTTCATAGTTACTGTTTTGTTTTTTACCCCTTTCATTCTCAGAGTGATGTGTAATAGGCAGTAGATTAGATAGGCTTGCCATATGAGTGGAAACGCCCTTAGTTTTTCACTTACTTATCAGGACAGATATAGGGGAAATTAAAGGAACACTGGGTTCACACTTGTTCTGTAAATATTTGAGATTGTTGCTGTTATCATAGCGGGGACCCAATTCATATCAGTTACCAGTGCTCTTGGCAGTTTTGTTTAGTCCATCTCCAGCAGATGGGGGTTGGTGTGATCCCTGGCATTGCGGCAGAGGCCGGAGAGCTCTTTCAGAGGGAATGTGTCGGCCAGGTTGACCCAGAGGCTTTGGTGGTTGTGGGGCCTGTTGTTGTTAGTTGAAACTCGTAGACTCGCGACAATAGAGTGTGAGAGTGTTGTTCCAGCAAACACTAGTTCCTCCACTTCCTCTGAGAAGCTCAAAAGAGATGATGTAGGAGAGAGGGAGAGAGTGTGTAGTGAGAGGGGCTGTGAGTCTGGTGTTTCTGACGTCTGAAGTATGTTGTTTTGGCTCTCTTGGTTGTTATCCACAGAAACGTCCTTGGTTGTTGAGTCTTCGTCATCGTCCAACTGATGTGATGTCACTGGTCAGGGTACAGCCTGAGTGATGTTATCCAAATGTCCATCCGCTGCTGAGGTGGGTCACTGAGGTCAGCTGTATGTGTGTCATTCGGGAGTGGACTGGCACACTCTGCTAATGGGTGACTGAGGGGGAAGAGGATATTGTCCAGAGTTTGTTTGGGTGGATGCCATATGTTGCAAAAAGATTGAAGATTGAAGTTGTCAATGAAATCCAGTCCTCTCATGTTGCAGGTTATTTGCAGCCATGTATTCAGACTGAGTAGCCGAGAGAAGATATTTGTTCCCCGAGCTGGCAGAGGTCCACTGATGAATGACTGAACTTTCAGCTTTCCAAGCATTTCAAAGAGTTTATTAAAATCCCTTTTTCGGAGATCTGAATACCATTTTTCCCCACATGAATGACAATCTAATTTGAAGAGTAATGTTGTGTAAGGATGTTGGACAGTTCCTCGCTTACATCAGCAATCATTGCTTGAGGGAAATAGTATGTAATTATAGCCCTGCTGCGAAGGTTTATGATGAAAGAGTCCCCCACTAATAAAGGTTTGGGCTCGGCTGCATTCTGAGCAGAGCGCCATTGCATGTTTGACACAGAGCGTCTGCCAACTGCAGTGTCCACTTTTGATTTTTACCTGACCACATCTGGGGATTCTTCACCCATATTCAGTGGTACCTAAGTACCTGTTAAGTAGGGCTGTGTATCGGCGAGTACCTGCCGATACAATACATGTCCCGATAGAGGGGTCAGGATACAATATTGCTATGTATTTCAATACGATACACATTTGTGATATATTACAGTACTTTAAATGAAAAATGTAAAAAATAGAGCTAGAGATCCAACATGCTGTGCACCATCTGTGTTTTTTTGTAAGGATAAGTGTAAAAACATCTCTTACCTATGCAGAGTGGCTATGATGTGCGATGGATAGACCTATTAATCAGAGGTTAGGGTTCCCATACTAAAGATTAGATTAGATTCAACTTTATGGTCATCACACATATACAAGTACAGTGTAACGAAATGTATTATAGGTCTAACCAGAAGTGCAATTAGCAAGTGCAGGATATACAGTGTGAATAAATACAGAATACAATATTAGGAAAATATTAGATTGCGGCCCTAAAGTGGATTGCCCCCCGCCTCTCTGAAAAGCGCAGATTTTTTACACAGCTCATTGCTCTGAAAAGCGAGGTGTGCTTTCATTTGCCAGTTAACCAATGTGTTGTAATTGGTCGTAATTCTGCAAGCGTGTGACGGAAAGGTAAAGCCTCTTGCTATATTTGTAATATCAGGTTCCAGAGCAATTGTACTGACAGGTACGCCCACCTTACTTCTGTATGCATATGGGCGGTCTTAGTCAAATCATATCCATACAATGAACTGACATGGATTCGTGGGGGTGTGGCTACACATATCGTTTCAGGCATTTTTTGTTGTGCATTCGCTTTGAAATATAATGCATCTTTTGTTCAATCGCTTACATTTTTGCAATACATGTATTATTGCATTATTATTGTCTAATACATGCATTGGCAACCTATAACACACCAAAGACAAAGAAAAACACATGTTCGCTCCATATGAACCCTTTAAAAAATGTATCCATAGTAGAGGTATCAATATCGATATACTATCGAAAAAACAAATATTGCGATAATAACATGTATCGATATTTTTGCACAGCCCCACTGTTGGGCTCATATGTTATTTTTCAAAATTGTATCCACAGTTTGCGAATAATGAAGGCTGTTTCGGAGTGTTTTGGTATTATTTCGGGTGCTAGGTGCTGTTACCGAGAGTCTCCCGTTTGTTTATTTATCATGGAAACTCTCGTAACTTTGAGACCCGCGATCCTGGTGATCTTTTGCCCGTTCGAGATCACCGGTCTCAAATGCTGACAGGTACGGTCATAAATCATTAAACACCAAAGAACTACAAGCTATACAAGCTATACAAACTATACGCAAATCCTTGCCATAACATGCGGAAAATAAGTCAGTAAATTTGAGTAAAATCATCCCTTGCGAATGCCACATGCAATACAGATATGGGGAGTTTCTTTATAAATCAAAGGAGGTCTTCAGATAATACTGATGCCATACGAAAACTGTGAATGGTGGTAATGTGTAACCGAACGTTACATCTCAAACCATATTCACAGAAGCCATCTACACAAATCAAATATACTATCCAATCAAACCTTTTGGGCATTTACTTATAAAGTCTTCAATGCGGCAGGCCCATTAAAACCGAGCTCATGCAGAGCTGGCCTCAAAACCAGTGTAGAAAATAGCCTATTACTTCTTGATTTTTATGTCTTTGAATATAAAATTCACACGAACGTCATAGCGATAAATAAGGCCAGTTCAGAGACCTTTGAATCAATTCATATGACAACAAACACATTTCTTTATCTGTAATGTGGTAGAAAAAGGTAAAAGAGCGTTTTCAGTGCTGGTCTCCAGTATCAAAGCTATACAGACTTTACACCTCATCCCACTGGAGTCGCTGTTTGAAATGATGTTGTTCTTACACTTTCTCAATTCCAATCACATATTGGTGGGCGGAGCTAGTGCCAATAGTCTCTGCCAACAAGATGGTCTGTTTGTCCTCAAGTGTAAATAGACACTGCATAACAATTTGGACTGGAATGCACCACTTGTTTAGCTCAACTCTGAACTAACACACCCGAACCAGCTCATCAAGCTCTTCAGGATCACCTGAAAATTACACGTCAGGGATGCTGAAGAAGTTTGATAACAACATTTGCAGGACAGTTGGTCCCCAGGAACAGGGTTGAAGACCTATGCGCTACGAAATCAGTTCTCTTGTTCAGTAGTCCGAGCGCTGATCAGAGAGTCTGCATTTTAAAGTCTGTCACATTTACAAGTGTCTTCCAGTGCAGTAAAACATTTGCTCCGTCGAACTTCCCACAATGAAACTCAAACACCAGTGAATATTGAAGCTGTCACTAGCTGCGTCCCAATTCGCATACTATCTGTCTTAAAGAGTATTTGAAGAGTATTTCTCAATTCATAGTATGCTGAAATGAGTACTCCTAATGTACCTTGCTGGTCTACTGTTTTCTGTGAAAATTCTAAGTGCAGATCCATAGATACTCAAACGACTGATATTACCCACAACTCACCGCGAGTTTAGTGACGGTAGACTGCATTAATAAAATGAAATAAGTGATGCTTCACTGAATTATTACATGTAAGTATACAGAAAACATGACAAATTAAATGATATATAAAACATACTGAAATGCAAATGGCTGTATATTGATTATTGTGTCTGTATTGATTAACAATGACAGTGTCGTTAAGAAAACAGAAGCCACTTCCCTTTCACATGTGTGTTACAGTGTATGCCTCTTGTTTTGCTGCGCACTAAAATTAATATACTTTTACAAAATAAAAGCAGTACATACGTTAAGGGCTTAGTGTAAGTAGGTGAAATGGGACGCAGCATATGTTCCCTTACGGGAGATCAATCAAAAACTAAATTATTGAAGCCGTCTATCGGACGATCAAACTTAAACAAAAACAAGCAGAGTAGAACGCTTATTTAATGTTTTGCATTGAACACAATCTGCTCAACATTTTAATTTAATATAACATTTATGCACTGATATGTAACAAAATAATTAAAGTGTTTTTCATGATGTACTTTAACCAATATTTAAAAACTAAAGTCAGAGATGTCGGTTCTGCCTGTTGTTGATAAGAAACAGTTGTCACGTCACAGAAAAATAAATGAACTGTGTCCCAATGTGCAGTGAGCTATAGGGTGCTTACTGCCCTGACTTCGTGTACATGATATGTCTCTCACTAAATGCTATGTATTTAAGGTCTTACAAAACCTTTACCAAAATTCACACCCTCATTCACCACATTCATCAAGAAGCTGCCTGTGGTAATTGACGAGGTGTGTCATAAATTCCAAGTGAACAATTAACATATTTGGTTCATTATGTTGTATGTTTAAACAAATCTCATTGGCGGAATCAAGGCACAACCACAACTCGTTTGATTTGTTAGGAGCTATGTAAGAAAATGATCTGCAAAAATGCTTTTCAAGCGTCAATGAAAATGGGATTTTAAGTATACACATTTAACTTTTTTAGAAAGCTTCAAATTTTACTTATTTATTACAAAAAACTAATCAAAATCATCTGTTTACCCTCTTGTTATTTCAAATTTGTGTGTTATTCTTTCTTCTGCAGAACAAAAGATATTTTGAAGAATTTTAAAGGCAAAAAAATGTTGGTAGACATTGACATGCAAGTCTTGTTAAATTATGTAAAATGTAATTTTTTTACATTGAAGTTCAATTAGATGTGAAATAAGTGTAGGCTATTCCAACTTAGGGCACTGTGATAAAAATTCACTCCTGACTTAGAAATACTGTGTCCCACAAACCCACACCAGTGTCTCAGACAAACAGGATTCTAACTTTCCTGCCATGTTCCCATTTGATTACTAATGTTAATGTTGTTAAACAAAGAATAGAAAATGCACCAACCCGTAATAAATTACTGTTTTATACTGTAAAACACATGGCACTGAACATAATTGTATTCTAGTATTTTATCTTTTAATATGCAGAACTACTTTATTAACACATAAGAATGTGGGAGGGGTTTATTTGGTAAGAGTGGCAGGTCCCTCCCTCAGACATGTGAACTATAAAATGTATTCACTTCCATCGAGAGAAAGGACAAATTCTATCACAGCCTGTAGATCAGACCTAATCCTTAGAAAGTATTGTTTGACTTCTGCTGTACACGATGGGCGTCCAACTGGTGGGTGTTGTGCTGATCTTCTTGTCTGTAGGGCTGAATAAACAGACAGCAGAGAGCTGCAGCTGTTTACAACGTCACCCTCAAGAACAATTCTGCACTTCTGAAATGGGTACGTCAAATCTAATATCTTTTACAAAATAATTTTTGTATGAAATTTTGTAAAACGCGGAACACATTTAGTTAAAAGAAACGTTGTATTTCCAATCAAGCAAGAGTAAAAGTTTTATTAACAGTATGTGCTGGAAATGTTCATGATTCAGAAACAAACAACAATGTCCAATGTTGAATGTTGTTAGGGGACAATAATAATGAAATATTTTATATTAACAATATAATACTGAGTGTGTGAAAACTCCACAGAGCTGTATAGTCATGTTCAGGATGTTTATACAAAACAGCATTTCTAACATTCATTCCACTTTATTTTCCATCAGTGATCTTAGCCTACGTATCCGGAAAGGGGGCTTCTGTTAACAGGTTATTTCGGTATAAAATCAAAATAATCCAGGTGAGCTAATCAACCACATTTCTCAAATGAATCAGGATCAATTCATTTTAATGCAAGTTGTCCAGTGTAGCTTTTGATCATTATTTTTCAGTTAGAAATTGAAGAAACAGGAGTTAGAAAGGTCTGTGTACATTCTGCTGATTTAATTTTCGAACCAATTGCGGTTCGTAAAAAGAGTAGATTTTGCGGATCGTCTGTGATTTACAGAAAAGGAAATCATTGAAAACGAAAAAAACCTCACTTTCCAATTTACTAAACGCCATAACTGAGAACGCCCACAAAAACGTAACAGACTCTTTGGGTGTGTCTTATCTGGGGGCGTGGCCTTGCACGGAGTCAGGGTGGGGAAAATCATACAGTCTATCTATGGCCTAAACAATCCTTTCCCCTTGACTGGAAATGCACATTGTTAACCCTGTATGGCCTACGTAAAAACTAGTGGTGGGCATTCATTTATTTTTTTAATCTAGATTAATCTTGAAATTAATCTAGATTAAAATGTCTCATCTGAATTCTGCCGAAGGCATTCAGAATATGTGTGCTACCCAAATAATGACTAAAAGTAAGTCTTTGAGAACGGGTTTCTCAAGCCAGGTGGCGCATTAGACCAGGGGCTCATCTCCTGTTTCCAAAATGCATCACAAACTGCTTGAAAAAGCTGTTCTACTATGATAATATGTGATGAAAATAAATTATGTTCAATAACATGTACTTGTGTTAACATCCGCATTAGCTAAGGGATGCTTTGCGTTTAGGTGGTACTAGAGACTGGAAGAACTCCTACAGTAAACCAATTAGGCATTGAACAAGGTGCAAACAACCTTAGTCTTGTCGAGGTTTCCATTGGGAAGCTTCTTAAAAATTAATTTTCCCTGAAGGCAACCCGGCGCCTTCATAGCTGCATTCATGTTAGCACGTCACGTTTGATGTGGTCATTTCACAGTAACGTTATGTTGTGTTCAGACCAAACGCGAATGGCGCCTCAAGCGCGAGGGATTTACATGTTAAGTCAATGCAAAGACGCGAAAGATCTACTTGCGGCGCGAATCGCGCGAACGACGTGAATTCGCGAATGATGAGGCTGCGCGAATTGCGCGAATCACGCGAGTTGAAAAATCTCGTTCTCGCCCCCTACAGTGCAATTAAGCTATGTATACATCCGCGCTAAAATATCAAGATGAAAGTCATCATAGCTTGCGCAGTATAGACCCAGCTCCTAACCCAAATTTGAGAATAGATTAACGTCGACATTTTTATCGCCCGATAAGAGTCTCACGTTAACAAAGCATGTTAACGCCGATAACGGCCCACCACTAGTAAAAACACTTTTTCCGTTCAACAAATAACGCTGTTATTGATGTGGTACCGATCAGTGGTTAAAAAACTGTGTAGTAATTTGGCAATATATGGTCGTTGTTTCGGTACATTAAGCCACGAAGCTGTTCCTTAATAGTTTATAGAGATGACAAAAGTATGTATAAGATCATTTAGATCAAATAACAGTTCAGTGTTGCAATTAAGAGCCAAACGCATTCAAATTTGACTCGGCCACTTTAACCATTCACGGCTTTCTTATGATTGAAGATTAAAAACTACAAAACTAGCCTTACGAAAGAGTGTAATCTAATAATCAGTCACACAAACTATCCCAAACTCAGGGTACAATTGACCAAATCACTGAATGAATAAGGGTTTTTCACGTTAAGTGGGGAACGGGACAAAACTGCTCTGTTTTCTATCGCTAGTCCTTTTTTGCTTTTTTAAATTACCTTTATAAATAAAAAATTAAATGAAGGTACACGGACCCAAGATTGTTAGTCTTTTATCAACCAAATATTTATCTTTTGAAAAGAAAAAAGAAAGATTATCACAAATTTCAAGTATGCAGAATATTCACAATAAAATACTATCACTAAAAATCCAATGAAAAATCGTTTTTTCAGGTATTGAAAGGTTCTAAAAAGGCAAAACAAATTCAATATGTCTACACGGATCCACAATCATCATGTGGCGTCGAACTGGATCAGGGGAGATACGTGCTTTCAGGTACACCTCTGCTTCTTAAATTCAATCTAAACTTACCCATAAAAACAACGCCCTCTATTTTCTCTTTCCATATCTCATTTACTCACTGTGCATAATTTATATTGTCAAAAGATGTCAAATGCTGAATTTGTCAAACAAATTTGAAGTTTACATCGAATTTCCAATTTCTTTTTCTTTTAAAGGAAACCGGCTTAAAGATGGAATCGAGGTGGGGTTGTGTAACATTGTCAATCGATGGGATCTTCTCTCCTTAACGGAACAAGAAAACTTCACAAAAGCGTATAGGATGGGCTGTGACTGCACGGTAATGATATACAGCATACAAAACCTTGCAAAATGTTACTTTGGTATTCACAATTTTCATAGTTTCAAGAATTAGTCAACCTGTGCCATCCAAGCCTCCAATTAAAGAGATTATATTTTTCTTTATTAAACAGAAAGTTCACCCAAAGATAACATTTCTGTCATTAGAGCCTTTCAGTCTCTAAATTGTACTTTAGATCTCTTCGAGCAACATGAGGATGAAGAAAGTTTATAACTGAAATTAAACTGTATGATCTTGGTGAACTATTCCTTCATCAGTAGTCAAACACAAAACTCATGTCAATGTCCAACTGTACGTCACCTCAAACTCATGTCAAACTGTCCTCTCCACAGATCTCTACCTGTTCTGACAGTCCATGTTGCCCCCAATCTAAGAATGAATGTAAGTGGGAAATCAACTCTCCTCAGTCTCAGGAGTACGTCTGTCTGAAGGACAGTGATGGCATCTGTACCTGGTACTTGACAGGTTCAAAAGTTGATGAAAATGCATTGTGCAACGCCTAAAAGACCAGCATTTTCTCATTCTTAAAGAAGATATTTTGAGAAATGTTGTTCTTTCTAATACTTATTCAGCTTTTGAATAAATTTTTAACTCCAACGCAATTTTAACTCCGAGAGAGGAAAGATCCTATTCTTCCCCCTCTCACTCTTTCCGTCGGCAAATTGAACACATTTGTATTCAAAATATACATGTTTCTATTTGATTGAAATATGAAAAGTAAATATGCTTTGTAAAAACAGGATATTTTATCTGTACCTTTGACTTCAATAAAATTGCATATTGAGCAACATGCCTAAAGCTTAAAATGAAAAATGACAAAATTTAAAAATATCACAATGTTTAATAAGCTGCTGATGTAAATCCCTTATATTATCTTCTACATTTATGAATTCTTCATCATACTGTTCACTTTGAGAAAGTGATGTGTTGGGCTAAAAGACACAACATTTTATTAATTCCAAAATGGCATCATCTTATTTTTATTTTGAATCAACTTATTTTAAAGGGGCTGTGTGGCTGTACTACCATGTATGATCATGACTACAATGAAGTCAACAAGTTATCATAATATATAATATTAATTTATATAACATGATATTTTGTATAGAATATATTTGAAGTATAATCCCAGTGATACAGTATTTTGCATTTTTCTCGTACACAGGTTAATAGGAACAGGTCATTTTTTATTATAGCCCTATTCGCACGGGATTAGTTTTATATGATCTCTGGTCATTTGTAATAATTGCAGAGATTGTCTGTGATCATGTGGCGCATTCATGCAGCATAAGTGAAGCCTGTGATTACTGACTTGATGGCAAGGGTTTACTTATAGTTTGCATAGTCTATTGTTGTATGATGTTTAATGATATATGACATTACCTGTCAGCATTTGAGACCAGATCGTGGTGATTATTACAAATGAGGTCCCCAGGCTTAATAGTGCAAATAGGGCTTAAGTTTTCCGTTTTCAAGGGGATATACATATGAGAAAATACATTGGACAAACTCCCGTAGTCATTTATTCCAATAGATAATGGCAAACTCAACACAACTTTTTATATAGAGATGTTTATCATTTTCATTTTTCTACAATGCAGCTGTACATGAAACATATTGACTGTCAGGAAAACATTAAAGTTATACAAGAAAATACAAATATAGGTAAACATGCACAGAATACATTCACACAGAGTTCATACACACCCACACACATACAACACGGATACACCACTCCACAGGCACTTGTGGCAAGGGCAGTGAAGAGAAGAAGGTTCAATAACTTGTAACAATCTCCACTTACTATCATTTAAGTTTTAACGTTACCACAGGGTTCTGTAAAATTGATGTAATCAAATTGCATTCTACAAATGTTATAAAGCATTAAACATACACATGGAATTAAATCACCAATTGATTGTATTAGTGCACCGCATTTCAGTTATGCATAAACTTGATAAACCCAATACAAAAACACACGAGATCACCATTCCAATCAAATGCCATGAAATCAGTCAAGTTGAAACAATTAGAGACGTCTCAAAGGTCCAAAAGACGAGATGAATCCAAAAAAAAGATCAATCCATAAAAATTGGAGGTCTCACCCATGTATGCATCTCGGGGAGTTCATCAAGCCTCGCCCAGGTAATCCAGAGTATTCCACTAACAATTCCAAAAAAAGGAAAACCTCATAATCCCATGACAAAGAGCCTCAAAAACAAACCGGTATTTTCCAGTGCGTGTGCTTGGCCAAAGTCTCTGATCAATACAATATCATTGAGATTTCCTAGACCTTTTTCCAACACCTTTTTGTTGTCTGGTGGTTTAGCAGGCCTCCCTTTAAACAAATGGCCACCCCTTCTTATCTCCTGGATGATGTCAAAATAAAAGGCTTTCAACAACAACAAAAAAGTCCATAAAAACCCCCCAACGAAGCCCACCCCTTAAAGACCTGCACTTTATGTCTGTTTATTTTGTGGCAGTGTCACAGAGCGAAGGATTACATTACATGGGATGCACCAGGAATTATCAGACACATATGTTCTATGCCAAAGATGGGTGAGCAAGAAATTCAGTCAAAGAAATATAAAAAATTTAATTACTTTATTTCAAAAGACAGGAAACAATTTTAAGAAAATCACACTTACAGGGCTCCAATCACAAGCAAAAAAAGAAAAACAACCTTCAATAGAAAACAAATATAGAACTAATGATAACCAAAAAGGGAGATGATCAGCAGAGGTTGTTAGGGTTTCACCCCCACGCTCAATACGTCACCGGACTTTTGTTCACAGCAAAACTAAAAACACTTTGTGTCCAATAATTCCTATTTTTTAGTTCATTGTATATATGGTTTTCTTTTGGCTGTCTTTGTTTAATTTTTTAACAAAGAGCCAATGCGAAGGGCTGGCCGCACTCCCGAGCTCCAGGGCAGTGAGCAGTGGGACTTTTGCTCCGGGGTCAGGCCGACCCACCGGAGGATGGCCTTTTTCACCAGGAGGTTTTGAACTGGCAGATGTTAAGCTGCGAGCTGGGCTTATCCCGACAGCCCAGACATTGTGGGGCCAGACAGACTTCTCCGCAGACCTCTCGAAAGCTTGAATACTTTTCGTCTTAGTTTTCCTCAAAGAAATGAACACTGCTTCCACCACAGGTGAACAAAATGAGTAAAGGTTTTAGCAAGCGATTTGGTTCCACGCTGTGATAGAACAACCAGGCGTTGTTCTCCATCTTCAGTCTATCAGACTGAAGATGGAGGGAGGGGTTGTAGACCTGGAGCAATGAGTGAAGATTAAATTGGAGAATATTCCGTTATTGTTCTGAAGGACAGTGTCAGAGATTTAAAGCTGATGAGTGCAGCAACAGTGAAATCAGGAGGTGTGTTACATGGGTTCTTTTAGTGTGATTGAAAACTAGACGTGCAGCTGCATTCTGGATCATTTGCAAGGGCTTGACTGCATTGGTTGGAAGGCCGGCCGGTAGAGAATTGAAGAATGCTGTCTTGATACCCCCAGTGCTTGGACTAGCAGCTGAGAGGCATACTCCGACAGGAACAGCCTTATTTTACTGATGTCGTAGAGCACATACCTGGAGCACATACCTGCACGTTCGAGTGGTTGCTGCGATGTGGGAGGTGAATTTCAGCGTGATGTCGAACATCACCGCCAGGGTTCTCGCAGACTTGGGGGGTGTTATAGTTGAGGATCCGGTCTGAATGAGAAGGTGGTGTTCAATTGATGGCTTGGCCAGTGTAATGTTCTGAAATGGCCCCACATCATAAGTGGTAATGTGTGGATACTCAATCCTACATTCACTTTCAATCATATACATATGTTTATTTTTGTTTGTTTGTATAATTTCCCGTAATGAGACGCAGACTCTGTTTACTTTTCACACTTTATTAAATATCAGTACATTTTTCTAATTGGGTGCTTACAATTAGTTTCCTGTGCTGTATATTTAGGTTAACATGATCTATTTTGGAGTTTAAGTTACTGTGGAATGGCTTGTGTGGAGAACCACTGAAGTTCAGGAGCTGACGCCATTGGGTCCGTTCGGCTAAAGAGACCGGCAGCCATTGGTACCGCTCATTTGTTCCGCTAGCCGTTCCATCACCTTATCAAATGTTTGGGGGTTTAAGTCAGAGAGTTTAAGTGAATGTTAATACTTTTGGAATTAATTTGTTTTAGTATTTTTGTGAATGTTCACGTCTAAGATATATAGATTACTTAAATTGGTGGTGTTTGTTTATTGTTGTATTCTGATGTTTGTTTCTGTTCTCCCTTTTGCACTAAAGTGGACTAGTCCAATTGTTTAAATTCATTTCCGCTGCCTCATTTAGGAGGTCAGTTCAGTTTTGTCCTCATGGGTTTATTTTGTTCAGCTCAATTTTGTTCTTTTGAACTTTTGTTTGAAGGGCCCTCACAGCCCGTATAACCAGGAGTTCTGTCTTGGAGAGGTTGATACGTCTTATTACGGATACCATCTTACAAGTTATCAATGAAATATTTAAAAACATCAACATACTGCATACAGACACTACACTGATAAAACTTCTGTCCTATATTCAGTCCCAGAACCAAAGTTCTTTATTACAAAGTGTATCTTTGTTTATCTTTACATGAAACAACAGTGTTTCCACTGTATGCCTTAAAAACGGCAGTTTTCAAGCCATGCTAGAATAGTCCATTGTAATAAAGAACAGGGAAGCACTGTTTGAGAAGACAAAACTTGTTAAATGTTGTAAACAGTCATAGCAGTGATTATTGTAATGCTTCCACACTAAATGTGCTCACTCTCACCTTAACCTATGTAGTTGCAGTATATTTGGTTGACACACTAAAACATGATCACAATTAGAAGAGATACAAAATGTTTTTCTTTTGACTTTTATAGTAATGAGGGGGGTAAAATATGCTTAATTATCAGAAAAATCACACAATTTTACAAAATGTTAACAGTCTAATAAATGCTTCATTTTCATTGGGCAAAATATATTATGATGTTTTATAAACAAAGTTCGGGAGGAGATGGAGCATATAATCAAGCCCGGCTGGTTTTTAATCAGTAATCATGGCTTTTACCATAACCGCTTAAGCAAGCCAGCTCATAACTAAACAAGACTTCTTACCAGCAACATCTCTACAGTCTTCAACACCCCTCCACCTCCCCAGCTCCTCCCCCAAACTCCCTCCGCTAGGCGAATCCAAGGGGTCTGCTCTGGGTTCGGTCCGTTTGATTTTAGTGATGATGATTCACCCATTTGAATACATGCTCTGGAACAGGTTTAATATTGCTTATAATGATGTCTGATATAATCTGACAGTCGAGGAGTCTTGGGAGGTGAAATCTAGCTTGCTATTCTGAAATCTCATGTTTGGTTTTGACAGTCAGTTTAAGGAAGATTCCAAAAATGTCTTTGGTGTGACCCTATAGCCAGATATCCACTGGTTATGTGTTTACAGTTCATCAGGAAAAGAAAATCGTCTTCAAAGAATTGTTTTAAAATAATCTTCTTCCAACACCTCAACATTTAATCTGCCCTCAGGCATCATGCTGGAAATACTCAAAACAACCATTCTATTTAGAAAAATACACATTGTGTTTCTAAAATGTAAATACCTGGACTTCCTCATCACTCATGCAAAACCACAAACTCTTTTCACTTTTAAAAAAAGAACAAAACAAACAATGAGAGAAACATGAATGTTACAGACAAACACCAAAACACACTCAAGGAAGATTCTGAAGCTCCGGACTATCACATATTTAACAATCTTAACCTCAACCAGCACCAGTTCACTGAGCTTTCTCTTTACTGACGCTTGAACCGTTTATCTGTATTTGTGGTGGTTGAAATCATTTTGACTGGACTTGTTTGGGTCCAACTGCAACTCCATTACAGTCAAGAATGTACAGTAAACAACCTTGTGACGGGGGCTGCTGGCCGGGGGTCTTGTTGGAGTCAGCTGGGCTTTCCTTCAAGACAGTGCTCGGTAGATACATGTAAACATATTTACACACATTTATTCAAACATTCAAAGGTCAATTCTGAGTGTGTGTCAAAGCTACAGTGCATACACCAGAGGGCGCTTTATACAAAGGCAACAGGATCATAGTATCTTTGTGCATGCTTTTTAGTATTCATATAGTGCATTGTCTTTTAAAATATACAGTGAGAGAAATAATTGTTTGATCCCCTGCTAATTTTGTAAGTTTGCCTGCTTTCAAAGAAATTGAAGATCTATCATTTTTATGGAAGGTATATTTTAACAGATAGAGACAGAATATTTAAAAATAGTTTTTTTAATATAAAGGTTATAAATTGATTCTCATTTCAGTCAGTGAAATAAGTTTTTGATCCCTGAGAAAAATCAACTTTGTACTTGGTGGAGAAACCCTTGTTGGCAAGCTCAGACATTTCTGATAGTTGGTCACCTGGGCCCGGTTTTTCAAAAGGTTTAATCCGGATAAAATTGATCCGGATTTAGTAATCCTTTTTTTTGCGATCCGTGATCACGTAATCCAGCTTACTTTGGAGCCAGTTTTTTAAAGCAACATCGGATTGGATCAATCTGATCCGGATAGGAACTTTTCAGGATCACCAAATCTGGATAACCAGTGCTGGATAACCAGTGCTCAAACAGGATAGGAAATCACAATGTAGAACTATAGATATGTAAAGAACAACAAGTAGAATAGCCAGTGTGGGGTCAATATAAGTTTATTTTTATTTGAATTGAAAACACACACATTTAAGAAAAACCCCACCATATGGGGAATATGCCCAATACCATTGGAGCAATCGACTGCACACATGTGCATATACAAGCACCTCGTGAGAATGAATGGGAGTTTATAAACAGAAAGGGGGGGGGCACAGCATCAATGTCCAACTTGTGTGTGATGCTGACCTCATCATCACCAACTGCGTTGTCAAGTGGCCTGGGTCTGTGCATGATGCACGCATCCTGAGGGAGAGCGCTCTATCTAGAGACCTCCAAACCAACCGACCGGATGGCATAATATTAGGAGACAGTGCCTACCCACTCCTACCATGGCTGATGACTGCTTTTCTAACAGCAAATACACCGGCGCAGGCACGCTTCAACACTGCTCATTGCAGAGCAAGATGTGCAATTGAGCGTTTAAATGGAGTTCTTAAGAGGCGCTTTGCATGGCTTAACTACCGGAGAGCGGCACCACAGAAAGCATGAAACATAGCCCTTGCCTGTGTTGTCCTGTACAACATCGCTACTAAGCGCAATGTGCTGACAATGATGCACCTGACCCCCTTGGGGACCCTAACCAACCTCCTGCATTCTGCCAGAACGAGCAAACCTGGCGTGCAACAAGGGACGCAACAGTTAGACACTATTTCTGATTTGGATTTGTTTTGGATATCAAAAATCAGTGATTGCCATTCTTTGCGTTTTTTTTTTATTCTGTAATCATTGCAGGCATCACTAATAAATACCTAATCACTGTAGCCTGACGGATGAACAAATACAATTAAAACCTTATGAATAAATAGGATATCTTGTAAAATACTGCATGATCCAAATATAGTATTATTTGATACATTTTTTAAGTTTTCATTACATGTTGGCCATGAAATCCACACTGAATCCACCCTTCTGATGGGATCAGTTTAATCCAGATTTTTTGGATCAAAGTGATCCAAATCCTACAAAAAAGTTCTGAAAAACCCAAACTAAAGGTTTGATCCGGATCAAAACCAAGATTGGATTACGTGATCTAATCCGATTATGTAATCCGTTTTTTATTTTGAAAAACACATTTTCAAGATTTGATCCAATCCGTTATCCAAAATCCTAGTGGATTACTTTTGAAAAACCGGGCCCTGGTCTTGATGAGATATATAGCTGAGTTTCATCTGCGTTGCAGTGGAAGCTAATTTCATGTTTTCTAATAATGTTGCCGAGGGGCAGTATGTATATGGAGAAAAGCAAGGATTTGCATCCATTACTCATGATATAATAGCAATATTACAAACTAAATAAGTTTGAAAAATGCAATCGTGGGGAATGGCCGCTTTAAGCATACTTTGATATATGATATTTTTATCCCCTCAGCCCACATTAACTCCTCAGAGAAAACCTGCGCATCAAGAAAACTGATTCTATGATAAAGCAGTTGTGTAACTGATCATGTTCGGGCATCCAAAGACAGAAACACCTAGAAAACCAGAGGAGTGACATTCAGTAATGAATCAGTGTTAATGTGAATCATGTTTGCTGCAGAAAACTTTAATGTGACTTTATATGTGTAGTCCTGCAATGAGATAAATGTTTCAGAGGCACTAAGACCTACTTCATTTAATTTTGATTTGGCATTTTTTACCATTATTGAGTTTATTTAATGACATTTTTTTGATTTTTTTTCTGCTTTATATGATTAAAGTCTTAAAAAACTATTCCCAACATTATGAATGATTTCTCATTTGGAATTATTTGGTTTGTTTTAAAATTTTCCCACTTGTCTGTTTACTGAGACAACATCATGTTTTTTTCCTGTGAAAAATGTTTTCAGTTAACTGCATGTGGTGATAAGATTAACCTGCTTATGTTCAATTTCAGCAGTTTACCAGTTGAACTACTGAACAGAAAGTCATTTTGTTAGCAGTTATCAATGATGTCTATTAAAAAACAAGACAATATCATCTGCTCTCACCTCAGTGATGTAATCCTTTTCATTCTTTTCATGTATGGCTTTGGCCGCACAGACGTCCAGACCTCCAAAGACCTCCGTGTCCACCCAAAGTTTGTATCTGCAGGACACAAGAACACATGCCATGTGCTTTCACATCATATACAGTCATTACCCCAAGATCTGATTCAAACCAGAGGTTTGAGGTAAATAAATTGCTTCAGCTTTAATCTAATGCTGATCTCGCTCATTCAATGATATTTGTGATATATGTGTACTGTCTGATAAGTTACAAATATTTGAGCATTGGAATGAGAAATGCAAAAATTGAGAATAGATTCTCTGCACTTCCTCTTGACGTTGTTTTTGTTTGCTTCGTTACTTCAGTTTTAAGTCTCCTGGATTGGTTCTCTTAACTGAACAGCCAATCAGAATGATCTGGTTCCCAGACGAGCCCAGTAAAAAGAAAGGCAACAGGGACTTACATTTACGCATTCGGCGAACGCTTTGTTCCAAAACGACTTACATTCCATTATAGCAGTCATCTTCAATTGGCAGACCGTGGTCCGGATCCGGACTTTTGCTTCGTCCTATCCGGACAGTGAGACAGCCAAATACAGGGGTTTTCAAACTGTGGGTCTGGAACCACTTGTGGGTCACACAGTTGCATGAGGTGGGTTGTGGAAAGTAACTTGGCTGTTGAATGACACACAAAAAATTGTTAAGTCCAGTTATGGCTTTTAATGACAAAAGATTTGATATTTGACTATTAGATAGTTTAGTATTGCAGCTTAAATTTACTTTATTCGAATTAGGAAAATAAAATCTACTCTACTCTTCCCATGTTTCTATTAAAACATATTTTGGTGGGTCCCAAGATAGATTATAGCTGTCTAGGTGGATCCTGCACTGAAAATGTTTGGGAATCGCTGGCATGATAAACCATTTTAAACTTTGGTGGTTTAAATTGAGCCGCACGTTTACATAAAGGAGAATCACATAACACGAACTCTCAGGAACATTTATGTAATTGATCTTTTGCTGCGTTATTCCCTAATATTTTTTTCTAGCGTCGAACGTGCTTAACTTTAAACCTTTCCGCTCTGCTCAGCCAAATATGCTCGCCACATGAAGAACAGCAAACACATGCTTATTTTAACAACACGTTAACAGACACGCAGAGAAGGTAAATGGACACAAAAGTTAACAAAATGCAGAAAATATTAAAGCATTTATATCCGTCAGTCAGTTTACTGTGTGCTATGTATATGTCTCAAACTGTTTCAACCAGATTTGTGATATTTGGGGAGTATTTTGGAGGTCTGTAAATAATTGTAAACAGAGTTTATGGTGCTGCTTTATAAAGACAATACTCAAGTATTTAAAGGACAGATAATCACCAGATAACACTTGCTTGCATTGAAATAGATCTGTGAATAGAGCAGCTATTTCTAACACTCTCCTAACAGCTCTACAAACATTTATAAAAGAAAACTTTGGGGGGCAGATTCATTGAGGATTGAATTACAACTATTATCTGACCAAGTTTCATTTAGAAACATGAAGTCCAGATTGTTACTGGTGATGAGGTCATTAATCAAAAAGGATTTGTTTTTTAGGTGAACGGATGTTTAAAAGTGCTCATTTCATAGTAACTGTTTTGTTTTTTACCCCTTTCATTCTCAGAGTGATGTGTAATAGGCAGTAGATTAGATAGGTTTGCCATATGAGTGGAAACGCCCTTAGTTTTGCGCTTACTTATCAGGACAGATATAGGGGAAACTAAAGGAACACTGGGTTCACACTTGTTCTGTAAATATTTGAGATTGTTGCTGTTATCATAGCGGGGACCCAATTCATATCAGTTACCAGTGCTCTTTGCAGTCTTGTTTAGTCCATCTCCAGCAGATGGGGGTTGGTGTGATCCCTGGCATTGCGGCAGAGGCCGGAGAGCTCTTTCAGAGGGAATGTGTCGGCCAGGTTGACCCAGAGGCTTTAGTGGTTGTGGGGCCTGTTGTTGTTAGTTGAAACTTGTAGACTCGCGACAATAGAGTGTGAGAGTGTTGTTCCAGCAAACACTAGTTCCTCCACTTCCTCTGAGAAGCTCAAAAGAGATGATGTAGGAGAGAGGGAGAGAGTGTGTAGTGAGAGGGGCTGTGAGTCTGGTGTTTCTGACGTCTGAAGTATGTTGTTTTGGATCTCTCGGTTGTTATCCACAGAGACGTCCTTGGGTGTTGAGTCTTCGTCATCATCCAACTGATGTGATGTCACTGGGCAGTGTACAGCCTGAGTGATGTTATCCAAATGTCCATCCGCTGCTGAGGTGGGTCACTGAGGTCAGCTGTATGTGTGTCATTCAGGAGTGGACTGGCACACTCTGCTAATGGGTGACTGAGGGGGAAGAGGATATTGTCCTTTAGCACTCTTGCACCAAGTTTGTTTGGGTGGACGCCACCTGTTGTAAAAAATAGTCATTGACTCCCAATGAGATTGAAGTTGTCAATGAAGTTCAGTCCTTGATGTTGCAGGTTGCAGGTTATTTGATGCCATGTATTCAGACCGAGTAGGAGAGAGAACATATTTGTTCCCCGAGCTGTTGGACACAGAGCGTCTGCCAACTGTAGTGTCCACTTTTGATTTTTGACCATATTTGGGGATTCTTCACCCATATTCATTAGTAACTCAGTACTGGTTAAGCTCATATATAATTTTAAATTTGTATCCAAAGTTTGCAAAAAATTGAGGCTTTTTGGAGTGTTTTGGTATTATTTAAGGTGCTGGATGATGTTAATGGGAGTCTCCCGTTTGTTTATTTATCATGGAAACTAGTAACATTCGAGAAATCGCGAGATCTTTTGTCCATTTCGAGATCACTTGTCTGAAATGATGACAAGTACGGATATAGATCAGTATCACTGCGAGTTTAGTGACGGTAGACTGCATTAATAAAATGAAATAAGTGATGCTTCACTGAATTATTACATGTAAGTATACAGAAAACATGACAGATTAAATGATATATAAAACATACTGAAATGCAAATGGCTGTATATTGATTATTGTGTCTGTATTGATTAACAATCACAGTGTCGTCTAGGAAACAGAAGCCCTTTCCCTTTCACATGTGTGTTACAGTGTATGCCTCTTGTTTTGCTGCGCACTAAAATTAATATACTTTTACTTAAACAAAAGCAGTACATACGTTAAGGGCTTAGTGTAAGTAGGTGAATTGGGACGCAGCATATGTTCCCTTACGGGAGATCAATCAAAAACTAAATTATTGAAGCCGTCTATCGGACGATCAAACTTAAACAAAAACAAGCAGAGTAGAACGCTTATTTAATGTTTTGCATTGAACACAATCTGCTCAAAATTTTAATTTAATATTACATTTATGCACTGATATGTAACAAAATAATTAAAGTGTTTTTCATGATGTACTTTAACCAATATTTTAAAACTAAAGTCAGAGATTTTGGTTCTGCCTGTAGTTGATAAGAAACAGTTGTCACGTCACAGAACATGTGTCCCAGTGTGTAGTGAGCTATAGGGTGCTTACCGCGCCAACTTAGTGTACATGATATGTCTCTCACTAAATGCTTGGTATTTCGAGTCTGACCTGTGGGCCTGGCTTGTTCGGCCTGACTAAATTCTTGGTGTTTACGGACAAAACCTTTACCACATTTCACACCCTCATTCACCGCATTCATCAAGAAGCTGCGTGTGGTAATTGATGAGGTGTGTCGTAAATTCCCAGCGAACAATTAACATATTTGGTTCATTATCTTGTATGTTTAAACAAATCTCATTGGCGGAATCAAGGCATAACCGCAACTCGTTTGGTTTGTTAGGAGCAATTTAACAAAATTATCTGCAAAAATGCTTTTCAAGCGCCAATGAAATTGTAGGGAGCAAAAGTACTATTTTCCTTTAAAAATATGTTCATTTAAAATGGTACAAGAGTGAAGTACTGATCAAAAATAATATATGCTAATAATACTGCTAACAGATTTATACTGTAGGTTATTAAGGTTTTTTAAATCAGTAGATTGGACTTTTTGTATTCACATTTAACTTTTTCAGAAAGCTGCAAATTGTACTTTTTTATGATGTAAGTAAATTAAATGGATATCTCAACAAAAACAAATAAAAACATTAACTTACCCTCTTGTTATTTCAAACTTGTGTGACTTTCTTTCTTCCGCAGAACACGAAAGATATTTTGAAGACTTTTAATGTCAAAAATGTTATGGTATCCATTGACTTGCATTGGAGTTCAATTAGATGTGAAATAAGTGTAGGCTATTCCCACCTAGGGCACTGTGATAAAAAATCACTCCTGACTTAGAAATACTGTGTCCCACAAACCCACACCAGTGTCTCAGACAAACAGGATTCTGACTTTCCTGCCATACTCTCATTTAATTACTATTGTTGTTAAACAAAGAATAAATTATAATTATAAATGATAAAGAATCAACAAATTACAGATTGTTTTATACTTCACAACACGTGCCACTGTACATAATTGTATTCTAGTATTTTATCTTTTAATATGCAGGACTAATTCATCAGCACATAACAATGTGGGAGGGGTTTATTTGGTAAGAGTGGCAGGTCCCTCTTTAAGACATGTGAACTATAAAATGTATTCACTTCCATTGAGAAAAGTAGACATTCTATTACAGTGTGTAGATCAGACCTAATCCTTAGAAAGTATCATTTGACTTCTGCTGTTCATGATGGGCGTCCAACTGTTGGGTGTTGTGCTGATCTTCTTGTCTGTAGGGCTGAATATACAGACAGCAGAGAGCTGCCGCTGTGCCCTACAACACCCTCAACATCAATTCTGCACTTCTGAAATGGGTAAGTCAAATCTAATATCTTTTACAATATAATTTTTTCATGAAATTTTAACACATTTAGTTAAAGAAAACGTTGTATTTCCAATCAAGCAAGAGTAAAAGTGCTATTAACAGTATGTGCTGGAAATGTTCATGATTCAGAAACAAACAACAATGTCCAATGTTGAATGTTGTTAGGGGACAATAATAATGAAATATTTTATATTAACAAGTGTGAGTGTGTGAAAACTCCACAGAGCTGTATAGTCATGTTCAGGATGTTTATACAAAACAGCATTTCTAACATTCATGGCACTTTATTTTCCATCAGTGATCTTAGCTGACGTGACCGGAAAGGGGGCTTCTGTTAACAATTTATTTCGGTATAAAATCAAAATAATCCAGGTGAGCTAATCGACCACATTTCTCAAATGAATCAGGATCAATTCATTTTAATGCAAGTTGTCCAGTGTAGCTTTTGATCATTATTTTTCAGTTAGAAATTGAAGAAACAGGAGTTAGAAAGGTCTGTGTAGATTCTGCTCATTTAATTTTCAAACCAATTGGGGTTCATAAACGGGTTAATTTTGAGGTTCTTCTGCGATTTACAGAAAAGGAAATCATCGAAAACGAAAAAACGTCACTTTTCAATTTACCAAACTCCATAACTGAGAACGCCCACAAAAACGTCACCGACTCGTTGGGTGTGTCTTATCTGGGGGCGTGGCCTTGCACGGAGTCAGCGTGGGGAAAATCATACAGTCTATCTATGGGCTAAACAAACGATCCTTTCCCCTTGACTGGAGATGCACATTGTCAACCCTGTATGGCCTTCCGTTCAACAGAGGTGAGCTTTATTGGGAGACTCTATGCTTTAACATTAATATTAATATTATTGTAATAATAATATTAATTAATATTAACATTAAAAGTCCTTTAAGACTTAAGGAAACTTTATAAAGTTACACTATAAACTTATATAAAGTGTATAACGTGGCTCAAGGCAGCGATAAGCTATGACAGAACATTTTCTGTTATTGATGTGGTTCAAATCAGTGGTTAATAAACTGTGTAGTAATTTGATAATATATGGTCGTTGTTTCGGTAAATTTAGCCAGAAGCTGTTCCTTAATAGTTTAGAGAGATGACAAAAGATTGTATAAGATAATTTAGATCAAATAACAGTTCAGTGTTGCAATAAGAGCCAAACGCATTAAAATTTTACTCGGCCACTTAAACCATTCACGACATTCTTATTGAAGGTTAAAACAAGATTAAAAACAACAAAACTAGATAAGATTAGATTAGATTCAACTTTATTGTCATTACACATATACAAGTACAGTGTAACGAAATGTAGTTTAGGTCTAACCAGAAGTGCAATTAGCAAGTGCAGATATACAGTGTGAATAAATACAGAATACAATATTAGGAAAATACTTTACAATGGGCATGTACTATGAAAATATGATAGCCGGTATGTACTATGAACAATATATACAGAAGGCTATATACTCTGAACATTAATGTACAGGAGGTAATGAGCAGATAACAATATAGACTATACAATAGTGCAAGTGACTTGAGTGTACATTAGTTACAGACATCAGCTATTAAAGTTACAGTGCAGTAGATGAGTTAATGTGGTTATTAAAGGTACGGTGCAGTACATGAGTTAATGCAGTTATTGAAGTTATGGTGCAATACATGAGTAGATGCAGATATACAGTTACAGTGCAGTAGATGAGTTAGTGCAGTTATTGAAGTTACAATGCAGTAGATGCGTTAATGCGATTATTAAGGTAACAGTGCAGTAGACGAGTTAATGCAGTTATTGAAGTTATAGTGCAATAGATGAGTAGATGCAGTTAGTTATGCGATAGATGCAGTAATGCAATAGATGAGTTAGAGTGCAGTAGGTGAGTTAGTGCAGTTATTGAAGCTACAGTGCAGTAGACGAGTTAATGCAGTTATGAAAGTAGTCCATTAGTGCAGATGAGCATTCAGTGTAATATTCCTGGTGTGCAAGTGAGCAGTATAGAGTGCAAATGATGCTGTGTGTGTGTAAACAGTCCGGTAGAGCAGATAACATGAAGTACTGGTGCGTACAGTTCAGTCATGCATGGCAGCCCTGTAGTGCAATGTAAATAGTGTAATAGCAGCATTACAATTAAAGTTATGAGGGTAGTGAAATCAGTGGGGAGCAGAGTTCAAAAATGAAACAGTTCTGGGAAAAAAGCTGTTTCGTAGTCTGCTGGTTCTTGCCCGGAGGCACCTGAAGCGCCTACCGGAAGGCAGGAGAGTAAACAGTTTAAGAGCGGGGTGAGAGGAGTCCTTGAGAATGCTGCGAGCTCGACGCAGACAGCATTTCTTCTGGATGTCCTAAATGGAAGGGAGTGTAGTTCCTGTGATACGCTGGGCTGTTTTCACCACCCGCTGCAGTGCCTTGAGCTCAGCAACAGAACAGTTCCCATACCAGACTGTGACACAGTTGGTCAGGATGCTCTCTATCGTGCAGCGATAGAAGTTCACCAGGATAGTTGAAGACAGTTGGTTCTTCTTCAGTGTCCTCAGAAAGAAGAGACGCTGGTGAGCCTTCTTGACCAGGCATTAGGTGTTTGTGGTCCAGGACAGGTCCTCTGAAATATGGGTCCCCAGGAACTTAAAACTGGAAACATGTTCAACAGCCTTCCCATTAATGTGGATGGGGTCGTGTGTGCCTCCTTTCGCCTTCCTGAAGTCCATGATGATCTCCTTTGTCTTGGAGGTGTTAAGGAGCAGGTTGTTGTTTGAGCACCATGTGGCCAGGTGCCGGACCTCCTCCCTATAAGCAGTCTCATCGTTGTTGCTGATGAGACCAATCACTGCTGATCATCTGCAAACTTGATGAAGGAGTTAGTTCCATTCACAGGCCTGCAGTCGAGTGTGAAAAGGGAGTAGAGAAAGGGGCTCAGTACGCAGCCCTGTGGTACACCAGTGTTGAGGGTGATGGTGATGGAGCAGATGTGGCCTAACCTAACAAGCTGAGGCCTGTTCGTCAGGAAATCCATAATCCGGTTGCAGGTTGAATTGTTAATGCCTAGGTTTCCAAGTTTGATGATTAGCTTGGAAGGGATGACGGTATTGAATGCAGAGCTGAAGTCTACAAACAGCATGCGTGCATAAGTGTCCTTATTGTCCAGATGTGTGAGCACGGAGTGCAGAGCCATGGACACTGCATCATCTACGCTCCTATTGCTACGGTAGGCAAATTGGTATGGGTCCAGTGTGGATGGTAAAGAGTCTTTTAGGTGTGACAGGACCAGCCGCTCAAAGCACTTCATAACAATGGGTGTGAGTGCTACAGGGCGGTAGTCGTTCAGGCATGTCGGGCTGGAATGTTTTGGAATGGGCACAATGGAGGTGTATTTGAAACATGCTGGAACCACTGCTTGGGCGCGGGACAGGTTGAAGATATCCGTGAAGACCCCAGCGAGCTGCTCCGCACATGCCCTGAGAACGCGACCAGGGATCCCATCAGGGCCAGCAGCCTTGCGTGCGTTTATCCGGCTTAGTGCAGTGAAAACATCTGTGGAGTTTAGTGTGATGATTGTGTGATCAGTAGAAGGTGTGAGCCTGGTGGCGGGTTCCTTATTGTCTCTCTCAAAGCGTGCATAAAAGTCATTTAGCTCGTTCAGAAAGGCAGCATCTGTGGCTATGGGGGGGGAGTGGTTGGGTTTTGCACTAATGGCCTGGATGCCCTGCCACATGCGTCGAGGGTCAGAATTGGTAAACTAGCCCTACAAAAGAGTGTAATCTAATAATAAGTCACACAGACTATCCCAAACTCAGGGTACAATTGACCAAATCACTGAATGAATAAGAGTTTTTCACGTTAAGTGGGGAATTGGACAATACTGCTCTGTTTTTTATCGCTAGCCTATATAAACCTTCAGATCAGGGTTTTTTCTAGTAAAACAAAACCAATAGTAATCATTAGAGGGGCTAAGATCAAAAACCTTAAACAAGTTAAATCCAACGGAGTTTTGTGGCCGTTTCCAGTTATGCCGTTTATTAAATTGGAAAGTGATGCATTTTTATTTTTTCGTTTTCAATGGATTTTCTTTTCTATAAATGTCAGAAAAAACTCAAAATTTACCAAATTGTTTTTCAAACTCAACTCAACTTTATTTATATAGCGCTTTTTACAATTTTTATTGTTACAGAGCAGCTGTATGAGACACATTGCATATAAGTAAAACAACTAAAGGCATATACCATTAAAAACAAGAAAAAGGTGAAAACAACAAAAGAAGACCGCATTTTCCACCGGTTGGATCTGGATTATTAGTGGAAAATAAAAACAATTGTCCTTTTTTTTTAAATTGCCTTTCTAAAATGAAAATTAAATGAAGGTACACCGACCCAAGATAATGTTAGTCTTTTATCTACAGAATATTTATATTGAAAAAGAAAAAAGAAAGATTATCAAGTGTGCAGAATATTCTCAATAACATACTACCAATACAAAATATAATAAAATATTTTTTTTCAGGTATTGAAAGGTTCTATCGTGGCAAAACGAATTCAATACGTCTACACAGATCCACAATCATCATGTGGCGTCACACTGGATCAGGGGAGATACGTTCTTTCAGGTGCACTTGTGCTTCTCAAATTGAATCTTAACTTACTAATTGAAAACAACGCCCTCTATTTTTTCTTTCCATATCTCATTTACTCACTGTAGTGAACTGCAAATTCTTCCTATCTAGTTTTTCAAACTTATTATAGTTAATAGTCTACTACAGTTTTACATAGTAAATGCTTTGGTTTACATGTGTTCCTAACCCAACACACCTCCTTCTGATATAACTAATCACCTTGAACTGGGCCTGTCTGAAAAAGGGAGAAATCAAAAAAGTGTGGACACTCATGGTACACTTTCAATATTCAATATTACTGCATTTATGTGCACCTGTTTGGTTTATATTTCCCTTGATTTGTTGAGCTATGTATCGAAATGGGTTTGATACAACAATTGTTATATTGTATCATATAGGTTATCTTTTGTTACTATATATTGGTTAGATTGAATGCCAGAACAAAGTTTTGAACCTTGAAGGTTTTGAAAGTTGTTTGGAAGGTTTTAAAGAAACTGGCGATGACTTTGCAGATTTTTGAACAGGAAACATTTTAAGAGCTGATTTATCAGGAACAGGATCTCAAAGTAAGTACTATTTCATGGCAATTATTACATAAGTGTAATTCAGTTGACTTTTCCAGAAGCATGATTGAGCATCTCTGATGTCATGGACTGCTGAATTGTTTCCTGGTTCAATGGACATGCTTTACAGTAGATTGTAATGTACTGAAACCAAAGAATCTTACTTTAGGCGAAGATTAGTTGGCATCTGCTGAGGTGCAGGCTGGTCCTCCACAGGAGGCTGGGCTGGGGTGGGTTTCACCCGGGACGGTTAGGCTGGGGCTGGACTAAGAATATGGCAAGAAGCTGCTCTAGTAGGGCCTGAGGATCCTTCAGATTGGACAGCACTCTGGCGTACCAGGAATGGGTTTAGGTGCCGCTGGAGCTTGGGGTTTTGACTGCTGCGAGGTTGGTGGTAGAGTTAGGGTATGACCAGCTTAAGGGGCTGGTTCCTGGGCAAGGACTGACTCAGGCTGATGTTCTTGACCTTTAGGTTGTGGTTCTTGAGGTTTCACTGCCCCCAGTAGGTTTATTACAGAAGAGATTCATCATAAACATTTGGAAATGATGACAGCTTAAAAGGCTTTTAAATCCAGCATGGATAAATGAGGGTCCCCCCAAGTCTTGCCAAAGTAACCGTAGAAGTCAAAGAAAAATACACAAGACTTTGATCCCTACAAAGCAAACATTGTTTTGTTTACTCAAAACAAGACAAATACAGTATGGGGAACATTATGTATACGGTAGGATCACAGGTGTAAAGAGTCATAGTTGTAGGTTCACAACAACAGATCATGGAAACAAAAGAGTCAAGACGCAGAGGCTGCATGCTGCATCCAACAGGCTTGATTTTGATATCTTGTCTTGTGTTGCATTTTTGTTAGTTTTATACATATAATAACGTAATAAAGAGAAATAGAAAAACACAAAAATCTTGTGTTCTTATCAAAACCACAAATGAACACTAAGGAGTATGCAAGAAAAAGTGGGACATTATGCTCTCGCTTTAGTATAAGTAAGATAATGACCTGTCACGGATTTGCAGGGAGAACAAAATCGCAGGCACACTGAGGTGAAGGGGATAGCAAAGACCTTATTTCAAAACAATGAACAAATAAAACACCCACGAGGGGGAAAAACTAAACTACGGCAGGGTATAAAAAACAAAGACTTTCCACAACAGGGAAAAACAATGAGGAACATAGAATCTACAACGTACAAACTACGGCACGACAGAAAACAAAGACATCCAAATGGCAGTGCAAGGTAATCCAGTGACAAGGCATGAAAGCACAAAGACCAGGTGTACATGCACAGGTAAGAACATTTAACGTACGAGCCAAGGACAATAGACATGAGGATATTATATAGGGAGACAAGACAAAGGATAATTAATAATGGGCAGGTGTGGATAATGAAACACTCAGGGAAAGTTAACGAGGAACGAGATGGGGGGAACGAAGACGCAGACGGGAGAGAGAGTATAGCAAGCTGATAGGATCACTATCCCTCCCGCCACACACAACCTAAGGCTATGCCATGACTCTGCTCCAAGACCAAGAATAGACATTACATGATGGCGACATCATGACAATGACCTATCTGAAACAATTGTGATTGGGATGTCTCTTGTTTAAAAACATTATTTTACTATAGTAGATTATATCTTTATATGAATAAATAGCACTCTGTATAGACTCTTTAGAAAGTTTAGACAATACCTTTTGTAAATGGGTATTTACATCCAAATCAGGCAAATGGTGTAGGTATTACAACAGTTTGCATATGTGCATTCCACTTCTTAAGGGACCAAAAGTAATGGGACAGAATAATTATCATAAATTAAACTTTCACTTTTTAATACTTGGTTGCACATACTTTGCAGTCAATTACAGTCTGAAGTCTGGAACGCATAGATATCACCAGAGGCTGGGTTTCATCCCTGGTGATGCTCTGCCAGACATCTACTGCAACCGTCTTCAGTACCTGCTTGTTCTTGGGGCATTTTCCCTTCAGTTTTGTCTTCAGCAAGTGAAATGCATGCTCAATCGGATTCAGGTCAGGTGATTGACTTGGCCTTTGCTTAACAGTCCACTTCTTTCCCTTCAAAAACTCTTTGGCTGCTTTTGCAGTATGCTTTGGGTCATTGTCCATCTGCACTGTGAAGCGCCGTCCAATGAGTTCTGAAGCATTTGGCTGAATATGAGCAGATAATATTCCCCGAAACACTTCAGAATTCATCTTGCTGCTTTTTCAGCAGTAACATCATCAATAAATACAAGAGAACCAGATCCACTGGCAGCCATACATGTCCACGCCATGACACTACTCCACCATGCTTCACTGATGAGGTGGTATGCTAAGGATCATGAGCAGTTCCTTTCCTTCTCCATACTCTTCTCCTACCATCACTCTGGTACAAGTTGATCTTGGTCTCACCCGTCCATAGGATGTTGTTCCAGAACTGTGAAGGCATTTTTAGATGTCGTTTGGCAAATTCTAATCTGGCATTCCTGTTTTTGAGGCTCACCAATGGTTTATATCTTGTGGTTAACCCTCTGTATTCACTCTGGTGAAGTCTTCTCTTGATTGTTGACTTTGACAAACATACACCTACCTCCTGGAGAGTGTTCTTGATCTGGCCAACTGTTGTGAAGGGTGTCTTCATCACCAGGGAAAGAATTCCACCAAAGTTGTTTTCCATGGTCTTCCGGGTCTTTTGGTGTTGCTGAGCTCACCGGTGCGCTACTTCTTTTTAAGAATGTTTCAAACAGTTGTTGTGGCCACGCCTAATGTTTTAGCAACAGATTCCACTGCTATGTGTGTAAGTGCACTTGGATGGGTCAAATCAGGGGCAATTTTTTGAGATATGCAGATTGTTAATTAAATTAATGACAGAGTTATTGGTTAGTTAAATAAATGTGGAAAAGACATGTTTTGGGCTGTTTTTGAATGTTGTGAAGAATGCTGCAGTTCGGGTGGGGGCTGGTAGTTCCTTCCACCCAGTGTTAATTGTGACAGCCTCTTTAGTTTTAAATGTTCGATACAAAGTTCCCTATTAAAAGCTAAACTCGATGCTGCGTTTCAAACGCTATGGGAGAACAGTCTTTGTTCGATCGGTTGTGAAGCACGTGTGTCAAACACGGCAAAAATAATTTTGACTTAAAAGCACCTTGGCAGGTGACGTGGCTAATTACACCCGCACCTGCCTGTTATAAATAGGCGTGAATGCGGTCACGTCATCAGGTTATCTTTGTCTCCAAGGATTGCTTTGTGTGTGTGTGTGTGTTGTGAGGGAGAAGTCTCCCTCTTTAATGTTTCCACTTTAAAAAAAAAAGACGATATATATAAAAAGAGTCTTACACTTGTGACCAAGCACTCTCTGAGTTACTTAGCCTTGTGTAAAAATAAGGAAAACTTTAATAAAACCACGACTGACTCGGATCGGAGATGTGTTCTTCCCTGTGAGAGGATCCTCTCCGATTTCGATAAGCATGAGTTTTGCTTTCAATGCTTGGGGGCTGATGAGTGCGTCATGCTGGTGCTCCCCTGCATGAGTCGCAACTCTCCGCGAGGCGTATACTGACGAGAATGCGCATTGGCTGTCTGGTTCAGGTTACCTGAGATGTGTCGGGCAAGTCGTGTTAGCTGTCGTGAGCGTACACCACCCTGACGATTGATGTACGCCTCGGCTGTAGTGCTGTCTATAAGGACCAGCACGTGCTTGACCTGTACGAGAGGCCGTAGCCCCAACTCTGGTATGTAAATATGCCAGCGCAGGCGGGGCCTCCTCCAACGCACAGCTACTGCGTGCCAGTTGCACATTGCGCCCCGCCACTGCAGGGAGGTGGTCATCGTCACCACGATGTGCCTTGTAACCTGCCCAAGAGGGACCCCAGTCCTGAGAAAGGTCATGGAAGAACAGGGGGTTAGGGTACGTCGGCAGAGGGGTGTTATCACCATGCGCCTTCTTCCGGTGTGCCACGCTCTCCTCGGAACTCGACTCTGAAGCCAGTGTTGGAGCGGTCTCATGTGCATCAACCCGAGGGTTATTACCCCCGCCGAGGGTTCCATCTGTCCAAGGAGCCTCTGAAACTGTTTCAGGGGGGCCGCTGGCTGCCTGAAGTGTTCCTTGCAGTTCAACATCGACTGGGCACGTAATGCGGACAGTTGCCCCAACATGGTGATAGAGTTGAGTTCCATGCCGAAAAAGCGAATGCCCTGCACCGGGGAGAGCTTGCTCTTTTCTCGATTGACCTGTGGTCCCAATCGATCTGGGTGCCAGAGCACAAGGTCCCTTTGTGTACACAAAAGATCTCGTGATTTTGCCAAGATAAGCAAGTCGTCGAGATAGTTCAGTACCTGCACACCTTTCTCCCCGAGGAGAGAAACGGCGGCTTCCATGATCTTTGTGAAGACCCGCGGGGACAAGGACAGACCAAAAGGGAGAACTCCGTACTGATATGCCCGCCATCGCATGCAAACCGGTGTCGAGGGAGGATCGAAATACATGAAATTAAGCATCCTTCAGGTCGATTGCCACGAACCAATCCTGACACCTGATGGTGTCCTGAACGGCAGCTTGTGAAGGTGCTTGTTCAGGGTACGCAGATCTAGAATGGGGCGCGACCTGCCGTCTTTCTTGGGAACGATGAAGCCACCGAGACAGTGTGGGCAGCTCTTGCCTAGCTCCCAGGGACTGAGACAGGGTCCAATGGGACGGTCTGCTTCACCATTCCCACGGGGGATGTTTCATCGGCTGACGGAGCTTACCACATTCTTTTGAGAGAAGGTTGCTGAGGGGATGGAGGTTTCCCCCTCGACCTCCTCTTCCGGGATGCAGTCTGTGCTGGTGGCAAAGGAACCGGAGCCGATGTCGTAAGGCTTGTTAGGCCCTCTCTGTTTCGTTGGTCCATCTTATAACAGTGCTTACCATAGGTTTGGATGATTTTAGTCTCTGCTTGCAGAAGATAATGTGAAGCAGGCAGTGATCACACAGTCGATATTAACTCTTTATTGTGGTGTAGCAATGGCCCAAAATATTTTTGTCTCTGGTAGGGCATGTGATGTGTTGTCTATATTTTGGCAGCTTGAGGGTAAGTTTTCCCTAATTAATGTCACCAAGAATAATATTACCAGAGTCTGGATGTTGTTGCTCAGAGTCCGTGGTATGATCGGTGAGCTTTTGAAACACCATGCTCATGTGTGCTTGCGGTGGAATGTAAACACAAAAGTGCTTACAGTTAACGAAGAGCGGTTCTAGGTCGAGACAGCACATCTTCACTGTTTTATCTGTACACCCATTTTCATTGATGTAGAAACATACCCTGCCACTGCGCGATTTCCCCTTTGAATTTGCGTCACTGTCCGCACTGAACAGCTTGTAGCGGCACAAATGTATTGCGCTGTTCGGGATGAATTAATTTAGCCACTTTTCCACGAAACACAAAACAGTTGACATGAAACAATAATATTGTATACTTCACCATTTACTTTAGTAAACTTCAGGATACTATACATTATAGTAATATTTTGTAGGGCACTATATTATTTGCTGTAGAAGGATTTAAAAGCCTTTCAGGAAATCAACCATGATTTTATAATAGTGTAAACATGTTTTTTGGCAGATTTGTATGACCACAGTTCCCCTGCAAATATGTAGTGACTGGATCATGGTGAGAAAAGACCATAGCAGACCTGGGTCCAAGGGGTCTGATTTTGCGTTTTGAACTCGCACCGATAGCGTGATAACCATTTGGTTCCTCTGTAGGAAATTTACGACTCCTTAGCTTCAAAGCATTGGTTTTAAGTCTCTGTCTCACCTCTTACTTAACATCTGAGGCTAACCAGAGAAACTTCTCTGACAATAAACTGTCCTTTCATGTAAATGTAACTAAATGTCTGGTTATATGTTGGTGTTCATGCCACCTTAAATAGTCTGTAACTCTTAGATATACAAGTTTAATTCAGGTGTGGTTTGTATTCATACATCCGAAAGAATCATAACTTGATACAATTCAAAACTGTCCATTTTTGATGTGCAAATGTTTCTCTTTACAATTCCTCATTGTTGATACATATTGTGTGACCATAGAACACAATATGGTATGATTTGTACTGGTATCTTGTAAAGTTACTTACAGGTCATAAGATGCAAATTAGCTGTTGAGTGAACAAAGAATCTCTTCCCCACTCTTCCCCTTTCGGGGGAAGGTGAGGTAATTCTTCCCTAACTGGAGAAGGAACAATGGACTCTGCTGCCACGCACACCTCGACGAGCCATGCGGCCGGTCATGAGGGCCGAGGCCCGCGAGGACTGCATTCTGAAATCATCTGAACATTGCCATCACTCCAAGCGCATACGAGTACATCCAGCACAAAGCTTTGCAAGTATTCCGCTTCTATAGAATAGCTGAGTTAAGTCTGTGCCTCTTTGTTAAAGATGATTTTAATGATGTTCAGAAATCATTGCCATGCCCTTTCTCTCTCTCTCTCTCTCTCTCTCTCACTCTCTCTGCGCTTCCTAGCGCATTTGTGTTTCATGTATTTATTTGTCGTCATTATGTTTACCATGTAGAGTAGAGTTTAATAAAACCCATAAAGGCATTTGTAATTGGTTCTCTTTGTTCACGCTCACAAACTTGGTCACTTAAACTGTGTTTCGATCTATGCAACCGCTGCTCTTAATTCTGTTTGGTAAAGTCACGTTACTTATGGTCATGAGATAACGTTAGTGTATAAATCATTGATGCATTTGCTGGACGAATACATATAGGATTTTTATCAATATTGCTATTCAGAATTGTAAAATATGTATGTGTAATGATGATTTTGATACATATTTTCCCTTTGAGCTAAAATAATTCCTTGACTGAAATTTACGTTTTAAATAACTCATTTCATATATGTTTGATCTTGAAAGATCTGGTAGAGAATAATATTTGGTGAGTTAAACTCATCCCTATTTTAACATGCAGCTAAAATCGCTACAAATATCATGGTTAACTCTGGTTAGTGTAGCAACACCATGGTCAATTTGTGTATACTATGGATTAACTATAGCGGACATTTTATTTGCTTTAAATGAAAGCAAAACCTTGGTTTATTTTCATAAGTGAACACATAGTGTCTGGAAATTTTCCTAGACTTTACTATTCTAAATACCATGGTATACATTTACATTTACATTTAGTAGACGCTTTTATCCAAAGCGACTTACAGTGCACTTATTACAGGGACAATCCCCCTCGAGCAACATGTAGTAAAGTGTCTTGCTTAAGGACACACTGGTGGCTGCTGGGATCGAACCAGCAACCTTGTGATTAACCAGTTCAGTGGTTTAACCACTAGACCACCATCTACATAGTTATAAACTATAGCACGGCTATTCAAGCACTTATCATAATTTTGATGTTATCCTGAATAATTATCTTACATTTTTACACAGTTGCCTGTCCTTTGAGGACAATAATCCCCAGAAACGCCCAGGCTGACTCGAAAAAAGCCAACCATTTATTCGGGAGGAGCAGAAATCGCGGACCAAGCCCTTATCTCGAGATTCAGGTCTGCTGAGTATAGCTAGTGATTGGGAAATGTGAGTTGATTAAAACCACACCACATCTTTATATCTTTTATAATATTATATTATTATATATTATATACACACACCTAACCAAGCTAATCATTCACAATTACTGTCAAAGGATGAACAAGTGCCTGACGATCCCTGCTGTAGCTTACATATGTATTTGAAATAAAATTCCCAGAGTTCCCTTATAAAAAAAACCATGGTTTTGCTTTAAATCAAAACAAATATATTGGCCACTTTAGTTAAGCCATTGCAACCACAAATTGTAGGAACTGTGGACTTACAAATCGGCAAAAAAACATTGTTACACTATGATATAATCATGGTTGATTTCTTGAAAGGCTTTCAAATCCTTTTAAAGTAAATACTATAGTGCACTACAATATATATAACTAAAATGTATAGTATGCTGCAGTTTACCATAGTAAATGCTGTAGTGTACAGTACTATATTATTGTTTTATGTGGTCACACTCATCTCTTGCATGTAAGAGCACAAGATTTTACTGTGGCCTACAGCAGCACTCTGTGCCCGACTGCTATGTCTGAAGCAAGTCAGGTCCCCTCATTACCATATAGACACAGAAAAATCGGAATCGGCAGGCTTCACTTGTAATAAAATTAGAAATTGTAATCAGCAAAGTAATTGCAATCGGTGCATCTCTACTAAAACTACCCTACATTTGATTGTTAACTTACTTGCTCTATTTGTGCACATACTTGCTAATTGAAATGTATAAATGAGGGACACAAAGTTCAAACCAGCGACCTATTGCACCAGAGACTTGCAATTTATCAAGTTAGCTCTGTGCACCAAGTATCGTTCATGGGTAATAAAAAATATATAAAAGAGCAATATCTCATGAACGCAGGTATTGATGACAGATGTGAGAAGTGACAATGAACAACAGAATGTCATTTTGTACTTAGCTTGTTTCTCTTTGTATGTATTAATAATGTATGGTAAACCGCTTTATGTTGCACTTTATACATCGTACATTATTTTATTTCATTACTAAAACGATACTACATTTCGTCCGTTTACATACTTGCGCTATTTGTGCATATACTTGCAAATTGAATTGTATAAACACAAAGTTCAAACCAGAGACCTCGTGCAGCCAAGAATTGCAAATTTATCAGGTGCTCCACTCACTTTGCTAGTTTAACCCAGCAGCTTTCAATCCTTGGTCATGTGACTTATGAGTACCACCTCTACGAGTTTGCCAATTTTCCTACATACGGTTCATTAACAGACAATACTTTGGGAACGGAGCAGCTACGAGGCTGCCGAGTGAGGATTTTAACAAAGCTGGTGTGCAGATGTTTGTTACCTGCATTCAAACCCTACATAAGATCTGACTCTAAAACCATCATGGAAGCCCAACAAGTTCTTTCAAGTCAATATCAAGGATCGGAGCAGCCACTACCTGGGCTGAACACAGAATTCCAATAGAAAAAATTTAACGGACAGGTAGATAGTCGTCCTCTGCTTATGAGTCTTAATAAGACTCCTCTAACCATCACAGCAGCTCAACAAGCCCTATCTGGCCAAGATCCAGGTATTTCATGCATTTACCAGTGATGGTGTCTTGCTTCCCCCAACACTTGTTTCCATGTTGTGGCCCATTGAGCCCTCGTATCTATGTTGTGGCCTATCGAGGCGTCATCTCGATTTTCACTGTTGCTTCGAATGCGGACGTAGAAAGGGAGAAGTGGCGATCTTTTATGTTCCATGTTGGAAGGTGATTGGTCTGGTGTTGATCGGTAGTGAGTGATGCAGGATTGAGTCTTCCTGGCAGAACTTGCGCTGAAGCTATATTTCTACCAGAAAGACTCGGGAGGCGAATGTTGAGTATTCAACATTCATTAGACAGCTGATAGACGGAATATGTGGTTATTGTAAAGATATTTATTATTGGGTTTCTTTAGATTAGGCCCTGTCCGTGGCTCGCATCCACCGGGCCAAGAAGTCCTCCACTTCCCACATTGAGATGAAGGCGGGGGCGTAGCCAACCCCTGAGAATGGTCGTAGGCTTACCTCTGGAGCGGGGCCTACCCCCCCCCCAAAACAAAAGGGATTTCTACTCACCCGCTGGTTGGAGTCTATAGCGTTTCCTGCAGAACGAGATTAAATGCAAATGTTAATGATATAGGGCTACAACAGACACCCATTGGTTAAGAATAATAATTTGGGGCTTGGCACTTAATAATAAGGTCACATCTAGGGGCTGCTTTTGAAGCAAGCTTTGAATCGGGACAGCCTTATCAATATTCAATCGCGCTGCTGTGACGCAATCGTGTTAAAATGCAGCCTGCAAAGCATGCAGCCCCAGAATTGAGACACAGCCTTGATGTGTCAAATTTGGACATTATCACTTTAGCACAATGTGCATTCAATAAAGCGAGCTTGCGTCAGCATTATATTCCATGAGAGCACATTGCTTCTTGTGTTGCAGGCAGTCTCGCTTCAAGCCTGACCACCACATGCTATTAGACAGTGCTCAAATTGAATCAAGTCTTATGGTGGGGTTAGTCTCGCAAATATACAATTTATGAAATTGGTTCCAAAAGAATTGTTTGAATGCAATAAACTAGGTCGGCAAGGGATTATTATGACTGAGTCAGTCTGTTCAACCATTTCAGTCCAAAAGTCTGCTTTATTCAGGAGCTAACTATGGCTGTCAATATGTTAATCATTTTCAAGAGTGAATCCCGCATTTATATGCCGATGATAATCCCGAAACTTTGTGTATGTGGCAGTTGGTTCTAGCAGCATGAAAAACAAGTTTTATACCATTGTGAATGGATTATATATAGCGCACAAGCACTCCCTTTATAATTACTAAAAAGCTGTTGCTCATCTTTATCGAGATGTCTAGCACACCAGAACTAGGCCTGATAATAATTGACTACTCAGCTCTTAAGGAATGAGCTCCTCCAAACTGCTTGTTTTTTAATTCTCAAAGACCTGTTGGTCGTGGAGGTGGATTAAAAACCATTAAAAAAAAGTGCATTATTCTACCTTAGAAGAACGTTCAAACCTTTGAGGATCAGCTCTTAAAGGTTAACCACCCTACCCTAAACTGTTTGCCCTGGTGTATGGACCTCCTTATTGGAATTAGGATTTTATACAAGACCTTTCAAACCATCTGGCTCCTCTGTTGCCACACTATGACAGACTCTTTTTATTTTGGAGAGTTTGTGTCTGGACCCACACACCAGAAGGGTCATACCCTGGACTTGGTCTCCTCCCTTGGCTTTTCAGTGTCTAATCTTGAAATGTTTGACACTGTTATTTCTGATCATTCCGTGTTGTGCAGCAAATGCTGTTTTTTTGCCTGGATTCCTCGATTCCATCCGCAATGTGGAAATCATAGCATTCTATGTATGTCATGTGAGGTATCGGTCACTGGTATCGGTGTGTCATTACGAGCACAAGTATATGAGCTTGGTATCTGGCCGATACCTAATACTGATATCGGTTTCGGTGCATCTGTAGAATCTTTCCTCCTCTGTCCATCCTGATGATTTGGTTTACCTTTTTGAATGTAGTTGCACAGGTATATTATACTCAATTGCTCCTCTGAGGTTGCAAAAATCCAGTGTGACGAAGAAAGTGCAGCCCTAAATGGTCCCACTCGGAGGTCAGACAAGAATGCAGACGTGCTGTAGGTGGAGGAAGATCAACTTTCAGATATCATATGACATTTTTAGCAGTTTATGGAGGCACGGTTAAAATATATGTTTGACTTAATTGCACATAATTCTCAGAGGCCCAAGGTTATTTTCAGTACAATTAATGCCCTCCTAAATTATGAAGGGTTTTAAAGTTCTGTTTTGTATTACAATGTTCATTTAATTACAATCTACGCTTTTACTACATTTTATTTTCTTTCTAAGGATCACGTATAATCAATAAGTAAAACTGTGTGCATTAAGTGGATATCAGTATGAATAATGTGTGTATGTTTAAAAGGGTGAAAACTAAGCTTGAATATTAGGGTGCAAGATGATGTTCTCAACAGGATGTGGGGGTTGGAAGTATGTGTGTGTGTTGCATTCCATGCAGAAGAGCATCCTGCATATACAACGCACATACCCATATAGCGAGGGTTTTAAGAAACAAACCATATGTGAAGACTGTGTGGGGGATGTGTATGCTATGTCTTATGTTATGTCTTATGATATGTCTTATGTTATGTCTTATGATATGTCTTCTGTTATGTCTCATGATATGTTGCAGAAAACGAGGAGAATAGAGTGTGTGTGTGTGGCTATGGTTGCCCAACATTCCATAGCCATTGGGGCCTCAGGTCAGGGGTTATCAGATGTGATGAAGTTGGGGAGTGTGTTGTTTTTCAGATAGTAAAAAGAAGAAGGGCGTAGTCTACGAAAATATCAGATGAGACATCACTCCATTGGACACAAAGAAAGCAGCAAATGTGGAGGCGCTCAGGGGTTGGCCACGGTCCGGAGCAAGCTGGAAGATACACCCACAAATACAAATATAAATATGTTGTACACTGTTTAGGCGGGGCTGATCTCTGGTAATACTCTGTGCGTAGAGTGAGTGTGTGAGACAGCCCAGCGCTGAGCCTCAAATCAATAAACTTCAACTTTTGTTCATCCGAAGTCCAGTAAGTCCAATTTTTGAACACGCAGGACACTAGATGACCAACAATTACCCCTCTAGTGTTCTATCTGAGGATTCTATTGACCTGTGTGATCGGTTTTCAACTCATTTCATCAATAAAATTGAAGGTCTCGCTCTAATATTCCTTCCCAGAGGTTACCATTGTCACTACCAAAAATGCCCAATTGTGAAAGAGATTTTTCATTATTGGTTTTGGATTAGTTGATTCAAATCTAAAAAGATCAACTGTAAATTCTATCATCCGAACATTTCGCCAAGAAAACCGGTAAGTGTGGATGATATATGCTATGCTTAACCATTACATTTACAGTAAATTGTAACGCAAGTAAATTCATCAAACATGTAACAGTATTCTTTCACTCATCTTTACTTTACTTTGTCAATATAGTATACTATGTTCTATGCTTAGAATTTACAGAAAACCCCATAGTGGTGGCTGTGTTCTGACCGCCCAGCAGGAGTGGGCATTGGTGGAATGGTGAGAGCCAGGAATGATATACGTTTGTCAGAAATAAAGCAGGCAATTGAGGGGGATAATGATACCTTTGGCAATGTGAGCATGAAGGTCTATGATCGCCAACCCCTTTAGTGCACCACTCTCCTTCAGCCCATGGACGATGGATGTGATGACATCAGTGAAGACCAATGTCAAGCATGGGTTCGCTATGCCAAAAGTTTTTTTTCAAGGTGCATGAACAATGATGAAATTCATTGTGATGTAGGCGAAAATCTAGGGCCAAATGATCAAGGCAGGCTCGATCCAAATTAATGTAATGTGTGTGCAATAAATGTTTTTTTTTTTTTTTAATTATGTCCATTGTTGAATGTAATCCTATGTTACAAATATATCTGAAACATAAAAGCAAATTTGCCCAAATGATTGGAGAGGATGTCTTCATTAATAATTCACTTGATGACACATACAGTAAAATAGATTATAGATTCTGTAAAACTTGGGTAATTTAGAGTCTTTTACAATCACTTTGGCATTAATTTGTGAACCTTGACGGCAAAACTCTAGACAAAAACTCATAACCAATGAACAAAAAGGGATGGGCATCCCGAGGCGATGGCAGAAGGAGAAAAATTAGCGTAGCTACTGTTCATTAACTATGCATTAAGTGAAAGCTTGGCTGAAAGATGTGTCTTTAATCTAGATTTAGATTGGGATAGTGTGTCTGACCCTCGAATAGTATCAGGAAGGCTATTCCAGAGTTTAGGTGCTACGTATGAGAAAGCTCTGCCCCCTTTAGTGGATTTATTTATTCTAGGTGTCACAAAAAGTCCTGAGTTTTGAGATCTTACAGAGCGTGATGGGTTGTAATGCGATAAAAGCTCAGTTAAGTAAGTAGGGGTTACATCATTTAAAGCTTTGTAAGTAATTAAAAGAATTTTAAAATCAATATGATACTTAATGGGTAGCCAGTGAAGCGATGATAAAACTGGGGTTATGTGATCGTATTTTCTTGACCTAGTAAGAACTCTGGCAGATGCATTCTGAACTAACTGTAGTTTGTTTATTGATGATACAGGACAACCAATAACAAGAGCATCACAATTGTCAAGTCTTGAGGTCACAAATGCATGAATAAGCTTTTCTGCGTCAGCAACACATAAAATATTTCGTAATTTGGCAACATTTCTAAGGTGGAAGAAGGCTGTTTTTGTGATATTTGAGATGTGATTTTTAAATGACAGGTTGCCGTCTAATATAACGGCTAGATTTTTAACTGTATTTGTTGGAGTAACAGTGCGACCTTCAATTTGCAGGCTGTAATCTGAGATATTCTGTTTACGTGATTTTGGTGCTATAAGTAATATTACAGTTTTGCTAGAGTTTAAAAGAAGGAAATTACTAGTCATCCAATGTTTTTTGTCTTTGATGCACTCTGCCAGTTTGGATAGTAGGATAGTAGTGAAGGAATCATCTGGTCTTAATGAGATATATAGCTGAATATCATCTGCGTAACAGTGGAAGCTGTATAATGTTTCAACCAAACCAGAGAAGATCATCTGCGGCCTCAATCATCAGAACTTTCATGAATGAAAACCTGTAAGTCTTCAGAATCCACTTAACTTTAAGCAACTTGAAACCGTTACAGTGAATTAGTGTGTACAGCATGGTAGTGTGTGCCACAGAGTGTAATGTGATTTCTGAAAATTTGTTCTTACTGTGACTTTCTCCCTGCAGAATAGAGACTAGGCCAAATAGCAGAGACTGACTGACCAATAAGATCAGGTTGTGGTCAATATGGTTTGGGTCAGAAATGATTTTATTCGAGAAATACAGCAGCACATCTTGGAGAATGACGACATATTCAGAAATGTGGAAGCCATAAGTTTGCCGACTATTACACGGGTGCTGAAAAGACAACAGGTGTCTTTAAAACAACTATACCATGTGCCTTTTGAAAGAAATAGAGATAGAGGGAAGCAACTGAGGAATGAGTATGTTTAGGTTATGACCAATTTGCCTTATTTTGGGGGAGAAAAAATCCCAAACATTCTATATCATTGTAATCAGTAATTGTTTTTGTCTTCTTAGAGGGTGATGCTGCTGGATGCTGATGAAAACCATCACAAATTCTTATTTTTGGATGAGGCAGGCCTTAACCTAGCCAAGACAAGGAGGAGAGGTCGGAATTTAATTGGCCAGCGGGCGACCATCGAAGTACCTGGACAAAGTGGAGCCAATATCACCATGTGTGCTGCTATATCAGAAGATGGACTGGTTGAATGCAGACATTGTGTTGGGTCATATAATGCAGCTCTCCTCATAGCCTTCCTTGATGAGCTGAATATTCGCCATGCCAGAAGATTCTTTCTAAGATGTTAAGCGAATTGAGTTTTTTTTTTCGTTTTTTAATCAATATTTTTTTAATCTGGAAAACCCATGTTGTGATTTATTTCATCAGTAAATTCCATATTGCAGTATTACAATGATACCACCGTGTCTGTACTATTTTGTCTAGTCTACAGTAAAATAATGAAACCTGAATCATATATAACAACTATATTTAATGATTGTACTAACAAATACAAAGCGAAACGTTTTGGTTATGGATGTAACGTCTTGGTTACAGATCTAACCTCAGTTCCCTGATGGGGGGAACGAGACAATTTGTTGAACCGACAGAAGAGGTTCGCCCTTGAGAACCTATCACTTCGACTGGTTTTGAAATAGGCCATTGAAATTGGCGAATTAAATTTGCATGGCGGACTCCGCCCCCGGATATTCGGGTATATCCATCACAAATGGTTGGATTCACTCACCTTTGTTCTGAGGAACAACGTCTCTTTCCCTCCATCAGGGAACTGAGGTTACATCCGTAACCAAGATGTTCCCTTCCTGTCGGTCTCTCGACGTTGTGTCGAACCAACAGATGGGGTTCCTATTAAAACTCGCTACAACGCTGTGCTGTATAACAATCTCAGCAAAACAACGGTGAAAGGCCTGGGCATGTCAGACGTGAGAGCTTTCGTTAAATTTGTAATCCGTAACCTGCATGGTCTCACCGTCAGGGGAGAGCTCATGGAAAAAAAAAATGCCGATGGGGGTAGTTAGCCGCGAGGTGGAGGTCCACCTTGGGAGGTCATGGGTTACCAAGGTGGGAACCAATCATGAGGTTACATCGGATGGAATCGCCCGAGTGGGGGAGTTACAACCTCCGGTAGCACTAGGTCCGGTTCGTTCTATGTGTGGATAACTCAGAAGGAACCCGGTCTAAGGGGCAGGGCTGCTGTGTATATATTTTTTGTCCTGTTGAACTCAAAATATGTTTTGGGGGATTAAGGAAAGCTAAAACTTCTGGGTCACCATTCACTACCATCTTTTCAGCTATGGTAGTCAATGAAACCAAAGAATTTTCAGCTAGAGGGTGAGTAATCCATAACAGAATTCAAATTTTTGGGTTGGGTTTCTCTTTGAAAAAGATCCCATGTGTGCTCAAGGCCACGCACGGAAATGCGACGAGAAACGTGTTTTCTGTTCGTAAGACATACAAAAACTTGCTTAAGAAATAAGGATGGTTAAAGTTATTGCATATGTATAATGTGTACAAGCACGTCAATGCTTTAGTTGTTCTAGACTGCGTATAACGCTGCTAAAAACATGATATTTGGCAGCCGGAAGAATCATGTGTTGTGCAACGTGACTTGCACCTTACAAAACATTTGTAATTACATCATTTGAATGCATTGTCTAATAGCACCGCTATATTTTTCTCTCTGGTTGAGTTGAGCTCCCGCGTCCCTCCCTGCACTGTAGCATGCCTGTCAGACTCGTTCAACACACCTTTGAGTACAGGCTGGTCCTGGAATTGCCAGGTATTCATCCGAGTATGAATACATATTAAGAAACTCATCAATTAACATTGATCCTTAGCATATAAAAAAACATTTTGGCGGCCGCAGTACATTATGAAAGTAGCCCACAAACCCGCAACTGCAGTTTGAAATCAGGTCAATTGTGCGGGAAACCGCGACCCTGGCAACACTGGCTCTACTGTAACTCATTACTTTTTTTGTGACGCATTACTCCCAACACTGATTTTAATATAACCATCAGGCTACTTTTATGAAATTTTCTTTAAGTGTTTCTTATAAGCCTTTTGGTATTGCAATCATTTGAAACTATATTTCATTCATATGAAAAGGAAAATAAAAACTGCTCTCTGTTGTAATTTAGAATGCAATTTTTCCATTTAAAAATATTATAGTGGGTTTTGAGATTGATTGTACTTGTCTAGGTGGATCCTGATATGAAAAAGTTTGGGAACCCCTGCTTTACACACCTGCGTGTGACACTGTGTTTACTCAATGGATAGAAGGAAGTGCCGCTTAAAAACGTAATCATGATATGATGATTCAGAAAAATGTTTTATGGCAAACAAATGTTGGTACCCATTGACTTGCAATAGTTTTGTAAAATTTTTTAAGACTACAGCATTTTTACAGTGAAGTTCAATTTTAATTGAAATAAAGAACAGACTTTTCCCCACTGTTGTAGAAATTCGCTCCACACACCTGACTTAAATTACTGTGTCCAACACACCCACCCCAGTGACATAGAAAAACCGGATTCTAACTTTACTGGCATTGGGCCTGGCCCCATATAATTACAAATGTTAATGTTGTTCCTCAAAGAATAAGAAAATGCACCAACCCTAAATAAATACAGATCGTTTTTTATTTCACAACACATGGCACTTTACATAATTGTATTGTAATATTTTATTGTTTATTATGCAGGACAAATTCATCAACACACAAGAATGTGGGAGGGGTTTATTTGGTAAGAGTGGCAGATCCCTCCCTAAGATATTTGAACTATAAAATGCATTCACTTCCATCGAGAAAAGTAGACATTCTATTACAGTCTGTAGATCAGACCTAATCCTTAGAAAGTATTGTTTGACTTCTGCTGTACATGATGGGCGTCCAACTGTTGGGTGTTGTGCTGATCTTCTTGTCTGTAGGGCTGAATAAACAGACAGCAGAGAGTTGCCGCTGTTTACCACGTCACCCTCAAGAACAATTCTGCACTTCTGAAATGGGTACGTCAAATCTGATATCAACTTTATTTTCACAACTTCTCCAAAATAATTTTTGTATGAAATTTTGTAAACCGCAGAACACATTTATCTGAAGGAAACGCTGCATTCCAGTTGATTTGTAATTTATCTATAAAACCATGAGCAATTTTTTATATTTTTTTTCATTTCCAATCAAGCAAGAGTAAAAGTGCTATTAACAGTATGTGATGGAAATGTTCATGATTCAGAAACAAACAATAATTTCCAATGTTGAATGTTGTTCAGGGGACAATAATAATGAAATATTTTATACAAACAATATATTTGTGAGTGTGTATAGTCATGCTCAGGATGTTTATACAAAACAGAATTTTTAACATTTATGCCACTTTATTTTCCATCAGTGATTTTAGCTAACGTAACCGGAAAGGGGGCTTCTGTTAACAGCTTATTTCGGTATGAAATCACAGCAATCCAGGTAACCTTATCTATTCGCGCTTTCAAGCATACACATTTTATCAAATGTATCAGAATTAATTCAATTTAATGCAAGATAATGTTAATCTTTCATCTACCGAATATTTATCTTGAAAAAGACAAAGAAAGACATTTGCAGAATATTCACCATAAAATACTGTCAATCTAAAATATAATGAAAATTCCTTTTTCAGGTATTGAAAGGTTCTATCAATGCAAACGGAATTCAATACGTTTACACAGATACATCATCATGTGGCATCACATTGGATCAGGGGCGATACATGCTTACAGGTACACCTCTGCTTCTCACAGTAAATCTAAACTTACCATAAAAACCAGACAATTCTTATTTCTTTTGTTTTAATATTTCATTTATTAGAGGTACTTGTTAGGCAAAGCATATCAATATACTGTGAGGGAAATGATTATCTGATCCCCTGCTGATTTTGTAAGTTTGTCTGCTTACAAAGAAATGAAGGGTCTATAAGTTTTATGGTAGGTTCATTTTAACTGATAGAGACAGAATTTAAGAAAATCTGGGGATTTTTTATATAAAGGTTATAAATTGATTTGCATTTCAGTCAGTGAAATAAGAATTTGAACCCGAGCAAAACATACCTTTGTACTTGGTGGAGAAACCCATGTTGGCAAGCACAGAGTTAAAACATTTCTGATAGTTGGTCACCAGGGGCCAGTTGTTCCAAGGTAAGCTGATCGGATTTTGGTTATCGAATTGGATCAAATCTTGAAAATGAGTTGTTCAAAAGGGAAAGAAGGAATCTGAAATCAGATTAGATCAGGGAATCCAATCCTAGTTTTAATCTGGATCAAACCTTCAGTTTGTGTTGTTCAAAACTTGTCAGTGGGATTTGGATAACTTTGATCCAAAAAAAACAGGATTATCCTGATCCCAACAGGGGGTAGGATTTCAAGGTGGATTTCAGGAAGAAAATGTAGTAAAACTTTAAAATTGGTCAATTAATACATTTGTATCATTTAGTATATATACTTTTATTTATATTTTGCACTTGACTTGTGTAACCGTTGTAACAGTGATAAAGTAGACATAGGCTAACAATTAAGCTATTCAGTATAGTAAAGTAAAAATAAAATAAAAATTATCGTGTCCCCATGAAATAATCCCCCAAACAGATTTCAATAAACAAAAATAATATATTCATTTTTCGGTCATTCATCACCGTATATTAATTTCAAAGAAACAATCATCAGAGATGAGCCTGTCAAAAATAATGTCTAACAATTGCATCCCTTACTATACGTCCAGTCAGTCCCTGATTCTGACAGACCACCAGAGGTTGGTCTGGTTCTTCAACAGGCTCAGGTGCATCACAAACATCATCACAGAGAGGGACATTGCGCCTGGTAGCGATGTTGTGCAGGACGATACACGCAAGTATTATGTTGCATGCTCCCTGTGGTTCCACTCGCAAGTAGTTAAGGCATGCAAAGCGTCTCTTCAGAACTCCATTTAAACGCTCAATTGCACATCTTGTTTTGCAATGAGCAGTGTTGAAGCGTGCCTGCGCAGGTGTGGTTGCTGCAAGAAAAGGAGTCATCAGCCATGGTAGGAGTGGATAGGCACTGTCTCCTAATATTATGCCATCCGGTCGGTTGGTTTGGAGCTCTCTGTATAAAGCACTCTCTCTCAGGATGCGTGCATCATGAACAGACCCAGGCCACTTCACGACACAGTTTGTGATGATGAGGTCAGCATCGCCCACAAGTTGGATGTTGATGCTGCGCCTCCCCTTTCGGTTGATGTACTCCCAATCCCTCTCATGAGGTGCTTGGATATGCACATGAGTGCAGTCAATAACCCCAATAGTATTGGGCATATTCCCCAAAAGAAAAAACTTGTGCTTGGTCTGGGCAATCTGGACATCCTTTGGAAGTGAAACAAACTGATTGACCAGGCTGGCCAATGCAATTGACACAGCTTTCACTACATCACTCACAGTTGATTTGTCCACTCCTATATTGTCACCAACAACTTGGTAGAAAGTCCCAGATGCATAGAAGCGCAGAGCAATGAGGACCTGTTCTTCCACAGACAGACTGTGGCTCCTTCGGGTTCTCCGTTGAAGTTTTGGCCTGACAAGGTCTGCAATGTACTCAATATCAGCATTCCCAAAGCGAAAGCGAGCATACAGTTCTTCAGTGGTGTATTGCTCCAGTGGTTGTGCACGCTCAACATACACCCTTTGACGGTATCCTCTTCCACCAACACGGTGGTAGCGATGGACAATACCTGCCATGTCAGTGCCTCTCTCTAAGTCCTCTGAGAAAGGCTGAATATAAGATGGCTGTCAAATACCCAAACACCAATTGGCTGACGTGCTGTGGCTTGTGTTCAATTAAATCAATCATGCCCAAGGCCTATGAATACTATGTTCACTACAACAGAAGCGGTGAAACCATGGACTCAAAAGGACCTAATTTCACTGTTGCAGAAACCCATGCACTGCTGGAGGGTGTTAAGTGCCATTATGCCTCAATAGTAGGAAGCTCTGTTGCAGGTGGAATGGTGACTAACAAAAGGAAGAAAGACATTTGGGTTGAAATCACCCAGAATGTAAATGCAATGGGGTCTGGCCAGAAGAGGACCTTGGAGCAAGTGAAATTTAGATGGAAGAATCTGAGGGCCAGAGCAACGAAGGACCTTGCTGAGGCAAAAAACACCCAAACAGGCAACAAACCCTTTAAGAAAGCTGAATACACAGATGTGGTTCTGGACATTATTGGAGGTGAGAACTCTAAAGCTCTGCATGGGATTCATGGTGTTGTAGGGGATGGTGAGCCTACAATTGTAGAGGAAAGTGAGCCAGTTCTTCCTAATGCAGAGGAAACATTCATTCTGGATCTCAGCCCTATTATTGAAGAACAACCTGGATCCTCACTGGTAGAGCCAGCAGTCACAGGAGCTCAGAAAAGAGGCTTGAAGCGTCCTTTGCCGAATAATAATGATGATGATGCCTATGAATCACTTCTTAAACGAGAAACTGAAAGAGCAGAAGCACAGATACTCCTGGCAGAGGAACAAATCAAGCTGACCAAACTGCAGCAAACCAAAGCGAAACTTCAGATCCGCCTCCTAAAAGCAGGGCTTGGAAATGCTGGTCTCTCCTCCTCAGATGAAGAAGAACCCTGAACATTCTTTATTTCGTTAACAATTGGATATTTAGCCATTTTATTTTTTAAAGATGTTTTCAAAATATCCACTACGTATTTGTTAATGTATATTTGTTTTTTATTTGTTGTGGTTCAGATGAGGGGTCATAAAAGTAATTATTTAATATAATTTAATTAAAGTTAAATTATGAATGGAAGTGGATGTTTATGTTATTTTTGTGTTTTGGCTCAAAATAAACACTTACAGTGACCCTATGTTGGCTCTTACTTCTACCTGTTCTTTACATAGCCCACATTGTGATATGTTGTCCCATTTAGAGCACTGTAATCCGGATTTGGTAATCTTGAAAACTGTGTATCTGGATCAGAGTGATCCAGTCCAATGTTGCTTTGAAAAACCGGCATAAAAGTAAGATGGATTACCTGATCCTGGATAGGAAAAAAGGGGATTACCAAATTCGGATAATTTTGATCCAGATTAAATGTTTTGAACAACTGGCCCCAGGTTTGCACATGTATCAGGATACATTTAGTCCACTCCTATGTAAATCTTTAAGGTTTCTTGGCTGTCTCTCAGTAAATTTGAGTTTAGCCTCCTTCACAGATGTTCAATAGGACTAGACTCAGCCCTTCAATGCGGTCATCCTGAGGCCGAAGCAGAAAAAAAGCCCTAAATCATAATGTTTCCTACACTCTCCAACACTCTTCTCTATAGATGATGTTCTTTGGGTCTTTCTTCTTTTCTCTCCCTCCAAAAACAGGAGTCAATTTTGGTCTCACTGCAAATTTCTCAAAAACCTTTTCTGAATCAGTTTGATGTTTATTGTCAAACTTTATACGGGCCAGGAGGTCCTTAGTGGGCAGGAGGACCTTGCGGATGCTTCAGGATTTCAATCTACTTTACCATACAAATTATAGACCTTTTATTTCTTTGTAACCAGGAAAACGTACAAAATCAGCAGGGGATCAGATATTAATTTTTCCTTACTGTAAATAATTATTTGGTGCGTAACTGGTCCCGCACTGTTGGTCATAGAGTCATGAATGCCGTGTCAAATCCACTGGCCTATTAAGGAGAGGCATACTGTTTTAAGTAATGTTCATCGGGCGGGTGAAGAAACTTGTTAGACATCTCAGAATGTTAAAGAGCTAATTGATGGTCACATTGAATTATCTAAGCATGCAGGAAATAAATAGGGTCAATCGAATGTGCAAGCCACACCCTAGCAACCAGATACGAGACGGATTTCAATAAAAAAAGCATGAGTGGATTATCACTGGATCTGGCAGGAAGTCTTTACATATTACCCAGGCAACTGTCTAGCCATTCCCTAGCAACCATTTAGAGCACCCTAGCAACAGTGTAAATATATAAATAATCTCTTTTTACTTCAGTGGTCAGAAGGCATTGCCCTGGTCCTAAATGCACCATAGGTTATTACAAAATTAGAGCACCATAGCAACCATACAAAAACATTAAGAAAATTTGGCTCTTTCTTATTTGTTTGACAAACCAGTTTGTATGTATCACAATGGTTAAGGTTTAGCCACGCCCTATAGCAACTATTTACAGCACCCCAGCAACAGTACAGCAATGCGAAGAAGCAATATCCCAAGTCAACAACATCTTGAGCACTTTTGAAACTGCACAGTGCCGACTAGTTGAAAATCATGCTCATTATAAATGATTTATCTATGTGGTTCATTCTTTTTAAAAATGAATGTATCCTAAAAATCTTTAATCAAAATCTGAAAAGGAACTTCTGCCCTCCTGTTGGTATTCGTCTCTGATATTGTTGTCAAAACATCCTCTTTACCTGTCAGTCTGCTGCAAGTTCTATTTCAAAATTAAAAACAACTGCATTTTTAGATCCACATCTTCATTGGAAAACACAAGCCAGGCCGTCTATTTTTCTCATTTGATTAATTTACTCACTGTGCATAATTTATGATATCAAAACTTGTCAAATGCTGAATTTGTCAAACAGATAAAAAATTCACCTCGAATTTCCCATTTCCAATTTCTTATTTTTATCTTTTTTTAAGGAAACCGGTTTAGAGATGGGATCAAGGTGATGATGTGTGGTCTTGTCAGGCAGTGGGATCTTCTCTCCTTAACAGAACAAGAAAACTTCTCACAAACGTATCAGATGGGCTGTAACTGCTCGGTAATGATAAACAGCATATAAAACCTTGCACAATTTTACTTTGGTATTAACAATTTTCTACCAAAATGGCATAGTTTCAAAAATTAGCCAACCTCTGCCGTGCAAGCCTCCATTAAAGAGATTATATTTTGCTTTATTAAAACAGAAAGTTCACCCAAAGATAACATTTCTGTCATCATTTAGAGGCTTTCAGTCTCTTAATTGTTATTTAAATCTCTTGGAGCAACATGAGGATGAAGAAAACATAATTGAATATGTATATTTAGTCTTGGTGAACTATTCCTTTATCAGTAGTCAAACACAAAACTCATGTCAATGTCAAACTGTACGTCGCCTCAATCTCATGTCAAACTGTCCTCTCCACAGATCTCTAGGTGTTCTGACACTCCATGTTGCCCCCAATCTAAGAATGAATGTAAGTGGAAAATCAACTCTCCTCAGTCTCGGGAGCACGCCTGTCTGAAGGACAGTAATGGCATCTGTAGCTGGTACAGGCCACGTTCAAAAGTTGATGTTGATGCAACGTGCAAACGAGAGATGCACGAATGAGCTAAAATGTCACCTGTATTCGCTGCTTCAAATAAATTATCCACCCTGTCACCAACTTTATCATTTTCTCTGATATAGATATCCGCACCCGACCTGCAAATTAGCGACTTATTGATGAAAAATGCATTTCAAACGAATTCATATTTTAAAGTTTGTATGCAAAATAAAAATGTTTCTATTGGATTGTATTATGAAAAGTAACCATGCTTTTTAAAAAAAGATATTAAAAATGAAAATGCATATTGCGCAACGTGTCTAAAAGCATGATATAAAAATGACAAAGTTAAAAAAATCATCACAATGTTTAATAAGCTGCTGATGTAAATCCCTTACATTAATATCTACATTTATGAATTCTATGGAAGACTTTACTGCTATATACATGCATTTAAGGAACACATTCTTTATCATACTGTTCACTTTGAGAATCATTTCGGCCTTTAGCTCAGGTATCTGTTGATGGCAGAGGAACATTTCTCAAATTCTTGCAAATTGTAACTCACACTATTAGTTAGGAAAGTGATATGCTGGGGTAAAAGATACACAACGTTTAATAATGCGAAAAATGGAATAATCTTATTTTTAATTAGAATAAACAGAATTACATAAGGTGCTGTGGGGTTGTATTACCACGTCGGATCATGACTACAATACAGGCAACAAGTTGACAAAATATATAAAAATATAAAAAATATAAATATATTTTGTACAGAATATATTTTATGTGAATTATCATTGATATTTTTTCTAGAACATCTGGGTGATCAGGAACAGGAAACTGTTAAACTATGACTTCCTTTTTCACGGGATATAAATACTTCCTGCTTTGTTATACTGTTCGGACGCATTTGCTGGCGCTCCGTGCTTTGCGTTTCTGCTTTTATGCTTTATCTTATTTAAACACTAGCAATTCAGTACAGTGCTCAGACTTAACAATTAGGCACTAATGCCAAAGTCTCTAGGAAATACTTTAAAGCGTTTGGAAAACTCAGCAACCGGGATTTTCTTAGGATAGTGATTAACCAGCTTACTGCAGTGCCGACCATTGAAATGCTCAAGGATAACTGCCCACACTCAAACTGATGTGAAAATGCCTTCTTTTTGGATCAACGACCTCCTGCTGCTCGGACTGTGACAAACTTCTATAAAAGATTGCTGTTCCCGAAACTAAGTTGCTTGCTATAGAGCTGTCCCTACAGGGACACACCGCTGAGCCTCGCCGTGGACCCTCTCAGCATTTAGCCGATGAGTTCTGTGAACCCAGTACTTCTCAACAGATTATAGTGAGATCAGACAAACCTGCAGTAAAAATGCAAACAATGGTAACTGAGGACTCAGCCCGTTGGCAGGAACCTAAAGGTGCTCGTTATATCAGACTGTCAAGAGTTTCACAAATTGCTGCATTAGCTTCATCTACCCCAGATGTGGCTTAGACTCGACTAGACAATGTTGGTATTCTACCACCTCCTGTAGATCTTGAGAATGAATATGGATGAAGAATCCCCAAATGTGTTCAGGCAAAAATAAATAGCTTTCATAGGCAAGATCATTGAAAAGGTTGTCTTCAACAGCTGACCAAATTCTTAAACTCAAATGGCTACCTTCACAATTATCAGTCTGGGTTCCGTCAGCATCAAATGATATTGGATTGAATTCTGATTCAGGCAAGATATCAGTTCTGTTATAACTAGATCTCAATGCTGCCTTTAACACAGTAGATCACGCCATACTCACACATAGGATGGAAAACTGGGAAGGTTTTTCTGAGTTGGTCCTTAAATGGTTCAGGTCAAACCCAAAAGGGAAGGTTACTATGTGAACATAGGCAACATCTGACTGGACACCCATGCCTTCTGGGTAAACACATACCTTTGACTTAAGAGGTTTAAAGACATAAAGGAAGGTATAAAAAGTCTGACCTTTGTTTCAGCAGTCATGTCAAAAACAAGAGTAAGATGTTTTGTCTCAAACCAACATTTAGAGAAATTAGTTCATGCTTTCATGGATGACTGCAAAGGACTCGTTACATGTCTTCCCAAAAAGACCATCAGGCAACTCATATAGAACGCTATTGCCAGGATTCTGACCAGAACCAAAAAATTTGAGCATATCACTCCAAACCTCAGGTCTCTACACTGGCTACCATTTACTTTTATATACATCTGGCTAAACGGTAAATAGGCTAATGTGTTTGGTTTCTATGGGTGTGGCTTGGTACATGCAAAGTAATAATACTCTAAGGCACGAGCTAAACTAACCAACCAACATGTCTCTACGATGTTCTGATCCAAAGATATACATCTGGCAAAAAGGGTTGCTAGACTAATGTGTTTGGTTATAATGGGGATAGCTTGGCATCTTCCAATTGATGATGCTCTAAGCTGTGAGTGAAACGAACCAACTCCCGTGTCTCTATGATGTTCTGATGCAGAGATAGATGTCTTATTATATGGTTGCTAAATTAACATGTTTTGTAGCTATGGGCGTGACTTGGCATCTACCAATTGATGCTCTAAGGTCTAAGCTATTAGTGAAACGAACAAACTCCTGTGTCTATACGATGTTCTGATGCAGAGATATAGGTTTTGCTAAACGGTTGCTATGCTAACCTGTTTTGTTGCTATGGGCGTGGCTTGGCATCTGCCAACTGATCGCTCCTGAACGATCATTTCTGATTTCTATATCTTTTCAAAAATATAAAAAAAAAACTTGTTTCTGTACACTGTAGTAGACTTTTTGAGACATGTTTTATTTCTCTTATGCTTTTTGTTGTCCTAATGTTTGACCAAATTGCTTCCATTGTTTAGCCAACTTGTAAGTCCCTTTGGATAAATCGTCTGCTAAGTGACTAAATGTAAATGATGATGAAACATTAAAATCAATAAGTATTAGGCAATATTTTACCCGAGTTTTCAGGCCGGCTTGACGAACATTCGGTGTGAATGGGCGTTCCGCCGTGAATACTTGGAAGTTAATGGCCACTCCTATGATTGGATAGCAGTTTGCGTAGTTGGAGCCTTCTGTGAATTTGGTTAGAGTTGTAACGTTTGGTTACGCATAAATGATATCCGTACCTGTCAGCATTTGACACCAGTGCTCGGGAAACGGACATAAGATCACCACTACCGCGAATCTCATATGTTACGTGAGTTTCCATGATAAATAAACAATGAGGAGACTCCTGGTAACTAATGGATATGAACCAGCACCCGAAATAATACCAAAACACTCCAGAACAGCCTCCATTATTTGCAACGGTGTATGCTGATGGCACAGCACTGCTTTTTAATTTTTAGGCTCTCCGCAATCCATCAGCGACCTCCGCCTTGTTCACAAAGGAATCCGTGGTAATGTTTTATCCACGTGAGCTGGAATCTCTATAAAAATGAACTTCAGCCACGCATTACTAATGTCGGAATCCGAAGGAAGGTTATCAGCAACTTTGATCTTCCACAACCAGGCACTGACTCCACATAATTTTGCGATCTTTAACGGCATGTTTATTGCTTGCTCTGTCTATGTGTAACTTCACTACTGTCATAAGCGAACTAGTGGGTGGGCCTAGAGAAGTAGTCTTTGATGACGTCATGGATAGGTGCGTTCCAGGATCTGGCGTTCGCTGAGCCTGGTGTCAACAACAGTCGTAATCTCAGTAACAAGGGCGATTTCATTTCTGACACTTGTTCGCGTGAATACGATTACCTCTTATATAACAAAAGCTGGGGTTAAAATTGTGTTTTTAATTAATGCACCCTTTAAATAAAGTGTACTTAGCTGTTTTCTATATATACTGCATTACTAGTCATCAAGTGCCACCTGCTGGACTCATGTTGGCTTTACTTCTTACAAATGATGCTTAACACGTCAGTAATGACCTCACTGAGTTTAACTTTTATTTCTCACAAAGAACACAGAATATGATTCTTGTCACATGTGTGTGCGTGTGTGGGTCCTGTTTGTACAATATTTGTTGACCCGTTCCCTCAGATTAGATTTGGTGAAAAACGTACAAAACTGGCAAGTGTCACACAGGAATGTTACAGAAGGTCTGCTTATTAGAACTGTCACTCTCATGTTATGTCAATAAATATATTTTGATGTATCTGGTTCTGTGAGGTAACCCAGTGGAGAGAAGTCATTCAACTACTGTGATCTATTCATTCATTCATTCATTCAAACCTGTTTGTTGAAGACGACATTGTGAATATTATCAATCATGCACTTTTCACTTTAAATGTCATTTTTATAATGTACTCGTATTCATCAGGTGAAGCTTCACTTATTTTATTTATTAACGTAGACTAGCATCACTAAACTCCTCCTCTCACATTGAGTTGTGGGTAATATCAGCCGTTTGATGTTCATGGATGTATGGAACATTTAGAATTTTCACCAGAAATGTTTCGACCATACAGGTTTCTTTAAGAATACTTGTAGTGAGCAAATGATATTTTTTATCCCCTCAGCCCACATTAGGACATTCTACTAAGAGAACACCTGCATAGCGAGAAAACTGATTCCATGACAAAGCAGTTGTGTAACTGATCATGTTCGGGCATCCAAAGACAGAAACACCTAGAAAACCAGAGGAGTGACATTCAGTAATGAATCAGTGTTAATGTGAATCATGTTTGCTGCAGAAAACTGTAATGTGACTTTATATGTGTAGTCCTAGATAACTGCTTCAGAGAAACTTAGATCTACTTCATTTAATTTTGCTTTGGCATTTTAATACATTATTATGTATATTTTATTTAATATTTGTGGGCAAATTTTATGTTTTAAAACTTCATATGATAGAAGTCTTAAAAGAACTATTCCCAACACTATGAAAGTTTGTCATGGATTTATTTGGATTGTTTTTAAAGGTTCTCACTTGTCTATTTACTGAGACAACTTCATGTTTATTTCCAGTGAAAAATATTTTCAGTCTACTGCATGTGGTGTTAAGATTAACATGCTAATATTCAATTTCAGAAATCAGCAAGCTGTTTGTTAGCAGCTCTTAATGATGTCTATTAAAAAACAAAACCTCTGACATCGGTGATGAAATCCTTTTCATTCTTTCTGTGTATGGCTTTAACCGCACAGGCGTCCAGACCTCCAAAGACCTCTGCACATGTGCCCACACACAGTTTGTACACAAGAAACAAGAACACATGCCATGTGCTTTCACATCAGATACGGTCATTACCCCAAGATCTGATTCAAACCAGAGGTGTGAGGAACATAAACTGCTTTGGCTCACATTCGTCATTTCAACTAGAATTCAGCATGGAGAAAGGGTTTGTGGTGTATATTTGGATCATTGCTGTGTACATGTACTTCTTTCTCCACTGCTATTTTACCTCTACACAAACGAATGCACCTCTACAGACTCTTCTGTCAAACTCCTGAAGTTTGTAAATGACACCACAGTCATTGAAGGATGCTCAGCTGGCTGTCTGGTGCAGTCAAAACAACCTAGAGCTGAATGCATTCAAGTCAGTGGAGATGAAAGTAGATTTCAGAAGTAACCCTCTATCATTTCCTCCCCTCACCATGTGGATTCATTCAGGTTCATGGGCTCCACCTTCTCTCATGGATAGGGAGTCCCAAATAGACTCCATTGTAAACAAGGCCCACCAGAAGTTACAGTTCCTCCATCAATTGAGGAAGTTCTACCTACCACAGGAGATATTGTCTCAGTTCTACTCATTTGTCAATGAATCTGTTTTGTGCACTTTAATAACTGTTTGGTATGGCTCGGCCACCAGATCAGACCTATGAAGACTACAAAGGACAGTTGGTAGTGCTGAGGAGATTATTGGTGCTCCTCTACCCACACTTCAGGACCTGTACGATTCCAGAGAGAAAATCAGGGAAAATTGCCAACAAAGCTCTTCTGATTCTGATAGGGCATATTACTATGTGTGCTCTGCGTTCGACTGGACAAGTTTGCTGATTTATTCTAGTATGTAAGAAGTAGGGCTGGGTGACATACCGATTCAAACAGAATACCTGTGTGTCTTTTTGTTATGATTTGAATTTTTAATATACCGCATTTCCGGTGAAATCATGAATCCATTGTGACTATGTAAAAAACATCAGACATCACATGCATGTAATAATGGTACGATTGTTACTATCTCGTTTTAAACTATTCATTTCTGGGTGGATAGCGGATTCTGTTACCATGACAGTATAAAAGGGCATTTTAAGTAAATCAACAGCACTATTTCCTCTCTCAATCAGTAGAAAATGTGGTGAAAAATACCGCCATGTACAGGAAAACCGGTATAAACCTGAAAAAAAACGTTATATACATTTTTGCTCATACCGCTTATACCACCCTGCTAAGAAGTTAAGGTTCTGATTGAGTGATTATAGACTTAAAACCATGACAAGTAAAGAGACATAATGAATGAGTCCAGAAAGCCAATTGTATTTGGCTCCTGTCGAGGTTTTTACTAAAAAAGGCACAATCCCAGGGAACTGAACTCATGACCTTTGTGTTGCTATCACCATTCTCTCCCAACATAATTAAATGATTATTACAGTTTTCTCAATCACTTTGGCTCATTTCTCGAATGAGACTTCACATTCAAACTGTAAGTTCAATAGTCACAACAGTTTGCTGGAACATCAAAACTCTATTTCGAATCTGCAAAATGTAATAGATGATTCAAAACATTTATTTTTCGCTTCAAAGGCTTGCTATTTTGTCAGATAATTGGCCAGTCCGATCAAAAAAGAAAGTGTTTTAATTAATGTGTGTGCCGTACTAATCAAAAGGTTTAGATTCTTTTTTACAATGGCAACATGGGAAATTTGTTGTCATATACAAATTTAATTTATGCTTTACTTTATTACACTGACTTTTTACTGTAATCCAATAACATGTTATAATGCTTACAGTAGGTAGGTAGATTTACTTGGAATAGTCAGTACTGTAGTACCCAGAAAAAATATTTATAGCATACATTTATTTGTCTTTGTGTAAGTATGGTATGTTAACTCAAAAATTTGCTATTTTCATTTCAACAGTAAATGTTTCATACATTACAGTAAACAGAATGTTACACGAAATGACATCTATGAAAATCTCCTTGAGTGGCAGGAGCACCTCCAACAGTGATTTCTGTACCTGTGATGTCTTCAAAAGCAGCATTCATACTATCTATCAGAGACATCTGATTTCCATGCTGAAAAAAATCCTTTCAGTGAGAAACTCTAGTGATGGCAAGCCCCATATGCAGTATATGCTTACAAATCTGCTTGATTGATTGTATTTAATATTTTACACCATTTGGCAGATAATTAGCTCTGACAATTTAGCGGACATTAAAATTCCAATGTCATAGAATATACATGCCGTATAGATTTTGATGACTGAATGGATCATTTATTTTTCACGTGATGGTTCACACGATAATAGAATGTTCAGAAGTTTTGAAGAGATTAACAGTTTCACTAAGAATCAACTAATCCGGTTTGATCAACAAGCGCTTTGTTTTAGTTAATATGCATATTGTTGAGAATTGATGAGTAGATTGATGGATGAATAGATAGATGAATATATAGATAGAACGATGAATAACTAGGAACAGAAAGGGAGTAAAGACGTTTATAAAGCGTGTGTGCAAAGGAGTTTATGTGATAGGATGACAAAGGGAGTCAAGAGATTTATATAGTTTGCGTGAGTTAGTGTGTGCTGCAAGCGAGTTTACGTGACTATGATAAAGGGTGTGAAGAGATTTATATAGTGTGCGTGAGTTAGTTTGTGCTGCAAGCGAGTTTACGTGACAATGATAAAGGGAGTGAAGAGATTTTTATATCTTGTGTGGCAGAGCAGTATGGGGAAAAGATTTTAAGAGAAAATTGTAGCAGACTACGCCACCCTGTTACCAGGGAAGTAGGAAGTTATCCACAAAGGTGTGCACACAAATTCTTCAGTATAAAGGTGGAGCACAAGACGTAGATATAAAAAATACAAAACTATATTATATACAATCAATAAAAGTCTCTTTGAAACATCACATCAACGCATTGACAACTTGGGCACATAATACACATTTGCATATTCACACAAAAACACACACAAAAGGAGCAAAGGTTACCAGGGACAGGTATGCTAATGACAGAGCTTGAGCTTCCAAGTAACACTTATTACATCACCAAGTCCACATGTCACACCACGCAAGACTACGCACTTGGCCCATAGAACACAAAAGAAACAGTGAATCAATACAAGCAATGGTTCAAATCAAATACACTGTATAAAAACAAAATGAAGAAATATAAACATTACTAAATTAGGAATGTAGAACGTAAATAAGCTAAATGAAACTAAACTCTCCACAGGATTGCAACAATTGGAGAAATCAACTGCTTCTCAGGAGGACAAAGAAATGGGCTAAGGCGCTCTAAATAAACTCCACATGAACTTGGATCAGAAATGTCAAGGAAAAAAATAAGAAACAAAACAAAAACAACAAGAGCCAGAGACAGCAGCCGCAGCAGCATGTAAACAGCGTCGTCAGGAAACGTTGAGTATACGCAGCAGCGTTGGGTAATATTGCATGTTATTAGCAGGGTCCGAAATGTTGCGCCAAAGGTTATGGTTACAACGACAATTGCTCCTAAAAATACCTAAGTTACTCTACAGTTTAACAAGAAAAGTTTACGATGTTCTTAACAAGAAAATCTTAAAAGTTTAGGATTTAGTTTAACAGTCTATGACTGACTAAATCTATTCTTTAGTCAGTCATAGATAAGTCCCTTCCATCTCGTAAGCGCTAACGTTACTGCAGCTACTTTAAGAAAAACGGTGACACGGATATGGCATCACCATGCCATAGCACAAGACCTAAGGAGGAGAACGTTAAAATCAGGCCAGTGCTAGTAAGCAATACAGACAATGAAAAACAAGAATAAATACAATACCATTGTATTTTAAGTGTACTTTAAAGCAATACACATTTAGTATTATCCCACTATATTATTTTGTTTATTGTTCAATAAAAAGCAACTACTTTTTTACTTTTATTTTTAATAGGTAAACCAAACCGAATCTCCACGTGCTCTCTTGAGAACCAGATAGAAAAACTTATGTGCACCCCTGACTATATTGCAAGCATATACTTAAATGTGGATTCCATGCCTGCAAAACTAGCATTGTAATTTAAGTACTAGTAACTAATCGATATTGAATTGAATCGAATTGAATCGAAAATCGAATCGAAACCATAAAAACAGGAATCGAATCGAATCGCCAATTTGGTCGCAAAACCCAGCCCTAGTGTTTATACTAGTACATATATCTTTATGAGGACCAGTTTGAGTTTTAGATCAGCAGAGTGAGGACTAGGAGAGAAAAGTGATGACATTTTGGCCGGTCCTCACTTTCTAAGACCCCTTTAAAGGGCTGTTTGATGGGTCAAGACCTGGTTTTAGGGTTTAGGTTACAATGAGGTTTAGGGTAAGGGTAAGGCTCAGGTACTCAGTTATGATGATTAGGGTTAGGGAAAGAAATTGCAATTTGTCAATGTATGTCCTCATAAAGATAGGTGTGCAAACATTTGTGTGTGTGAGTTAATGTTACAAAAAACAGAGTAGAGAGATTTATAGAAGGTGAGTGTGCTTATGTTTGAGAGTTTACAGTTTAAGTTTGAAAGTAAACATCATCAGCTGAACATTCTATCAATGTAAGTCTATGGGATGTTTGGGCAGTTTGAACAGCTTTTTGAGGAAAACCGTAAGTCTGGTCCTTTAAAACAGATATAGCATACTTCCTCAAATCAGTTTGAATATCTGTGCGAAGTTTGGTGACTGTAGTTTGAAAGCTATAGGAGGATTTAAAGTCAGAAATGGAGTCTAAGAAGAATAACAATAAGATTAGGTGCTTTGTACTTACTGATCTTGATGAGAATAAACAAATAAATATCGAAAAAGTTACAAATACATGCATAACAGTATGTGTTGCGGCTCAATGTTTCAGCAGGATATACAGATAATGTGCAGACCACAAATGAAAACAGGACAGAGCGCGCTTGCTTCAGTGGAATGGTGCGCCACATGTTTATTGACACTTAATCAGATAAACAGTTGTCAACCGATCATGCAAAGCAATATCACTGCACAACGAAAACACAACATGAACAGTGTGATGCCGGAAATAAACATATATTCAAATGAAACTCCTGAGATGTAAGACACTACAATATGATATGTAGATATACTCCAAACATGGCACTCATGCAGTCATGCTGGACGAATTCTATGCCACTAAAATAACATTCATCCCACCACTGCATTATGTTTGATCATATCAGAGGCAATTTTGTGAGATATACAGATTGTTAATCAAATGAATGATTATTAAGTCACAAAACCACCACAAATGTCTGGGTCACTATACTGCTTAAGATCTGACATTATTTTCAATCTATGATCATTACATTCCATTGATTGAGCTCCTCATATTTTTCAGGCACATACTATATATATTTTCCATTATTTGGCAAAGCATGCAGTATTAATCTTAAATGAACATGTTCCATGCAATATAAAGACATATTTCACACTGTAAACATTACATGTATTCATTTATTTAAATTCAAATTCAAAATCAAATTCAAATTGAAAACTATTTGAATTCCCATATAACATTTAGTTCAGTTAAAAAACACTCGTCAATAATTCAGATTTACAAAATTCAAATTAAGATTGTTGTGATATATTTCTGGCTCAATACCTAGACACCTATTCTAATTTTAATCTAAGCCATGACTAACTTTCATCTAACCTGTAGCACCATGCTCATATTTCATTTGGTGCAACAAGGTTATATTATGCTCATCTCAATATACCATGACATCCTACAGTGAATTAAAATATTACCAAACACAACAACACAACAACTGGCAACAATTTTATGGCATTAGGTGATTGTTTTTAATAGTCAAATATCTAATATGTCTAATTCTAGATTGAGTGAAATACTTAAGAATGGAAATCAAAAAACACAACGTTGCTTGGGATCGTGCATGGGATCGTAGCATGCAATGATGCATCACTGCTGAAGTAGTTGATTGGCCAACGTGTAGGATACAGATGCAAGAACAATTATTATTACAATTATTATTATGACAATTATTATATACAACAGATAGGTCCGGTCGAACTATTTATCAATTTCTGATTGGACGTATGGATATATTTGGGGGGGAGAGACAATGAACGAACAGTAATGAAAACTGAACGGTAGAAAACACAATTCGATGTCTTAACACTTTGTTAGTTGGTAATGGAACTGTTGTGTAAAAGCAATGTAACAAATATTCCGCGCAAAACGCTTTTTTATATAGAGCACAAATCTAGCCTAAAACCTGTTGTATTTTTATCGCAAGATAATGCCTACATTAAGCCAAGTTATTTGTGATCAACTTTCCAGCACCAGAGATTCGTTAGTTGACCCCCGCGTCAGAATCCGAAGATGAGGGAATTACATTGAAGTGTATCGGACGGCCATCTACGTTGAAAAGCAAAGCAAAGGGGGCACCTTGTGCCTCTTATGTCGACGTCAGGGGGAAATGACCTAACGAGACCGCGTTTACCGAAAGTTCTCTTTTTTTTTTATTTGATCAGTGATGGAAAAATCTGAAGGCAATCCGTAATTTTGACGGATTACAATAAAGATGATTTGTAATTGTTACCCATGAAATGATAACATTAACTTGAGATTTTGATTTTGTCCTTTATAACTCTCGTGCAGAACTCACAATGTACACATTTGGTCTTTGTTGTTGTAGTTTAATTAACTTGAAAGTATTTGTGCTCATTTACGTGTGTGTATGTATGTGTGTGTGGTCAAACTAGAAAAAAAAAAATCACAATTACTATCCAATATTGTTCAAATCAACAAACTATTTTCTACAACCAATTTAGCATCAGCTTCAGATAGTAAATCTTGAATGATATGTTTATAAATCTAAATTAAGTAAAGTCACATGTCAGCATTAAGCATGATCACATGTTACAATCAACAAACAAACATTTCTAAAGCAGTCTCCGTTTCACAAAAGCATATTTAACCTCGTTTAGCAGCTAAACATATATTACATGAATATTTAACAAGCTATACAACAAACAGCAAAACACAAGTGTATAACATTACCCGTTTAGTACGGTGGCCGAGACGTGCAAAAGAACATTACGAAGTGTGAAACACTTTTACGAAGCTCAAGACAAATTTACATTTTGGAAAAAATTTTACCTATCATAAAACACAATTACATGGGAAAAAATCTTTTACCAAGGACGAAACAAATTTACATTTTAGAAAACAAATTAACAAGACGCAAAACACTTTTACCAGTCCCGAAACAAATTTACAATGACAGATTCTTCAGGGAAAGGGAATGTACCACACACCGGAAGTGACGCGGTAAAAGGTGTTGTTGTTGGTGAGCGCGGTAAATTCGTGTTGTGGTTGTGGAGTAAATGGCGTAAATAAAGTTGATGGTGACCGAACATGGACTGCGGCCGAGGGATGTTCTGCCCGTTTTGTGGCAAACACATGAGCAGCTTAACGCGGTTTTGCTTTACGTGTGGTCGGTGTTTGGAATTTCTAAAGGACGCGGACCAGGCAGAAACACAGGGAACGTCTCGACAGCCGGACAGTGCTAAGCAAAGTAAGTTGTTATTTTTTATTTTTCAGTGTAGCAAAACGCTAGCTATCTGAGGCCATTTGAATATAAATCAGTAATGCTAATAATGATTTTTTGAGCAGCTTATAACTTTCTGTTTTGAAACGGAACTCTGTCCATTTCAGCAGAACAGCCATGCCCATCATACAAACAGTTCATGGAGTACAGAAACTCGAAGTCAAAAGAACGGCAGTCTTTTAACTATGGGCCAAAAGGAAGATTTAAGCCTAAAGAAAGAAAACACGTCCAGGTAAGTTGTACTGACCGTCCTATACAATTTTGCAATGCTCTATATGTATTTGTGTGTATGTGTATGTGTATATTTATTTTACCTATGTATACATTAATTATATATCTTTGTTATTTTACTAGATAAATGTAGGATTGATGGCGCCACATGAAACTGATGGAACCGATTTAAAACCTCTAAGAGGGAAAACACTCCCGTTATTTACAGACCCGGAGGTAGCAGCACCTGATCTACTGAAACAAGCTGTACAGAAAATGAGAACATTTAACAAGGACATGCACGAAGGACCTTACATCCTTTTGTATCCAGACTGCTCAGAGGTGGTCCATGTGCTAGGGTCAGAAAGGCCATTCAAATTGGCAGAATATAAAAAGGAAATAGGAAAGGCATATTCCAGGATCACTTTTTTCATTTGCCTAGAAAAACACTATAAAAGAGGTTAGTGGATCTCATGATTCAATATTTTTACAAATTTTGATACTCTGCTGGAGGATAGATAATGTTTGTTTGATTTATTTTTTTCAGTGGATGATACCTCAGACTCTGATTCTGAAATTGTCATCACAACAAGGAGCACAGCTGAATTCAACCGAGCTGACACTTTGGTACATCAGTTATTTCTATTTTTTTAATATTTATGTATATTTGTATTTATTTATTAGATGTACATTGGATTTTATGCATAAAATCTTTGTCCTGGTCAATAATTTAGTTGAAAAAGGTTTGTTTTGATTGTTTTGCAGTAACTATTATACAGTAACACAGAAAACCATTCAGCATTGATATATGCTGTATGTGGTAATGGAACAATGGAAGCTGTTAAAAATTGTTGATAATTTTATCTGTTTCCTCTCAGGTGTTTGAACCACAAAATCGAAGTACTCCCAAACTCAAACTGGAAGATGAAAGGTAGGTGTTGCACACTTGTACACAAAGGAACTTTCAGGCGTGCATGGGTTGAAATTATTTCTTTACTTCTTTACTGGAAATAATAATAATAACTCATATCTTATTGGGCTACAGGGCTTTCACTACCAGGTAAAGGGCAATTTAACAAGTTTTTCCATTTAACTCACAAAATTGTGATAAAACTACTAGCAGATATTTCACTACTTATTCACATACACATCATACATTTATATTGCTTTTTTGGAGATGTTTTACCACTTTTGTTCACCTGGAAATACAGCAAGACCGCACATAAGCTCAATGTTGCTACATGCTATCGGCTGTTTCTGTAACTGACTGAGGTGCCCCCTCGCTCCTTACCTAAAGGACCCACAGCTGCTTGTGTGAGCTTTACTTAATTCACCTGCAAGAGCTTATTGGTGTGTCCTAAAACATAACACAAGTTCTTGCAGATCAATAAACACAAATGACAAATTAACCAAACCATTAAAAAAAACATTTGAGAATGAAGTGGGGGGATGTAATGAGAGACAATGTTTTTTTTTTCTAGTGGTAATCAACAAATAGGAATCTTGGCTGTATCTTGGTGTATACATAATGTTTACATGATTTGACTGTAGGCCTGAAGGACACCTGCTGGTTTTAAGATGTCTAAAACCCCCACTCTAGCCCAAAACACCTTGGCCACTAGAAAAGACCCATTGTCTCTCATTTCATCCGTTTGACTCGCTGACGAAGGCTAGATGCCAAATTGCATGAGAGTACTTTTAAATAATCTATCTTTAAGTTGTTGATGTGATCAGAGAATTCGCTCTGATTAACTTGAAACAGAAAAAAACATATGTGTAATGTGATTTATAACATTTTTTTATAAATCTTTCTGTTTCCTCTACTACTACCTTTTACTCAAAACTACATTATAGCCTTTATCATGGAGCTAATCATTTTTATGTTTTATCATGTTTCAGAGATGCACCAGGACATTCATTAACAATTCAGCCAGGACAGGTAATAAGGCAGACTGGCACCAAGACATTTCTTGCTTTCAGTGTTGTTGTTTCAGACATTTTAATCTTTTTTTCAGATAGTAATATCTGATGCTGAGGATCTGGATCCACCTGAAAAAGAAATCTTGCTACAGGTAAATAAATAAAAAAATCATAATGACTGACATAATTTAAATTCATTTAACTGATTACATGGGGAGGACATTTTTGTTTGTAAGATGTTTTAACAAGGAAATGATAATTTCCCAACAGGAAATACACAGACCTGTATTCACCAAATGTTGAGCAAGAGGACGAAGAGCCGGTTGCTGTCAATGTGAAGAATTTCCAACAGACAGCAATGTAAAATGACAGATTTTGACTAGCACTCCTGTTTTTTCACTATACAATAGTTCTGATATATCTGGAATATCCACAAATTAAGTCACTTTTTCTGATTACAGGGAGGAGACGGACATTACATTACCTGACTTCGTAGCAAAGCTGTCACTTCCTATTGATCATAAAAGAGTCTGCCGGTTCAACATCTCAAGGGCTAATGTTTGGGATGGGGCAGTCAGAGGTTTCAAGCGTACAACATATTCTGAAACCTGTGACATGCTGGTCAAATTTACTGATGATACTGGTGTTCTGGAAGAGGGAATTGACACTGGTGGTCCAAGACGAGAGTTTTTAACTCTACTAATGAAACATCTAAAAGACCGGCCCATTTTTGACGGACCAGAAGGACATCGGTCTTCATCTTGGTCTACAATGCAAATGGTATGCATATGGGTTAGATGTGTACTATAGGATACTAATGGTTGGTTAATGATCATTGACCATATATATCACATGACAAATGCTTGTATTTTACAGTATATAATGCATTGTTTGTTTTAATTTTGCAATATGAATTCATTCACAGCTGTTAGGGAGGATGAATACTGCCTGGCAGGAAAGATGATTGCTGTGTCAGTTGTGCATGGAGGTCCAGGACCCCATTTCCTGTCGAGAGATCTTGTACATTATCTTGCAGGCCAGCCTTCATTCAAAGCACCAATTAATTTAATAACTGACGAAGAAATAGGGAAAGCTTTGAAAGAGGTGAGAATAGCATAAGGCTACGGTACGGTAGGGCAGAGTTTTACATAGTTCCTGCAGTGTTTTGAGACAGTTTACTTCCTATATCCAGTACAGAATTTGTTTCATTAATTTATTAGTTTTTTATGGTGTAAGATTACACTATGCTGTGTATGTATCTCATTAAAAAAATAGGCAAAGAGATACAGTGCTTATAGTTTTTGACTGGGGTGTTTATGCCCCTTTTCATGTGTTTTAGATTGAGAATGCTGCTGCATTGGATGCTTTGCACGAATGTATGATGAGACACAGCACAATGTTACAGACAGCAGGTTGTCTGAGACATGTGGCTACTGTGGAAGAAAAGAGAGAAATTGTTTCAGACTACCTCAAATGGTATATTATTGACCGCAACTCATCTGTAATTGACAGGTAAGATGATATTTGTAGTGATGAGATTTTCTTCTTTTTATGTATTTATATAAGAATTTTTAGTTTGAAATACCTCAGGGTCCCCATCTTTGGTTTATATGCATGCATGTACAGACCAAAAGTTTGGAAACATTACTATTTTTAATGTTTTTGAAAGAAGTTTCTTCTGCTCATCAAGCCTGCATTTATTTGATCAAAAATACAGAAAAAAATGTAATATTGTGATATATTATTACAATTTAAAATAATTGTTTTTAAATTTATTATACTTTAAATTATCATTTATTTCTGTGATTTGATAATATAAATAAAATTGAATTGAATTAAAGGGTTATATAGGTTATTATATAATATAAAAGCAGATATAATATAAAATCAGATATAAGAGTGTGCTGTTGTTGATGGGTGCGTACAGCATGAAGCTTCATACACGAGGAATCCAGGCTGGAATTATTCCAAAGGTGGTTCAACAGCATACTGAGAAAAGGGTTCATTAACTTATGTGAATGTGACATTTCATTTTTTTCTTTTTTTTCTTAATTTGGCTACAATTTCTAAAAAACTGTTTTAGCTTTGTCATTGATGTATTGTGCGTATACTGATGAGGGAAAAGATTAATATTACTATTTTAAATTGAATCTATTACACAACAAAGTTTTGAAAAAGTGCATGGGGCATGTAGACTTTGTAAGTGCTCAAGCTACTCAGCCTTCTGTGTCATTCCAGTCTTCTGGTTCTGTGTGTAATATTTAGTTTGTAACAATTAACTTTTAATGTGCAATGTGAAAATGGGTTTTTTTAAATCAGTTTTCAACACAACAATTCCCCCCGCCATTTGTTAAGGTGGATAGTAATTGTAGAGAAAAGAATATGTAATAGTTTTCTTTAAATATAAATTCAATTGCCACTACACAGCAGTGAAACAATGTTTGTGTTCACTCTGTAGATTCAGGGAGGGTCTTTCAACCCTGGAGTTTTTGACTGCACTACAGCAACACCCTACTTTGCTGGCATCTGCCCTGTGCCACTCTGAAAAGCAACTCACTGCTTTTGACCTTGAGATACTCTTCAAACCTGACCTCAGTCCTTCGGGGAGTAATCGGAGACTTAAAGAAAGTCAAACCATGGGCTACTGGGCAGACTATCTTCTTGATTGCGAAGGTTTGTTAGTTTATTTGTTTTTTTATAACTAGTTAAGAAAACACATGGCAATTAAAGCTGCAAGCAGCATTTATATCGGGGTTCAAGCATTTCCGACCTTTAAGCATATAAGCATCAAAAGACATTACGTTTTATTTAGCAATAATGTAACCACCTAAATCACAGAAGGAAAAGACCATTACAGACAGTTTACCATAGGAATTATATACTTTTCAAAGCTTTTTGAAAGTTATCGTGCCACCTATGGTCCGATCTCCATGAAATTTTGCATGCTTCTTTAGAATGTTATGTCTCAAGCTCTAAGTTTTCGTTTAGGACTTGTAGGCTTTTGAGTGTTTTGCCACACCCATTTTCTAAATGACCCTGTTATGGCTAACCAAATGGTAAAGGTCAACTTTTTTTTTGATAATTATTGATCTAGAGAGTCCAGAGAATTGTACTGCACTGGTTTGGTTGCGATTAGGCGAAAAAATCTAGGACTAGTTCGCGCAAGTAGGTTTTTAAGATGATAGCAAATTTTTGATGAGCAGTTTGATTGACAGCAATAGTTCTTGAGGAAGTTTTTCAGTATGAGGATATCTATCAAATGATATGCATCACGTGATTACAGAGCCGTAAAACTTATAATAATGAAAAACTCCACATAATAAAAATCAGTACAATAACAATAGGGTTTCAGCTCCCCGAGCTTGAAACACTAATTATGTATCTGAATTGTTTTTCTTTGCAGAAGGCCAGGCTGATGTGTCTGTGGAAGATGTTTTGATGTTTGCTACTGGGCTGTCTTCACTTCCCCCATCTGGCTTAGAACCACTGCCACAAATAGAGTTCCTGGATGACTCTCCGTTCCCAATGGCAAAAACATGTACAAACTCCTTGAAATTACCACTCCTAGACTCATACACTTTGTTTAAGTCACAAATGGACTTTGGAATTCAAAATAGTCCAGGATTTGGCTGTTTTTAAGCTAAATGATGGATGATCACTAGAGTTAAAACTCTGTGAAAATATTGTTGTTGTTAAAGGTTCACTTTAAAGTGCAGTTGCCAAAATTATTTTTATAATGTAACAGTATGTGAGCATGTTTTTTTTTCTCACCGTTAACATTTTGAAAAGGTTTTAGATTCGTGACTCTCAAACTGGGATCCCTTTGTGAATCACTGTTTTATTAAAGAAACAAGTAGTTCAAGAAGTTTTGTTTTCTATACTACAAAAAATTACTAAATACTTTATATACTCTTTTTGATTAATTTACTTCACACTTAAAAACAATTAAGCTCTGGGTGACAGATTCATAAAAGCAATCACCAAAGCAATATCTCAATAAGCACTGATGCTCATGACTCCCGTTGAAGTATCCGGCTTCTCTAAGGTCTGCAAATAACTCCATCCAGAACTGAGACCTATAGAAATGGATACAAATTGTAGTTATACTTTTAAGTATATACACATATGTTTGAATAATAAAATCAAAGGTTAGTCGTAATGAAATGTATGGTCTGCATCTTTTGGTCATTTTCTTTTCAGGAACAAATACTTTTCCTGGCGGGCTGTATTTGTTTTACATTTTGTATTGATCTTTATTGTGCTCATTTTTTGTTTTTCATTACTCGTTCCTGAGAAGGAAATCGAATGGCCAAAAGATGCACTCGAAAATTGTACTTCTGTTTAAGTACCTGCCACATCGTGCGGTAGCCAAATAGTTGTCCAGGTCCACGAAGTTCCAATCTGATGGCGTTACTCACGGAGTTTGGAGAGGAATAATCCTTTCTGCGGTACAACCCGGCTTCGTTCAGTTTACTTTTAAGAGTCCTCAAGCTGATGTTTACACCGTGTAGACTTGACATCATGTCCACGATTACAGCGTACGAGTGGCCCTCGTTAAAATATTGAACACATTGATGCAGTATGTCTGGTGGTTCCGTCTGGTCCGCGTCCTTTAGAAATTCCAAACACCGACCACACGTAAAGCAAAACCGCGTTAAGCTGCTCATGTGTTTGCCACAAAACGTTCAAAACATCCCTCGGCCGCAGTCCATGTTCGGTCACCATCAACTTTATTTACGCCATTTACTCCACAACCACAACACGAATTTACCGCGCTCACCAACAACAACACCTTTTACCGCGTCACTTCCGGTGTGTGGTACATTCCCTTTCCCTGAAGAATCTGTCATTGTAAATTTGTTTCGGGACTGGTAAAAGTGTTTTGCGTCTTGTTAATTTGTTTTCTAAAATGTAAATTTGTTTCGTCCTTGGTAAAAGATTTTTTCCCATGTAATTGTGTTTTATGATAGGTAAAAATGTTTTCCAAAATGTAAATTTGTCTCGAGCTTCGTAAAAGTGTTTCACACTTCGTAATGTTCTTTTGCACGTCTCGGCCACCGTAGTTTAGGACCTATGGTGTTAATCACAATTAGCACAAACTAGCATAAATAGCGATCTACATACCCACATATCAGAAACTATAAATACCCTTAAACAACATAAGAACAACTCACCACACTGGGAATATATAATATTAATTTATAGATTCATACTGGAATTGTAAACTTCAATATTAAAACACCATGGCTTTCTCTCTTAGCGTTTTCTTTCCGTAGATCCTCCCCCCATGCAGTCACAAGAGCCCACAGAATCAGCGACCTTAAAGGGACAGCACCCAACAGTAACTGCCTTTTTACTATTGCGTGTCATCAGAACGTGGCTGTGAATAGGGATGGGTATCGTTAAGGTTTTAACGGTATTACTACTTTTATCGATACCACTTATCGGTCCGGTACTTTAACGGTACTCTTATCGGTACTTTTTGTTGTGTTTTTTATGAAAGATAAAACTAAAGCTGGAGTTGTTTTCACTATTTAAAACATTCTTTACTGACATAACATATCTTAATGCAGGTAAAAGATGACTGATACCTGCCTATCATTCATAGAGAATTAAAATAAATGTGTGCCCAAGTTTGTTTGTGTTTATGTTTGTTGTTGTTTAATAGCAATAAAGAAATGGTATACCAATTATTTGTTGTGGCTGGAGATCTTCTCTTTTGTGATGATGTGTGTAGTGTAGCACATGCCTCTTGCAATGTACACACACACATAAAACGTTTATGTATTTCATCACTACAAATCAATTTTTAGGTAAGCTCTGCTTTATAATTTCTTAAGCATAATTTATTATTATTCATCCATTTTAAACGCAGTACTGTGAAAGCAATTTTAATGTTTAAGATTTATTTAGGCTACTGCAGATAAAAATACTCTAAAGATTTATATGAAGGCTATTTTTTAATGTGATGTGTGTTTATTAAATTATTACATACTAATTTAAAGAAACCTTATGCAATGTTTATGTCGGTGTTATTTAGGAAGAATGCTAGGCTAGCATACGTGGATGATGAACTAGTAGCTAGGCATTCAAAAACTTTGCATTTCTCTGTCTGCACATAATGCACTTTTGAAAGATGTTTTGCCAGATTGCTTGTGTTTCCGCTTTTATAAGCAAAAATGTTGTTGCAACGAGCAATGTCTGCATCCACTCGGGTGAAATGTAACCATACTTTAGACCGTTTGATTCTCTCCGCCATCGTCACTCTATTAAGCGCGAGCTTTCGTTTTGTGTGCGCGCGAGCTCTGTTTATTGTGGGACAGACGGACATTTCGCGTGCGAGATTGCGAATAACGAAAATGCAGTTAGATGTCTTAAATATTATCGCAAATTAGAAATGGTTGGTCAATTAAAATATGCTAGTTAACGTTTATTTATCAATAATAAATAGGAAATGTTGTTCTTAAATTCTCCAGGACCGACAGCAGAACCGTTAACGTCAGAGCTTATCGATACTTCGGTCTTTCATAATTTAGCCCCGAGACCGATAAAGTACCGAGTTTCGGTACCCATCCCTAGTCGTGAATGGAGTGAACGTGATTGTGAGCGACAGGAGGTAGGCTATGACGTATGTTTCATATTCATTAGCTTACTCTCAAATGCCTGCCTGGTCAGTTTTGAAAAAACGCGCATGTGGTTGCAGAGACCACAAATTATTTTATGTCTGACAACAGAAACATTTAATAAATAAACGAAAATTCTAAAATGAAAGTCTAGCACAACCTCTGCTCAGCTGTTGGTAGCAGAGACATTTGAAAAGCATCAACCCTACTGCAAGGACAGTAATGAGGATAAAGAAACATCAGATAAAATAATTGTATACATTTTCTTTCAACATCAGCCACTATATATGTGGAGGACAAAGATTTTTTTGAAAATATTAAATTGTCAATTCATGAAAATATTCTCTTATCTTAATTTGAATTTTGAGTTTTATAAATTGTCTTACTGAGAAAGCTTCAAATAGCTCCTGCAGCGATCGGTATCGGTCAATACAGCTTTCAGCAATCGAGGATCGGTGATCGGCCTCAAAAATCCTGATCGCAGCACCCCTATATAACATGGGTCTAAAGTTAACTTGTTGCCTTTATTGAAGTCATGATCAGACATGGTGGTACAGCCTCACAGCCCCTATGAAATACATTGATTCATAAAAAAATAAGATTATTCCACTTTAGCATGATTAAAATGATGTGTAACTTTAAGCCCAACACGTCACTTTCTCAACTAATAGTGTGAGTTACAATCTCCGAAAAAGCCGAGACCACATCAACAGCAATCAACAGATACATGAGCTACTGGCTGAAATGATTCTCAAAGTGAACAGTATGATGAAGAATGTGTTCCTTAAATGAAGAATATGTTCCTTAAACCAGTCTTCTTTTTGATTGCACTTATGCTCTTGTTGTACTTATGCTGTCCTAATTGCTTCCATTACCTACCCCACCTGTAAGTCGCTTTGGAAAAAAGCGTCTGCTAAATGACTAAATGTAAATGTAAATGCATGTTAAAAGCAGCAAAATCATAAATGTAGATTATAATAAAAGGGATTTACACTAGCAGCTTATTAAACATTGTGATGTTTTTTTAACATTGTCATCTTTCATATCATGTTTTCATAGACATGTTGCTCAATATGATTTTTTAATGAAGTCAAAGCTACAGAAAAATATACAGTTTTTACAAAACATATTTAGACTTCATTTTCCAATCATATAGAAACACATTTATTTTTGCATACAAAGGTGTTTTATTTGCAGTTGGAAACAATCAGTGGGGGATGAATAGGATCTTTACTCTCTCAGAGTTAAAACAGCAGTGTTATATTGATAAAGAAGCTGAATCAGTATTAGAAAGAACAACAATTCACAGCATCAACCAAATATCTTCATAAAGAATGAGAAATGCTGGTCTTTTAGGCTTTAAATGTTGCAACTTCATCTACTTTTGAAAATGGCCTGTAACAGCTACAGATGCCGTCAATGTCCTTCAAACAGACGTACTCCCGAGACTGAGGAGAGTTGATTTCCCACATACATTCATTCTTAGATCCGGGACAACATGGACGGCCAGAACATTTAGAGATCTGTGGAGAGGACAGTTTGACATTGACATGAGTTTTGTGTTTGACTGCTATTAAGGAATAGTTCACAAAGACCATACAGTTAATATTCAGTTATGTTTTCTTCATCCTCATTTTCCTCAAGAGATGCAGAGTAAAACTCAAAAACTGAAAGCCTAAGGTTCTTCATTCAAAAAAATATTGTGTAGACTGAACAAAAATAAATAAAGCAACAGTTTGCTCATCCTGCAAACTACATTGGATCAGACCGGTTACTCTTTTCTCTTAGATGAAATGTATTTTTAAGTAACACCAACTTAAACATTTGTTGCTCAATATTGAAATTATTAAATTGTTTCAACTTTTTTAAAATACTGAATTAATCTGAGACACTGGTTGGAATAACACTTTTTAATTTTAAATCTCAATTTAAATTCGGAATAACAATTGTGAGCAATAGCTGATTTTGACCATAGCATCTTCAATGAGATGCCTTTTGAGTTGTCTTACAAACTAGACTAAGCAAATGCTCTATCCTTCAGGACAATGGTAACCTCTTAAAACCACTAACATAACCAAAACCCTTTTAAATGCTAAAAAAACTGAATATTAAACATGATTATTTCTCATGCTGTTCTCATCTTGATAAAAATCCATGAAATAACACTGTATTTCTACAATAACTCTTATTATACTGTACCATGCAAAGCATGATGGGAAACGGAGATCCTCAGCAAAGCTATACTTTGATACAACAAGCATCAGTCATGTAACCTCAACAGTACTAGATTAAGTTAAATAATTGAACATAAACACATTTAGTTTTAAAGCTTTTCAAATACCTGACACATCGAGTTTGAACTTGTTTACGTATGTTACATGGTTTGGGAGAAGTCTTGAAATCCGGAATTCAATTGGTGTTAAAAAATTAAGTTATCTAGACAATTACTTTGAGCCACTGCAATTTAAATACTGTTGTTAACACATAAACACAGATTATTAGGTTCAAATTACACACAATATTAAGCGAAAGTAATTATCAAGCCTTGAATGGCAGAGGTTGACTAATTCTTGAAACTATGCCATTTTGGTAGAAAATTCTGAATATTAAAGTATAATTTTGTAAGGGTGCAATGCTGTATATCATTACCGTGCAGTTACAGCCCATTTCATATGGTCGGATGTAGTTTTCTTGTTGCTTTAAGTGGAGAAGATCCCATCGCTTGACAAGGTCACACAGCATCACCTCGATCCAACATTTAACCTGGCATCCTTTAAACAAAAAAGGTAATAAATATTTACATTCATATGCTTTGCCTCACAAGTACCACTAATAATAATAAAAAAATGAAGGCAATAAGAATAGTCAGGTTTTTTATGGTAAATTTAGATTAAATGTGAGACGAAGAGTCTTTAATTTGCTTTGCATTAACAGAACATTTCAATACCTGAAAAAGGAATTTTCATTACATTTTGTATTGGTATTATTTTATTGTGAATATTCTGCAAACTTGAAACTTGTGATACTCTTTCTTTATTATTTTTGAAGATAAATATTCTGTAGATGAAATACTAGCATTATCTTGCATTAACTGAATTGATTCAGATTATTTGAGATTCAAATGAAAAGCTTTCTCGCTCTTCTGAGAAATATAGACGCTTTAAAGTGCAAGTAGATTAGCTCACCTTGTTTATTTTGATATTCTGAAACAAGTCGTATTGATTCTTAACAGAACCCTTCTTTCCGGTTACGTCAGCTAAAATCCCTGACGGAAAATAAAGTGGCATAAATGTTAGAAATGCTGTTTTGTATAAACATCTACATGGGTATACAGCAATGTGGTGTTTTCACACACTCACTAATATATTGTTACATCTTCAACCTCCAGTTACAGATTCAACCGTACCAAACCCTCTTAGCCAACCTTCACTTCAGGAAATCTCGGACCACAGCTGCATCGGATCCCCTCTTTGTCGACGACTCTAATCACCCGGCCACAAGCTTCTGGTTTCAAAAGCACCTCAAAGCCATCCTGCTACAATCCGGCATCCCAGCAGACAACTTTTCCAGTCACTCCTTCCGCATAGGAACAGCCACCATATCTGCCCAAAAGGGTCTCTCTCAGCCGCAAATCCAAGCACTCGGCCACTGGTCATCGTAAGGTTTCAGAAGCTACATCCGAACAGACCTCTCACTCATCAGGGAAGCCCATCGAACCCTCATTTCCCATATCGTCTAAACAACTCCTCAGTCACCCAGCACAAGATCAAACCTCAACCACTTCAGCAGTATATTCCCCAGCAGGACAACCATCCATCGCAGCAATCACCTCAGTAATCACCGATGCTTCAATGTGAAGAAATGTTGCTCCAGACTGCATCCGCAGGGGCTAGCACTCGCATCTTGCGCTAGGCAGTGACAGACTCCATAGCTAAAGTTAGCATCGCCACAATAATAATTTAGAAGATTAAATTTAGAAGATTTAATTTAGTCAACCTCGACGAAGAAATCACCATCACGAAAACAGCATCGCCAAAGCTACCACCCCCGCAGGGGCCCATGCTTCCTGCCGTGCTCTGCCGCAGCAGTCACAATCACTATCCAATCCCTTCCAATCACCTCCCTGAAGCCAGCATCAACGCAGTGACCGCCCCCACAGGGGCCCGTGCTTCCTCCCGTGCTCTGCCACAGCTGTCACAGCCACTATCCAATCCCTCCAAATCACCTTCCCGAAGCCAGTATCGCCGCAGCGACCGCCCCCGCAGGGGCCCGTGCTTCCTCCCGTGTTCTACCCCAGCAGTCACAATCACTATCCAATCCCTTCCAATCACCTCCCTGAAGCCAGCATCAACGCAGTGACCGCCCCCACAGGGGCCCGTGCTTCCTCCCGTGCTCTGCCACAGCTGTCACAGCCACTATCCAATCCCTCCAAATCACCTTCCCGAAGCCAGTATCGCCGCAGCGACCGCCCCCGCAGGGGCCCGTGCTTCCTCCCGTGTTCTACCCCAGCAGTCACAATCACTATCCATCAATGCACCTCCCCGACCTCCTCACCGACCTCCCAGGAACCCTCATTTCGCCGTCTGAGCCTCAACAGTCCCCAGAAGAGTCTCTAGCCCAGCTTCCATCACATCAACCACATTCTCAAAAGGGCCCTCATCCTCTCGTCTCAACCCACTTCAGGCATTCGCTATGAAGCTAGTACTGCAGCAGCGACTTCCCCGCAGGGGCCCGTGCTTGCAACTCGTGCTCTGCATCAGCAGACACCACTCACCATGAAGCCATTATCGCAACAGCGACGGCCACCGCAGGGGCCCGTGCTTCCAACCAACACTCTGCACCAGCAGTCACAACCACCATCCAATAAACTTCCCGAAGCCATTATCCAATCTGCAGCGCAGTTACATCTCATCATGAACCCAGCATCGCAGCAGTAACCGCCCCCGCAGGGGCCCGTGCTTCCAACTTTTCATCTGCAGCGAAGTCACCTCTCGTCATGAAGCCAGTATCGCAGCAGCGACCGCCCCCACAGGGGCCAGAGCTTCCAACTCATGATCTGAAGCGCAGTCACCTCTTGTCATAAACCCAGTATCGCAGCAGTGACCGCCCCCGCTGGGGCCCCAGCTTCCAACTCATGATCTGCAGCGCAGTAACATCTCGTCATGAAGCCAGTATCGCAGCCATGACAGCCCCCACAGGGGCCCGAGCTTCCAACTCATGATCTGAAGCGCAGTCACCTCTCGTCATGAAGCCATTATCGCAGCAGCGACCGCCCCCGCAGGGGCCCGAGCTTCCAACTCATGATCAGCAGCGCAGTCACCTCTCGTCATGAAACCATTATCGCAGCAGCGACCGCCCCAGCAGGGGTCCGATCTTCCAACCCATGACCTGCAGCGCAGTCAGATCTCGTAACGAAGCCAGTATCGCGGCAGTAACCGCCCCCACAGGGTCCCAAGCTTCCAACTTCTGATCTGCAGCGCAGTCCCCTCTCGTAAGGAAGCAAGTATCGCAGCAGCGACCGCCCCCGCAGGGGCCCGTACGTCAAACTCGTGCGCTGCCATGCAGACTCTCGTCATGAAGCCAGTATCGCAGCAGTGAATGCCCCGAAGGGGCTCGAGCTTCCAACCTGTGCTCCGCAGCGCAGACACCACTCGCCATGAAGCAAGTATTGCAGCATCGAACGCCCCACAGGGGCCCGAGCTTCCAACCAGTGCTCTGAATCAGCAGATCAAGCAGAATCAAGCTCCATCATAAATAGACAAGCAGTCTTACCTGAAGCTTTTTGCAAGTTTAACATCCCTCCTCCACCCCAGCTCCTCTCATTTTCCTCTCAATTTCGCAGGACCCCCGGGGGGTTGTGTTCTGGGCTCGGGCCGGTTCCAAGCCCGGCGCACTAGCCCTAAACAGGGAAGAGTGCTTCGGGTTGGGATAGACCCGGTGAGCTTGGAGCCCACTCCTAGCACAGCAATCCAAATACGCATAACCTTCATATCCATTCTTTATCGATTCATCCTACAGCTTAGCTGCTTATCTGCGAGGGTGAACTTGTGAAGTGAATAATGGTATGCTAAGCATACATTTTGTTTTTTTATTATTAGTTTCTTACTTTTTCTTTTTTTTCTTGTATTCCAGTAAAAATGTCTAAACATTCTTGAATCAAGAAGCATTTTCTTGATGAGCAAACTGACCTTAGAAAATAACTTTTTTTTAGTCAAACATATGAAATTTCTGTGAATTTGTGCTTAAAACAAGCAAAAAAGCTGTCGCTATAAGAAAAAAAAAGAGAAAAAGCCTTGAAGACAATAGTGGACAGAATGAATGAGTAAAAAAGTGATAAACTCAATTATTTTGGTGAAACAATTTACACTCAAAAACACAGTACATTTTAAAGCTGTGAAATCAATCAAATATATCTGTTTAAAGTCAGTACATGAAAGTAAAAAAAACAAGTAAATCTGAGTAACTGTAATCTCTCAAAAAATACAATTAGTATATTAATAACTTGTATTTTTTCATTAAATAAAATAAAATTAAATACATTTTTGTTTTGGGTTTTGTTTTGCCTGTTGTATAGTCTTGTTTGTCTGTTATTAAATCCTTGTTTACCCCTACCATCTCGTTCTGCGTGCAATTAGGTTTTCCCACATGGTCTCTCATACCTCTCCTTTGGCTCAGTGGTGGAATCGAAGACTTTGACGACAGAGACCCGAGTTCGATTCCTGTCTCCAACAGATCCCCTGCTGTGTTGCGGCTTCTTCTGAAAGGGGTGTCAAATAGGCATAGCCTTTGTCTCTCACCAGCACACCAGAGAACTTCCCTGAAAATACGAAATATAATTCTTACAACTAGCAGAGTACAAATTCTGACACACTGTCCAAGGTATTTGAAAACATTGGGGTGGCTTACCCATAGAGAGTCTCTGGTCAATTCTACTGGCCCGAAATTTCTGATAAGCCAGTCAGCATCACAGATCATCTGTAACAATAGCCTATTTAGGTAGTTTAATGCAACAGATACACTTATATAGCTGACAGTAATCGTAAATCATTCTTACCTGAGTATTAACACTTCTTCATCTATTACATCAAAGGGCACGCCATCGTAAAGAGGAAACACCTGAATCGGACTTCAGCCTAAATATGCTTCTTGAACTCATCACAGACTAAAATGAAACCACCATTGCTAGGTCATCGGCCATTGCATATGCTCACTTAAATTCATCAGACCTCTGACAGCAATATGAACAGCACTCTATAATTTATAATCACAGTACAATAACAGCAGGAATACAAGGAATGACAGTAACATCATATATATTTTTAGTGCAGGAAAAAATTTAAATGATGCAACATATTTACTGAACACCATGGAGTGACGGTATTAATTTCTGGTAGGATTGACAGCGGAATAGACAGATAAATCACTAGGATTCACTTTAGCCCAGTTGTTAAATAAATCTCCATTGCAACTCAATTTAGCCTAATTTAAACAGCTTTCATGCATTCAGGGCTAAATTCAACCAGGATAACTGGAAAATCCTAGCTTAATCCCTTATCTTGGGTTTGTGCAATACCTGTCAGGTCTCGGGTCTGAACACTTGGTTCTGAGTATTGTTGAGCATGTGGCGCATTGTACTAACCACCGTGTGCTTGGTGTCTTCGTCTGACCCCGTTCCCTCGTTCCGCTATCAACTTATCGTTAGTGTTTCACTCTTCTCACCTGGTGTCACTTTGGGTTCTTTCGCTCCCCCCTTGGTTTCTCATCAAACTGATTTCCTCCCCTACTTTACCCCGGACTATTCTCAATCCTGTGTCTGTTTATTAATGTTGTTCAGTCAGAATCCCTCTGGCTTTTAGTTCTGGGGTTACCACTCCGGCTGTTATTGTACTTGCATGGTGCCTACTTTTTACACGTCAGCAGTTCCAGTCTACTCTTGCTTCTATGATCTTTGTGGTGAAGACTTACCTGTTGGGTGTAACAACCTCTGGAGGTTCTTCCAGCACTTTGTCTTGCCGTGAATCATCAATTATCCATCCTAGTGGAATTATGCTGAGTATCCTATCTTGCTGAGAATTATCAACTATCCTGCCTAGTGGAATTATGCTTTTTATCTTGTGTTGCTGAAAATCATCTTGTACCCTGCCTAGTGGGTTTACGGCTAGCATCCTGTCTTGTGGAGGGTTGTCCTGTATCATGTATTGTGGATTTATGCCAAGCTTCGACCCGACAGACTCTCACCGAGGCTCTGACCTCGAGGACCAGTGTGATTCGACTTTCACATGGTCGGTGCGGTTGGACTCATCAATGAACTCTTTCTGACTCTGTTTGAGGACACTTACCTACCCTGGGTTTCCTATATCCGAGTTTAATTCAGTTGTGTTGATTTGAGGAAGTCCTGAATATTCTTCCTTTTTGATTATTGTCCCTCACCTGGTCTTTACGGCCGTTCTTTCTGTGTTTTGCTAGTCCCTCTCTGAGGGTTTTCCGTTGGGTATTTTGGTTCTATGTGCCATCACAATAAAGACTCTGTTAAAACCTGTGCTTGACTCTGAGAATCCGTGACAATACCCATCTGGAGAAAATTGTATTTCAACATTACCTTGAGAAATATATTCACTGAGAATAATGGAGACATGTTCCATATTTATTTTTGCTGTATAAAATCCGAAAAGAAACACTTAACCAATTGTTACCAATAAATACCATAAACTGATAACAGTTGTATTACTTTTACATAGTAAACAAGCTCGTTCGTACGAAGAAGGAGAAGAGGTCGGCGTGGTTGGTCAAGTATCCTTTATTCCCAACTTTGAATACAAACATAAAGTAAAAGCAAATAATATGTAAATATGGCCTCCTGGCTCATAAAGAAATCACGGCATTCCTTTCACTCGCAACTGCACGTCTCGGCGTATCGCCCAGACTCTCTCTGTCCCATCTCTCCTCGTGCTGGCTTTTGTCCTCTTCCCGCCAATCACTGGAATTACAGACAGGTGTTTACAATTGGTCTTTGACCTACTTATCTCCCGGCGATTTCCTGTCTCTCTCTCTCTAGACTCCGTTAGGCCACGCCCCCCTTGCCACATACATATTTTTTTTTAAATGATTGTTTATTTTGGGATAATGTACTAAATAATATTCCCTCTGTTACAACCAGCTGCTGGTCATTATTTATCAGTAAGGAACTGTTTTGTTTTTGGCCTTCACTCTGATTAGCAGTTTATATGAGTTCTGTCTGTAACTTCTTGTGTAAGACTGACTTCATCTAATTCAACATACAGAATAATGTTATTAAAATTCTATGTGATTATGGCAACATGACTAATCTGTTTTTGTTTAGAATAAAATGAAATACTGTCTGATGCAAAACACACTGCTTCATTATAAAGTGTAAGAAGTTTGCACAAAAGGAAATACAAGCAAATCATTTAGTCAAAAGTGACGTTAGTGGGCAGGTACATTAAATAAAAAAATAGAAGTTAAAACGATTTGTTCCGAAACAAATAATATAAGAACAAATTATAAAAATTAAAAAACAGTGAAGAAGACATCTTCGTTCTGACCCAGGTGTTATTTTCAGAAGCACTTGCCAGGTGAGGCTATGTTGGACGGGTACATGAGCGCTGAGCGCCGGGTGATTGCATGGAGCTCATATTTCCTAAATTCTCCCAGCAAATTTGAAATCTAAACGAAAGTAGCGTCATGATCGCTTTCTCAAGTACACCTTCATGGATGTGAAGCTTCATTCAGAGGTAAACAATTGTGTATAATGTGTTGATAATGGGGCAAACAGTATAAAAACTTAAACTGTATGCTTTATGTAAACTGCACATTATGTAAAACTGCATCTATAACGAAGAACTCCACATATGCAGATGTCATAGCAAATAGAAGTAAATCCACACACCGTATTCTCTTATTCTGAAGTTCACTCCGCACTGCGAGTCCATGGATGGTCAGTTCTGGTGCTAGATTCTTAGTGGCTAAGCTGAGTTCTATACCTTTATAAAATACATTAACATTTATACATTTTGGCAGATGCTTATATCCGAAGCAACTTACATTGCATCTCCTGTGATCCAACCCACAATTTTGCAACGTGCAACAACTGCAACACGAGTCTGGAAGGGCATAATTGACAAGCGATTACCCACCCCAGGGTGCTTATCTGAAGTTTAAATCATTGGTGTACCCGTAAAAAAAATCTCATAATGTTTGGTTATGATGTATTTTTTTCGCCGGCTCAGCCGACAGCTGCCTCGAACTTCCGCTATAAAAACAGGTATGCGGCGAAAATAAACCATTGAGCGAAATACCAGAGTGAAGATTGCTGTGAACGACTTCTTATGTGGAGTAAATCTACGCATCCACGGTAAATTAGTACATCTAAACTAATACTTGAGCGTACATTATTTGCAGCCAACTGTCAAAGTTAGCATTACTTCTGTTAAACACAGCTCTTCCTTCATTTGGAGTCTGTAGGAAATGCTGCAATTTTACTGCAAGATTACAGCATGACATGGCATTATTCAAGGACTGGAAAAGAAAGGAGACACTAGTCTGGCTTATCGCCGCTATTTTTGATAAGTCCCGCCCAAGAGGTCATATGACTGACAGGTAAAGCAACCAATCTTTTTTTGTGCCGCGTCATGTTTAGAGGCGTGGAAATGTAACATGTAAAATGAAAGGTAACAGAAACAACAAAGATTATAAGATTATGACATGAACTTGGCATACTTTTAAGAATTGAGCATTTAGTCGATCGTGATGAACCGTTGTAAACACGACAACTTACTTCTTAGATCCGAAGGCTTTGTTGTTTCCAGGTGGATCGTTAAAGAACGCGACACGCACGTCTCCCGGAAATCCTGTGAAATTCAACCAATGAGATGATGATTTCGAACGTGCTGAAGTGTTTCCAGAAAAGTGTGCCATATGCATCAGACTTTGAGCCAACAGATCGTTGGCGTAACGTCTGAGGCTGAGACTAAGGAGACAGTTACCTGTCGAAAGGGTGCCAGTTCGTTCTGACGATCGGTAACAGTTGATCAATCAAACTTTTCCCAAAACCTGTCGGGAGAGGGGCCACAACATCACCGCCACTCAAAATGTGATCCAAACATTCTACTCTTTTTTGGGCTTTAGTAGGCAAATGCCTGGAATATTCTCCACAACAAAATGAATAAAATCCCGCTGTCGTTTTAGATTTCCCTACAATCGTAAATTTGGCGCTTAGTCCACGTCACAGCCTTCAGTCCGCCGTCTGTTCGCTGGTTGGACGGCTTTTATCGAGCCCGTTTATCATCTGGGAGATTGTCTGCTATATCAGACTGAGTACAGAAGTGCGCTGAAATTGCGCGGAAGTACGATATCTGACATAGTCAGGCTTGAGATGGTGCTCACCTCATTAATAAAAGGTGTCAAGCAAAGAGAAGTGTTCTGCATATTTGCAGATGAAACTAAAGACCTTAGCAAAAGGAGCACATTTCATTCGCAATTAACACTTGTAGGACAGTGGAACATGTGACAATTAATTAGAAATTTTTTTTGAAGTGGATGCCTCACTATGGACTAGCAAATTTGTTTATCGTGTTGATCCTCTATTATGGCACCTCACAGGTTTCAGACTGGTTACTTATTAGTAAACAGTCACTGTTATGGATTAGACACTTCAATCAATGAAAAAAATTTCATAGTAGTAATCTTTGACAGTATGTTTACATAAATCAAATAAGCTTGTGTAACCCTGGTGAAATAATTGTTCAAATTGTTTATATTATTGCTCGACTAGAATATTATGCCCATCTATATGAAGTACATTTTTTCATAAATAAATGTGTTTTCTGAAATTTGTTTAAGAAATGAGCAACAAGCAGTCGGAGCAGTGCATTTTAAGCTCCGCCCCTCTTGTTTTACAAATAGCGTTGCGTAGTTAGACGACAGACGCAGAGTGACAGAGAGACATGTTCTAATGTGAGGGTGTTAAAATGGAAAAATGTATTGCATAAACCGTGCAAACTGCATATCAACTGAGTGAATCGGATTGTCATTTCAAGATTTTGGATCATCAGGTGTTAATCGGGAAATCTAAAACTGATTTTATTGACTCGGCCGGACCGCATGGTGTATCGCATGTTCGCAGTGGCTGATGCCATTTTGGTTATACGTGCCTGTAAAGAAAAATAAGGAAAAGAGAGAGAACTTGAATAGACAGATAGGCCAGGTTTTTTTTCTATGTGGATATCCTTCTGAATTGGATTCTTTTGAATGATGGCGAGCCTCCCACCTTGACTCGGAAAGTAGAACGGACCTGGAGTAAAGGACAATTCTTATTTATCATTTTTATCCAGACAAGTAAGAGAATTCGTTCACAGAGACTGATATTTTTCTACTTTATGGGACTGAATGATTCGGGACCATAACTAAAGGTGTCAAGGAGTTCTTATTTGAAAAAAGGATTGTTTTATTTGAAACAAAATTTGGTATGGGAAACATACATTATTGATTTCATATATTTTTATTTGCGTTTACTTGATTACGGTGATTGTGATTGTAATAACTATTAGAGGGTGCACCCAAGGTATGTTTATATACATAGTTATTGTGTTTTTTCTGGTCATTGTTGTTATGCTTAAGTGAAAAGAATCACTAAAAATTCAAAGTAAAGAAACTTTCATGGTTAAACTTACATTCTGCCTCTGTCTATCACTCAACACCACAACCACCTCCTTTTGTTTACCTTGTAGCCTTCTGAAAATATTTTCTGGTCCTATGGTAAGTGAGTAAAGACCCGTTACAATTGTGGCGAGCCCAGCCAGGAGATGGTGCTGCTGCTGAGTATTGACTATTTTGCAAGTGAGTTTAACTCTTCGACTCTTAAAACACTACAATGGATATTGTTGAGGATGAGGGCATTTAAGTCCCAAACTCTGTGATTGTGAATGGCTTGACTAACACAGAGCAAGACGATGAGCTAATGGAGATTCTAAAAAAATATGGCTCCTTTGCCAGAACCCTAACCATTAGTGAAAAAATGTCAGAGTTTTATCAGACCACAATAATTGAATACAACAGTGGCCAAGCCTTACAATCTCTGGAACCCCAGTTGCCTTATAGGCACCAACTGTCCAGTGATCCAAGTATCACTTACCATGCGAGGGCATTGTCCAGCTTCTTTACGCAACAACTAGGAAATAGCGTCACTAAATCCTACCTGGAAGGGTTGAAAGAAATAGCCAAAGCGAGTGGAACAAACTTTGAAGCAGTATTGAGTCAGATGTTGTCACAGATGAGTGTAGAGCTCACACCAATGTCCAGTGATGTTGAACCTGGAGATGGAAACCCAAGTGAGCAGTTATCCCAAGTGTTTCCTAGCGAGAGCCATAGCATCACAATTGCTAAGCCAAGTCAGGTAGATGAACCACTGTCACAGCACACACCTATAAAATCAAATGCCCCACCTCTCTATACTTCTCAGCAAATGTACAATCCACCCGAAGTCCAGAAACTTATCGTTGAACATGTTTTGAGAAGTGGTGAAGTGGCTGCTCAAGGGCCTGTGCAAACACGGCTCAGGGTGTTCACCGGTAAATGTCCTGGACCTGGACATGAAGTTGATTACGATACTTGGCGCTCCAGTGTTGAGCTTATATTGAAGGACCCTGGCTTATCTGATTTGCATGTGTCCAGAAAGAAAGTGGACAGTCTTTTGCCACCTGCAGCAAATGTTATAAAGCATCTTAGTCCTGAGGCTCCATAATGAAGTGCTTTGAGAGGCTAGTCATGCACAACATCAAAAACAGCATCCCCAACACACTCGACCCGCTCCAGTTTGCATACCGCCCAAACCGCTCTACGGATGATGCAATTTCCTCCACCCTCCACCTGGCTCTTACCCACCTAGAAAATAAAGACTCATATGTTAGAATGCTGTTCATCGACTTCAGCTCAGCATTCAACACAATAATCCCACAACAACTCATCAATAAATTAAGCCTGCTGGGCCTCAACAATTCCCTTTGCAATTGGATCCTGGACTTTTTAACCGGAAGACCTCAGTCAGTCCGTGTCGGCCACAACACCTCGAGCACTACCACACTGAGCACCGGTGCCCCACAGGGCTGTGTCCTCAGCCCGCTGCTCTTCACGCTGCTGACCCACGACTGCACTGCCAAGTTCAGCTCCAACCACATCATCAAGTTTGCCGATGACACATCAGTGGTAGGTCTCATCAGCAACAACGATGAAACGCACTACAGAGAGGAAGTGGCACAGCTGGCTGAATGGTGTGGCGCAAACAACCTGTCCCTCAATGTGGAGAAGACAAAGGAGGTTGTGACGGACTTCAGGAGAAACCCCGTTGACCACCCCCCACTGACCATCGACACCTCGACTGTGGAGAGAGTCAGCAGCACTAAATTCCTGGGGGTGCACATCACAGAGGACCTCACCTGGACTACCAACACCAAGTCTGTCTCCAAGAAGGCACAACAGCGCCTACACTTTCTCCGCCGGCTGAAAAAAGCAAGCCTCCCTCCACCCATCCTCACCACCTTCTACAGGGGTACCATTGAGAGCGTGCTGACCAGCTGCATCACTGTCTGGTACGGAAACTGTTGTGCAGCAGACCGCAAGACCCTCCAGCGGACAGTGAACACCGCTGCAAAAATCATCGGTGCCCCTCTCCCCTCCATCCTGGATATTTTCCTTACACGATGCTCCAGCAAAGCAAAAAGTATCGTGGAGGACCCCACCCACCCCTCCCACAGTCTCTTCCAGCTCCTACCCTCAGGTAGACGGTACCGGAGTTTCAGAGCCCGCTCCGCCAGACTGCTCAACAGCTTTTTCCCCCAGGCTGTGAGAGCCCTGAACTCACATCACACCGCCCCTCTCTGAAACCCCTAACAACCCCCCCCCCCCCCACATACACCACGTCTCAGAAAAAAACTGTGAACTTTTATTTCTGTGCAATTCAGGTGAGCGGGCCTGCACAAGCCACCTGTAGCAACACACTCTCCTCTGCATGCACTAGACACTTTCACACACCATTGTGTGTCCATAATCCCACAAAAGACTGATTGTAATATATGACTGTAATGTATGTATGTTTACTGGCTCATGCACCACAAATCACCTTACACTGTTTCCCAGCCAGCTGCTTGAATGTCTCTCTCTTTGCACATGTACAGTATTTGAAGTCATTTGCACAGTTGTACAGTTTGTTTTTATTTATTTATTTTTTATCTCTTAGTTTATGTATAGGTAACCACTTTTATATATATCATATGTATAGTCAAAGCTGACAGTAGGTTAGTTGGGTATAGGTTTATACTGTTTTACTTCGTGTTGTATATCTGTATTTATGTAGCACCGTGGTCCTGTGAGGCACGACATCTCGTCCCGCTATATGTCCACACATGTAGTGGAATGACAATAAAGCTCAACTTGAACTTGAACTTGAACATCTTCGGCTTACCTTCAGTTGCTGGATTCAGCTTTTGGTGTTGTTGAGGACGGCGATGAACTTCTTGCAAGATTTTTGAATACTCTGCAAGACGCAGGCGAGAAACCATCTGCTTATCTTTATAGATTGCAGACAGCCTTGAGGATGACTATCAAGAGAGGTGGCATTCCTCCAGAAGAGGCAGACCGACACCTTCTCAAGCAGTTTTGCAGGGGCTGCTGGGATAATGATTTGATCACTGAACTGCAGCTCGAGCAAAAGCGCAACCGTCCTCCATCTTTTGCACACCTTCTGTTAATGTTACGTAGAGAAGAAGACAAACATACAGCGAAGGTGAATCGTATGAAACAACATCTTGGGTCTTCTAAGCAGAGAGCTCTGATGCATTCTAAAAGAAAGTGGGCCTCAGATGAATTCGAGCAAAAAGAAGTTTCAAAGATGGTTTCACTTGCCACTGAAACGCAGGAGCTCAAGAAACAGATAGCTAAGCTCCAAAGTCAGCTAGCCAATCTTGCAACCAAACCAAAGATCCAGAAGAAATCCACACTGCCAGAAGCAGTAGACAGACAGGACAAGAAGAGGGCGGGAACTGCTGGTATCGAGAGTATGACTACAGTTAATAGAAAGTCAACAGGAAGACCAAGACCATGGTACTGTTTCACCTGCGGTGAGGATGGCCACGTTGCATTTCCTGCTCATCTGAACCTGACCCCTTACTTGTCACCACAAAACGGAAACTCTTAAGGGAAAAGCAGCTCCTGTGGGATTCTCAGAAACCCATTCCCAACCCTGATTTAAACTTAAGCCAGCCCCTGTTGTGGGACAGACGGGGGCTGAATTGAAATCAGACCGTCCCACTACTCAACATGTGTAGTGAATTAAATGAGGAACAGAATTATTTAAACACTATTCTTCATCAAATATGTAAGAATTATCATGAGCTTTGATCCCAATTATAAGTAATATTTTCTCCACCACCCTTTGTAAGGGAAACAAATATCAATCCAAATTGGGATGAATTTAATTAATAATGATCAATTGTAATTATCTGGATGAAATTCATGATTTGGGGAAATCACTTAGCATTACGAGCAGGTAGCAAGAATCGGCATGTTTAGGGACTCCGGATTATGAGCATGAACTACAAACAACATCACGTGTGAAATAAAACAGGACTTTATTATCTAGACTAGACACATACTAATCTAACATACACACACATACAGTTAAGCATTAGAAGATGGTCGAAGTCGAAGCAGAGAGAAGAACAGAGCATGGATTATGGCAGTATATGATATTCAGAAGATCAATAGCATGAACTAAACATCAGTTTCTTCTTGTAAAGGACCTTTGTTAAAAGGATTAATGATGCCCTATGCATCCATTAATAAGACTAAGTTTGATACTTGCACGTCTTGCCCATCAAAGAAAGAAAGAGTCCTGATGCAGTTTGTTAAGGCTCCAGTTGATCTTGGCTGAAAGTGATCAGAGAGAACCAGTTTTATGCAGAGGATCTGTATCTGGAAAGACGAGGCCGCAGCCTGGCACAAACTTATGGGTTAAAGGTGAAGTCTTCTTCTAGTCCATCCTTTGGAGATGCAGAACGCAAAGAAGAGCACGACCAAGAGAGAAAAGGAAGCGCGAGGAAGAGAGGGAAAGAATCTTCTCGTTGTCTGTTTTAAACTGTAAGGATGTCACATCCTACAGACGTGACTGGTCCAATCAGGAGATGGCAACGTTGGAGGGAAAGTTAATTGTCTTTGTCTCTCAGATGGTGTTTTGCATGTGAGAGCTGATTGGATGTTCACTAAGAAGACTTCTAAGAGTTTGATAAAACTAATATGAAAAGAGTTACCAAAACACAACAAACATCAACATAAAAGACATCACAAATGTAGCTTATAGACACCAAACATGATCTAAATATCATCTTGGTTAAATCAGTTTCTACAAATCTAATAATTCCAGTATTTAAACACACATTCATGGATACTTTGGATTAATGTTTAAAACAGACATAAACATTAATACATGGAAATGTTATAAATTAATATATGTACATTTCCATATAAATGCATTTAGTTGTTTGTCTGTCCCCAAAGTGAGTAAAGAGAGTTCAGCTCCCTACATTCCATTAGGTCGTAAAATACTCTGTCTTGATGGATTGGTGTGAGTTGCTATGGTCACCAGAGATCTTGTTGACCCTTCGTGTAAGTTACAGATTGGGGGTAGTCCCCAAGCAACTAGGTCACCGGTGGGGTGAGGGGTGTTGCTGCAATATTTAAGAAATTGAATTAGTGAATTAGTCTGATCGGTCTCAGGTACTACACATGTCTCAACCAACTGTCAATTTTCTAGAAAAGCAGATGCTATCCTCCCAAAGGGTTTAGTTGGAGCCAGATGCATTGCAGAAATTAGCATACCTGGTGAAAAGTGTCATTGTTTATTGGGCACCGGTTCACAAGTAACTACTGTCCCCAAGTCATTTTATGAGCAGTACCTCACTGGATATCCCTTTCATTCCATTAATGATATCTTGGAAGTAGAAGGAGCCAACGGTCTTTCAGTTCCATATGAGGGGTACATAGAAGTAGACATCACCTTTCCTGAGGAATTTCTGGGGGTTAGTGCTCAGGTGCCAACGATAGCATTATTTGTCCCTAATGTGAAACCCCACAGTCAGTCTATGGTTTTAGTAGGCACAAACACCTTGGATGTTCTCTATGACCAGAGTTTGAAATCAAATTCCCTAACTTACCGACCATCTTCATTCGGTTATAGAGTGGTTCTGAGCACACTGGAGACAAGGCAGAGGCAAAACACAAGTGGTGTTCTTGGCTACATACGATTGAAAGGCAAGGTACCTGAGATCATGGCTGCACAACAAACTGTAGTTGTGGAAGGTTCCGTCACGGTACCCCTTGGGGTTGACAAGTGTGTGGTGGTGGAGCATCCATCTAACTCGTCTTTGCCTGGTGGGGTGCTTGTTAAACGATGCCTACTTACTCTTCCAAAAAACCCACCTTACCATTTACCAGTGGTGCTTAAAACGAAACTGACCATGATATAGCTCTCCCTCCTAGGTGTACAGTAGTGGAGCTCCAGGTGGTGAAATCTTTGCTCCCTCCATCAAACTCCCCTTCAGACGATGAGCATTTACCTGTAAAGAAACTTGATTTCACCCTAAATTTTGGTGACTCTCAAGTACCTCAAGAGTGGAAAGATCGTATCACTAAAAAACTCAGAGAAATGCCAGAGGTTTTCAGCCAGCACGACTTGGACTTTGGTCATACTCAAAAGGTGAAACATCGCATACAGTTGAATGATGAGACTTCATTTAAGCACAGAGCACGGCCAATCCACCCACAAGATGTTGAGGCCGATCTCCTTGACAGTGGAGTCATTCGAGAGTCCCAGTCGCCCTTCTCCTCGCCGATAGTGGTGGTGAGAAAGAAGAATGTAGATGTACGGCTGTGTATAGATTATCGAAAGCTAAACCTACAGACAGTGAAGGATGCTTATGCACTTCACAATCTTGAGGAGACTTTCTCAGCACTTACGAGATCCAGATGGTTTTCTGTGCTTGATTTAAAATCTGGATACTACCAGATAGGAGTTGAGGAGTCAGACAAACCCAAAACCGCCTTTGTCTGCCCATTGGGGTTTTGGGAGTTCAATCGTATGCCCCAAGGTGTGACCAATGCACCAAGTACTTTTCAAAGATTGATGGAGAAATGTATGGGAGACATCAATCTGAAAGAAGTACTGGTTTTTTGGATGACTTGATCATTTTCTCCGACACTCTAGAGGAGCATGAGAGACCTCTGTTGAGTTTTCTATCTCGGCTTAAAGAACACGGACTGAAACTGTCACTGGAGAAATGTAAATTCAGTCAAACCTCCGTTCGCTATCTAGGACATATTGTGTCAGAGCGCGGAGTGGAAACCGACCCAGAAAAGATACACGCCTTAAAAACCTGGCCGAGTCCGAGTAACCTTAAAGAACTGAGGTAATTTTTAGCTACTATCGCCGGTTTATAAAGGATTATTCAAAGGTCTTGAAGCCTATCAATGACCTTACCTCAGGTTATCCACCACTCAGGAAAGGTGGTAAAAAGACAGATAAGAAGGGTCCATACTACCATTCTAAGGAGCTCTTTGGGGACCGTTGGACTCTTCTTTGTGAAGAAGCTTTTCAGTCAGTTATCGAAAAGTTAACTACCGCACCAGTCTTGGGTTTTGCTGACCCCAAACTTCCCTGCTTCCTTCATACAGATGCCAGCACCAAGGGATTAGGAGCTGCATTGTATCAGAACCAAGTTGGACAGATGCGTGCTATTACATTTGCGAGTAGAGGGCTGTCACACAGTGACTCTAGGTATCCTGCTCACAAACTTGAGTTTCTTGCCCTTAAATGGGCAGTAACTGAAAAGTTTAGTGATTATCTTTATGGCGGCCATAATTCACTGTCGTCACCGATAGCAACCCTCTAACTCATCTTCTTACCACAGCCAGATTGGACGCTACTAGTTATCGTTGGCTTGCAGCCCTTTCCACTTTTTCATTTAAGTTGCAATACAGGGCAGGGAAGTTGAACATTGACGCTGATAGCCTTTCAAGGCGACCTCAAGAGCCGTTTCTAGAGAACCCCATGTCTCAAAAAGAACGTGAAAGGATTGACATGTTCATACAGCACCATCTTACCGAAACAGAAGATTCTGTCAGTGCGACAGACGAAGTTGTCCAAGCTATCTGTGAGAAGCACCTCGTTAGACAATCAGCTGATTTTGGGTCGGGCATTGCTCTTATAAACTCACTCTCACTCTGTTCTGACTCTGTGCCCGACTATGAGGGCAATTCTGATGGGTCATATGATCTGTCTCATCTTTCTGAAAACCTGGGTGACAAACAAAGAGCCTATCCAGTTCTTCGAGAGGTGATGTCACACTTGGAGGTGGGAGAAAGACCCCCACCTACAGTAAGGAGGGAACTTCCTGGTCTTCCGTACTTCTTAAAGGAGTGGAACCGCCTTTAGTTAAAGAATGGAGTACTTTACAGGAGGCGGAAAGATAAAGATTCCATTATTTACCAGCTAGTGCTCCTGGAGGAACTGAGATCATCTGTGATGAGCAGTTTACATGATATTATGGGTCACATGGGGATGGAGAGGACCTTGGATCTAGTCAGAGCCCGGCTCTTTTGGCCAAAGATGGCTGCTGACGTGGAACAGAAGATCAAGACATGTGGTCGTTGTATGCGGAGGAAGTCCCCACCTCAAAAAGCAGCACCCTTGGTCAACATCCAGACCACCAGACCACTACAGTTAGTCTGCATGGACTTTCTCTGCTTGGAACCAGACAGAAGCAACACAAGAGACATATTTGTGATCACAGAATTTTTCACCAAATATGCTCTGGCAGTCCCTACACCCAATCAAAAGGCAAGAACAATAGCAAAGTGTCTTTGGGAGAACTTCATTGTTCATTATGGATTTCCTGAGCGCCTTCATAGTGACCAGGTCCCTGATTTCGAGTCACGCACAATCAAAGAACTTTTTGAAATATCAGGCATCCAGAAAATCCGAACAACAACTTATCATCCAAGGGGACATCCAGTTGAACGCTTTAACAGCGTTCAACTCTGCTGGACATGCTGGGCACATTAGAAGAGAACGACAAAAGTCGGTGGAGAGATTTTGTCAAGCCGTTAGTTCATGCATATAACTGTACAAAACATGACGTCACAGGATTCACCCCCTATGAATTAATGTTCAGGCGTCAGCCCCGGCTGACTGTTGACCTTGCCTTTGGGTTGCCATATCAGGACACTCCGCAGGTATCCCATTCCGAATATGTCAAACATCTAAAGTCTCATCTGGAAGAAAGCTATTCGCTTGCCTCCCAAAGAGCCCTAAAGAGTGCTGAGAGAAACAAAACCAGGTTTGACAAGCTTGTGACAAACTCTTCCTTGGAAGTCAATGATCGTGTGTTGGTGAGAAATGTTCGGCTGCATGGTAAGCAAAAATAAGCAGACAAGTGGGAGTCCGAGGTGTATGTAGTAATAAAGCGAGCTGGCGACTTGCCTGTTTACACAGTCCTGAAACAAGGAAGGGTCCTCTTCGTACACTTCACAGGGACCTCTTGCTTCTGTGTGGATTCTTGCCAGCATTGAAAGTTTCAAGTCCTACCTTGACGAAACCTACTCCTAAACTTAGAACACGGAGGAGTCCTGGTATTGAACCATCTGATGATGACCGCTCTCTCTCTGATCAAGAGGATGAATATCCTGATGGTCCGTATGATCCCCTTCCAGTCATCGAAACAGTACAATTTTCTACAGTTCATGACATCTCTAGGTCAAAGGGAGCTTCGGAAGTTTCTATGGAAACAGACTTGATTAATCCAAAACTTTCAGATGGTAATACGGTGCAATCACATTCAGCGGACAACTCACCTGTGGATGCCCAAGGAGTCCCTGAAATGAGTAAAATAGCAAACCACAACCATATCGAATCAGAAGAGAACTTAACCGTTTTCAGAGATGAAGTAACAAACGTAGCTGGAATCCAGGATGCTCCTGTCGAAGTGAGAGACCAACAGCCAGAAATTGAGGAAGAGCAGCATTTGAATGTTCCGCTCAGACGCTCTAGTAGGCAGAGAGGTGAACTTGAAAGATTTGTCTACTTCCAGCGTGGAAACCCCTTGTCTTATGTTGTTCAGTCTTTGTTCCAGGGGTTAAGCACTGCCTTTGTGAATTCCCTTGATGGTGTTGAAGATTCAGGGGTCCCTTACAATTTACCTGATACCTCACCAAGTGTAGTGATTAATCATCCACCCAGAGCATGCAAAGGGGCTTGCATGATTTCAGGGGGGGAAAGTGTATCCCTGGTTAAATAATTGTTCAAATTGTTTATATTATTGCTCGACTAGAATATTATTCCCATCTACTGTATATGAAGTACATTTTTTCATAAATAAATGTGTTTTCTGAAATTTGTTTAAGAAATGAGCAACAAGCAGTCGGAGCAGTGCATTTTAAGCTCCGCCCCTCTTGTTTTACAAATAGCGTTGCGTAGTTAGACGACAGACGCAGAGTGACAGAGAGACATGTTCTAATGTGAGGGTGTTAAAATGGAAAAATGTAATGCATAAACCGTGCAAACTGCATATCAACTGAGTGAATCGGATTGTCATTTCAAGATTTTGGATCATCAGGTGTTAATGGGGAAATCTAAAACTGATTTTATTGACTCGGCCGGACCGCTTTGTATTTCGCATGTTCGCAGTGGCTGACGCCATTTTGGTTATACGTGCCTGTAAAGAAAAATAAGGAAAAGAGAGAGAACTTGAATGGACAGATAGGCCAGGTTTTTTTTCTATGTGGATATCCTTCTGAATTGGATTCTTTTGAATGATGCGAGCCTCCCACCTTGACTCGGAAAGTATAACGGACCTGGAGTAAAGGACAATTCTTATTTATCATTTTTATCCAGACAAGTAAGAGAATTCGTTCACAGAGACTGATTTTTTTCTACTTTATGGGACTGAATGATTCGGGACCATAACTAAAGGTGTCAAGGAGTTCTTATTTGAAAAAAGGATTGTTTTATTTGAAACAAAATTTGGTATGGGAAACATACATTATTGATTTCATATTTTTTTATTTGCGTTTACTTGATTACAGTGATTGTGATTGTAATAACTATTAGAGGGTGCACCCAAGGTATGTTTATATACATAGTTATTGTGTTTTTTCTGGTCATTGTTGTTATGCTTAAGTGAAAAGAATCACTAAAAATTCAAAGTAAAGAAACTTTCATGGTTAAACTTGCATTCTGCCTCTGTCTATCACTCAACACCCCAACCACCTCCTTTTGTTTACCTTGTAGTCTTCTGATAATATTGTCTGGTCCTTTAGTAAGTGAGTAAAGACCCGTTACACTTGCCTTGAAATTTACAGCTGATAAACAAACTTTTATTTACTAGGAACAATCATGAGGAGTCCTGCCAATCTGTAACCATGGAAGAGGAAACTATCTCCACTATTGGATTGGCATAATATAGACTGTATGTAGGTTGAGTCTATCCAAAATTACAATCATACAGTATAATATATTTTACATTAGATTATCTAGCCTGTTTGAGTACTTGCATTCATATATACGTACATATACAAGTGTACAAATTCTTCACCAAGTGCAGCAGATGGGTTTTTGATAGAATTTAAAGGCGGGTGTAATGCGGAGTTAAAAACAGAGAACCGTGTATTAGGGTCAAAATTATGTTTCTTTATGAAATACATGGCCTTTTGCCTAGCTTTCCTGCCAGCTCTTTGGAAGGAAGACAGAGAATCCTTCAGAATTTCATAAGAAAGTTGTAATTTTCTTTCCGCTTCTCTGCATGTTTGTCTCAGTGCGCAAATATTTTGGTTTCACCATGGTTCAGATTTTGGCTTTTGCTTGTAGGGCATTAGTGGTGCAGTTCTGTTTAAAATGTCTAGCCATGAAGTACAGTACTAAATAAACTAAATTGCTGCTCCACTTCTAAATCAGAAAACGTTGACTCAAGTAACAAGGGAGTACAGACTTTGCCGAAAAGTGAGGTAAAATCATTGCAAAGTTGAGACGAGTGAAACCCTGTTGGTTTGGTATCAGGAGTTTTACCCAGAGAAAACTGGGGTAATGATATGGTAAATGTAACAGGGAAATGGTCAGATATAAGAGATTCAATAACAGAGACATCAGTAATCCTAATGACAGTACTAATTCCAAATATACCCCAGATTATGTTTTAGATGTTTAGTCCATTGTACACAATTGAAAGACCATATGAAGGAATTATTTTGATAGCTGGTTGGAAGGACAACCAACATGAATGTAGTGGAGTAGGCGGGGCGAGACCATGGTTCGAGACCGGGGAGTAATTGTTAATGCGCGCCAGCTATGCGCGCACCGGTCTCGAATCACGTAGGAGATTGGGAGCATTTTAGAGAACTAGCGACCGGACCGTCGAAGAGAGAGGACCGGGCCCGAACATGTTTGTATTTGTATTTATGTTTTATTCGCTGGCCGTCGGTTCCCGCCTCCTTCCTTCCTTGTCTTTGAACTTTCTACAATGAATATTAAAGACCCCAATAGTAAAATACAATTAAATTTGCTGATAAAATCCCCCAATAATTATTAGAACTCATTAATAAATTCATTTGTTGAGCGTGGTGTGCGATAAAGTATAGCTAACATAACAGGCCCTGTTCAGTCTAATTGTATGAGTTGGAGTTCAAAGCTAAATGTTTTATTCATTACAACTGCTATGCCATCACCGCTGCCACTTGGCAGTGGGGAGTTGTAGAAAGAACATTCAGCAGGAACTAGGTTGAAGAAAGGACTTACGTCTCTTACCTTTGCTCAGGTTTCCGTTGAAAACATGAATTCCAACATATGACTGGTCATTAAGTCAAAAAGTCGAAAGTATAAATGTTTTGTTGACTAGTGAAGGAGTTTTTTAATATGTTTTATTACGTTTAAATGTTTATTCTTTATTACAGTTTTGATGAACATAATATGTGTGTGTTTTAATGAGAATGTTTAGGCAGAAAACTCTGAGGAGTTAAGGGCTGATTGGAATGTGTTTGCTACAGGATGTGGTATGTATGTGTGTGTGTGTGTAGCCTTGTGTACAAAGATTGGGGGAAGCAGCAGAAGGCAGATTGGTGCATCTAGGAATGTGAGTGCAGATAATGCAGATTGGGGCCTCTAGGAATGTGAGTGCAGACAATAAATTGAAGTGTCAAAGACCAAAGGTGAAACAAAGAAGTGCATGCACACACATATCATTATCTGAGTACTTAGCTATGCAGAATTTGTGTGTTGTGGGGTGTCATGTGATGTTTGAAGACAAAGGAGAACGAACTGATTGAATCAAGAGAGGGAGGCATTGCCTGAAGAAAGAAGATACACCCTCTCACATACACACTATAAATATGTTGTTAGAATGACACACTGGGTTGGTTCTTTGTAAGACACTGTGTCGAGACAACCCAGCGCGCTGTTTCTGATCAATAAACCTCAACATTTATTTGATATGCCTTTCTCCAATCTCCAACACGCAGGACGTTTTAAGTCCATCACTAGGGAGAATGTGTTGACAAGTGATGGCTGCGGGATTTCTGAGCTTTGTTCAGTACCCTCAGATTTTTCAATGTGTCGATGCCATTGATAAATGTTAGTTTAAACCGGAGTGCATTCCCTCGATGGAAGGCAACAGGGTGGAGCCCAAACTTCGTCCTTAAGAACATCTGGCCAAATTGTTTGTAAACACAAAATTTAGAAGTAGTCATGTGTATATGTGTGTGTACATATTAATGAACAGCTCTTTCTTTCAGGATTCCAAGGGAAAATTTTCCATGTTGTTTGGTTTGAAAGATGAACTTCATTGAAAAGCTGGCATCCTTGAACATGGCAAGTCTACATCTAATATTAAAAGCCTGGATTGTGACAAAGAATGTGTGTGTGTTTGTACACATGTTAATTTGTTTCTCTCTCTCTCTGTATATATACTGTACATATATATATTTGGGTAGTTAACAAATGAACCATACTAGTGACAGCAACAAATCTGAAAACAGACTGTAATTTTCTGAGGTGAAGTAATCCTGAGTAATCATGAGTCATTTATTTTACAGAATGTAAATGACAAGACTTCATGGTGAAATTCAGTACTTTTTTATTTTCTTGTTTGATTTATGGCTGCTTTACATTAATGTAAAACTCCATTGCGGTTGACAGTCTACTATTTTTATTTTCTTGTTTGAATAGTAGCTGTTTAACAAATGGAAGACAATTCAAAAATGTAATGTTCTATATAAAATATGCTGTGATAAATTAAAACACTTCCACAAATAATGTGTTATTGTTTGTGATGTACACATGATTAAAATGTTCTATAGATGTGTAAGTCAGAATGGACCGATTTTTGACCTTTTAGAAACTGTCAATTTTAGACACGGAAACCTTTATGCTCAACTCAACTCAACTTTATTTATATAGCGCTTTTTACAATTTTCATTGTTACAAAGCAGCTGTACATGAGACACATTGAATACAAGTAAAAAACTAAAGGCATATACCTGTAAAAACAAGAAAAAGGTGAAAACAACAAAGACAGACATACAAATGCTCCACACACACAATATGCAAACATACATACACACACACATTGACATAGACGCACACACACAGTGAAAGCACACATAGGCGATAAAGGAGAAAGAACCACAGGTCAAATATTAAACGGACTATAAATTCTTATATGCAATATTAATTATGTCTAATTTCTGAATTCTAAAGCAGCCCCCCCGGCCAGGCAGATAGTGCAAAACAATATGCAAACGGTGGTGAAGAACCCAAAACTCCCATCGAGAAAAAAACCTCAGGAGAACCCAGGCCCAACCAGGGGATTCCAGTTCCCCTCTGGCAAAAGCTGCTGCCTCTGCACAAGCTCAACAGTGCTTGCACAACAAGGCTAAATAAAAATAAAAAATGATGGATTTAAGATTATCATTAACAATCTAATAGCATTTGAAATGTTGTAGGAAAATCAAAGTTGTGGCGTCCTTTATCCAGCTCTATCCTCTCAGCTCTTGTCAGGTCGCCGCTTCCCATTCTCAGCTCTGCCATCAGGTCTGGGCATGAACTGCATCCTGCGGTAACCTTGCAACAAAGAGACAAGACTGGCTGAGAGTAGAGTACTGTTCTGCCCTCTTTGATGCAACAAGTACATCATTTGTTGTTGGATGTGTTCCTGGTTCCGGTTGATCTAAATAATGCAGCCTAAATCCTCTGAGGATTAATATTATGGAGGTGTAGTGTATGCAAGATTAAAAAGATGAGTCTTTAGTCTAGATTTAAACTGACAGAGTGTGTCTGCCTCCCGGACCGTGCAGGGAAGAATATTCCAAAGTTTAGGCGCTAGATAAGAAAAGGATCTACCACCTGCACTTGATTTTGAAATTCTAGGTATTACCAACTGACAGGTCGCCTGAGAGCGTAATGTACGTGGAGGTCTGTAATACAATAGAAATTCATTCAAATACTGCGGCGCTAGACCATGTAGGGCTTTATAGGTAATAAGCAAGATCTTAAAGTTAATGCGATGCTTTATAGGTAACCAGTGCAAGGTTGACAGAACCGGGGTTATATGCTCATACTTTTTTGTACGTGTAAGAACTCGAGCTGCCGCGTTTTGAACAAGTTGCAGTTTTTGTAATAGGAATGCAGGGCATCCACCTAGAAGTGCATTACAATAATCTAGTCTTGATGTCATGAATGCATGAATTAATTTCTCTGCATCTGACAGTGACAGCATATGACGTAGTTTAGATATATCCTTAAGATGGAAAAATGCAATTTTACAGGTGTTGGCGACATGGCTTTCAAATGACAGAGTACTATCGAATACAACGCCAAGATTCTTAGCTGATGACAAGGATTTTATGGAGCATCCGTCAATCGTTAAGCAGTATTCTTGGTATTCTATGCATAATTGCTTGCTTTACACGATGTTACACAATGGGGTGTGATTATATTAAACGCAGGCTTATATATACGCTTACAGTAAGCAGCTACACATCTAATGATAAACGTTCAGAAGAGGAACATTTTGGATGTCCAGGGACGAGCAGAAAAGACATGGAAACACAGCCAGGAGATGTCAAAGACTTCCGTTCAACTTTTATTTTGGAACTATTTTTCAACCGTGACGGGAAGTATCGGACTGATGTCTCTTCAATGGTCAGTAAACGTCCAAATATTTGTTGGGATATCTGTATGTATTTTTCCCTTCAAGCACAAGAAGACATGGAAAGAAACGATGAAAGTCTGAGCTTTCTCAGTGGTTAGAGCGTTGCATTAGCAAAGCCAAGGACTGACGTCTTTTCAACGGTCATTAAACATCCAGATGTTTGCTGTGAGCTGCTGAAAGCAGGCAGGGGGACGGAAATACAGCATGAGCACACTTTCCATCATCATAATATGCCTTCCCAACAAACATTTGAATGTTTAATGCCCGTTGAGACTTCAATCTGACACGTCCCGTCAGTTTCGGCCAGGAACAGGACGTTGCCGTGGGACCAATGTTTGCTGGAATGTATTCTGGACGTGTATTTTTTGCTGAAAACAACCCCATATGAATATTTCTAATTTTAAGGACCTTCTAACGGTGTGTTCAGACCAAACGCGAATGGCGCGAATAAATCGCGCTATTCGCGCGTAGTTGGACGCTTGAACATTTTAGTTTATTCGCTTCATTCGCGCGTCAAATTCGCTTCATTCGCGCGTCAAATTCACTTTATTGCAGACGCGAATTCGCGTCATGGGAGGGGCTTCTGCCAGCCAGCTCCACTCCCGTGTAGATAAATTGCTTAAATTGTGTAAAGACCGTTTTTGACAACTTGCCAGATTGTCCGACCTCCTCACTCACTTTCTTCCAAGCAAGATCCTTTTTATTTCAGTTTCGATTAAAGTAAGATGTATCGTACAGCTCCAGGTATCCACATAAAGCAACGGTGATTTTGTCCTCCATTGTTGTTTAGATTTCTGCCTCCCCTCGCAACATCATAATCACCTGACTGTTAGAGCAAGCTACTGATTGGTTAACGCGGCGCGAATTTTCGCCAAAGTTCAGATTTTTCAACTCGCGTGAATCACGCGAACGCTCAATTCGCGCGATTCGCGTCATTCGTGCAATTCACGTCATTCGCGCCATCTCATTCTCGCGATTCGCGCCGCAAGTAGGTCTATGCGTCTTTGGATTGACTTAACATGTTAATCACTCGCGCTTGACGCGCCATTCGCGTTTGGTCTGAACACACAGTAAGAAATTCAACACACTGGTCTTAAAAATCTTTGCTTGTAAGCCTTCATAGGAATCTATATACCACTTTGGAATATCTAACCAACCCGGGTCCAGAACAAATTCCTTTTCAGTTTTTAACACAACACAAGTTTGGAGCAAAAAAATACAACAAAAAAAACTAAACCAGAGCCTTAAATAAATGTATACTGTAAAAATGATTATCCTCTTCTTTTCCAGCATCACTTGGAGTCAGATTGTTGTTCGGTTAGTGATAACTGTCAAAGTGCATCTTATATTTGCCATGTTTATCAATTACACAGCCTTTAGTCAATGGTCACTGATGAAACTAAATGCGAGATGTCTGTTCAAACCCAGTCATGTTTTCTCTTTTCGCCATTTTTTGTGTCAACAGCAGCTAAACAAGCCCCAAATGCTCTTTTAAGAGCCTTTACCAGTGCGTTTTTGGCTTTGTAAGTATACATTTTGAGCATCAGATACCTTCTACTGTATTTGGGTTTACATCAGTTAAAGCAATTAAGCACAAACAAACGCAGAAACGCACTGCAAGCTGCACAGACGACAACGGAAGTGTTTCTGGGGGACCCCAAAAACTGATGCACCTGACTGTGACGCGATTCAAATTGACTGTTCAAATTTGTTAGTGGAGTCGTCAGCCACGTTTAAGGTAATTGCTTTATAACTTTGTTTTAATTTAGCGTAGGTCCGTAGGTTATTATTAGTCTGTCAATTTGAACAGTGTTACAAAAGAAAGTTTAAGGCTTTGCTTATGTTATGTTAGCTTAAGTTACTTCCAGGGACAGTCATTAGAAATTTTATCCGTTAACATTTAAATTGTTAATAATTAATTAGGGCTGATCTTTAAAGCAATCTCTTAGGGACTATTAACGCAAGTTAAATAACTTTGTCAATGGGTTAATGTAAGGGTGTAAAAAAGGTGCTGTTAAAGAGATGTATTTCAAAACAAACATTTCCTTATCTTTTAGCAGTCACATTGTTGCTCTTCCCCACGTCATTTGGCTTGATTGTTCTGGTTTAAAGCACCCTATCTGCAATACCCCTACAGTACAAGCTGTTGAACCCTTTAATCTTATTAACTCTTGTGTTAGCTTTTAAGGATTGGTCACTGCGGACTCATTTTACCTTATATATTTCTATTGATGCATTTACACGTGTTGAAACAAATACAAACAGAAACCTGCATTACATTAGTGAACTTAAAGGCATGTATTTTTTTTTACATCAGACTTGCACTGGTTGGGACTGTAGATTTGCAATGTGTTCCAAGACCAGAAAAAAGTGACAATATATGCATAAATAAATTAATATCGTTTGTGGATTCCTGCATTCCTAATGACTGGTTTCTCTTCTTCCTATTGTCAAAGGCAGACAGAGAGGTGGAGGCTGAAATGCCGCAAATACTGCAGGCAATATCCACTGCAGTATGCGGCTGTGAAAAAACTGGCCCCGTAGCGGCTTCCCCAGGTAACTGCTGAGTAATTACTCCAGGACCCGAGACGCCAGCAGGAACCAATGAGGCAGAGAGGAAAAATGGTGAGGAAAGATAGGCAACTGAGTGTGTAAACAAGGGTTATACCAACACTGATAAACATATATTTATATAATAGGCAAGGCTAAGACTTCGACTATAACTAAGGCAGGACTATATCCGGACCAAGAACTAGGACAATGCAGGCGAGAATGCAAATGACTGACACAAGACAGAGGAAAAGGGGAGACTAAATAGAGAATACTAACAAGAGGCAAGGAGCTGCAGGTGTGAGTAAATGGGTATCCACAGGTGCTAAATAATTAGGGAACGAGCTACAGGTGACAGAGTGAAACAGTGATGAAACACCCGCGCAAGGGAAGCGCCAATGGCACCGGGGTCATGACACCTATAGATCCAGGGATGGTCTTAAAGGAACATTCAGAGGCTTACATTGTTCATAAATATTTCTTAGAGTGCCAAACATATGATGTCATCCTGGATTTTCTTGAAACGAAACATAACATTTCCATGAGTCTGAGCACCTTGAAAAGAAAGCTAAAAAATGCAGGCCTAATAGCAAAACAGACTTTACTACCTTTGCAACTGTGCATGCAGCAAATATACATGAACTGAGAGGCTTGGGTCAGCTTTTATGTTACAAAGCCAAACATAACGGGAAAAATATCTCCTCACAGTTATAAGGGATGATGTAATGCATAACGTTCGCAGACTGAAGCCATCTGGTGTTCATCTTCGCCAGCCTGGTGCCCAGCTTGTCCGAAGATGATACTTTACAGCAGGACCAAACCAAGTGTGGCATGTTGATGGATATGATAAGCTTAAACCCTTTGATATTGCAACCAGTGGATGTATCGATGGATTTTCAAGAAAAATGATGCGGCTTTGCAGTGGCAGCTCTAATAATGACCCAGGAATAATTGCTCAATATTATGTGAAGTGTGTCTCTGACTTTGGGCTTCCAGTACAGACTGTGGAACTTTGGGCTTCCAGCACAGACTGTGGAACAGAAAATGGCACTATGGCAGCCATTCCCTGTGCATTAAGAGCATAGCATACAGATGACTTTGCAGGAGCTCAGAGTCACATGTATCCCAACTCCAAATCATTTTATCAAAAGTTGGTGGTCCTTTTACAGAAAGCAAAGGTACAAGTCTTTTAAGATCAATTCCAAGAAAACATATCATGCTAATTTGTTTATTGTGTTGTGTTGTCATGACAGATTGTCTGAGCACATTTGTAACACATTTTAGCTCAGTGTAATTCTTATTCTTCTATGTAATGCAAGTGTTGTTTTTGGATGCTATGAGGCTCTGGCCTGAATTTGTGCAATTTTATGTGCTTGAATTCAGCATTTGTTGTAAGTAAAACAATGTGTTTATTGTTATTTCCCCAATAGGACTCAGTCTTGAGAAAGAGACATATTTTCAATGGTAGCAATGAACATAAGTGCCTTCTAAGATATGTGTTCTTGGGCATCTTACAGAAAGACTTTGATGACTACAGAAAACTTTGGAATAACCACACCATCCGACCTGTTCGGCAGTCGCTTTGTGCTTCTGGTAAACCAGAAGCTATGCATTACCTGCCTCACAGGTCTGTTTCATCCATTAAATGATGACCATGTTCACAAGCTCAAAATGCCTTGTACAGTAGAAGAAGCAAACTTGTGACCATGCCTGTGAAATCGAGGCTCATGTCTCAATCTCATTATGAGCGTCTACATTCTATTTTCACCATTCATTTCCACTTGATATCTTTGACCTTACACAGTCAGTATTAAAAATATAAAAATTTATTTTAAAAGAATGTTCTTCGTGATGACATTTTTTTCACAGGCAGGGTCACAACAATGACAACATTTATAAAACAGATGTTGTCAACATTGAAGGGCTCTTAGTCAACCTTTAGCTAATTATATTCCTGTCATGATCCCGTTCTTGTCTTGGTGTTGTCTGGCAATGGAGGTGTGTCATGTTTGTTATAGAATGGTCAGACCACCAACACGACTCAGCGGGGCCGGATCCTCTCAGAGCCGCTCTCCAGCAACAGGGCATCATGCTTGGACAGCAGGTGGCCCGTCTCACCGTCGCCGCCCAGGAGATAGATACTCTTCGTGGCCAGCTAGCGGCTTTCCGGCTTCAGGTCAACGAGCATCTAAGTTGAGCAGCCTACTCAGAGGAGCCTTCCTATTTGCCTCTCTGCGGGAATCATGGTGAACCGAAGCCTCACACCAACAGCCCTTCCCTCTACGATGGGGACCCCAATGCCTGCAGGGCTTTCCTCTCGCAGTTTGCCTTAGTTTTCGCTCTTCAACCGCGTCGATACTCTACAGAAGAGACAAGAGTGGCGTTCATCTTGACCTTATTGACAGGACGAGCTCGTGAGTGGGGAGTCGCAATATGGGAGGCTCAGGATCCCTGTTGTCGCTCGTTTCGGAGCTTCCGTGAGGACATGGCCAGCCTATTCGATAGGTCAGCACAGGGTGACGACGCTGCTGCGCAGCTCTCTCGCATCACTCATGGCAGAGGTATGATCACGGACTACTCCATTCGTTTTAAGACGTTAGCGGCCGCCTGCGATTGGAATGCAGGGGCTCTGGGTTTCCGCTTCCCTGATGGTCTTAATCCGCGCATCGCGGGCGAGATGGCCGCGCTGTAACCTTCCCGGGACCTGGAGGAGCTAATCAATGTCTGCCTAAGTATTGAGAGCAACATCAACGCACGTCGTCACCGACGTTCCCCGCCTCCCTCTTGGCGACACCGGGACATCAACCGGGAGGCCGGCCGGGATACCAGTCAGAGCGTCAGCCGAGACGCAACCTCTTCCAGTTCTTCCCACAACCCAGCTGCAGAGCCAATGCAGCTCGGGCATTCACGACTCTCTCCGAACCAGAAGCAAGAGCATCTTCTTCACGGCCTGTGCTTCTATTGCGGTAAAGCGGATCACACATTTCCACATCCTCTCCTACTTCCCTCACCCAGCTTCCAATCCATCTCTCCTTCGGACAAGCCATGCACTCCGGCTCTGCTCTTATTGACTCGGGGGCTGAGGGAAATTTCCTCGATGCCTCCACGGCACAGAGATGGAGGATCCCCACCGCCCCTCTCCGTCAAACCATCTCGGTCTGGACGATGGCGGGACGGCTGTCACCACCACTACTCACGTCACCCCTCACATAATCCTTTTTCTTTCTTGGAATCCTTGTGAGAGAATTAAGCTGTAGATCCTCGATTCCCCCAATAGCCCACTCATATTAGGGCACCCTAGGTTGTCACAGCATAATCCTCACATTGATTGGGTTAACACTTCTCTTCTTGCGTAGAGCCCTTTTTTCATGTTTCTCTTGTCTCTGTCCTGCTCCCTCATCTTCAGCAAGTCACGATCCACCTCTCTTCCTCCTCATCGCCCTTATAACTGCGCTATAGATCTCCTCCCTGGCACTTCTCCGCCCAAGGGTCGCCTGAATTCCCTTTCCGGTCCAGAAAGAGAGGCTAGGCACAAGTACATTCTCGAGTCATTGAAGTACCCCTTACCGTTAATGTCGTCTGCCTTCGAACTTTTACAGGGAGTCCGGATCTTTACCAAGCTTGACCTACGCAACGCCTATCATCTTGTTCGTATCCGCGAGGGGGAAGAGTGGAAGACGGCATTTAACACACCATCGGGATATTACGAGTATTTGGTACTCCATTTGGCTTGACCAATGCTCCTGCCGTCTTCCAGAGCCTCATTAATGATGTGTTGGGAGGCATGATTAATCGTTTTTTCTTCCTGTATATGGATAATATTCTAATGCCCCCCCCCTCTCTCCAGGAACATAACCAACACGTTAGAGAGGTTCTCCAGTGCCTTCTTGAGAATCAACTGTTTTTCAAGGCAGAGAAGTGCAACTTCCACTCTGATACGATTTCGTTCCTTGGCCATGTGATTTCCCCCCGAGGCATTGAACCGGACTGCTCCAAGATCAAGGCTGTTGCTGAATGGGCCACTCCCGACTCTAGTAAGGATTTGCAGCGGTACCTGGGGTTCGCCAATTTTTACAGGCGATTCATCCGGGAATTTGGCCAGGTGGCCACTCCGCTCACAGCATTGACCTCCACCGAGATCCCGTTTTCATGGAACTCTTACGCACAGGTAGCCTTTGATAAACCTTTAAGTCCTGATTTGTCTATGCACCTGTGCTCTGTTTTCCAGATTCCGAACGGCAATTTATTGTCGAGGTCGATGCTTCCGATGTCGGGGTAGGCGCAGCTTTGTTCCAGCGTGCCAGTCTTTATGAGAAGGTGCACCCTTGTGCTTTCTACTCACACCGCCTCAGCCCTGCTGAATGAAATAAAGATATCGCCTGAGGACCAATGTCGCGGCTGACCGTCACCGGTCATCTCCTCCTACCTACGTGTGCGGTCAACGGGTATGGCTTTCCACTAACGACCTGCCTCTCTGGGTGCCCTCTCGCAAGCTGGCCCCCAGGTTCATTGGGCAATTCCGTATAGCCAAGGTGGTTAATCCCGTGGCCTTACGGCTCAAGCTTCCTCCTACTCTTGGTCAAATTCATCCTGTGTTCCACGTATCCAGGGTCAAACCAGTGGTCACATCTCGTCTCAACCCCGCCAGTTCTATCAGAAAGACTCAGGAAACATAGAACGATAGATGATATTTATTAAACATAATATAATAGTTCTTTGGGCATAGGCCCCGTCCAATGAATGAATCATGGAATATGGTTCCGATGTTCCTGCCTGAAGATAAGGCAGGGGCGGAGCCTACCCCCGGACTGAGGACGGGACCCTGACCTGGTGGTGGTTGGGAGGATGGAGGTTTCACACATGCGATAGTTTCTGCGAACGAAAGAGAGGGTAAGTATCATCCTTATATACTACGTGCTGAGGGATGATAGGCTAACCGGTAATTAATTATGATGCGAGGAGTCTTCCTGATAGAACTTGCGCGAGAGCTTTCATTTCTATCAGAAAGACTCAGGAAACATAGAACGATAGATGATATTTATTAAACATAATATAATAGTTCTTTGGGCATAGGCCCCGTCCAATGAATGAATCATGGAATATGGTTCCGATGTTCCTGCCTGAAGATAAGGCAGGGGCGGAGCCTACCCCAAAAGTGAAAATAAACAAAATCAACCCACCGGATGATGTGTCTCCTTGCAGTTCCTAAAGGAGAAAGTAAGAGTCGGTTAGCCATGGTTAAAACATGAAGTAACATTATACCTGCCTTCTATTGATGGTGGGCACCGGCTAATAAGGCTTCTAGAGCCTTCAAATTCTCCAGATGCCTGATCGGGCTGAATGGGCTTGCATGAGCCAAAAATTTCCCCAACGTATTTCCGATGCCTGCTCGGCTGAATGGGCTCGCACAAGCCAAACATTTTCCCCAACGTATAAAATTTTCCCCAACATATTTCCAGAGCCTGCACAGGCTGAATGGCTTGAACGAGCCAACATTTTCCCCAACGTATAGAATTTTCCCCAACGTATTTCCAGAGCCTGCACAGGCTGAATGGCTTGAACGAGCCAACATTTTCCCCAACGTATAGAATTTTCCCCAACATATTTCCAGAGCCTGCACAGGCTGAATGGCTTGAACGAGCCAACATTTTCCCCAACATATTGAATTTTCCCCAACATATTTCCAGAGCCTGCACAGGCTGAATGGCTTGAACGAGCCAACATTTTCCCCAACGTATTGAATTTTCCCCAACGTGTTTCCGATGCCTGCTCGGGCTGAATGTGCTTGCACCAGCCAAAATTTCCCCAACTTATTTCCGATGCCTGCTCGGGCTAAATGTGCTTGCACCAGCCAAAATTTTCCCCAACTTATTTCCGATGCCTGCTCGGGCTGAATGTGCTTGCACCAGCCAAAATTTTCCCCAACGTATTTCCGATGCCTGCTCGGGCTGAATGTGCTTGCACCAGCCAAAATTTTCCCCAACTGATTTCCGGAAGCCTGCACGGCTGAAGGATTTGCATGAGCCAATGGTTTCCCCCAACTTAATTTCCAGGAGCCTGCACAGGCTGGATGGGCTAAAAAAACAAAAGGAAATCATAAAATAAACAACAACCATAAAACAACAGAGCCTGCATGGGCTGAATGGCTTGCATGAGCCGGAGAATTAACTCAAATCTTACAGAGGCTGATATGAGGCTTGCCCAAGCCGTGCAATAAGTAACCTATACTTATACCACCACCACCAGTAATTGCAAAGCAGTACCTTAAGTTCGCCTGCTGAGCAACCAGGATGGTTTTAGAATCTAGTCGTATATAGGATTCGAATTTAGAACGTGAAATAGTATTTTAATGCCTGTGCGTAGTGTTTCGGTCTTCGAATGTTTAAGGAAAATAGTAAGGTGATCCGGTGAGAAGGTAACATCTGAAAAGGTTAAGTCTCAAATGGTTCAAACTTCGGGAGTCATTTAGTAAATTCACCTGACGCATTAAGCCCTAGAAGGCAGTTAAACACGGCTTCTAGGAGAATAACCCTTGCGCAGCAAGTAAACCAGTTCCTTTAGAATGGGAAGCGATAGGAAGGCGTTAATCCATGATTTTGCGAATCTTTAGAATGACCTTTCAGTAGAAGCCGTATGAGGCAGTCGTATTTCAGATGGGGCTCTTTGTAGAACTACAAATGTGCGAAAATATACATTTAGAATACGTGCATACGGACTCATTGAATTGTAACAAATCCGAGAGTTGTCAAGGTTATGATTTGACCGCCCACTATTGTCGTAGGCTGGGCTTACGGGGTCATCACCATGGACAGCAACAGAACCTTGACTCGCGAGAGTTTCTGGGCAGAGTGAGGCAGAGTGTCGGTGAGAGCTGCATACTACACAGGTCAAAGTTTCCTGACCGCCGAAGTAACGCACCAGTACTCGGTGTCGATGATGGACCAGCCAGCCATGAGTTGAGCAATGAGACGAAGCAGATTTAGTGGAACTTGATCTATGATATTCAGGGCCGTCCCTAGCATTTTGGGGCTCTGAACTGATTACAAAATGAGGTCCCCCATGATCTAATGCAAACAACAAACTACATTTATTTATATATTTAGAAATTAGATATTATTTATTGGAATGATATACTCGGTGTATAAATACCATGCACTGTGCTGTGTTTTACCTTGCTGTGTTTTACCTTTCCTGTTTTTCAGGTTTTCCCCTGTAAAGCTGCTTTGAAACAATACACATTGTGAAAAGCGATATAAATAACTTGAATTGAATTTTACAAACCGTCACATTTTCCTGTAGCTCAGTGTTCAGAGCGTCGCTCCAGCAACGCCAACATCGTGGGTTCGAATCCAGGGAATACACACTTACCCTATTCTTGATCCTTTCTTTTCTCATCTTCTTTCCTCTTCTTTCTCTTCTCTGCACCAGACTCATAGTGCCGAATTTCCATTTTTTAATCTTAGCATAGTTTAAAGTTAACGCACATGATGAATGACACTGACATAAATAGCATGTAAATTCAATTTTCACGCACGGCAGAGGCTCTCTAGTGGCCAAGGAGGCCCCGTGCAACTGGCTATATCGCTTATAAGGTAGGGCCGGCACTGATGATATTCATAGAAAATGGAGCATACGTATCTCTGATAAAGGTCCGCCCATCGCTGCAAGATAAGTGTCCAATACTTCACGGCGCCCAGGGAAGTTGTGGCAGAGTATGTCTCTGTAAACTCCAAAAGCGTTTACAAACTCAGAAAATGATAGATTGGGTTGTAGCCTCGAATCTGAAGTTCTGACGAAAACCGCCACGTCACCACAGTCCGCCATTCAGTGTTGCCAGGTACGCGGTTTTCCCGCACAATTGGGCTATTTTTAGAATGCAATTGCGGGAAAAATTATGGAGCATAAATGTTTACTTATATTCTAAGGATAAATCTTAATTGATGAGTTTCTTAATGTATATTCACACTCCGAATGAATACCTGCCAACTCAAGGACCGGCCCGGTCTTAAAAGTGTGGGGAACGAGTCTGACAGGCAGGCTACAGTACATGGAGGGACGCGGGAGCTCAGCTCAACCAAAGAGGAAAAATTAGCGGTGGTATAACACACAGTACATCCGAATTATGTTATAACCAATGTTTCATCAGGTGAAAGTCACGTTGCACAAGATAGTTTCTGCGAACGAAAGAGAGGATAAGTACCATCCTTATATACTACGTCTCGTGGACGGAGCCCCGGCTTATATGGTCAGGAAGCTCCTTGACGTCCGCCGCCGTGGAAGGGGATTCCAGTATCTAGTGGACTGGGAGGGCTATAGCGCAGAGGAGAGATCTTGGGTTCCTTCTCGTGACGTGCTGGATCGATCTTTGGCCGTGGACTTCCACCGGAGACGAGGTGAGCCCCCTCCCTAAGCGCCTAGGGGCGCTGGTGGGGGAGGGGTACTGTCATGATCCCGTTCTTGTCTTGGTGTTGTCTTGCATGGGAGATGTGTTATGTTTGTTTGGTCGAGCACGTGCAATCCGTTGTTTAGTGGCTAGCACGCATTCAGTGTCTACGTGATTAACCCCGCCCTCGTGTTTCCCCAGTCAGGGCTTTTCCCCTCACCGGTGACTCATTTGTTATCATCAGGCACACCTGTAGCCCATTTCCCGTAATTACTCCTCACCTGCCATCTATCTCCTCTCCTTAGATTTCCCTTTATTACCCCTCTATTTTCCATCGTTCCGTGTCTGACCGTTGCGTGTTTTGCCAGCTCAGACTGCCAAAGTTTCAAGCGTGGGCTAGTCTGCCTGTGCCTTAGCCTTGACGGCTTCACAGTTTTCTCTTTGCCCTACCTTGTAACCCTTCCTGCTGCTCCTACTACAGATCCCGTTGGCGTCCCGGACTGCGATCTCCTGCTTCACCAGGCACCATCATCTCTCCTGGATAACACCTGCCACAGGGTGCGAAAGACTCTCTCACCTAGCGAGTTCCAGGTTGAGTCCACTCCACGGACCCAGGTCTCTGCAGCTTATTCCCCGTGACTCACAGGGGGTCGTTTGTGGTGCTTGAATTACTGGACTATTGTTTGTACTTTTACCCTCATTAAAACCCAGATTTACCCCGCACTTGAGTCCCTTCTTGTCTGCCATGACAATTCCTATACCTTTGGAGGTTCAAATGTGAAAAAAATGTATTTAACTCAATGATTTGATTTCTTACTGGCAGTTGGTTTAATGCAAGGGAGTGTGGATTTCCATTGTCAGAGGAAGTCCTAAGAGAGAACTTGAGGACGTTTTCCCAGCACAGCCTCTGTGGTGATGATAATCTCCATCTTGATTTTGAGAATGCACAAAGACTGGGTTAGTTGGTTCCACCAGTCAACTGGACAGATGCTGTTGATAATTAAACGATTTTAAAAAGTATGTGTGGACTCTAAAATAAACAGTTTCTGATTCTGCAAAACTTGTATTGGTTATCATTTTTGATTCGATTGGGTTGGGTAATAAAAAAATACATTCTGATTAATTGCGGGTGGTTGATATCATATGCAGTATTAACAAAATTTCTCAAAAATACAAATAGGTTTTAAATGCATTTTTAATCAGGCGCTAATAAGCAGTCATTTAAAAGAAATGCGCGCGTGGCGACGGTAGAGGACGGTCTATTTCTCAAAGCAGAATTTGAGGCAAACCAGATCCGGGAGAAATTTAAAAGGGTTTGTTAAGGGGTTGAATTAAAAACAAAACAAAAGGTAGGAAGGAAAAGGACCGTTTGGTAGGGTTTTAGCGAAGTGGTTTAACAAGGATGAATCAAGTGCTGGGTATGTAATCTGCAACGACTGTGAGGCACTTTCTGTATATGAAAGCCATAAGACTGTTACCTCTTACATGGTACAGCATGTGTGTGCTAAATCGAAAGATTAGATTTGTGTGAAATTTTAGCTTATAAGGGCATCATTAGTTATCATGCATGTGTTTCCCCTTCCTTTAATAAGTCATTTTGGAATCCACTGGGTAGGCTTGATGTGGTTTTTAAAAGGAACAGTCAATGCGGGAGATTTGTGAATGCCCAAAGGACTAAAAACCAAATGCATACATTGTAAAGTAGTTTATTATATTTTACATACAGGTTAATGAACACCTGTGATTTTGTAAACTATTAAAGATAAGTTTAACAGTCTTGACGTTTTGTGTTTAAGAACAAGAACCAAGAACAATATTATCTTTCCAAGAAGAATCACTTATCCAAATAAAACCTACATGGTTACCAAAAACGTAACTGTGTAATTATTATATTAGCCTACCATCTAAAATCGCATAAACATAAAGCTGAGTGGTTTATTCCACCAGAAATTGAGGGGAAACCCCACCCAATCATATCCAGCTACAGAGTGATGGCGACAGTCCAGTGGTGAATCGAGACCGCAGTCAAAAGGTCTAATCGACAACATCCAAACCCAGGTAATGCCCCCCCAGGTGGTCTCTTTGTGCCTTACCCTATGCGTTCTAAGGTGTTACAGTGGGGCCAATCTTCTCTCTAAGCACCCTGGGAGCAGAAGAACATTGAAGCTCATCCAGAGAAGATTTTGGTGGCCTAACATGCCGAAGGATGTCCAAGCGTACTCAGTATGTTCCCAGAACAAGTAATCCAGAACCCACCGTGAAAGCTTACTGCACTCTCTACCCATTCCCACACGCTGGTCTCACATATCATTGGACTTTGTTAACCTATTAAGATCTCAAGGTAACACAGTAATTCTGGTGGTGGACAGGTTTTCTAAGGTATGTCATCTCAAACCATTACCCAAGATTCCCACTGCAGGTCAGACACCGGCTCTACTAAAGCAGCATGTCTTTCGAATTCAAGGACCTTAGTTTACTTCTCAGTTCTGGAAGTCTTTTGGGTGCCTAATTGGGGTCTCCATCAATCTGTGTTCTAAGTTTTCCCCCAATCTAATGGGCTGAAAGAGAGGGTCAACCAAGAGATAGAATAGACTCTCCGATGCTTGGTCTCTAACAACCACGCTGCTTTGAGTTCTTATTTGGTCTGGCCTGTGTGCGCACAACACCTTACACCATTCATCTTTAAACATGTCTCCCTTTAATGCCAGTTTGGTTCCCCCCCCTGTTTCCCGAGCAGGACCCTGAAGTCCATCATCCGGTTGCCGCTCAGCTGGTACAGGGATGTCGACGGGCATGGCGGAGAGAAAGTGAAGCCCTGTTCAAATCTACTCGAGGACAGCTGAAATACGCAAACCAGCGCCGCTGAATTGGACCATCACTTAGACCAGGTCAGAGTGTGGCTGTTTACTAAGAATCTTCCACTGCTGATTCAGGAAGCTAGCCCCTCTTTTTATCAGGACCTTCAAAGACCTTTGAAAGGTCTATCCTCTGTCCTGCCGTTATCTCTTACCCAGATCCATGCATATTCATGCCACCTTTCACATCTCTCGTCTAAAGCCTGTTGTCTATTCTCCGCTGTCCCCAGCCAGGGAACCCCCCCAGCACCTCAGATCATTGATGGTCAACCAGTCTACACTGTGCGCCGTCTGCTGGACTCTCGCCAGGTTCGTCGGAAGATTCATTATCTGGGAGGGCAACGGTCAGTAGGAGCGGTCTTGGGTGCCAGCTTGCGATATTCTTGATCGAGATCTCATCAGGAACTTTTATCGCCTTGGACAACAATGCAGCTAGGGAAATGTCAGGAGCCGTTTCTAGAAGAGGGGCTCCTGTAAGGCTCTAGCATGTAATGACTCTGCTAACCATTAGTTGGTTTCACCACTTCTGAATTTTGATGCCTCTCCCGGCCTCTCGGTGGCCTCAGCTGATCGATTTCATTGTGTTAGTACTCAGGTTTATGTGCAACACCTGTGTTTGTGTCTATTAAAGCTTTACTCTTTTATTAGGTTGTGTTCAGTCTTTATAGGGGGTAGTTATGTTAACTAGTACTTTTTTAAATAAAGTAATCAGACCAGTAACTTGATTACTTTTAAAAGGCGTTATCAGTTATTTAATAACATTTCCAGAGTAACTTGCCCAACACTTCTAAAATATGACTCGTTCCAAAAATTATTATGAATCTCACTAATTTCAACCAAGGCCGTAACCAGGGTTTGAAAATTAGTGAGGTCCAAAGTAAGGTGTTAAGAATTGTGCTATAATAACACCCACAAATGCACTCCTAAACTTCAAAATAGACAGACATGTTGATGATTGCGAAAGTTTTTTTATTCAAAATAATGTTTTACATTTCACAGACGTGTGTGTGTGTGTGTGTGTGTGCGCGTGCGTGTGCGTGTACTACTCTTCATTCCTTTGCTCACTGAAATGACAAAATAAAAAAAGACAGATTCAGACTTCAGATCTCTATCCTCCTCTCTGTTGCTCTCCTCCATCTTGTTTCGATCTCTATCATCCTCTCTGTTGCTCTCCTCTGTCTCCTGATCTCTATCCTTCTCACTGTTGCTCTCCTCCATCTTGTTTTGATCTCTATCCTCCTCTCTGTTGCTCTCCTCTGTCTCCTGATCTCTATCCTTCTCACTGTTGCTCTCCTCCATCTTGTTTTGATCTCTATCCTCCTCTCTGTTGCTCTCCTCTGTCTCCTGATCTCTATCCTCCTCTCTGTTGCTCTCCTCTGTCTCCTGATCTCTATCCTCCTCTCTGTTGCTCTCCTCTTTGTTCTCATATCCATCTTCCTGATCTTTCAATTTAGGCTTTTTTTTAAGAAATACATCTAACGTATTTTGCCGGAACCTTTTTGCCATTCTACACTCTCTCTGTTCTGTCTGTTTTGGAGGATAAACATTGTTAAATTAGACCTTCTTTATTGCATCACAATGGTTTATGTAACAATACTGATTACTGTAATAGATTTCCATAATAAACATTGCTATATGGATAAGTAATAATAACTTTGTCTGTGCTCTAATGCAGTGATTGTCAACTGGTTAGGCCATTGAACCCACATTTTACCATGGACATTAAGCTGCGACCCTTTTTTTGTGGAAATTGACTAATATATATATATATATATATGTGTGCCATCTGAAAATTTCTTCTAGAGTGGTCATTTTTATCAAGCTCGTATATTTAAGTTCAGTCATTTATATATATATATATATATATATATATATATATATATATATATATATATATAAGTAGATAGATAGATAGATACACTGTATGAATATGAGGTACCGTATAAGTAACCTTAGGTAAGGTAGCAGTTCCAAAATAGTTTTTGTTAATAGTTGGTATGTGTGACGAGACCACAGTCATTTAGAAATACATTACAAAAACACAGTGAAAATAAAATAGCATTTTGAGGGTTAAGGTCTGTTACCATGGTAAATTTGCGCGCAACGAGCACAGTAGCCTATGACTGACAGGACTGGAAAGTTCGTTTTTTTTAGGTGAGGGAATTTTTATTTTATAACAAGTTATAAAAACGTTAGAATAATGACACCGATATAAAACTTGACAACATCTCATTTGACCGTAAATACTGAATGAGGAAAAAGCGTTTTTGATAGTCAACCGCTTTCACGCACGTCTGTCAAAATAAAAGTCTAGCGTCAGAAAAAAACAGAATTACGTTTGTTGTTTCTTTGAATGCACACTCCGCAACCCACTCAAAACGTTTTTGCGACCCACCATTTGAAAACACTGCTTTAATTTATGTTTTTTGATGACTTAAGGTTAACTAAAGAGCATGAGACGTCATCCTGCTGGTCAGTAACGTTATTTGGCATAGCCTATTTCATTCTGTAACAAACATATTTGTATTATGCTATTGTTTTTATTGGTGTTAATCATTTCTTTCAGATATTAACGATGATCACTGCGTTTGTCTTACCAATGGTGGTATCTTCCTGTCAGCAATTAAGTTACAGTTTGTCTGTAAGCTTTTTCTTTATTAATGTACAATGTTGCCAGATATTGCTATGAAATACAAGCAATTTCAAAAAGAAAGAAAAAGATATCCGAAATAAGTTCAAAGCTTGTGTTTTGTGAATAAGATTAATATATCACTAACACTAACGTTCAACTTTACACTTTATAAACGTCCCAAGACTCCCAAAGTGTCACAATAAATTGAAAAAACGAGTAAAAAAACACGTATAATAGGTGCATCTGGCAACAAATGGAGGCATACCCGCGCTCTCACTCAACGCGCTCTCAAGCCCCGTTCACTGCGCTAGCTTCTCGCAGCAACATGATGAATTGCAAACACTCATATGATATGGGGTGGTTTAAATGGCAAAATAATCATTCAGAGAGCTTGACATTTTATTTTTGAATATAAAAAAATGACCGAGGTCCGGACCTCGGTGACCTCATAGCTGGCTACGGCCGTGATTTCAACCAATGCTTTTACTGTTCTCTACTGCATATATATATTTTTCCAAATATTTTACTAACTTCACCCATAAAAAAAAAAAAATCCACCTGGACACACGTTACACTGCTCTCTTTTCTACTCACTCATTCAGCTGACCTCATTTACACTCTGGGACAGCACCCAACAACCCCTCCTCTACACACACACACTTACTTCTCTCATGTGGTCAAACACTGAGTTTTTCCATAAACCCGAATGCACACCTTCACTTGCATTCCTCTTTTTTACCTCAACCCTACAGCAATTCTGTGCAATCTTCACCCACTGAACGTATAACCACTCCCCTTGAGCAGAGTTTGTTTCGTATGACTAATAGCTGACTCAAGTAGCAGTTTTCCCTTTCTTCACTTAATGGGTTGTTGTATTCCTTCTGCATCAACATATTCTACTTCCCTCCAAAAATGATCATTTATTCTCTTGTTTTTAAATAAAATTTGAGCAACAGTTTGTATTTTATTTTCAATAGCTACACTTGTATCATAGATGGGGCCTAACAAGCCTTCAGCCATGAACAAAGATGAAACACAAGTATAATACAACATTCAAATAAAAATTCGAACACCTTTTGATTTTCTGAAAAAAGGTTAAATTGAAATGATAATTCATAAATTGGCAAACTGACTGATTTTTCCAAAAAGGCTAACTGTAAAATATGCTTAAACCTAATACTGCTTTGGAATGATGCTTCTTTAGAGAAATTAAGTAAAATAGACAAATTGTACCTCAATAATACCATAAAATAATATGGTTAAAGGCAATTGTATTTACACAAATTCAAAGAACTGAAAAAATGATAAAAAAATGAAAATGGGCCAAAAACGATGCTTCAAAAGAGAGAATAAGAATGTATTCAAATAATACTTTAAAACTGAAGTAAAAAAAAAAATGAACCAAAATGACGATTTAAAGGAAAAGCAAAACACAAGAGCGCACTACAATAGCTTTAATAGTGGGATTAAAAGTCAAAAAAAAAATTAAATAAAAATAGCCTAAAGATGATGCTCCTTAAAGAGCAAAACATAGCAGTGTACTAGGGAATCATATTTCTAAGACAAATGTAAAATAAGGATTCCAGTCACTTGTAGTCTGGAAATAAATGCTTTAAAAATTAATACTTTCTAGGATTGTTAAATAGTGAATCAGTTATCCCTTATAGTGGATTAAAAAACTGGCGATATAAAACGAAGGGCAAAAATTATTCATTATATTCATTCATTCTTTATTATAAATAAAGAAAAACTCTTTTCTCTCCTCTCCTCCTTCATGCCTACACACACACAAACAGATTCTTTTCAGCAGGTCTCACTCACTCCTGGGCTCTCCTCCAAACAGCCCCTCCTTTCTTACTCTCTCATTCATCCTGGGAAACACCCCCCCTTCGCTCAACAAAGTTGGGATATTGCTCACACACACACACACCTCACGAGTCCCCTATCTTCCCATATGATAATTTCTACACTTCTTATAGACAATACGCTGCAGCAAAAGACAAATAACACAAATACCACAAATTATTATGTTCTCTTGGAACTACTTGTACAACCTATGCACTTCACACATAACATTTTACATTTACATTTAGTCGTTTTGCACACGCTTTTATCCAGAGCGACTTACAGGTGGGGTAGGCAATGGAAGCATTTGGGACAGCATAAGAACAACAAAAGTGCAATCAAAAAAAGAAGACTGGTCTCATATAATCTAACACAGTATACAGAACCATTTAATTTTTTTTTTTCAAGAGTAGAGAAGAAAATAGAGTCAGAACAGATCAGTCAGATGTTGACGGAAGAGATGTGTTTTCAGACGTTTCTTAAAGATGGCTACAGAATCTGCAGATCTTGTAGCAGCGGGCAGATCATTCCACACAGGTGGAACAGATCCGGAGAAGGTGCGCTAGAGAGATTTTTTACCTTTTTGGGATGGCACCACAAGACGCCGTTCGTTTGCAGAGCGTAGGGATCTGGCGGGTACATATGTCTGCAGTAGTGAGTGAAGATAAGGTGGTGCCGAACCAGTGGTGGTCTTGTAGGCCAGGAGCAGAGTATTGAATTTGATGCGAGCGACTATAGGGAGCCAATGTAGCTTAATGAGTAGAGGAGTGACGTGTGCTCTCTTCGGTTCATTAAAGATAACTCTTGCTGCAGCATTCTGGATCATCTGTAGAGGTTTGGTTGTGCAAGCTGGAACAATCAATATGCGTTTTCTATGCCCTCTTGTCATCTTCGCACGGCCATTTAATAAATAAATCTGTTCCCTCTTGGCTGACGAAGTACAACCTTGCACTTCACATGTAACGATTGGGAAGCTATTTTCTATGCCCACTTGGCATCTTTGTACGGCCAACATTCATTCACACTATTCTCAGAGACCTGTGACCCTTTTTAAATCTATTAGTCAGTTAGTTATTTCGGAGAGGCTATTAGCAGTTATTGACACTACTTAGGACACACCTCCAGCAGACTGCACAGATATAAAATAAAATTAAGCAAAATAGCACTTTTTTGCACGCTTTTAATTCTGTACAGTAATTCTTATTTGGGAGTGAGCCAATCTCATTTTTCAAAAATGCAATTGTTCCAAAATGTAGCTGCATGGCTCCTCACTAGTACAAAGAAAAGGGAGCATATTACTCCAGTCTTGGAAAAGCTGCATTGGCTTCCGGTAAAATATCGGTTTCAGTACAAGGTGTTGCTGTAGGTTTTTAAAGCTGTCCATGATAAGGCCCCAGAATATATTATGGACTTGATTCACAGGAACTCGGATAGACCTCAAAGATCTTTTAATTGCTTTCAGTTATGAAAGCTCAACTGAAAACCAAAGGGGTTGTCATGATCTATAAATGTATGTAGTTTACTACTACCAACCACTAGAGGTAGGTAGAGGTTGGCGGACCTCAGGTGGTTGCTGTTTGAGTAAGAGAGCTGACTGTCAACATGTGAGCTGTAATAAAGATATCAGCTACACACAGTTTCTTCATTATGAATACAAATATTATATGATACCATCAGTGGTTAGAAAATGGGATCGCATCAAGGAAAGAGTGAAACCGCAGAACAGTAGAACTGGTAATGTCGATTGTGAGTGGCGCATGTTTAAACAATGATTTATGCTGTACTTACAAGCAGTGGAACTTAATGATAAGCCTGATGCAAGAAAAATTGTTCTGCTACTTACAGTTGCAGGACTCCAATCGATAGAAGTGTTCAACACGCTTGTGTTTGATAGAGAAGAGGATAAAAGCAAGCGTGATGATTGGAAAGTCGTAAAAAGCAGAAAAAGAACAAGACCTTTGAAAGGTTTGTGTTTCGGTCGCGTCTGCAACAGGGAGAGACTTTTCATAGTTTCCTAATGGATCTTAAACTTAAAGCAAGAACATGCAGCTTTGGATAACTTAATGATTCAATGATCCGTGATCAAATTGTGTTCGGGATTAATGAGTAAATAATGAGAGAGAGATTGTTAAGAGAGACTGAACTAAAGTAAGCTGAAGCAGTGTGGATATGTCATGCAAGTGAACTAGCAAGTGAACAACGTGGAAGTGGACATACAGTGGAAGAGACAGCCCTCAGTTACACAGTCTTTGTTCGCATGGTCGAACAAATGGACTCATTTCAAAGGAGTTAAGAGAATACGGAAGTGAATGGTGTTATAGAAGACACATAGATAGAAGCTCTGGAAATAAATGGAGTAAAAGTGTCATTCAAGCTGGACACTGGAGCTAAAGCCAACTTAATTGACATCAAGACATAATAGAAATGAGAATAAAGCCACACATTATTCAGAAGACCGTACTACTAGAACCGTACAATGGACATTTCATTGAAACAAAAGGAACATGCAAACTCAAAGTGAGGGTGAAAAAAGAGAATATCATCTCATGTTTGTAGTGGTTCCAGACAGACATGATTCTGTGTAAGGAGTGACAGCATGAGAAGACCTAGGCTAAGAAAAAAGAGTGTACACCTTAAAAGAAGCAAACACACAGGACAGTGTAAATAACCTAGTGAAACAGTTTCCTGACATCTTTGAAGGGTTTGGTGTGCAACCATTAACATATAAGATACAGTTGAAAGAAGATGCAAAGCCAGTAGTTCATGTACTGAGATGGGTCCCTCTTCCACTACGAGAAAAGCTAAAAACAGAGCTAGAAAGGATGACAATAATGGAATGGAGTCATAGAAAAGTGGAACAACCAACAGAATGGGTGAATTCGATGGTTTGTGTGAAAAAAATTAATGGTGTTCTACGTGTGTGTATGGACACAAAAGACTTAAATGCAAACATTCAGAGGGAACATTATCAGATTTCAACACAGGAAAAAATTATAAGTGAAATGGGAGGTGCAAAATTCTTCAATAAACTTGATGCATCCCAGGGCTTTTGGCAACTGAAACTGCATGAAGACAGCACACATCATTGCACATTTAACACTCCTTTCATCTGTATTCTTTTTTGAGGATGCCTTTTGGAATCTTTTCGGCTCCAGGAGTATTTCATAAAGCAATGGAGCACATGGTTGACGGAATACAAGGAGAGCGCGTCTAATATTGTGGGGAACCACAATTGACCAGCATAATGAGAGGCTGATGGAAGTACTACAGCGAGTACAGAACTACTGGCTGAAACTGAATAAAGAAAACTGCAGAGGTGGAAAGTAACAAATACAATTTTCTCGCGTTGCTGTATGGAGAACGTTTCTTGAGTACATGTACTTTTTTAAGAAGTAGCTTTTAAAATCTGTAATTTTACTTGTACTTAAGTATGATTCGTGTGATGTTTTGTACATCGCTATATTTAAAATCACATCTGTTACCGAGGAAAAAAATTATGAAAACATTGCAAGTAAATAAACGCGACCAGAAACTGCTCCAGTGAATAATGGGCACGAGTTTGAGACGATACCAGAAGAGCGATTGAGAAGTTAAACTTCGGTATATTACACCGGTCCTAAAGGTGAAACCCTATCGAACTCTAACTGCTGAATACAATTAAGTAAACCCCTGGCCATATTTTAGCAACCATTTCAGCTTCAAGACAGGATTACTGATGCTGTGCAAACTAGCATCTTATAAAAATCCTAATGTGCAAGATGTAGAGGCAAGATAAACAATATTTGCTCGTACCCTTGCTTTAATCTCGTTTTGTAGACGCACGGTTCACTATTGTGTCTGCATCACATTTACAGATAGAAACGGTAAATAGAACCGAACTGAACAACCATTGCTATAATGACATTTTTAAACGTGCATCATAGTTCTCCCCGTTCTGTAAGCGCGGGGCAAGAAGAAAGTCATATGAAAATGCGCTTGCTATTTCATGCATTTTGAAAAGCCTCGCAGCCCTGCCGTAAAAATTAATGTGTAACCAGATCATGTTGTTGAAGTGAACAGCAAACAATGACTACATATCGACGCATGTAATAGGGCAAAAAAAACTCTAGGCGCAACTGTTGCACAAAACAGGATGTACTGTATAATATTTTTGTACTTTTTCCACCTCTGGAAAAGTGGTGGGGTAAAGGAAAGTTTGGAGTAAAGGAAATCACATTTCTGGGAGACAAGTTTTTATAGAGAGGTGTTAAACCAGATCAGAGTAAGATACAAGCGATTCTTAACATGCTCAGACCCACCAACAAGGAGGCTGTACAACGAGTGATGGGGATGATGAACTTTATTGGAAAGTTCATACCGAATCTCTCTTCAAAGAGTGTGTACATGAGAGAAATGTTGCAAAAAAAGACTCAATTCAAGACAATCATGAGAGTTAATGGGATCGCTTAAAGACCAGCACTGACTTTCTTTGATCCAACAAAAAGGATAAAAATGTCCACAGATGTATCTAAGGATGGATAGGAGAATTGCTTCTGCAAGCAGAGCGAGAAAACTGGAGCCCAGTGGCATATACCCCTTAGAACGATGACTTCAGCGGAGTGTCGATACTCACAAATATAAAAAGAATGCATTGGATTGGTGTATGGCGTGGAAAAGTTTCACCGCTACGTGTTCGGACTTCCAACTTTTTTGGCAAAGACGGACCACAAACCATTAATTGCCTTCATCAAGAAAAACTTGAAAGAGATGTCCCCAAGAATCCAACAGCTGATAATGAAGCTTCAAACGTATGCTTTTGATTTTATCTACACACCAGGAAAGTACATAGTGCTGGCAGACGTAAAGAGAAAAATCTCATGAGAGTTCCACAGAGGCTGATGTGACACTTCATGTAAACATGGTCGCAGATTATTTTACAGTATCCGATGCAAAGTCCAAGCAAATTGCAGCAGAGACAGCAAAAGACAAGGATCTATAAAATGGTCATTAAACATCTGAATGAGGGATGGCCAAGAGGAACGTGTTCTCAGTACTACAACATAAGATCAGAACTGAGTGTTGTCAAAGGACTATTACTGAGACAAATCAGAATGTTATACCTGAATCACTGAGACCGGATATGATGAAAAGACTGCATGAGGGACACTTAGGAGCAGAAAAGTGCAAGAGGAGAGCCAGAACTGCTGTCTATTGGCCAAGGATTAATTGTGACATTGACAGAATGGTGTCAAGCTGTGAGATCAGTTTAAAGCATCAAGCAAAAGGAGTCAATGAACATAATACGCCCACCTTCTGAGACATGGCAGAAAATAGTAACAGAGTTGTTTTTCCTGGATGCAAACAATTATCTGCTGGTCATTGATTACCTGTCAAACTATCCAGAGATGGTACTTCTTCCAAATACAACTGCTGTCTGTGTAATTACGCACATGAAATCAATCTTTGCAAGACACGGTATCCCCCAGATGGTCTGCCGTGACACGGGCCGTGCTACAGTAGCAAAGAATTCCAGGACTTTGCTGTGGAGATTGATTTTAAACATGTGACATCCAGCCCGCTATACCCCCAATCTAATGTTAAAGCGGAGAAGAGAGTACACATAGTAAAACAACTCAAGAAGGCAGGGAGCATTAAAGAGGATCCTTACTTAAATTCCTGAACTATCGATCCTCCCCACTGGAACATGACATGTCTCCTGCTGAGATTTTAATGGAACGCAAAATACACACCACACTGCCTTACGTAACGAAGCAAAACAAAAACAGAGCCTGGTGGAAGAAACAAATTGGTCTGAAACAGAGACAGAAAGCAAATTATGACGAGACATCCAGAAGTCTACGACCACTGGCTACAAAAGACACAGTAAGACTCGAGAATGACAATACCTGGAATAAAAGAGCCAATCAGGTTTTAGTCAAAAAAATCACCAATCAGGTTTTAGTCATGATGTCACATTATTTATTTACCAATCCATCTCTTACCTACCATCTTACAGTCATGGTCATCATGACCTGTTTCCCCTTCACCTCCTCTGGCAAAACTGTTACCTTGCTCAATGTAGATTTTTGTCATAGTAACAGGCGGAACATGGCCAGATTTCGTCATTATGGAGGGTTGGGACCAAAAAAGGGCCCAGATTTCATAAACACTATACAAGACATCAAAAACACTGCTATGCAGGGTGCTTTTTAGAATCTCATACAATGTGATTAAAATACATAGTGAATAATGATCAAAAATATAAAGACATATGATGAAATTCTTCCATAATTGTCCCTCGGGGAGTGCTTCGACATGTGGCGGAGTTGTGCATCGGGTGACCTGAGTTTAATTCCCACTTCGCTTTCTGTCCTCCTTTTCATTAAACTGTACAAATAAAGGCAAAAATGCCCAAAATAAATCTTAATAAAATTGTGTGTCTATATTTTATATTTTATATTTTATCAACAAAAACAGTGTCATATAATTATTGTTATAAATTGACAATAATCAATTTGAGTATTCATTGTACATACTTTTCCCATTCTGGAATGTGCATGTCCGACCACAACAGGAAATGTCAGCATTGCAATCTGGACAGCAGAATAAACAGAACATGCAGCTAGTCTTCTTTTATCAGTTCACATTTACATGTATGCATTTTGCACTCTTTAACCAAAGGGAATTATAATGCATGTTGTATGTACTATACTTGAGTATTTTAGGTAACAATTAGGCAACTATAACAGTTAGCAGTTTCTGTACAGACAAAGTAAAAGTGTAATACCATAACAGATATGTTTTAGGTTCTCCAGTTTATGATCAATCTACAAATAAAATCTAGAGCAGCGTTTCTCAACCAGGGGTTCAGGGCCAAATAGAAGACCTCAAGGTGACTTTAAATTATTTAAAATAAGACAAGGCACTAAATATGGGCATTTATTAGTATTTGGTTATTTTTATAACTAACATGTAACTCTAGGATATGTTTTGACAGAAAAGTCTGTAGTGTGTGACTTTCTATGACAATGCTTTAATGTTATAACATTTTTTATTATAATGGAGTCTTTTAATATGAAGATTTGATGCTTTATTGTATATTAAATTATTATACACATATGTAGGAGGGAGGAGTGGTTAAAGGGGCGGATCCCTCTCTCAGGCAGACTTGTATAAACTACAAAATACGTCCACTTCCCCTTGGGCTGAAGACCACAAAGCTGAAGACCACAACAGAGGGAAAAGGAGAAATTCATCGCTACCAGAATCAGACGTGATTTAAATATTTTAGGAAGTATAACATCAGTCTTGTGCTGTAGATGATGGGCGTCACACTGTTGGGTGTTGTGCTGATCTTCTCGTCTGTAGGTCTGAATATACAGACAGCAGAGAGCTGCAGCTGTTACCCAAGTCACCCTCAACATCACTTCTGCACTTCTGAAATGGGTACGTCAAATCTAAAATAAACATTATTTCTGCGACTTTTCTAATACTGTTTATAACGTTTTCTAAAACAGCAGAACACATATACCTGAAGGTAGTGCTGTAGTACTTGAGTTATGGACTGTAGACATTTTTTTATGGTCTCAGACTTGTCTTGGACTCGGTCATTGGTATCAGCAAATGTTCTAGTCGGTCTCGTCCGAGTCCAGCAATATATGTTTTATTAACTCAACTCAACTTTATTTATATAGCGCTTTTTACAACATTCATTGCTACAAAGCAGCTGTACATGAGACACATTGAATACAAGTAAAACAACTAAAGGCATATACCTGTAAAAACAAGAAAAAGGTGAAAACACCAAAAGACAGACAAACATATGCTCCACACACAATATGCATACATTTACATTTAAATTTAGTCATTTAGCAGACGCTTTTATCCAAAGCGACTTACAAAGAGTTAGGGAGCAACAAGCGATATGTCATACAGGAGCCATAATACATTAGGTGCCAATACAAAGTTACTGGTTTCAACTAAAGCTAGACCACTACCTGTTGAGATAAAGGGTTAGTGAGTTTTTTTTTTCTCATTAGTCTGTCAGGTATTCACAGAAGAGTTGGATTTTAAGAAGTTTTTTGAATGTTGTTAGAGATGTGGTTGACCGGACAGAGTTAGGAAGAATGTTCCACCAGGATGAAGTTGTGAAGCAGAATGAACGGGAACGTGATTTACTGTCCTTATGAGAAGGCGATACAAGACGCCGCTGGTTTGCTGATAGCAGGGATCTTGATGGGGTGTAGGAGTGCAGGAGGGTGTGAATGTAAGCCGGTGCAGATCCTGTGATAGTCCTGTAGGCCAGCGTTAGTGACTTGAATCTGATACGGGCTTCGACCGGTAGCCAGTGGAGAGAGATGAAAAGGCGTGTCACATGAGCCCTTGTGGGCTGTTGGAAGACGTGGCGTGCTGCTGCGTTCTGAACCAGCTGTAGCGGTTTAGGTATGCATGCATACATATTATCACAAATTGACATAGATACACAAACACACTCTCACACACGCACAGTGAAAGCACACATTTGAGATAAAGGAGAGAGAACCACAGGTCAAATATTAAATGGACTATAAATTCTCATATGCAATATTAATTATCTCCAACTTCTGAATTCTAAAGCAGCCCCCCCGGCCAGGCAATTAGTGCAAAACAATTTTCAAACAATATCGAGGAACCCAAAAAAAACTCATGAGAACCCAGGCCCAACCAGGGGATTCCAGTTCCCTGTGTTTAGGCGCTAGATAAGAAAAGGATCTTCCACCTGCAACGCCAAGATTCTTAGCTGACGAAGGGGATTTTATGGAGCATCTGACAATAGTTAAGCAGTATTCTTGGTTGTTACGTATAGCGGTTAGTAATATTTCTGTTTTGTCCGAGTTCAGTAGTAAAAAATTGTTACTCATCCAGTTTTATAAGTCAACTTTGCATTACTTTATTCGATGGAACTGCTGGGTTTCATGAGGCTTTGAGGAAATATAAAGTTGAGTATCATCAGCATAACAGTGAAAGCTAATTCCGTGTAGCTTTATTATATCTCCTAGAGGTAGCATGTACAATGCAAAGAGCAGTGGCCCAAGACTGAGCCCTGTGGTACACCGTACTGGACTTGCGATTTGCGGGACACCTCATTGTTTATTGCTACAAATTGAAAACGGTCGGATAAATAAGACTTAAACAATTTAAAAGCTATTCCGTTAATGCCGCCGTAATTTTCGAGTCTATGTAGAAGTATGCTGGGGTCAATGGTGTCAAATGCAGCACTGAGGTCTAGAAGCACCAATAACAAAATACAGCCACTGTCAGACGCTAAAAGCAGATCATTTGCAACTCTGATCAAAGCAGTCTCTGTACTGTGGCATGCTCGAAATCCAGACTGGAATTCATCATTAATGTCATTCCTTTGGAGGAAGGAGCATAATTGAGTTGAAACTACTGTTTCTAGAACTTTAGATATAAAGGTAAATTCAATATAGGCCTGTAATTCCCTAGTTCTTTAGGGTCGAGTTTGGGTTTTTTGACAAGGGGCCTTATAACAGCCACCTTAAATGCTTTAGGCACATGTCCTAATGTCAGAGATGAGTTAATAATACTAAGAAGAGGATCCTTCAGTAGTTTTGTAGGTATAGGGTCTAGCATGCATGTTGTTGATTTAGATGATCTAATGATTTTAGACAGTTCATCGTGATCTACTGTAGAAAATAATTGCAATTTCTCCTTAGGGGTGCTGTAGTTAGTTTGACATTATGTTGACATTAAGTTGCAATCAACATCAAATTTTTCATGTTGGTAAATTCCTCTTGCGATCTTCATTCCTTCATCGATGAGATTTCCATCTGCATCGTTCTTTGGAATATAGGTGCAACAGGTTTCTCCAATTATTGCACAAACTCCTCCTATCGCAGCTGTTGACTGGTCCAAGACCAAGCAATTTTGCAACACGGTTAATCTTAGTCCACGTAGCTCCTCCTTGATGCCTTTCATGACAATGTTCATGGTATTCATAAACGACGTAAATTCAAATCTGGTGATCTCAACTTCATTCATCAACGAACTGACTACCAACATTGGGCTAAAAGCAGCTGAAACTTTCTCCGCCACTGTCCAGTTGTGATGATTCTTTGGCACAGGCTATCAGATAGGAAATCAAACAGTCCTCTTCGAGTCCTCTGTTGTCGTGTCATCATTACATGTGGTATGATGTTCGCTCCATCTTTTACCTTTACTAGGGAACACAGTCCTGTCCAGTTCCTCTGTTTAAGTACACTCGGTACCCGCTCAGCCATTAGTTGTCTTGTATGATTCCATGCACCTCTTTCGTCTGGAACATGTGGCATAGAGCAATTTGCAGTGTATCGCTCTTGTTCTGATTGGTTGTAACCAGATACTGGTATGCAATCACTGATTTAGTCAGGTCTTCAAACCATTGGTCCGTTTTAAGTTGAGAAGGATCTTATACTGGCACTTTTCTCAGGCATCTCAGACACACCTCTTTGGTAATTCAGTTGGTTGTTGTCTCCTCATAGACATGTGAACACTTTTGTCTTGTGGTTCTTCCCAAGTCATGACGTCTTGTAGACCTTGCGTAACATATCAGATTCTCTGAGAGTCATTTCAATTACTGTGTCACAGTTCTGATTAGGCCACCAGACCCTTCCAGTGGTATTTTTTGGAAATTGGGAACAAAACTTGCAGTTCCTGTAGATTCTTGCCGTTTGGTCATTGCATGATGATATCGATGACCACAGTGGTCCCTCCATGTGTCTAAGGTAGCGCTGAATCCATCTTTTATCTGTCGTTTGCTGCGAAGTGTTGATCCTTTGCTCAGAACAGAAGTGTAGTGTCACTCAGTTTGTCAAAGATCTTCACGGCGTCAATCTTTACATCAAGCTTTAAAGTGTCTTTTGGTGTGGTTAAATTCAGGATAACATTGACCAGGTGTATGCTAGTCGTGTATTGACCAGCTTGTAGTTGAAAGGTGAGTCTGATTCTTTTGAAGATGGAAGTTCTTCGGAGTTCTTTTCTGTTGTCAAGATGGGCCTTCGATGTGGTCGTAAACGCTTGTCAAGATGCTTTGGTTCTTCGTATCGCGTCGCCTTATGCATTCCCAGTGACCCAAACTCCAGATGGCCCAGATGGAAGCCGCCTGGACTATGCAGTCTTCAGATTTAACAGCCAATGGTTCTGTACCATTGGCGCCACAACTTGCTGCCATTTAGATCAGGTTAAGCAGCTCACTTCGTTGTCAGCTTCTCGGAATCTGAGTCACAGTTGCACTCACATTACAGTTTTGATTTTATGAATAAAATAATAAATGAAAAGAAAGTTTTGTATATTTTAGATGCACAAACAATAAACAAAGCAGAAATAAAATGCTGTAGTCCGGTTCCCTGACATGCTGCTGCTCGGTCCTCAACCAGTTTACTGTACTTCGCGGTGCCTTGCGGTGGCCCTGGGCCCTTGGTGGACGGCTCGACCGTCCGCCTCCTGGCGGCCGGCGGTGGCTCCTCCTTTAGCGGGGCGTGTTCCCCGTCCCATGCTCCTCCCCCTTGGGCGGACGGACGCAGGCACCGGCCTCTGGCAGGCGGTGGACGCACTCTGCACTCCCGCCCCCTGCTCCTCCTACTCCGGGGACAGACGCAGGCTTCGGCCTCTGGCGGATGGCGGCAACTCCCCCGCTCCCACTTGGACGACAGCCACCCCACCTCGACCCAGGGGCGCGGCAGCACAGGTCGCCGTTCCACCGAGGCTTTGACGGTGGCCGCACTGTGCACTTCCGTTTCCCCAGAGCCACCGCTTCGGGCAGCCACTGGCGGACGCCCTTCGTCCACGCTGCCCGAACTCTCCGGCACCGCGAGGCCACTCGGCGGCGAGGACTCTCCGATCGCATGTCTCTCCTTCCTCCCGGGTTTCGTCACCAATGTAGAAAGATCAAGTAGGGAAGGAAGGAAGGAGTCGGGAACCGGAAGACATTTCAAACATTTAATCAAATAAGAACAAACATAAACAGCCGGCGGCCCGTCACGGACGACCGCCGGCGAAATAACATAAACATAAATACATATATAAAACACTTCGGGCCCGGACCTCTCTCTTCGACAGTCTGGTCGCTCGTTCTCTTATATGCTACGATCTCCTCCATGATTCGAGCCCGGTGTGCGCACAGCTGGCGCTCATTCACAATTACTCACCGGACTCGAACCATTGTCTCGCCCCGCCTAGTCTACTACAACGACATTTCATATATTTAATAGTTTTGAACCGTTGAGATGAATAAATGCTGTAGGAGTATTACCCGTTGTTGGCTGACTAATGTTTAGAAATGGAACCTAGTTGTAAAGTGATATCAAAGCTGGTAAGCCGTATAGTTGAATATTATGACCACCGACTATTTCATATGCATTTTACATATACATATTATTTGATATCCATTTTTCCAAAATTAGGTTTCTGTACAACCGTAAGTGATTAGTTCTGCTGTTTAGGGCAATATAAAATGTATATCAGGAACATGATATAAATGTAAAACAAACCAAAGTATGTCACTTAAACATTTTCTTAATTGCTTTTGTTTATGGCATTTGTATTGAATATAGTAAGCTATATCTAAGCCATAAATGTGTTCATATGGAATTTATCCAGACTGTTGATTGCTTTAAACATATGGTAATACTGAGTGGCTAATTTAATATTCTGATGTATTTCTAAGAAAACTGATCTTGCTGTAAGCAATTGACAGTTTATCAATAAGACAAACAACAATGAAGAACAGTGTAGAAAACTGTTGGAGGTTGGAACCACACCAGTGCCCAAAGACAAGTAAATCAAGAGTTGGACACTTGGGCTGGACTGGACAGAGAATTCAAAGTATGGTCTGGGAGCTGTGAGGCGAAAGAACTTAGTGTAAATAGCTGGTGCGTTATGTTCAAGAGGGTTCAATACAGCATTTCTGACATTTCTGACACTTTATTTTCATCAGTGATTTTAGGTGAGATAACCAGAGAGAATGAAGTTATTGAGAATGAAGAGGACTTAATTCGGTATGAAATCAAAATAATCGAGGTGAGTTGCTTTTCTTGTTCTTTCAAACATCTGTATATTTCAGAAGAACTTAAAAGCTTTTCATGGGACATCACTGGTTATGTTTAAATCAGAATCACATTTTTTAATGGAATAATGTTAAACAGGATAATGGTAGTCTTTAATCTAAAGCATTAAACACCACAAATATAAATGTAGGCATAATAATGTATATTTCATTTTTTTAGGAATTTAAGGGTTTTAACAAAGCAAAGAGAATTCAGTATGTGTATACAGATCAAGATGAAGACATGTGTGGCATTAAACTGGAGAAGAGGCGATACGTGCTCTCAGGTAAAATCATTTACAACTTTGCGTTTTACAATGAAATGAAATTTACCACGAAATCAAACTTTTTTTATGGACAAACTGTTTGTCATAGACCCATGAATGATGTGTCAAATCCACAGACTTATTAAAGAGAGGTGTGTTATGAAACACATGAAATAACCCTTGTATAGGGACCAATTCTCACTATTAACTAGTTCCTTATTAGCATGCATATTATTCGATTATTGACTGTTTATTCTCATTTATAAAGCACATATTCTGTATGACCATATTCTAATTCCCTAATCCTCCCCAATACCTAAACCTAACACCTATTATAAAATTTAATTAAAACCAAATTATGAGTTTATTGAAGCAAAAGTTATAAGTAATGGTTTGCTAATAGCGAGAATTGGACCTTAAAATAAAGTGTGACCGAATTTTTTAATGATTGGGTGTTCAATGTTAGTCAGGCGAGTGAAAAATTGTGATAAAAATCCCAACTATTGCATGAAATTTTTGCAGGGACGGACTTGAGAGAACTGGGACTTTCCCCCACCTTAGCAACCGTACGAAACCATGACTAAGCCATCCCTTGAACCAACTACTTCCATACTGTATAGTAGCTAGAAATCATAATGATGGTATATAGACATTGGGCTGGGCTCTTTTGTTTTGTTTGACAAACCAGTTTGTAATTATCACAATGATAACTGTCTTGCCACACCCTAGCAACTTATAAGAGTACCCTAGCAACCGTATAGCAATATGAACAAGCCATATCCCATATTCACAACACCGCACAGACTTTGTTTTCTATCTTGAGCACTTTAGCAAATGCCCAGTGCCAAATTTTGCATTGCAAGCAGTACTCACATATAAACATACATATATCAAGAAGAATGTATCATTCAACTTTTTTTTCATTTTAAAGGAAAACGGTATAAAGATGATGGGATCGAGGTAAATTTTTGTAACCTTATCGAGCAATGGGATGGACTCTCCTTAACAAAGCAAGAAAACCTCAATCAAACATATAAGATGGGCTGTAACTGCACGGTAATGACATACAGGTTGCAAAACCTTGAAAAGGTTTACTTTGGTATTCACTTTTTTTCTACCAAAACTAGCCAACCTTGTCATGCAAGTCTTCATTAAAAAGGATGCATATTCATTTGTTTAGACAGATAGTTTTCCACAAATAACAATTCTGTCATGATTTGGTTTCAAGCTCTTCTAAAACTGTGATACAGGCTTTGTTATTTGAGACACAAAAGTCAGAATATGACTGAAAAACTATTTCTATAACACAGATAGGCTAGTAAAACATCTCAAACTTATGTCAATGTCAAACTGTACGTCAGCTCAAACTCATGTCAAACTGTCCTCTCCACAGATCTCTATGTGTTCTGGCAAACAATGTTGTTCGCAATCTACGAATGAATGTATGTGGAATAAATCTCCTCAGTCTCTGGAGTACGTCTGTCTAGAGGACAGTGACAGCATCTGTAGCTGGTACTGAGCAGGTTCAAAAGCTGATGAAGATGCAAAGTGCAAACCCGAAGAGTGGAGCATTTTCTCATTCTTAGATAGGATATTTGTTTGATGCTGAGACTCACTGTTCTTTATAAATGCTTAGTCCATTTTTAACTTTGTAAGAGGAAAGACCCAATTCCTCCTCCTATGACTTTTTCCATAAGCCAACTAAACACCATTGTATGAAAAAAACGTTTTTTTCTTTTACTTTTATTTGGAGATTTAAGTATGCTTGTTAAAAAAACTTTTTTTGCGTTAAATATTCAAAAACCACTAGGGCAGTGTTATATATTTTGTTCATTTGAGTTCTTACAATATCTCAAATGTTTCCAACTAAAACAAATTCCGTAAATAGTGAGAAAATGTACATTTTAACCAGTCACACAGGGCCGTATCTTGCAGTCGCCTGTCAACTGCGTCACATCCGCGTTACCAAAGACACTAGATTCAAAACCTGCAACTTCAGCGGAAGGCAGAAAAGGGACCAGTCTTTTATATAATTGGCTGAGGTGTTACACTTTCTCCAGACCTTGCATCTCCCTGATCCCGCAGTCTCTGGACTTACACTCGGTTTCTGCCTTTACTGCCCTAAAAACCAAGCAACTACACAATTATTCTTTGTTTGCACCTGGTTATGTCAACAAATACATTTTTACTAGACAGAGATGCTGATCTTGATTGTGTTTTAATAGACAGGCGACCAACTGTTTAGATTCCTTTACTGAAAGAAAACCTATGATTATTATATCGATCAAGGTCTTATTGTTTGAATGTTTTTTTCTTAATTTTGCACGGGTGTCATGTATTTATTTACAGAACGAGCAGTAATCGTTTTTAGATCATCTTACTAAATAGTGATAACCCAACAAACATTTGGACGTTTAAAGGCCGTTGAAAAGACGTCAGTCCGACATGTCCTGTCACGGTAGAAAAATTGTTCCAAAATGAAAGTTGAACGGACGTCTTTGACGTCACCTGGCCGTGATTTCCACATCTCTTCTGCTCGTCCCTGAACGTCCAAATTTGTCCTCTTCTGGACGTTTAATGTTATACAAGTTTCGGCTTCATTTAAGCATTTATATAAGCCTGCGTTCAATAGAATCACACTCCCATTTGTAACATCGTGTAAGGCAAGCAATTATGTCTTAGGGTTTACCTGTCTTAAATTGACAAAAATCCGTCCAGTCAGACCTGAACAGCTATAAAACGTTTTAATCACGTGTACAAACCAAACTACATCAGCCTTATTTGGGGATTCAAGCAAAACGAAAAATGTTCAAATTTAGCAAAACATTTTATTGTAAATATATAATATAATAATAATAAAACACTTACAGCATTTTCTCAGTTTAACAAAGTAACAAAATTTGCGTGTGTAAAATTTTATTACAACATATAAGCATGTTAAGAGGCTATTAAACTAATTGCTCATTTTTTAGATTCTCCACCCCCAGCTCTTCCTGGAGCATGTTTCAGGTGTTCCGCCATTGCTGCATCTATGTCGGAATCTGTAGCATTTGGGCTCCACCTCTTCACAGCATCTGAGGGAAGACAATCCAAATTTTTATGGGAAAAATTAAATGAAAAAAACGAGAACTACATGACATACACACATGTCTCTATGGTAATACATTTAAAATACAAAGGAAAAAGATTTTGAATTCTTTAATACCATCATGAATGAAGTATTATAAAAAAGTAATTAACATATTACACATGCATATTACAGCAAATTCATATGACAGCTTTGTCCTCTCCCTCTTCAAAACCAACTTGGTGACTCTTAACTAGGTGTGTGACCGAGTGAAAGTGAACAGGACATTTATGATAAAGGTGGTATATTAAAGAATTTTCCCTAAATAGAAAAAGGGTGCCAATAAAAATTACAAATAAAACCTTACCTTCATTACCTTGAATTACGCAGTATAAAGGTGTAGCTTTAAATGGCCTCTTTTCAAGTGGGCCACCACCCCTCATATTGAATTTCGCCATTAATGCATTTGACATGATTCTGTTAAATAAATTAATCAGGATTACTTCACTTAAGAAAAAAAAGGTTCCATGTTAAAGTTAAGAGTAATGTGCAGCATGGCAGCTTCATGCAACATTATACATTTTTTTGACAAACACTTATCTATCATATGTATGCGAAACTGTGTCAATATCTATATCAACAGTTTTTGTGACAAGTAATGATTGTTATTCCAGACTAAAATTGAAATCATACATTGAACGATACCATGTGTGACAGAATAAATCTTCAATTCAACTAATATCTAAGTCTGGGTTTTTGTGGGGACTATCATATAATTTTCGAAAACTTTGTGCATCAATAGACACAAACTAATTTAAGTTTAATTCACACCTGCTCATGACTTTGTTCACACAGTCTTTAACAGATGATCCACCCACTCTGGACAGTTGCTGAACCTAAATGTGACATCACAATAAAAAATATGTAATCAAAATAATGGGAACATTTCTCCGTAGAGAAAGAGAGACACATTCATTGTCCTATTTCAAACTTACGCAAATCCCCTTCTTCTTATCATCTTTGATGTATTCTTCGAAGGCTTTTAGGTCACTTTCTGAATCCAACATCTTAATGGATGATGCAGACCTGCCAGGGTCCAGAATGCCAGCAATATGCTGCAGTTCTTACTTCAAACTTAACAGCATAGAAAACACCTTTCTTTGGAATCCTGAAAGAAAACCCGTTGCACATTAATATGTACACACATCTGGACACATGTCTAATTAAAACATTTCTTAACTGAATTGTGATCCTTTGTGTTTATGCCGTCTATTTTTTTACAGTCTATTTTTTTAAGTATTTCCCAGTCTAATTTGCCTGCTGATTCCTAGTGAAAAAAAAATCAAGAGCAAGCATAAAATGACAGCGGTCAAAAACATTGGTATCAATATTTTCATTTGACAACAGTTAGTTTTACTTCAATGGTTGACAACTAGCTCTGAATGCTTACAAACTTTCCTTTAATGAATTTTATGTTTAACACCTACATATAATATGTCTTACTTGCAGATGACATGGGGTAAGCACTCCTTGACGGTCTGGTGCCACCTATTTTAAAATGTAAAAAAAGTGTAAAGTGTAAATTCCATTTTGGATAGGACAACCCAATGACTGGAATGCTCCATTAGAATACAAACACTCACTTCTATGCTCTGTCCCGAGTGCAGCTGTCCAGAGGCAAAACAAGATTAGAAAATGCTGTTATTAATGTTTTAGGACCATCATGCAGATTATGGAATGGTGTATTAAAGACACAGTTTTAACAAGACTGGCTGCCAGTTCTCACATACATTGGGGTGTCCTGGGTTGGGACTGGGATGAATTCGGGACTGAAGACAATACTATAAACAAAAGTGTAAAAAATAAAACAAATCAAGGTTATTTAATGACAGAATGCCTTAATAAATGAACTCTGCCATAACTGTATAAACTGATGACAAATAAATCCTTTTTATGTTAATGACATTAAACATGAAAAAGCAATGCCTCATTCGGTTCGACCAGATGGCCTGGAGAAGGATTCCTTAATTCTCCGTCTGACAGAAGAGTGTTCGTTTTGTGACCCTGCATGACAATATGAACCATTTGGTAATTTCACGAAGTACAATAAACGTAAAACATATTTTAAAAATTGCACAGAAAAGATAAAAAATTACAAAATGCAAAAAAATATGATTATCTTATATTATGTTGTAGAAAGATTCAAAGTAGTGAAGGAAGGAGGCGGGAACCGGCAGACGTTTCAAATAAGGTTTTAATATAAATAATAACAGCCGGCGGCCCCTCACGGACGACCGCCGGCGAAATAATATGAATACAAACATAAATACAAACACAAACATGTTCGGGCCCGGTCTTTTCTCTTCGACGGTCCGGTCGCTCGTTCTCTTATATGCTCTCAATTCTCTCTCCTACGTGATTCGAGCCCGGTGTGCGCACAGCTGGCGCTCATTCACAATTACCTCGAACCACTGTCTTGCCCTGCCTACTCCACTACATATCCCCATCACCCCTCACAGCCCGGGGTACCCCCGAGACTGTGCATGTTCCCTCCCCCTCCCTCGGGGGGATGGGGTGGGGGGTATGCAGCGACGAAACGAGACAACGGAGACGAGGGAAGAGAGAGGGGAAAGAGGGGAAAAAATTATAGTCCTGTTCCCCGACATGCTGCCGCTCGGTCCTCAACCAGCCGGAGTACTCTCCTTCGCGGTGCCTTGCACAGCTGGCGCTCATTCACAATTACTCACCGGCCTCGAACCACGGTCTCGCCCCGCCTACTCCAATACATATGTTTACAGACCTAAACAGATCAACCCTGAGCAACTAACTGCCTAAATATATAGAACACAAACTGCTCTCCAAGGGACATTAATACACTGGGCCAATACTACACTTTACTGAAAGATGTCCGCCCTGGGACCTGTGATGCGAGTGTCCCAGATCTACAAGCAAAAAATAACATCTGCAAAGCCCCTATGTCGTGATCTCAGTCTTGTCATGGCTTTTGTGTCTTGGGTGTTTGTTTTGTTTTGTCAAACTCATGGGGAACCAATTTGACAGCTCTCCATGTGTTTGGTGTCTACATCACTCGCCCCTGTGTCTCCCCGTCAGGCTTTCCCCTCACCGGGTTTCTAACACCTGCACTCCTTTAGCTTGTCCTGATTACCTGTTTCCTTATTGTTATTCACCCGTTATTCACAAAAGGAGGGAAACACTGACGAGACTCGGAGAGAGAGTATAGAAGGCTCCTAGGGAAACTATCTCTCCCTCCACATAACTTTAGGCTATGCCATGACTCCGCTGCAAGAACAAGAATAAACATGGCATGAAATCGGAATCATGACAAGTGCGTCTAAATCTGTTAAGTTTTGTCTTGCCCATAGATTTCCCAGCCTCCGTCTAGTTTACTCATAGTCTCCAGTGCCTAGCCTCGTCTCTGTCTAGATTAATGTTATTAACTCCTCAAGTTCCTGTTAGCGTCTCGGACCTCCGCTCTCTTCACAACCCGACATCTCTTCACCAGTGAACACCGCTGACGTTCGGATTCTGCCAGCGGGTCGAGGCTTCTCCCCACTGAGCGTGCACCTCGGAAGAATCAACATTTCCTGTTCGGATTCTTCTACTGATTCTTACCGTGAGTACCGCTGGGTCTAGGTTTCTCCCCACGGACTTTGGTGGTTCCTGTGCTCGAGGCCGGTGTGTCCTCGTGATCATTGTGGACTATCATCAATAAAATCCTTTGATTTAGCCGCATTTGAGTCTACGAACGTTTTGTACCTCCCTGTGTCATGACACTGTAGATAAGTCAATGAAGTAATAGACATGGTGGAGTGCTTTTGAAGATGCTGCAGTTAACCTTGATGAACTGACTGACTCTGTGACATCATACATACGTTTCTGTGGGGATGTGTGTGCCAATGACAACAAGTCATGGTTCATTAAGAAACCAAGGGATCTTTCTGGGTAACAGGTAGGCCTGGAGCGACGCGTCGACGCTTGGCAGCAGCTCGCCACACAAACGTTGGAGACCAAAAAATGGGTATGGGAATACTTCAAATTTAGTCCCAAACGTAAATGTGTCGTCATTGCGCTCTTTGCCAAATGGAGTAGCATACCCCACAGTCATAGTTGTTGTTCTTATATGCATTGCTTTTGTGTTTTCTAGGACAAAGCAAAGAACCTTGGCGTCCTATCTTGGGAAAGAGATGCTATTATTACGGCTGTTATTATTTATATTAAAACCTTTACTTATAAACTCAGCAAAAAAAGAAACGTCCTCTGACTTTCAACTGTTTCTACTTTCAGTAAACTTAATATGTGTAAATATTTGTATGAACACTAAAAGAGTCAACACCATAAGACATAAACTAAAAATGTTTCACAGACATGTGACTAACAGAAATAGAATAATGTGTCCCTTAATGAAGGTAGGCTCAAAATCAAAAGTACAAGTCAGTATCTGGTGTGGCCACCAGCTGCTTGAAGTACTGCAGTGCATCTCCTCCTCATGGACTGGACCAGATTTGTCAGTTCTTGCTGTGAGATGTTACCCCACTCTTCCACCAAGGCACTTGCAAGTTCCTGGACATTTCTGGGGGGAATGGCCCTAGCCCTCACCCTGCGATCCAACAGGTCCCAGACGTGCTCAATGGGATTGAGATCCGGGCTCTTCGCTGGCCATGGCAGAACACTGACATTGCTGTCATGCAGAAACTCACGCACAGAACGAGCAGTATGGCTGGTGGCATTGTCCTGTGGGAGGATCATGGTCGGATGAGCATGCATAAAGGGTACCACATGAGGGAGGAGGATGTCTTCCCTGTACCGCAAGGCATTGAGATTGCCTGCAATGACAACAAGCTCAGTCCGATGGTGATGTGATATACCGCCCCAGACCATGACGGACCGCCCCAGACCATGACGGACCCCCCACCCCCAAATCGATCCCGCTCCAGGGTACAGGCCTCGGTGTAACGCTCATTCCTTCGACGATAAACACGAATCCGTCCATCACCCCTGGTGAGACAAAACCTTGACTCATCAATGAAGAGCACTTTTTGCCACTCCTGTCTGGTCCAGCGAAGGTGGGTTTGTGCCCATAGGCGGCGTTGTTGCTGGTGATGTCTGGTAAGGACCTGCCTTACAACAGGCCTACAAGCCCTCAGTCCAGCCTCTCTCAGCCTATTGCGGACAGTCTGAGCACTGATGGAGGGATTGTGTGTTCCTGGTGTGACTCGGGCAGTTGTTGTGGCCATCCTGTACCTGTCACGAAGGTGTGATATTCGGATGTACCGATCCTGTGCAGGTGTTGTTACACGTGGTCTTCCACTGCGAGGATGATCAGCTGTCCTTCCTGTCTCCCTGTAGCGCTGTCTTAGGCGTCTCACAGTGCGGACAGGGCAATTAATTGCCCTAGCCACATCAGCAGTCCTCATGCCTCCCTGCAGCATGCCTAATGCAGGTTCAAGCAGATGAGCAGGGACCCTGGGCATCTTTCTTTGGGTGTTTTCACAGTCGGTAGACAAGTCTCTTTAGTGTCCTGCGTTTTTAGAACGGTGACCTTAAATGCCTACTCTCTGTAAGCTGTTAAGGTCTTAACGACCATTCCACAGGTGCATGTTAATTAATTGATTATGGTTAATTTAACATGCATGGAAAACATTGTTTAAACCCTTTTCATTGAAGATCTGTAAAGTTATTTGGATTTTTACAACATTATTGTTGAAATACACAGTCCTGAAAACCGGACGTTTCTTTTTTTGCTGAGTTTATGTCTTCCGGTTCCGGTCTCCTTCCTTACTTTTAATGAACCTCGTTAGAGAGAGTTATGTTGGTACTGTAAACAGGCTGGTCTTTCATTTTGTATAACAGTAAAATAATTGTATTTATTTTATTTTGTGTAAAGCAGAATATTTTTTGCTGTGCAAAACTGTTGTTTAATGAAGTATATTATTAAGATATTTTTTTCATTTATTTGATACATTATGTTTTTTATTAGTCGAACAACAGAAAAATAACCGTTAGATTAATAGCCCAATTAGTCGTTAGATTAGTCGAATAATCAATAAAATAATCGTTAGATTAATCGTTTTATAAATAATCGTTTACCCCCAGCCCTAGTAGCAGGACACAACTGTTATAGATGTGTACAGCCACGTCATGCATTTGGCAAATCAGCATAGGTTCTTCTTATTGATGTATCCTTTCTACTCTATTTTACGGCAATGACTGTGCCTCCTGCAACCCAACTTTCAAAATCCTGAAGTTTAGTGATGTCACAAACATTATTGGCCTTAACAAAGAACTGAACATGCTCAAGATTGTGGAGATGATTGTCACGTGTAGACTGTAATCTAGCACACAACTCAAAGTATAATCCAAAAAATAGGGCTTTAATGATATCCAGAGAACCACACAGGAGATAACCCACAATAATATTAACAATACTAGACAAAGAACTCAGGAACACACAGGGCTTACATACAAAGGGAAGACACTCAGGGAAAACAGAATCAGGTGCGGGACTAATTAACAATGATGAGGGACAGGCGAAAACAATGAACTAATAATGAAACAACTGAAAACAGGCAAAGGAACAATTAACTAATAACAAAACACAAGTGAACACTAATTAACTAGTAATGAGACAAACCAGGGGAGGAAAAAAACAAACAAAACATACACCAACTGTGACAATGATAGTGTATTCCTTGCACAATGGCCTGTCAAACTCTTCCCAAAAATATAATTTCTTTAAGTATTTGACCTATTGTTAACTACTACTACATTTTAAAAGTGTCACTTGAATATTTAAAATGAGTACATTTTATTCACATATTTCTAGATGTTGGAGCTGGTATTTCAGGGCAACATGAACATGATCATTTTTCTGTAATTGACAGAACTCCATTTGTCTTGCCCTGCAACAGGGGAAAAATTAACTTTGCAGTAGTACACATTCAGATCGAAAATATTCAACACAATAGCACTTGCGCCTCAATACATGATGACGTGTCTGTGAAGACTCAGGGGTTTTGTGTTCCTGCCGATGACCTCCAAAGGTGTTGTGTTGTGCATCCACTATTGAAAAACAATAAAACACGTTATGTAAATAAAATACCTTTTCATCTATGGAAGAGCTTTGCAATCACTTCCGTAAAATGTTATACATTATGACACTGGATATAAAAAGGAGCATACTTCTTGGGGTAGCTGTCATAGTTTCAGGAGATGTGAACCTTTGCCTCGGTCTCATTTAGTGATCCTGCGGGCTCTTAGTAGTTTGTTCTTCATGCAATTATATATGATCTGAAACCCCCATGGATTACACCTGAAAACGATAACACTTCAGCCTGGATGGAGTTCTGCCTTCTCTTAAGAGGACGGCCTGATGAACTCGATCCAGAATGGTCGTGCTATGGAGATTTATGCGGAGGAGTTTGTTGAGTTTCATCGGGTGAGTTGGAGCAATCCCTTTTTATACCGCTTGTTTTTGACTGGTTTGGATGATGATCAGCTCGCCCACATCATGCTCCCCGACGTGGGGGAACATCTGCTGGATGACCTGGTTAATTTTGTCCTCCAAGCAATGGGTTCCGAATTCCGCGTCGGGGGTACTGATGGGGACTTGAGCGATCGTCATCCAGTACCGGTCAAGAGCGGGGGATCGGTTTCGACTCACCCCATGGTGGCTCAGCACTCCTCCAAGACTCCTCATCGGTTTAGAAACGGGTCTGTGAAGACTCAGGGATTCTGTGTTGCTGATGATGACCTCTAAAGGTGCTGTGTTGTGCACTTACTGTTGAAATAATTAAAAACAACTTAATCTATAACAATCATCACCCAAGCTAGTCATTGAGGCTTGTGCAGCTGAGGGAATATAGCGTAACCGTCTTTGTAATTGAGACACACAGCCCTTTTGTAAACTCTTCCTCTGTTTATCAGCCTTCATTTTGCCATTGTCAAGTCACTTCCGACAAACATGATGTTGAAGAGCTTTGAGTTGCACGGCTTTTCAAAGAGACCGTCAAAGTCAGTTTCCCTGACTACATCTATACTTAATTTTCCATAGCTTCTTTTTTCTCTTACAAAACCCACTGTATTTTCGTTTAGGATAATTAGTTGTCAAGCTTCTTTGCTGTTATTTTGGTTGTCCTCTTGGATTGGCTGTTATGTCTTTAAGTACATTGTCTTTCAGTACATTGTCTTTCAGCAAGTCTTTTTGTGACTTGCACCAGTAGTTGTTTGCCGCTTTCTTACCATTTTTTTGATGACCTGTAAATGGTTCTCAAATGGAAAACAAGATATATGATTCAAAGAGCTATGGAAGTTTGCAGTATCATCTGACAAGTGTTTGAGGGAATGAATGTTGTAAGTTGGAAAGGTGGGTCCATAAAAATCCACTGAGTTATCCACAAAGGGCTCCAGAATGTTGTATGCGTATCTTAGATAAGACTCTCTTCCCATCTTCTTCATCCAAAAGAATGGTCATACCAACGTTCAAAGAAAGAAAGTGATGGTACTGCTCGTCAGGAAGCACATCCCTTCAGATTAATGGTCCTGTGTAGAGCATGAACTGAAGTAGCTCAATAGCTTTCCATCTTTCGAACTCTTCCATGTTTCTTGGCTGCCTTGAAAACTCTGCAGGCAAAGCTCCATTACATGACTTATGTTAATTTCTACTTGCACTCTCTGAGCCTTCCTCAGGCGACAGATACCCGGCCCAAGCCACAAGTATGTCAGCAGCCTTTTTATGGCTCCAAGTCATGTTAGGTGCATGTAGTCCAGGGGAAACTGTTTCACACACAAAATACCAGCTCTAACGAGAGGTGATACTTGTTTTTGATGGTCAGGGTATCCAGCTTGGTTGAAAACTTCTTCTTGCTTCAGTAGGACCCTTCGTCAGGTAAACTACCCTTCCCTCGATCTTTTGAGCTACTGCAACACATCGCTCACATCCATGCAGACTATTGTGACTTTTAATACATTTTAGAAATGACCTGGCTTGTGTATCACAGATGATCGCCTTTACTGAAACTTTGTGAGCCAGATTCTGTAACGAAACGCCATTTTGTAGGAGTAGTTACAACTCCTTCAAGAAATCTTCTAAAAACTCCTCAACAGAGTCAGGCTTACTAGACCCATAGTACAGTGCTACAATAAATGGCTGACAGTTCGGAATTTGACCAAGAATGGGCCGAAACTTTTTTTACTTGATTTAAACAGTGGCAAACCATCCACATTACAGCAGAGTTCAATTTTTCCTGGCAGCGTTTCTTTTGAAAAGTGTTCAAGAAGGTAACACTCAATACCACAATAAATGTAATGTCCATTGCATGTATTTGAACTGCCACTCCTTGTGGAGTATCAAGAAGGCTTCTAGCGTTTTTGGGAAGTCTATGGCCATGACGTCTGAGCACACAAAGCAGTTCATTTAGTGCCTTGTGGGTCTGGTTTGTATCAATTGCCAAAGTAGACAAGTCCTTGTGGAGAGATGGTATTTCAACAGTTGAATGTGACATCTCAGAATCTGTCTCAGTAGATTCGGTGTCATTAGCATACTCTCATTCAGTATCACTCCTAATGAATGCCGCTGCTGCTGTAATGGGAGAACTACAGCCTTCCATAGTATGTAATTCGTCATGTGCTGTTCCCTCCGTGAGGGGATTGCCCTCCATCAGTCAAAGTTTATACTGTTGATGTTTTGAATGTAATTTTCCTCCACATTATACAGATATCTTTCTTCTGTATTTCCTACAACTGATATGTTTATAGAATGGTGTGTAAAACAAATTCATGACTGAATGTGGGTTTATTTAATAATAATTCAGATTCAAGTCACTAATGCTTGCCTACAGGACTTTCACTGGATCTGCACCGGGGTACTTTCACACACTCCTGCAACCCTACACCCCATCAAGATCCCTGCGTTCAGCAAACCAGGGGCGTCTTGTATTGCCTTCTCATAAGGACAGTAAATCGCTTTCCCGCTCATTCCGCTTCACAACTCCTTCCTGGTGGAACATTCTTCCTAACTCTGTCCGGTCAACCACATCTCTCACAACATTCAAAAAACTACTCCAAACCCTAACTCTTCTGTGAATATCTGACAGACAACTAAATTAATTAAAAAAAAAAAAAATTCACTAACCCTTTCTCTCAACAGGTAGTGGTCAAGCTTTTGTTGAAACTAGTAACTTTGTATTGGCACCTAATGTATTATGGCTCCTGTATGACACATCGCTTGTTGCTCCCTAACTCTATGTAAGTCGCTTTGGATAAAAGCGTCTGCTAAATGACTAAATGTAAATGTAAAGTGATTACCAAGTGGTCAAGTGCTTAGTGTGTTCCATTAAAACCTTATTCACAAGTTCAACCAGTAGTGGGCGCTCGTGCAACGTTATCAATGATGCGCTCACTGACACAATGTGATTTTCTGGGGATGGGAGTAAACACACCTCTGTGTCTGGTGGGAGAAAGGCAGCAGCAGCACTCACTGTGTTGGCTATCGGTGGAGTTTGTGTTAAAAAGAAGAGACTTTTGGAAGTTTGGCCTAACTAATTTTTTCTCCCTTCTTTCTTGGGCTCTGCTTGGGTTCTGTATATGTTTTTCATTATATAATTAATCCTCCGTTAGTAAATTATCTCTCGCTCTTCTAAATTCTTAACGTCTCTGCCTCCCCTCCCGTCTGCCGTAACTTTCTCTAACTCTGGCCACTGAACTGCTGACGTCGGTTAATAACTAATGAATTGTTCCTCTGATCCATGATGCGGTGGAGGTAAATTCATGCGGATGTAATAATAAAATTACATTGTAATAGTTGTATCCTCCTGACCCTACAAAATATGATATAAAACCAATATGTTATACGTGCTTTATAAAAACTTCTGGGTATTTTTTTAAGAAGAACTTAAATGCAAAGAAGGGCTGTATATTGATTATTGTGACTGTTATCAATCACAGTGTCGTCTGGGGAACAGAAGCCATTTCCGTTTTACGTTAGTGTGTCCCTGTGTATGCATCTTGTTTTGCTGCGCACTAAAATGGATATAATTTTACATAACATAAATGGTACATACTTTAAGGTCATAGTGTATGTACGTGAATTTGGACGCAGCATATGTTCCCTTACCAGAAATCAAGCCACAATTTTTGAAGCTGTCTAAACAAAATCATACGATCTAACTTAAACTAAATGAAGCACCGTAGAAAACTTATGTTTAACATTTAGATGTAATATTATTATAACATTTATGCAGTGATATGTTACAAAAGAATATAAGTGCTTTTATAATGTACTTTAACCAATATTAAAAAACTAAAGTAAGAGATAAAAACATTTGTGACGTCACAGAAAATGAGTTAACAGTGTCCCAATATGTAGTGAGCTAGGGTGCTTACCGCTCCGACTTCATGTACACAATATCTCACTAAATCCTTAGTGTTTCGAGTTTGACCGATGGGCGTGGCATGTTGGATCTAAATAGGCAGTAGATTAGATAGGTTTGCCCTACGACTGGAAAGCCAAAGGAACATTGAGTTACCACTTGTTATGTAAACATTTGGGATTGTTGCTGCTATCAAAGCAGCGACCCAATGCATATCAGTTACCAGTCTTGTGTTGTTCACCTCCAGCTGATGGGGGTTGGCGTGATCCCTGGTGGTACGGCAGAGGCCGGAGAGCTCTTTCAGAAGGAGGGGGTGGACGAGCAGGACCCGGAGGCTTTGGTATCTTGCCTGTCCCGGTTGTTATTCACATAAACGTCCTTGGGTGTTGAGTCTTCGTCACAGTACAACTGATGTAAGGTCACTGGGCAGGGTACAGCTTGAGTGGTGACCGTGAGCAATGGTTGTTGTGCTGACGGGTGTTATCCAAGTGTCCATCCAACTGCTGATGTGAACTCCTGTGGTCAGACTGAGTAGCCGAGAAAATATATTTCTTCCACGAGCTGGGAGAGGTCAATGAGCTCTGACTGCTCTTTTGAAATTTCATTTCCCCCCACATCAGGGGCATTTTCTCCGAGTACCCCCCTCAAAGAAATGGAATGAGAAAATGATCAACAGAATATATATAAATGTAGCGATTTTAGCTGCAATTTAAAATAAGGATGAGCTCAACTCACCAGGTATGAAATTAGTTATTTAAAACGTCAATGTCAGTCAAGGAATTAGTTTAGCTCAAAGGAAAATACGTGTAATAATCCTCATATACAATTTACTGATTAGCAGTATAGTTATAGAAATCCTATATGTATTCGTCCAGCAAATGCATCAATGATTTATTTACACACTAACGTTATCTCATGACCATAAGTAACATGCATGCTAGACCCTATACCTACATCTATACCTACACTCTCATCTCTGACATTAGGACATGTGCCTTAATCATTTAAGGTGGCTGTTATAAGGCCCCATGTCAAAAAACCCAAACTCGACCCTAGAGGACTAGGGAATTACAGGCCTATATCGAATTTAAATTTTATATCTAAATATCTTGAAAAAGTACTTTCGACTCAATTATGCTCCTTCCTCCAAAGGAATGACATTAATGATGAATTCCAGTCTGGATTTCGAGCATGTCACAGTACAGAGACTGCTTTGATCAGAGTTACAAATGATCTGCTTTTAGCATCTGACCGTGGCTGTATTTAGTTATTGGTACAGCTAGACATCAGTGCTGCATTTGACACCATTGACCACAGCATACTTCTACATAGACTCGAAAATTAAATTAATTCATGCATTCATGGCATCAAGACTAGATTACTGTAATGCACTTTTAGGTGGTTGCCTGGCAGGCTTATAACAACAAATGATGTACTTGTTGCATCAAAGAGTGCAGAACAGTACTCTACTCTCAGCCAGTCTTGTCTCTTTGTTCCAAGGTTACCGCAGGATGCAGTTCATGCCCAGACCTGATGGCAGAGCTGAGAATGGGAAGCGGTGACCTGACAAGAACTAAGATGATAGAGCTGGATTAAGGACGCGGCAACTTGACACGATTTTCCTACAACATTTCAAATGCTATTAGATTGTTAATGATAATCTTAAATCTATAATTTACATTAAGTTTTTTTATTTTTTATTTAGCTTTGTTGTACAAGCACTTTTGAGCTTGTGCAGAGGCAGCAGCTTTTGCCAGAGGGGAACTGGAATCCCCTGATTGGGCCTGGGTTCTCATGAGTTTTTTTCCCCCGATTGTAGTTTTGGGTTCCTAACCACCGTTTGCATATTGTTTTGCACTATTTGCCTGGCGGGGGGGGCTGCTTTAGAATTCAGAAGTTAGACATAATTAATATTGAATATAAGAATTTATAGTCTGTTTAATATTTGACCTGTGGTTCTCTCTCCTTTATCTCAAATGTGTGCTTTCACTGTGCATGTGTGCGAGTGTTTTTGTGTGTGTGTGCGTCTATGTCGATGTGTGTAAGTATGTTTGCATATTGTGTGTGTGGAGCCTTTGTTTGTCTGTCTTTTGTTGTTTTCACCTTTTTCTTGTTTTTACAGGTATATGGCTTTAGTTGTTTTACTTGTATTTAATGTGTCTAATGTACAGCTGCTTTGTAACAATGAAAATTGTAAAAAGCGCTATATAAATAAAGTTGAGTTGATTTGAATTGAATTTACAAAACAAAATTAAGAGCAGAGGTAGCTCTAAAAAACGTATATATTACATCTGTCACATCTGGCCTAGCTATGGTATGGCTAAATATATATATGCGCCATATTCATTTTTCTATAACTTTAAAAATGGCAGGAATGTTCAATTTGTTCACATCTTGTTTGAGGGTATATGGCCCAGATGACAACTAACACACGAGAACCACATATGTTAAAGTCATGACACACAGTGGAAAACATCAACTTGTGGCTGATATTCAGCTTGTACTTTCCCGCAAAAATCAAGTCCGTCCTGCAGTCCACACAGCACCTTTATCTTCCTTCATCAATACTTTTCATGTTTAGGGAAGTCATGTTATTGTATTGAACTATGTAGCGTTTTGTCTCAGTATTGTATGTGATTAGGATTTTGTAAATTGTTTCATTGATAAAGCTGTCAAATTTGCAAAAAAAATCTGCGGTTTCCACAGCGATAATGGTTTTATGATGAAATAATGCTCATTAGAAAATCTGTTAAAAAATGGACTCTCCACACTCCAGACAAATCAAACTAGGCTCAAATTGACTAATACAATTTTTACAGTAGCATTTTGTCTTTTAATTGTTGTTTAAGTTCTTCTGTGAATGCCTTACCAACAAATGATCCAGAATGCAGCAGCAAGAGTGGTCTTCAATGAACCGAATAGAGCACACGTCACTCCTCTCTTCATTTAGTTACATTGGCTCCCTATGGTCGCTCGCATCAAATTCAAGACTCTGCTCCTGGCCTACAAGACCACCACTGGTTTGGCACCACCTTATCTTCATTCACTTATGCAGACTTATGTACCTGCCATATCCTTACACTCTGCAAACAAACAACATCTTGTGGTGCCATCCCAAAAATGAAAAAAATCGCTGTCACGAACCCTCTCTGGATCGGTTCCACATCTGTGGAATGATCTGCATGCTGTTACAAGATCAGCAGATTGTGTCGTCATCTTTAAGAATCGGCAGAAAACACATCTCTTCCATCTTCACTTGACTGATCATTTCTGATTTCTATATCTTTTCAACATATCTAATAAAAAAGCATCCTTAGATAAACTAATCTTTGCTCTCTACACTGTAGTAGGCTTTGTGAGACATATTTTTATTGCTCTTATGCTTTTTGTTGTCCTAATGTTTGACCCAGTTGCTTCCATTCTTTACCCAACCTGTAAGTCGCTTTGGATAAAAGCGTCTACTTAATGACTAAATGTTAATGTAAAATCAATGTTTAATTTAAGTATGCAGTGATATAAAAGATGTCTAATGTCAGTATAAACTTTCCTCAACAGATTTCTCTTCAAATGATCCCCACAGACAATGAGAAGATATAATGCAAGATATAGACTCGTTGAATGTTACATATTATTTAAAAAAAACGCATGCAAATGAATAAAGAGTACCTGTAGATATTTGAATACATGTAACATGACAAAAGCAAATTATTTTGAATACATTTGTGTAGTTGACTGTTTGATTTGCTAGAGGGTTAAAATGGCTTTTGCATAATCTGTAATTGAAAAAAAATTGGAGAATCAGTGTTTGTGTTTAATATTGTTTGATTGTGTTTATTAAAAAAAAAAAAAGTACACTTGTGGTGTAAATAGGGTTAAATTCTGGGAGAAATCTGGCTTTTGGTCTGTCGGCCACATGTTGCCCACATAAAGGCCATCAGTCAAGAATGACTTAAGGTCCACATTTAAGCCACATCATTATTTCTGACTTTCCTCCCAAGAAAAGCGACCCAGTAGGTCGTTTGTACAAGCACCTTATTTCGACCAATAGTTACGTATTAATGATGAGCGCCCTGTAGCACCAGCAGCTTATTATTAAATACAGTCATTCCAATGCTTTAGCTTTTTTTATAGATTTAATTCTTCATATTTGTAATAGTATCAATAATTGCATCCATATTTATAGTTTTAAAGATATTTTTCAACCGTGATCCATGCGAGATGCAATGCAGGTAAGAAATGTGTCCGAGTTACATTGCTCTGATGTCATGCTGACGTATGTCAAAAAACTCTCCCGACATCTAGGCGGCTGTATCGGATTCTTCCGTCGGCGCAGTTGCTCTCCACCTACTGCGCTGATCAAAATGGGAATGATGGGAAACGACTTGCTGTCGACACAGCTTAATGCTCATTGGCTAAGAATGTATGCTGGTTTTTAACAAGTTCACAATTTATAGTAGTTTATATATTTTTATTTATATGTGATAATGAAAACAACTAAGTAAAATCGTGTACTATAAAGGGATGTTTTTAATAAGTAGCGAAATTAGGGCATGTGCATTATTTTATTTTTTCGTTTTAATTATTACTTGTTTAAGTCCTATTTGTTGTCATTTTTACTTTATTGTATTTTACGTTGGGGTTCTTTTTTATTCAACAACATTATTCCATGAAATAAATAAGCCAATCCATCAAAACAAATGCAACACATATAATTGTATTATACATTTACATTTACATTTAGTCATTTGGCAGACGCTTTTATCCAAAGCGACTTACAGTGCACTTATTACAGGGACAATCCCTCTGGAGCAACATGGAGTTAAGTGTCTTGCTCAAGGACACACTGGTGGGGGCTGCTGGGATCGAACCAGCAACCTTCTGATTACCAGTTCAGTGGTTTAACCCTAAATTGACCACTTCTTCAACAAAATTATGAATTCTAGGGACGTTCCTAGCAAAAAGGCAAACATTTGTTATTGGGCCCCTGGCTGTGCCTTAAGAGCAACTTTTAATAATTGTAATAATAGATTAAAAGATTGAACTCATCTTCATGTAAAAATAGAGGTATTTCAATTGCATCTGTTTTGTCCGCGATATGTTTACAGGAACACAAAAAAGCGAGATTGGGGGAGTGTCCGATTTACAAGTTGGTTTTGTTGGCCGTTGTTGACCGCACCGCCAACAACGCTGTAGAAAGATTCTTGGGTGACATGACATGCAGAAATAACCGAAGTGCATTTCCTCGTCCATCACACGCATCTGCTTCACAAGAGCAATGTATTCTCCATCTCCATGTCTTGTGGCATGCAGTCGGCGGACATTCCATCTCCTTTTCTCGCCTTTTTTTGGATAGTATCAACCAACAGAAAACCTCCTCCGTTTCCTTGTCAAGCAGCTGCTTGCGAGAGGCCATCTTGAATGATCTGACGTATTTCCAGTAAAATTCCTACTTCTCTTTTACTTCCTGCGGATTCAGGAACGATTTCGTATATGTGGGAGTTGCGCACGCGGTCAGCGGAGGCTCGCGAAGCAGAGCCAGGTTCGTGTATAAACAGCCCTTAAGCTGTTCATGTTGACTGCGGCGTCACGCAAACTTTTCGATCGGGTCACAATAAATGTTGTGCACGCCGCCAAGCGAAATGAGCTTGCGCTCACCCAAAGCGAACTTCACGAACACCGCGATGACGTCATATTTGGCGCGGGCACCCAAGCGAACTAGCGAATGTGTCAAGTATAACCAGCCCTTTATAGTGAATAGTGAATAGCGTCAAGTATTGAAATGGTAACATGAAATAAACATACAGCTGTATCTCTCTTTTGTAAATTTGATCAAACTGAATAAATACTCTTTGAAGATATGACACATGCAATCCTACTTTATAGGTACTCAAGAGTAATATGAGATTGACAGAAACTGCCTGTCTTAAAAAAAAACAAGTTTCTCTTAAAAATAGGTACATTGCGATGCTTCTACGCTACGGTTGTACACGGAACACAACTTCATGGACACCCATTGGGGCCTCCCCAGAGGGCTGAGCCTTGAAACAGTCAGAAATTGGCTGCGTCCGAAAGCTCTAAAATGCCTTCAAAGGCAGCATTCCAAGTTAGAAAGGCATCAAGGCATGCACGAATCTAAGGTTTTTTGACTTCCTGTCTCCTGAGATACCTCCATCAGGTCGTTTTTTGTAGGCAGCATGGATATATCTTTCACTGCCTTCAATGTCCTCAAAAAGAATTCTGTATTGCTGCCTCTGAAGGCTGTTTGAATGTTTTTCACAGAGTGCCTTCATGCTTAAATGCTGTCCCCCAATTCTTTACCTCATGAGGCAGTGAGGCAACAAGGCAGCTACCTAAAGATGTAGCAAGTAGCCATTTCCATCCAACGAGTCAAAGTAAACAAAACTGTCACTTCCTGATAAACAGGCGCCAAATATCAAAAAGAAAAATGGAAGTTGCAGCGTTTGGAGGAGCCACTGTGGGCCTTTTGTCGTATATGATAAACTACTTGCGTATCAGAGCCATGTTCTTTTGCTTAAGGCTCTTCCATTTATTTCGCAAAATAGGCCACGGTTTGTCATATCCTTTTGAATCATCTTTGCTCGCACTTCTTCAAAGATTTGCGTGTTCCGCTAATGTTTTTCATCAAGAATGGTTGTTACTTCTTTGTCGTATATGAGATTTAAAAATGTTCGGACATCCTCGTCCACCCAAACAGGAATAATAAAGCAGACTCTCTGAACTAACTAAAAAAGCTCTTGTCTCACTCAACATTCTTCTATGAAGATGAATGAAAAGATAAGTAACTGGCAGGTGACAGAGATTTAACACTTAGGGCTTGATTATGGGAGACAAGAGGGCACGACATGACAGGAGAACACGCGTTGCAAAGTAAGAAATGAAAAAGATCCGTTCATTTCTATTAACGAGATTCAAGATCAAAGTCAATAAAATGAACCGAGATTTCCATCACTAGATGTAAATTCCCTATAGGCCTACTTTGCCCTATAATGGATAGCACAAGTATTACAGCACCGTATATACAAAACATATAATAGGCAGATTTTCAGTCAGAATACTTGGTTCATAGCCTGTATATATGCAAAAGTCTTGCATTCTGTCAGATACAAGTATTTCCATTTCTGTGTAAACATGTGAAATTGTGTGATTGCTGGAACCAAACTTTAAGCACATACATAGGCAAGTGATCATCACTTAAAATTAATTTATATTTACAATTGATTTTCCATAATATATGTACATAAGTTCATCATTTTCTGTGCAAAAATAAACATGTATAGAAAAAATTAACCTCTGTTTATTTTAATATTTTAGAATTGAGTCGACTTGAAACTTCTCAGGACTCGACTTGACATGTTTAGGGTGAACCCTTGACTTGACTTGCTTGATTTGTGTAAACTGTGACTTGAGATTTGACTCGAGACTTGATGTTTAAGACTTGAGACTTGCTTGGACCCTCATCAACAAATTATACACATTTGTTTTCCTCCGAATAAAGCTTCACATCCATGAAGGCGTACGTAAGAAACACTACTTTCATTTTGATTCAAAATTCGCTGGGAGGATTTAGGACAGGTGTATTCAGTTACAGTAAGAGGACATATTTTCTTCCAAACCGAACTGCGGACAGTATGTTTTTTTGAAAATAAATTTATATTTAATCAATTTAGACCAGTTGGATATACTGTATGAAAGATATGATCCTTCATCAGGCCATTTTTATATTTTGATATCCACAGTAGCCAATGTATGTATAGGCCCTGTGGATTTAGAGGAATGCCCTCTTAATAGAAGTCTGATAATTAATATTTGTAAATAAAAAAACTACTGACAACATGCAAGCAGTAAATGTAATGTAACAATTATTAGTAGCGCTGCCTAACGTTAATTTTGACTAAATTATTTGCTTTTTATATTTCCTATTGAACTAACTCCTTACACTTTAAAATAAAGTATTCTGTTTTACATCACATTTCCTTTTATTTTAAACAAAATCAGAGCAGTCATGTTGCCAGAATTACATTAAAATTTTTAAAACATTATCCTTTATGTGGCTTCAGATGAAATCAAAGTTTTGCACAACTGCAGAAGTGACGGACAAACTCATTTAAACTGCTTATCAGTCTGAAGGCCAAAAACAAAAATATTCCTTACTGATAAATAATGACCCAGCAGCAGTTTGTAACATTTATTATCTAATATTTTATCTTTTAATATGCAGGACTTATTCATCAACACACAAGAATATGGGAGGGGTTTATTTGGTAGGAGGGGGAGATCCCTGCCTAAGACATGTGAACCATAAAATGCATACACTACCATCAAATTCTATCACAGCCTGTAGATCAGACCTAATCCTCAGAAAGTATTTGACTTTTCCTGTACATGATGGAAGTCACACTGTTGAGTGTTGTGCTGATCTTCTTGTCTGTAGGGCTGAACATACAGACAGCAGAGAGCTGCCACTGTGCCCTGCAACACCCTCAATCTAAATTCTGCTCTTCTGAAATAGGTAAGTCAAATCTAATATCTTTTCCAGTGTAATTTTTGTAAGAAATTTTGTAACCTACAGAACACTTTAGGAGAAGAGAATGCTGTATTTCAGTTGATTTGTCATTTATCAATGAAATCATGAGCAATTTTTATACCGTTTCAAATTTACTATCAAGCAAGTGTAAAAGTGCTATTAACAGTATGTGCTGGAAATGTTCATGATTCAGAAACAAACAACAATGTCCAATGTTGAATGTTGTTCAGGGGACAATAATAATGAAATATTTTATATTAACAATATATTAGTGAGTGTGTGAAAACTCCACAGAGCTGTATAGTCATGTTCAGGATGTTTATACAAAACAGCATTTCTAACATTTATGCCACTTTAATTTCCATCAGTGATTTTAGCTGACGTAACCGAAAAAGAGGGGATCTGTTAAGAATAAAAAGAAATCATATAAGTATAAAATCCAACTGATCAAGGTGAGCTAATCTATTTGCACTTTCAAGCATCCACATTTCTCATATGAATCAGAATCAATTCAATTTATTGCAAGATAATGTTGGTCTTTCATCTACAGAATATTTATCTTGAAAAAGAATAAAGAAAGAGTATCACAAATTTCAATTATGCAGAGTATTCACAATAAAATACTACAAATACAAAATATAATAAAATATCTTTTTTCAGGTATTGAAAGGTTCTATCAATGCAAAGCGAATTAAATACGTCTACAGAGATCCATATTCATGTGGCATCACACTGGATCAGGGGCGATACGTGCTTTCAGGTACACTTCTGCTTCTCAAATTGAATCTAAACTTACCATAAAACACCTGACAATTCTTATTGCCTAGTTTTTTTTGATTAATACTTTTTTTATCACAGGTACTTGTGAAGCAAAGTATAGAATATAAATAGATAATTGTTGTAGACCCCATTCCGAAATTCCCATTTCCAATTTCTTTCTTTTTTTTCTTCTTCAAAAGGAAACCAGTTCAAATATGGGATCGAGGTAGAAATGTGTGACCTTGCCGAGCAATGGGATCATATCTCCTTAACGGAACAAGAAAACTTCAAACATTTGTATAAGATGGGCTGTGACTGCACGGTAATGATAAACAGTGTACAAAACCTTGCAAAATTTATCTTTGGTATTCACAATTTTCAACCAATTTGGTATAGTTTCAAGATTTAGCCAACCTCTGCCATGCGGCCTCCATTGAAGAGAGTGTATGTTTCTTTATTAAAACAGAAAGTTCACCTAAAGATACAATTTCGGTTATCTCGTTTGCTACTAGTTTTCTTATGGGAAACACAAAAGGCACAATGTTACTGAAAAACTCCTTTGGAAAGACAAAAATGAAAGCGAACAAGGCTTGAGGCTTTCAGTCTCTAAATTGTACTTTTCATCTCTTGGAGCAACATGAGGCTGAGGAAAACATAACTGAATATATATGGTCTTGGTGAACTATTCCTTAAACAAAACTCATGTCAATGTCAAACTGTACGTCACCTCAAACTCATGTCAATCCGTCCTCTCCACAGATCTCTACCTGTTCTGACAGTCCATGTTGTCCCCAATCTGATAATGAATGTAGGTGGGATCCCAAATCTCCTGAATCTCTGGAGTACGCCTGTGTGAAGGACAGTGACGGCTACTGTAGCTGGTACTGGCAAAGTTCAAGAGTTGAAGAAGATGAAATTTGCATGGAAGAATAAAAGACCAGCATTTTCTCATTCATGTTGAGAATTGTTGTTCTTTCTAATACTAATTCAGCTTCTGAGTCCATTTTTAATCAATATAACACTGCTGTTTTAACTCTGAGAGACTAAAGATCCCATTCTTCCCCTACTGACTGTTTCCAACTCCTAATTAAACACCTTGTATGCAAAATAAACATGTTTCTATTTGATTGTAATATGAAAAGTAAACATGTTTTGTAAAAACAGGATATTTTCAGTACCTTCAACAACGTTAAAACTCTTCACAATGTTTAATAGGCTGCTGATGTAAATCCCTTATAATTATCCTAATATTATCAACTACATTTATGAATTCTATGAATGCTTTTAACATGCATTTAAGGTACACAATCTTCATCATACTGTTGAGAATCATTTCAGTCTTTAGCTCAGGTATCTGTTTCTCAACTTTTTTTGCAAATTGTAACTCAAACTATTAGTTGAGAAAGTGACGTGTCGGGCTAAAAGACACACAACATTTTAATACCAAAATGGAATCGTCAGATTTTTATCAAGAATCAAATTATTTCATAGGGGCTGTGTGGCTTTGCTACCATGTCTGATCATGACTACAATAATGGCAACAAGTTAACTTCAGACCAGTGGCGGCTGCTGGTCTTTCAAAGAGGGGGAGCTCATTTCACAATGAATGAATGAACAAACTATCTAAAAAAAATATATAAACACGACGGAGGAAATGTGGGTATACATTAAACTGAAACAAGGAATGTGGTGTATAATTGTGTGAAATGTATGATGGAAATTGGCAAGCAATTTCGGCAAGCAAATACCAAGAAATAGGTTGCAGCAGTTTGTCTTTCAACTACACTTGAAAAATCCACAATGGGACTGATATTGAATAGCTTTAGCGTCAGCGACTTTTTATAGAACAAAATCGCTGTCAATCAAAACGAGATGCAGTCTTTCGACAGACCCTCCAATCATCACGCAGACGCTCGGAGTCCGGGCCAGCCCACTCCTCCATTCATCCCAGAGACGCTGAGCGTCCGTGGGCGGGACATAATCGCAGCATTATCCAATGACCATCTTGTTTCTAAGCACTGAAAAAAACTGTTTAAAGCAGCCCCATTGAAGTCAATGGACGCTGGGCTTCAACAGAGTAATGCACTGTACGCTACGGGAATGAATGAGAAGGAAATCGAGTCAGCCGACCTAAGTAGCTGATTCTGAACGAAATTGTTTTCGTTCGAGATGAACGTGTTTAACGCATTTTTAGTCAATAAAATGTTAACATAATAGTACATATATTTGACCATTCATTTTTTGACAATTATAGGGGAAGCTGAGCTTCCCTTGCAGTCTTAAAGAAATCGCGACTGCTTTAGACCCATTATATATGTTGCCAAAACAGATTTCCAAGTGAACAAAAAGCATTAAGCCCCAAGAAGCCTTGGTGTACAAAGATTGTACTGTGACCCCCACTAATATTGGCACCTTTGGTAAATACTGTATGAGCAAAGAAGGCTGTGAAAACATGTCTTTAGGGTTAAACCTTTAGTTATTTTGTGTAATACATAATGAAACAAATCTGCTCTTATTGAAAACAAACAATTGGAAATACAACAAAGCTTTATAAAAAACAAAAACTTTGGTAAATATATGTGTGCCACAATTATTGGCACCCCAATGAATTCATATGTGCAAAATATTTTGCATAGAACATTTTTCAAGTATAATCCCATTGATATTTTTCTAGTACACCTGGGTGATCTGGAACAGGAAACTATGTTCAACTATGACTTCCTTTTTCACAGGGATATACATATGAGGTAATACATTAGCCAATAACAATGACCTACTCCCCTTTGTCATTTATCACATTGGATAAGACCAAAGAAAATAGCTGTGATTTGAGGTAAAGTGTTGTTGAGCTTTACAAAATAAGATGTAGCTATAAAACATAGAAAAACACTGAAAATGCCAATTTCCACAATCAGAGTAATAATAACAAATTCCAATCAACTGGAATTGTTATAAATCAACCCTGAAGAGGACGTGTGTCTGCTACTTCACTTTACTTCGTAGACAGAGTCTGGAAGGGCATACTTTACATGCATTTACTTTCTCGTGGGGGGGGGGGGGGGGGTGTGCGCTTGTCTTAAGTTTAAAATCATTGGTGTACCCGTAAACCAATCACATAATGGTTGGCTTTGACGTATGTTATGCTGGCTGCAGCAGATAGGGTGGGTGGAGCTCCCCTCAATAGTGGAAATACGTCACCTCCACTCGAAGCAGAGCGGATAAAAAATTCTTAATTCTGACCTCAACCCTACATTCAAAATGTGAACCAAACACTCTTCTTGTTTGGGCTTCAGTTGGCATATGCTGGGAATATTCTCCACAACAGAGCGAATAGCATCCCGTGTCTCCATGTCTACTGTCATTTTAGATTTCCCTTACCTACATTACATTCTTAAAGGATCCGTTTTTCACTGTTTTTGAAGCTTTGATTATTTTTTGGGGGTGTTTAGCAATGGATGTTCATGTTTCTAGTTTAAAAAAAACGTTTTATTTTACATATTTCAAATCTATCGTCCACTGCTGTCTCTGATCTCACAAAACGTCTTCAAAGTCCCGCCTTCCGTAACGCTCTGATTGATGAAGCAGACCAGGTCTTTCGTGATTGGTTGCCTCCTTATAGCATGTGTGTGAAGATGTCCTACCCATACCATTTCAGCGAGTTCCGCCTCTCAAGCTTTTGTGATTTGTCGTTGCCCCTCTCAGCGCACATGAATTCATGAACTTTGGCTTTTGAAAATAAACAGCAACAATGGCGTCAACTTCACTTCTTCAGTGATGCATACCTCAACTGCATACGCAAATGTCAATCTTTGATAGAGATCACGTTTTTTTCTACTATGGTGATGGAAATAACACTGGACCGGTTGGGTCGGACCAGTTATATTATCACTAATAAAAGAAGCGTTAGTTTTGCCTTTTTATATTAGACCCGAATTGGATAATAAAACAAGCAGATAGGAGACCGCAACCAGGTCTTCTGAGGACGTTTCATAGAAGTGTTTTAGACAAATGCTTAGCGTCTACATCAAGGCTCTCAGCCCGCCCACTGTTTGTTGGTTGTGCGGCTGGTGCGAGCCGGAAAATAATCTGGGAGATGGTTTGCTATATCAGACTGAGTACAGAAACAAATTTAAATTGAGCAGAAGTACGAAGTCTGATGTAGTCAGGCTATGAAGCACTGGTAACGCAGAATGAAAATTGGGAAATGTTGTTGCTGAAGAGTAAGTTATTAATGGAATAAACAAAACCTTTTTGTGATTATCATTTTAAAAAAGAATGAAATTGAGGGGTTTGATGGATAATCTAACTACATTTAAATCTACAGTGTACAGATTATTTATTTCGAAAAACTTTTTAAAAGATTTTAAGTAGGCTAAATACCGCCATTAAAGTCAGAGTAAAGTGACATCAAAATGTGTTCTGAGTTTGTCCCACAACAGAAAAAATGTGTTATCAACCACCCGGCCAACTTTGAATGCAGAAAAAAACATAAGCAAATATATTAAATGATCAAAATCTCTGAAAAATATGCTGAATTCTCCCAGCCCAATTCGACAGATGAATATGTTTTGAAGACACAGTCGCTCCCTCTCTCCTCCCATCTGGATCACCTTTGGACTTGACGGTGGGGGACACTCCACCTGTTGTCAACTCCTGTGAAACCACACAAACTCCATGCTGCTAAATTAGTCCAAATTAAATACAGTAAGTTATTTAGCATGTGTGCTTACTCCTTATCTCATTTTGAATGTTCATTATTTTCAGGTTCATCACGTTTAATCAACATGAAAATACTGTAATATACTGTATTATAGTATTTACTGTAGTGAACTGTATTAAAATTATTCCTATCTACTTTAGTTTTTGTTACCTATTATAATAAATAGTCTGCAGCATCTTTCAACTTAATATACTCTTGAGTTTACTAGAGTAAATGCTATGGTATACAGTACATTATTTTTCATGTTGGAAGAAACCATTTCTAATGATTTTATATCTTTATTCTAATACTTAAATACTATGTCTTATAAATATCCTCGCCAGAGATCTTTTAATGGATTCAGAGCTGTATCTTTGTTTCTTACAGTGTAATGTCATGAAATGAAGCATCACATGCTTGTGAAGATCCACTGTTTTCCACTGAGTGTGTCATTGTTTTGACAAACAACACGGTCACAAGTTTAAATAAAATGTAATAGGGCTGTGAAAAGGGCAGACGGTGTTTGACTTCCAGTCATGGACATCTGCAAAGACTCATCATCAGTCATACGGCCATATGAAGAGAAATGTGATGTCAGAATTCCTCTGACAGAGTCTGGAAATATGTCTTGTGCGTGCATTAGTTTATAAGCAATATAATGTACACAAATAATTACAGAAACAAAAACACATTTTGGTTAAATTTACTAAAATAAATGAATTCTCATTTTGTAGGTCAAATTTCATGTTTTATTAACATACAACAGTCTGTGTACTTTGCTGTTTTCTATATGTACTGCATCACGAGTCATCAAGTGCCACCTGCTGGACTTAAGTTGGCTTTACTTTTTAATAAATCAAGATTTAGATGAGAGTAATGACCTCACCAAGAGTTTAACTTTGATTTCCCACGAAAAACTGAAAATATGTCTCCTGTCATCTGTGTGGGTCATGTTTGTACCATGTTTATATTATAAAGATTAAGCCATCAAAATATGAGGTGTAGTAAAAACGTGACAAATCAATAAACTTATTTAATTGACAAAATGATTTGGCAAAAACTACAAGACTACAGTTCTCCCAGTTTTTTTGCAGTTATTCTTCTGGCTCGTGACTTAAACGAACAATACTGGGTTTTTAGGAGGATCTCTTGATGGAAATGCCATATAATATAAAACTATTTCTTCAGAGGTGTATAAAGACCTCATATAATGAACCATCATGTTTGTAATACCTTAAAATAAGCAAATTATATCTACATCTAGAAAGGCTGTCAGAAACTGCAAGGGAGACAATGCAGGGAGAACCCAATTGCAGGCAGGACTCAGGGATGACGGGGTTAACAGATAATTTATTATACAAAAACAAGACAAAAAGGCAAAACAAAAACCCACGGGGGGGAAAACAAGACAGGGTAATATATATATAATTAAAGACAAGGACACTGACTAACTAAACTAAGAACACAAACACTTGATACAAAACTAAACTAACACTTACTAGAACTCGGGATACAGGAACAAGGAAACAGCAACAGCAACAGCAACAGCAACAGCAACAGCAACAGCAACAGCAACAGCAACAGCAACAGCAACAGCAACAGCAACAGCAACAGCAACAGCAACAGCAACAGCAACAGCAACAGCAACAGCAACAGCAACAGCAACAGCAACAGCAACAGCAACAGCAACAGCAACAGCAACAGCAACAGCAACAGCAACAGCAACAGGAGATACAACGAAGCATAACAGCAACTACTTACAAGAACAGAACAGCTACAGTGCACGAGCAACAAGACAAAGAAACAAGAGGACTCTTTATGGGGAACAAACTCAGGATAATTAATAGTGACAGGTGACACAGATCAAACACTAAGGGGAGGCTAACGAGACTGAAAGAGCGGGAACACAGACGAGACTCGGGGAGAGTATGTAAGGCCACAAGTGTCAAAAACATCTCTCCCCACATGAAACCGAGGATCCTGTATGATTCCACCTCTAGAACAAGAAATACCCGACAAGGTGAGGTGGAATCATGACAGAACCCCCGCCTTAAGGAGCAGCATCCTGATGCTCCTCAAAGGCACAAACAAGACAGGACAGACTCGGACACTCACAAGAACCAGAGAGACATGGTGAACATGGGAGTGCGGCCGATGGAAGAGAGGCGGTGGAAGGCACTGCTAGCTCCGTGCAGGAGGAGTCGGACGGGGAGTCCCACGACTGCCTCCGTGGTTGTCTCCTCTGGATGCAGATGGGAGGAGAGTGGGATGGACTGACGAACCTCACCATCCCAGTGGTGAGAACCCGGTCCTCCGGAATCGCCGCCAGCGGAGATGGGTGGATGGATCGGACTGAAACCCTGGACCTAGTTTGGCTGAAGGCATGCTGCCAGATGGCATCGAAGTCGAGTGGAAAATTAAGGAAAGTCTCAATTTTGTAAAATAATGTTAAACACACAATATTGCGTGTCCTGTTCCTTGCCTTAAATCGCCAGCTTTCCATAATGAGGGAGTGGCCACTTATCCGTTGGTACAGTTCGCAAAATTTGCCCGGATTGCGAAAGCATGGGTACAGATTATGAATTTGTGGGTACAGATTTCAAAACGGATGAGACGGATTGCAAACTCGTGCGTACAGTTTATTAATCCGAGAGCACAGATTTGTAAACTGTGGGAACCGTTTAAGAATATGTGCGTACGGATTTTTAAACCGAGGAAACGAATTACAAAACTGTTGTCATGGATTAGCAGGTCTTGTTTTTTTTTCTCCGACGGGTGACTAGCCGGGCTCCGTAGCTTGGCACGCACTGTTCTGAACTTGAGTGTGCAGGACGGCGTGCGCATTGTTACATTCCCACAACAGAGAGCTGCCTGCATGTGGCGTATTAAATATCGCTTGGCTTATTTCATCAACATATGTACAATATCCTTACGAAAAACGTTATAAAAATCCATATTTAAAAAGTAAAAGGCATGTATATGTAACGGGACTAGGTGATTGACAGCAGCGTTAGCCTATCAGCAAGTAGTATCTTTTATTTAAAGCCTGATTGGTTGTTACCTGGGATGCGTCACGTCCGATTTCCCCGTTTATTTTGCTCGTGTTCACGGAGGTTGTAGTGCAGCTTGGTGTGATGGTGCTCTTCTTTTGTACTGCTCAGTGCACTTGATTACTGTTCGCCTCTCAGGTATGTTTATTCTTAAGAGCTCGTTCTATAGGGCTGGTATGGGTGTGTGAGCTTAACATTTCTTTTCGCACATTAAATAGGCATGATTCCCTGTATCCCATTGTGTTATCTGTGGGAATGACTGTGACCAATCCGTGTCAATTAAGTGTGCTATCTGGCGTGATATCCTGATGGTAAGGGTTTTAAACGCAACCATAATTGGGAGTGGGCTAATATTATGGTTAGTAACATCTCTTTTTGTGTTCGCTCTAGGATTCACCCTCTCGTTCTATGCTGTAATTTTGCGTGCTGCTGTCTGCACGTTGTTAGAGTGCTGAGGTTAGCCTACAGCCGCGCCGACGTGATCAGCACCATAAATAAAGAAGGGACTTCTCGTTGGCTCTTATTGTGGTGTTTTAGTGCCCTGTTTCACATTTCTGGCTGGTGTGAGAGGACTATTTTGTTCCTTCCGCTTGTTGGGGAGCATAAGCTGCCCTACTTTTCTTTCATTTTTATTAGTGTAAAATTGGTCACTTTCACTAAAACTAATTAACTGCTCATAGCTTTGGAGGCATGTGATCAACCATCGATTAGTGTGACTCTATTTGCATGTGGTCATCTACTGAATTAAAGTTGTTTTGTGGTAATCTTAAGTGACCAACTAAGTGATTATTTTGTTTTCTGCCTTTATTTGTTTTGTTTTGAAATTCATTGCTGTGAAGACCGGTATCATTATTGCTGTTTACATTATCATTTTTATGTTTGTTTTTCTCATTCTGATTTGTTTATTGCAGGAGCTGGGGTCCCACGGCTAGATTGCCCTTCCTCCTTGTGGTGGTGGTTCCTCTTTATTGTGTGCGATGTTAGATATTAACAAAATAGTACGAATATTATATGTAACTGGACTGTCCTTGTGTATATTCAATGTTCATTTAATGATAATGAAATTACGTGCATGGGACGTGCCAGCAATGTTGTCAGCTGGTAAGTCATGAAATAACCCAAAATTACCAATACATTACCTAATGTACTTCTGTACACACTAAACTTTTTGCTATTACGCAGGTGTGAACAATTTGACCTTAATAACTCAATTGCAAAACCATACCGACTGCTATATAAACAATATTTTATTTGTTTAAACACCCTTTTTTCCTTTAACTGTTTAATCAGCAATGTATTTTCCATCATCTAATACACGGCAAACCTCACACACTTAACCAGGAGACTAAGTGTAACCTTGAAAACCTCAGTCACAGGTCAACTCTAAGTTCAGCAATAAGAGCAAATAGCCTTCCTTTTAAAAAGGCTCTCTTCCCATTTTTCCTGGCTTTTTGCACTTTTGGCCACAACTTGGCACGAGCTTTGCAATTTGAATGTTCATCTCTTTACACACTCTTGCCTCTCGTGATTTTTTCCACACTTCGTCTCGAACTGTCCGTATTGCAAACTGGATGATCACTGATCTGGGTAACTTGTTTGTAGCGGCGTCATTTCTCTTTCCTAAACGATTCACTGTATCCACCGACTGACGAAGCTTCTCCACCGACCACGGAATCACCCGGTTAATATGACCGATTCTCTTGTGTTTTCGTTTTTATTTTCCGGAAGGCCGATCAGTCTAAGATCCCATCTCCTCTTGTACCTGGCATGTTCCAAACACTGTTGTCTAAGATGTTCTCTTTTCTCAAATAGGCTATTTCCTTTTTTCACTTCTTCGATGTCTCCTTTGTTCTCTTAAACCGCGTGAGCATTCTCCTCTATTGTCTTTTCAATTATTTTAAGTCGTTGATCTTGGTCATCAAATCTTTTAATTAGAGTTTAAATTTCATTTAAGATCTCTTCGTTTGTCTATCGACTTTGTTCGTACTTTCTTGGGAATCGGGCTGGACAATGGTGTATGGTCGTATCTTGTTTAAGCAGTTTCCATCATCATAGCCTCAATTTTTTCTTAATCACATGCTTCTGTAAGAGCATTTTCCTGTCATGGTTTCACCTCTCCTTGTCCGGTATTTCTTGGTTTAGAGGTGGAATCATACAGAATCCTCTGTTTCTTGTGGGGAGAGATGGTTTTGACACTTATGGCCTTCCATACTCTCCCCGAGTCACGTCATTGTTCCCTAACCTCCTGTTTCCTAGTTTGTGTTGATTAGCTTTCCTTGATTGTTAACCCTTATCACCTGGCCCCTATTAATTATCCTTTGTCTGTTTCCCCTATAAAACACCCTCTTGTTTCATTGTCCAGTGCTGGTTCATTGTTTGATGTTTGTGATACTTGATGTTTACAGTCCTGATGTCCCTCGTCTGTGTATGCTATTGTGCTACATGCTATACGTCTTACCTTGTTCCTGTTCCCCGTGTCTAGTAAGTCTTAGTTTAATGTTTGTTCCCAGTGTTTGTTTTCTTAGTTTAGTTCAGTCAGTGTTCTTGCTTTTGTTAATAATTATTACATTCCTGTTTTCCCCCTCGTGGGTTTTGTTTTGCTGTTTTTTGTAGTCTTGTTTGTTATTAAAATATCTGTTAACCCCTACCTGCCGTCTCGTGCTTGCCTGCACTTGGGTTCTCCCGTGACATTCATGACATTTCCATCACGGAAAAGGAGAATATTCTCTAGTCCGAGTTACACAAGTGATACAAACAAACTGAAGTAGTTGTAATTGAAATACTACTGTGTGATTATGTGATTAGATCTTGGAAAACCCAACACATGGTTCAAATTTATATAGGTCAATTACAGTTTTTGATACCATATTCAAGCCCTTTCCAAATCAGTTTAATTTTGCTCATATCTTGTGTATGTAACAAAAGTTATGGCTGAGGTCGGCTGAAGCGCTATGATTTTCAGGAACGGAATTTGGAGAAAAGCGTGTTTAAAGTTAAGTGATGAAAATAAAAGCACAACAGTTCAGTATCACAAGTAAAAGTCACTTTACAGTGGTATGATACGTACTCTTATAACAATTTAATTGAAAAATAAAGTCGTATTTGCGTCAGAATTGGTCGCACTCTAGAGCCCTGAAAAATTAATCGTTTTCCGACATCCTGCCAAAATCAGGTCAGGTTTACTGTGTATTTTGTGTGGACAAATATATTAATATTTAATAGTAAAGCAAACTAATTTAGATAAACTAAATGCATCATGCAAAAGCTGAAGTTAGTTTTTTACGTTTGAAATTATTTCTATTTGTATTTATCTTATTTATACATTTGTAATATATTGCACATTGAATGTAATATAGCAATATAATGTATTAAAGGGGTTTAGCTTTTACAGAGATTAATGTATGCAATTTCATTAATAACATTGATTTTTTTTTTCTAAAAAGGAAACAAATTAGTTGTATATTTACTATTGCTCTGAATACTCGATTAATTAATGGAAAATCAGTAGAATACTCGATTTCTAAAATAATTGATAGCTGCAGCCCTAGATGATACGCTCAGACTTTTGGGTACTGGTCAGAATCCTGCCAACAGTGTTCTATATTAGCTGCAGCTGTCTGATAGTCTTTTTGGGAAGACCTGTAAGGAGTCCTTGACAGTAATCCACCCTGCTGGTGATGAAAGCATGAACTAGTTTCTCTAATTCATGATTTGAGACAAAACATCTGATTCTGGCTATGTTTCTGAGAAGTATGTAATACTTCTGCTTTGCTTATTGCTTTGACATGACTGCTGAAACTAAGGTCAGACTCCAAAATGACACAAAGATTTTTTACTATACTTTGTGTCTTTAGACCTCTTGAAGCAAGGTACTGTATATGTTTAACTTATTAGATTCATCCTTGTTACCAAATACAGAATGACTTCAGTTTTTACTTTATTTAACTGAAGGATGCTTTGACACATTTAGCTGTTGATTTCATTAATGCACTGGCAAAGAGAGTCAATATGCCTGTACTCATTGGGTGAAAGGGATAAATAGACCTGAGTGTCATATGGGCATTTGCTGGTTGCCATTGAGATATTGTTGATCTTCTCGAGGAATAAATTGGCAAACTCATTGCCATCAGACAGCAATAGGGAATTTAGAACTTGTGAAGCTGCTTTGCAACAGTGCACATTGTGAAAAGCGCTATATAAATACAATTGAATTGAACTTGACTTCGGGATTTGCAAGTCGCACTACAGTAGCAAAAAGAGTGCAGGTGTTGTTTATGTTGGAGGTTGTCATGGATCTCAGGTTAAGACATGGCAGGAGAACCCAAATGCAGGCAGCAGGCTATGGTACAGGGTTAAACAGATTTATTAAACAAAGGAACACAAAACAAAGACCCACGATGGGTTAAAACAAGACTGGAAAACAAATAACTAAAACCAAAACTGACTGACACTAGACTAAACAACACTTAATATAAACTAAACTTAAACACTTACTTAGACTGGAGGGAAACAGGAACTTGGCAGACAAGGTACTTAACAGAAGCAGCATACACATACACAGCTACCAGGAACAAGGTAAGCAAAGGGGAAGTCCAGAAGGGGTAGGGCTGGGTAGGGAAGTCCTTGGGGGAACTGTCCTAGTCCCCTGCAGGACAGTTGGGCTGGACCCCGGCCGGAATGCCGGACAAGACACAGGCTGGAAGACCGGCTGGAATGCCAGACCGGACGCCGGACGGGATGTGGGCTGGAATGCCAGACTGGAGGCCGGCTGGTATGCCGGACTGGACGCCGGCTGGAATACCGGACTGGACGCCGGCTGAATAAAAAATATTTGGGGCTTGACACCACCGGACTCGGGACCACCGGAACTGGGACCCCCAGGGCTCGAGCCGCCCTCCGGAGTTTCTTTCTCCCCCGCTTGCCAATGGAACTGGTAGACGGGGGAGTGGATGCAGAAGCGAAGGAAAGACCTACGGCCCCGATCCGCAGGACCTGGTCCTCCGGGATGGGGACCAGGGGTGGTGAAGAGCCCGACGAGATAGGGTTCCGGCTTTCCTCACGGTGCATAGCATATCGGGGTAGGTCGGTGGATCCCAGGGACCGCAGCATCCTTACCTCTGAGGGCTTGAGAGGTTCATCAAGGCAGCCGTTGAAAATGACTTTGAGTTCCGCCTCGGTGAACCCCGAATTGCCCGCAGAGGCTAGGAACTCCCAGGCAAAGTCCCTGATGTCTGCGACGTTCTGCAGGAGGCCGTATAGCACATGCGCTTGGCGGCAACGTAGAGCCGCCAAGGAGGTGGAACTCTCTGTCTGCTGGGTTCTGTCTGGCTCGTTCATGCTGTCATGGATCTCAGGGGAAGACATGGCAGGAGAACCCAAATGCAGGCAGCAGGCGATGGTACGGGGTTAAACAGATTTATTAAACAAAGGAACACAAAACAAAGACCCACGATGGGGTAAAACAAGACTGGACATCAAATAACTTAAACCTAAACTGACTGACACTAGACTAAACTAAACACTTAATATAAACTAAACTTAAACGAGCTCTAAAAGAGCTCTTTCAGAAGAAGGGGGTGGACGAGAGCGGAACTCTGAGGCTTTGGTGGTTGTGGGGCCCGCCGTTTTTTTTGGTTGAAACTTGTGGACTCACTAAAATAGTGCGACAGCTCTGTTCAAGAACACACTACCCTGCAAGCAAGCTTATGCTGGCACTTTACGGACCCACTTAGTGCTAGCCTATGTGCCCCAAGCAGCGCCCCTGAGAATTTCCTCACTGGCAAAACGTTGGCCCCTTAGCGCTGGTCCTGCACGGGCAGCCCACACTTAGCCCCCACTCTTGATTTGTTGAAATGTTGATCACTTTTGCACCCACTTTTAATGTTGAAATAAGGTTGAAATGTATTATTGGACTAGCATCACAATAAGCTCTTACTACATTAAAGCTTAGCTTACTTGGCAACAACGAATGCATTTTAACACACTTTTGGCTAATTATTTATTATCAATTCAAGAGTCAAAAGCTCAACTAAAGCAAACACTGATCACAATAATGATAGATTGTTTAAATTTCAACATGATCAACAAATCAACAATCTGGGATCATGTGAGGGCTACCCGTGTAGGGCCAGAGCTAAGGGGCCAACGTTTTGCCAACGAGCAAATTCTTTTAGGCCCGGTGCTGACATCCTGATGGGGGCTCGTAAAATGCCTGCGCAAGCTTGCTTGCAGGGTAGTTCCTCCATTTTCTCTGAGAAGCTCAGAAGTTGGAGAGAGGTAGAGAGTAGGTAGAGAAAGGAACTGTGAGTCTGGTGTTTCTGAAGGCTGAAGTATGTTATCTTGCCTGTCCGGGTTGTTATTCACAGAAACGTCCTTGGGTGTTGAGTCTTCGTCACAGTCCAACTGATGTAAGGTCACTGGGCAGTGTACAGCTTGAGTGGCGAACGTGAGCAGTGGTTGTTGTGGCTGAGGGTTGTTATCCAAGTGTCCATCCGACTGCTGATGTGAACTCCTGTGGTCACTGAGGTCAGCTGTATGTGTGTCATTCAGGAGTGGACTGGCTAACTCTACTAATGGTTGATGGATGGAGAAGAGAATATCGTTTTTTGTTACCAACATTCTTCCAAATATCTTCTTATGTGTACCGCAGAAGTAAATCATGACAGTATTTTAGTTTTTGGGTGACCGATCCCTCACATATTCATTTATGTTAGAAAAGCTACACTGTAATAAAAACTGTAAAAATATATTTTTATATGTCAATTTGCTGTATTTTTCTGGAATTTCACAGTTTTGGACCATATTTCAAAAATAAACTTTAAAGATAAAACCTGGTTATTCCTGGTGCCATAAATAAACTATACTATTACGTTTCCCCCAGTGAAACTACTTTTTCCCCTTTGTTTTTTCTTAGCAATTTGCGCTATTTTGTGAAATTTAAATTTTTTGGGGTGTTCTTCAAAAATACAAAGACAAATTGTAAACAAAGGCAGAACTATTCATTTATGTGAAAAATATAACAAAAATATAACGTAAAATTACGGATATTTTAACACTAAAGTTAAACACTGTGATAGAAATTCACTCCACACATCTGACTGAAAATACTGTGTCCCACATACCCACACCAGTGTCCCAGACAAACAGGATTCTAACTTTCCTGTTATATTCCCATACAATAAATGTTAATGTTGTTAAACAAAGAATAAAAAATGCACCAACCCGTAATAAATTACATATTGTTTTATACTTCACAACACATGGCACTGAATATAATTGTATTCTAGTATTTTATCTTTTAATATGCAGAACTATTTCATCAACACATAAGAATGTGGGAGGGGTTTATTTGGTAGGAGGGGCAGATCCCTCCCTCAGACATGTGAACTATAAAATGCATCTCATTACATCGAGAAAAGTAGACAAAAGTAGACCTAATCCATAGAAAGTATCATTTGACTTCTGCTGTACATGATGGGCGTCCAACTGTTGGGTGTTGTGCTGATCTTCTTGTCTGTAGGGCTGAATATACAGACAGCAGAGAGCTGCCGCTGTGCCCTACAACACCCTCAACATCAATTCTGCACTTCTGAAATAGGTAAGTCAAATCTTGTCCAAGATAATTTTTGTATTAAATTTTGTAAATAGCAGAGCACATTTAAATGAAGGAAACACTGTATTTCAGTTAATTGGTCATTTATCTATAAAACCATGGGCAATTTTTTATAAGTTTATTGTTACGGTTTATATAGCGCTTTTTATATATTTTTATTTCCTATCAAGCAAGGGTAAAAATTTTATTTACAGTATGTGCTGGATATGTTTTTGATTCAGAAATAAACAACAATGTCCACAGTTGAATGTTGACAATAATGATGAAATATGTTATATTAACAATATATTAGTGAGTGTGTGAAAACTCCACAGAGCTGTATAGTCATGTTCAGGATGTTTATAAAAAACAGCATTTCTAATATTTATGATACTTTATTTTCCATCAGTGATCTTAGCTGACGTAACCGGAAAGAGGCTTCCTGTTAAGAATCAAAACAACTTGTTTCGGTATAAAATCAAAATAATAAAGGTGAGCTAATCTACTTGCACTTTCAAGCATCAACATTTCTCAAATGAATCAGAATCAATTCAATTTAATGCAAAATGATGTTAGTCTTTCATCTACAGAATATTTATCTTGAAAAAAGGAAAAAGAAAGAATAACACAAATTTCAAGTTTGCCGAATATTCACAATAAAATACTACCAATACAAAATATAATGAAAATTCCTTTTTCAGGTATTGAAAGGTTCTATCAACGCACCTAAAACTCAATACGTCTTCACAGATCCACAAACATTGTGTGGCCTCACACTGGATCAGGGGCGATACGCGCTTTCAGGTACACTTCTGCATCTCACATACCATAAATTATTTTTTATTTTATTAGTGGTATTGGACCACTGGCCAATTAAAGAGAGGCATAGTGTTTGAAATAATGTTCATCGGGCGGGTTGACAAACTAGTTTGTTCGTATCACAATGGTAACCTTTTAACATGCCCTAGCAGCCGTACAGCAATGTGAAGAAGCCATATCCCAAGTCCACAACATCTTGAGCACTTTTGACAATGCACAGTCCCGACTAGTTGAAAATAGCAGTGTTCATTATAAATGATTTATCTATGTGGGTCATTCGTTTTAATTCATGTGCACCAAAATCTTTAATCAAAATCTGAAGATGCACTTCTGCCCTCCAGTTGCTATTCTTCTCTGACAGTATTGGCAAAACATCCTCTTTACCTGTCAGTCAGCTGCAAGTTCTATTTCAAAATGAAACGACTGCTTTTTTTGATCCACATCTGCATTGGAAAACACAATCCAAGCCCTCTAATTTTCTCTTTTAATATCCCGTTTACTCACTCTGCATAATTTATGATATCAAAAGTTGTCAAATGCTGAATATGTCAAACAGATAAGAACATTATGACGACTTTCCCATTTCCACTTTCTTTTTCTTTTTAAGTATACCGGTTTAAATATGGGATCAAGTCGTTGATGTGTGGCATTGTCAAGCGATGGGATCTTCTCTCCTTAACGGAACAAGAAAACCTCACAAGATTGTATCAGATGGGCTGTAACTGCACGGTAATGATATACAGCATACAAAACCTTGCAAAATTTGTGTTCACAATTTTCTACCAAAATGGCATAGTTTCAAGAATCAGCCAACCTCTGCCATGCAAGCCTCCATTAAAGAGAGTATATTTTGATTTATTTATAAAGAAAATTTACCCAAAGATAACATTTCTGTCACCATTTAGAGGCTTTTAGTCTCTAAACTGTACTTTGCATCTCTTGGAGCAACATGAGGCTGAAGAAAACATAACTGAATATATATGGTCTTGGCAATCTATACCTTGAACAACACAAAACTCATGTTAATGTCAAACTGTACGTCACCTCAAACTCATGTCAAACTGTCCTCTCCACAGATCTCTACCTGTTCTGACAGTCCATGTTGTCCCCAATCTGACAATGAATGTAGGTGGGATCCCAAATCTCCTGAATCTCTGGAGTACGTCTGTCTGAGGGACAGTGACGGCTACTGTAGCTGGTACTGGCCAGCTTCAAGAGTTGAGGAAGTTAAAATGTGTATGGGAGAATAAAAGACCAGCATTTTCTCATTCTTAAAGAAGATATTTGGTTGATGCTGAGAATTGTTGTTTTAACTATGAGAGAGTAATGATCCCATTTTTCCCCCACTGACTGTTTCCATCTGCAAAATAAACACATTTATATGCCAAAAAAAACGTTTCTTTTTTTTGTAATATGAAGAGTAAACATGTTTTGTAAAAACAGGATATTTTCAGTACTTTTGAATTCAATAAAAATGCATATTGAGCAACATGTCTAAAAGCATGATATGAAAAATGACAACGTTAAAAAACATCACAATGTTTAATAAGCTGCTGATGTAAATCCCTTATATTATCATCTACATTTATGATTTCTATGAATGATTTACTGCTTTCAACATGCATTTAAGGAACACATTCTTCCTCATACTGTTCACTTTAAGAATCATCTCAGCCTTTAGTTCAGGTATCTGTTGATGACAGTGGAAAATTTCTCTGCTTTTTTCGCAATTGTAACTCACACTCACTATTAGTTGAGTAAGTGACGTGTTGGGCTAAAAGATAGACAACATTTTATAAATGCCAAAATGGAATCATCTCATTTTTATTTTGAAATTTATTTAGAAATATAGTTATTTAGAAACAAATGTATAAGATAATGCAATGTAAGTCGCTTTGGATAAAAGCGTCTGCCAAATGAATAAATGTAAATTTAGGGGCTGTAATACCATATCTGATCATGACTTCAATAAAGTCAACAAGTTAACATTAGACTAGAAATGGGGAGTCGAAACCAAAAGAGTCTATTCCTCGACTCTTAATATCCCTAAAGTTGGAACCTTGTTGACTCCATAATTTGTTGTCATTGACTCAAATCGGTTGAATTGTCTTTGTGATTGGTGCAAAGCAAAGAATTACATTTAAAAAACAATCGTGTCAAAGTCGTACATCCCACTCTCTTTGATTGTACACGTTTACATCCAATTCAGAACACTTAATCAGAGCATGAGCGACATTTACTGGTTGTTTTACTAAAGGGCACACAATATTTACCGTTCATTCTTCACCTTCAATCCTTTACATTAAATTCTTAAATTCTTAATGAAAACGTTTAAAAATATTTTGTCTGTCCCTATTCAAACTTTTATTTCTTTAAACGACTGTTAAGACTTTCTAAGTTGCTTTAAATGGAAGCGTTGCTTTTTTGTAACAACTATAGACTCGTCAAACAAATAGTGCAAGAGATCTTAGAAGTTAATTAACAACATTTACACGTTTCACTTAACTTGGTCCATAAAATAATTTTTGAAACATTTAGTGAAGGAAGTTGTTTCCGACATTAAGATGCTCTGCAGTTCATTCCACAAGAAAGGTGCATTAAAAGAAAAGGCAGTTTTTCCAAACTCTGTATGTATTCTTGGGATTTTAAAAAGCAATTTAGTAGAAGATCTTGTCGTATAACTACAAGTGTGATAAAATTGAAGACTACAGATATAATAAGTTAATTTTCCTAACAGCGCCTTAGCAATGAACAACAAAATTTGTATTTTTCTCCTTTGAGAAAACTTTAATAATTAATGATAACAATAAAGCAATAAGCCCCAAGAAGACGTGGGTTACAGTGCATTTTATAACAGCTAAGGGGCATTGCTACACCCCCTTAGCTGTTATAAAATGCACTGTAACCCATGGCTTTGCAGGGCTTATTGCTTTTATAAAATGGTTAATCCATATGCTTAGTAAGGTTTCATGAAGTAAAACACAGCAAACATTATGTAATTATTTTAATAGAAATATATTCTTCCACCAAAATAGTTCCTCAAAAACAGGTGTTGCTACAACAGTGCGGTTGCCAAGCAACACAGACGCAGCAAAGAACACAATGAAAAATATGCTTAAAGACTGTGGTGTTTATCTTTTTACATTAACATGTATCTATTTTTATACATGAACATTTGTGTTTAAGTGTGGATCAAATATGCTTGGAAGAATGCTGAAAGGTGTTTATTAAGATTAATCTGGATATCGCCATTAATTGTGCATTCGTTGAAAGACAGTGTTGCATACTTCTGCCCGTTTTCGTCATTGCAAATAATAAATGATTCGGGCTTCAGTTGACGATCACCTTCTTTAGCTCTGCTTCCTATTGCAGCTGCACGTCAAACCAGAGTTTATTGACGAGACCCTCTGGTGTATTTGGATTTAGTGCTGGAGAGTGGGTGATTTTCTCAAAGTCTGCCATCGTTAACGCGGGATGGTGGGATGATTTGTCACGTCCTTCACGGCAAAGTTTTTTCACTACCTCAACGAAAACGTTGTTGCTTGTGATAAACTCAGGATCTTTTGTCAGACACCAGGGGCCTGTACCATGATGGTAGTTGAACAAACTCTGGGTTACAGGATTAGTTTTGGGTTGTCAAAACCAAACCAACGTGATCAAGCTTTGTTGGTACCATGAAGCAGCTCCAGGAGTTTCTTTGTCAACTCAAGCTTTGATCCTGAAGCTAAGATTAGTTTGTGCGCGCGTGCACATGAACGAGTGACGTTGGGATCGCTAAACCAATCGCGTTCAACATGGATAGAGGGAGTTACGTAGGTTTCTTAGGAAATAATTATGCGCAAATGTTAGTAACACAAAAATGTATTTCAGCCACGGAGTAATACTGTTTCTGCTGTCTACGCAAGAGAGAACGGTTTCAGAAACACTGCTGATTGAGTTAATGCACAAGTTGAACGACTATATAGTACACACATTTACTGTAGTATACTGTAGTAAGGTAAATATTACAGTAATGTAATATGATGTGTTTTATGTGTGTACGTGCCCCCACAGTGGATGAACATACCCTGCTAACATTAGTTATCATTTAGTTTACCTTTATTAATGAGGATGAAGCACATGATGAAGCGAAACGATCTGTGTGCTGACAAAGTTAAAAAGATAAATGTACTGTAGCCTACTATTCATTATGGCACAAGTGAGAATGTGAGGATTTATATTTTATGTTACTGGTGTCTCTTTTATTGTAGGACATTTCACAACCTTCCCCAGAAACTGATACCTCCAAAGGTTACAGAAGTAACATGTATTTTGTGAACAAAATACACTAGAGAAGCTTACTCTTAATAAAGAAGGTTAAATAAAAAATACCAGTATGTGAACTTAGTTGTCAGTTGAAGTGTTCATTTAAAAATCCGATGGTCATCTCAATCCTGACTCTGGTTTGATTGAGGGCCATGTTGAAGTGGTTCTGCGGTCAGGATAGCAAAAACCTCTGGCATACATAGGGACCCCCGTCTCCCACCAACAGCCTATCAAACAGCCCTGTTATACTTTACCTTCCTTAAAGCACTGACAAAAACACAGATGCATAGGGAATGTTGTAGGCATTACAAGTATTAAAAACGTCTTAAACATTTAAAAATGTAGGTTTACTCTATGATACATTATTTAGGTTCATTGTAAGTGTAACTTGATAACAAAAAGATTAAAATAGCAGTGTTAAAAATATGTGATTTCACCGGTCAATTTATGGTTTTGTCTGTATCTTACTGTAGCTGTATAATAGAAGGTTTCTTCAGTGGACAACGAAGATAAATGTTTCACCCAACACAGTGAAACTGGAAGTGTTCCTAAATGTTCTGCCCCACAGACAGGAATGTAAAAAATGCAATGCAAAGAAATACATATTGTATGCAGTACAATAACAGTATAAATACATTTAATTTCATGTTTAAGGGAAAGCCAGCAAATGTAAGCTCTAAAATCAGATTTTACCTACATAGTCACCATTTTTTGATTTTGTATTTGTAATATATATTTACATCATTTTATGTTAGTATTTTTATTTTATTAAACATTATTAAAAATAACTAACCATTGTAACACGCATTGTGAGTTAGTTGCCTCACTTATATGTAAATTTGCTCGCCGCTGATTGGTTTATTTTCGATGTGAGATCTCTAATCTAGATCATAGCCTGCTCCGGAGCAGGTTAGCCGTATAGCGTAAGTTACCATGGCGATGAACACCGATTAAAGCTGAATTACTTTCATGGTACCTAAAACCCAGGGTTGGCGCAAAGTAATCCTAAACTTACCTGGCTAGCCACCTAAACCGGCTACATGGTACAGGCCCCAGGACCGGCTGATCGGTGGATCATTGATGTGCCGGTTAATCCCTGCACGTAGGCCAACATAGCTGCTAAAGCTGTAAGGTTCGCCCATTCCGTTTTTCACAGTGGCATAAAACTGACGGAGAGCTTGGTGTAGGTCAGTTTTGTTTATTGTTTTAAAGTCAATAAACATACCTTTTTCAGCACACCAGAACCGAAAACAACGAACAGACCACATAGTCTGTTTATGAGTATTCACCTCATTTCTAGACTTTTCGATGTCTTCAATTTCGCTTTCATTAATTTCAGCGTGTCGTCTTTGTTGTTGGTCTAATTTGTCTGTCATGTCAATCTCTTCCCACCACTCATCCATGCTTAGCCCACCAAATAAATCAAAATTCACAACAAAATCGGACATTTTGACAATTATTTTGCTGTACATAGCAATAGTGGCGCAGTGATTCTAGGTAATGCGGTCAGCCGTTATATATCAGGGTATTTTATCACGGCTTTGATCTCTGATCAATCAATCAGAATCAAGGTCCAGAACTGACCGTGTTATAAAGAAAAACAAACACCCACGAGGGGGTAACATAACGGAACAAGGACTAGCTAGACTAGACAAACTTACATAAACTAGACTATACAAGACACAGTGACTCACCATGGATGACACAACAGAGACAATGAACCAGCACAAAACTAGAGACACGAGGTCAATATATGGGAACAAAATGTGGAAAGGTGCGGGTCATGAACAACTTAACAAGCAATAAAGAGACGAAAGGGCAGGAAACACAGACGAGACTCAGAGAGAAAGTATTGCGCCCAAAACCTCTCTCCCTACACTCAAAAAAAATATTTTTGCTGCCTGTTCAATTTACTTAACTTGCTTAAGTTAAATCAACACAACTTTTGGAAAATATGGTTACAACATGATTGTTTTATGTTTAGTCATATAACTGAATCCATTCATGTTGGGACATGTGAGGGACCAAGAAGCCAAGAACAAGGAACACAAGCTTTGCACAAAAGAAAACGGGTCTTCATTTGAACCCAAAAAAAAAATAACTTTACATACTCATAAATTTCTTACAACAAAAATCAAATAATCAAACTAGAAATTAGATCAAAACAGTTAGACAAAAACCAACCAAACAAACTAAAAACTGACCTCACAAATGAACAAAGCAACAGTTTATAAAGGAAAAGATGGGCCCATTACAAATTAAGAGGGGAAACAATTTAACTTTACATGCCACATATAACCTTACATACATCAAGATCAAACGGAAACAAAGACATATTATAAATAAAGATAAGGAAAGCTAAATGTAATCAAATATCATTAATGTACAACAACTAAATCAATTAATAAATACATTAACATTCCTTCCTCCCCCGGCCAATTCCAGCAAATAGTATGTCCGGAACCAATAATGCGGAATCAATGAGGCTTAGGTTCGGTTCCCGCCCGGACTCTAATCCTCATTACACCAAGATGCGTCTGCAGCGGACCATGTCCGAAGTTCCTCACGGTAAACTTAAACTCCAAAAATAGAAACAAATATAAGTAACATATACACAGTAACTAATTTGTGTGCACTTCAAATCAGTAACTATGCATATAAAAATGTGTTCTAAATGTAACCAAACCTGACATTAAAGAATGAATGAATATGATGTTGTGTTTCATGTGATTACTGTGAGCTATCATACTGAAACAAATGAAAATGAATAAAAGTTTAAATACAACTTCTTCGTAAATGAATGTAAATGCATGCATGTGTGTGTGTATTGATACATCCACATTACCGCTTTTGTGCGGCCGTCACAGGACAACATAAAGGAGTTGTGTTGTGTTAACATAAAATAGTTATAATAGGGCTGAGGACTTATATTTCCCAGCATGCTTTGCGTACACTGCATTTTGAGAGTTATTTTCTTAAGTGTTTTATATCATGCATTTTTCAGTAAAAATAAACACTTGTTAGTGTTTAATGTTCATTTATCTTAAAAGTTTTAAAGAGTTCGTTATATTTTTGAGTTTGGTGGTTACCCTTGTTCAGAACAGTGTTGCCTTTGGTTAGGTCGTGGGCGGTTACAATATTTTTTTTGCATTTCTGTTGAGTTCTATTTTCTCAATATCTTATTGAAGTTAAATGAGATAATGTCTAATAAATGTTACAAATGTATAATATAAACAATGTTGAACATTTATTTTATTTTAGTGTTTTTATTTGACCTACAGACTTAGTTGCTCTAAGTTCCAATCATTAAGTACAATCAACACAAATGGGTAACATTAGCAAAGCTTATTTCTGTTAAATAAATTGAACTTAATCAGGTCATCTTAGATCAAGCTATAGTCATTAAATTCAAGACAATAATTTACATTTATTCAAAATAAGTGTGTGATGTACCATTTAATTAACAAAGTTAGGAGCGATTTACTTAAAACATTATGTTACAGTTAATTGTATATTACCTTTTCCATTTAAGCAACTACGTTTTGTCGGACCGGTTGACATAACTTTATTAATTAAATACAACATTTCATTTCTAAGAATGTACATGAAACATGGGATCCCATCCTGGTTGCGGGAACAGGACACCGGAAGCCTCTACCCTGGACGGGAGTCCGTCGGCCCCCGACCCCAAAGAGTTTCAATATCTTTCCTATTTAAAACTTGAGTCTTCTGTACATATATCGTGTTAAATAGCTCTAAGGACTGTATTGACTAGTTCTGACTAAATTGGGATCATCACGGGGCATCGGTAAGAATGCACAAGTCCAAAGTCCAATCACAATTTTAATGAAAGGGTGTGGTTTTCTACAATAAACAGAAATTTGAATAATCAGTTTACAGCAGTAAATGATAAACATTTAAATCAAAGTAATAAACACGTGGAGACACATAGCTATAAATGTAAACAATTGACTATGAATGTACACGTGACGATCGTCTACAACCATATCTCAAACGAGTGTAATCTTCATAATCCACATAAAATATGGCTTAATGACATCTGCAAAGTGTAAACACTTAAGTAAACATATGGAAAATATAATCGTTATGATTATTTCACTTATACATTACGTGCATCGGTACGCACGTGCAAAGATAATAGCACACAATCATACCGCTAGCATTAGCTTCACGGAAATCAGAATACAAGTCAAGTTCAAGTTGAGCTTTATTGTCATTCCACTACATGTGTGGACATATAGCGGGACGAGACGTCGTGCCTCACAGGACCACGGTGCTACATATATACAGATATACAACACGAAGCAAAAGAGTATAAACCTATACACAACTAGCCTACTGTCAGCTTTGACTATACATATGCTATATATAAAAGTGGTTACCTATACATAAAATAAAAAATAAATAAAATATAAAATACAAACTGTACAACTGTGCAAATGGCTTCATATACTGTACATGTGCAAAAAGAGAGAGACATTCAAGCAGCTGGCTGGGGAACAGTGTTAGGTGATTTGTGGTGCATGAGCCAGTAAACATACATACATTACAGTCATATATTACAATCGGTCTTTTGTGGGATTTTGGAAACACAATGGTGTGTGAAAGTGACTAGTGCATGTAGAGGAGAGTGTGTTGCTACAGGTGGCTTGTGTAGGACCGCTCACCTGAATTGCACCGAAATAAAAGTTAACAGTTTTTCTGAGATGTGGTGAGGTGTATGTGGGGGGGGGGGTTGTTAGGGGTTTCAGAGAGGGGCGGTGTGATGTGAGTTCAGGGCTCTCACAGCCTGGGGGAAAAAGCTGTTGAGCAGTCTGGCGGAGCGGGCTCTGATACTCCGGTACCGTCTACCTGAGGGTAGGAGCTGGAAGAGCTCAACATCAGATACTCAACATCAGAACGTTTCAACACATAATACTACAATATCAATAGACACAAGATTAAAGACGATAGTATATATGTGGAATTTAAACTTACTTCAAACTTACGCACACTCTTATATAGCTGAAATACACGCGAGCCCTCCACAGCTTCCAACCGAAACATAACCGCTGCGTCAACTCTGAGGGCGGGACTAACTAACGACTGTCAATCATTCAAACCCAACCAATAAGAATTAACTTACAGAGCCTTTTCAACATATCGTGTGTTAAGACTGGCGGAAAATGAAAAGTTGTGATTTTCTAAGCCGATATGATTAGGAACTAAACTCCCATTCTGGTGTAATAACCAAGGAAGTTTGCTATCACGCTCCTTGTGCAAGCAGTTGGATATGATGACAAAGTTAGCCTATTTCCACATGTGTGCATGATATCACTGGGCCTACTGTGGCCATGTTACGGCAGCAAATTCAAGAAAAACACAGAAAGGTAAAACACAGCACAGTGCATGGTGTTTATAGACCAAGCAAGATTATTATAATAAATAATATCTAAATTATTTGTATATTATTTATCTAATCACCCCGAAACCGTGCAGGTCCAACCCAGTCCCACTCCGCGATCGAGATAAGACAACAGAGGAACAACCAGGGAAGAATAGTAACAGCATTATGTAACTTTATTCCTCTGCTTTAGTCCGACATTGACCACATAACAAGACCAAACCAGCCCCACACAGCCCCAACAAATGAAACCACAACCAAAAAGCCTCAACCCCAACTGCCAACAAACACCCACCCAGCAACATCCGATCAAAGTCACTGAGTGCAGCTATGACTTCAAACTGCTGTCATGTGATGTAAGTGTAGCATTAAATACCAAGTGTTGTAAAGTAGTTTGCCTTTGCTCTTGGTTGGGGATGGAATTGTCTTATCTGGGATGGTCAGATGGTCGCTTTTCTCTTGGGTGGTGATGGAATTGCCTGAGATGGGAGCGTCATTCAGTCCTCAGACTCTCGCTGGAGGATGGCACTAGATTTTTTAGATGTAGCTGGCGTAATCTTTAGTTATGGACGGGCATACAACGTTCACCTGGTCCTGGCGGAATCTCTCCCAACCTCGGGGTGGGCATCCAAAGGCGGAGGCAGAAAGAGAATAATTAGCATATTTATTTAATTAGCGTATCTTTAATCTAGATTTACATTGGGAGAGTGTGTCTGACCCTCAAATAGTATTGGAAAGGCTATTCCAGAGTTTTAGATTAGATTAGATTAGATTAGATTCAACTTTATTGTCATTACACATATACAAGTACAGTGTAACGAAATGTAGTTTAGGTCTAACCAGAAGTGCAATTAGCAAGTGCAGATATACAGTGTGAATAAATACAGAATACAATATTAGGAAAATACTATACAAATGTTGTATGAAAATATGACAGTCGGTATGTACTATGAACAATATATACTAGTGGTGGGCCGTTAACGGCGTTAATGCAGTGAGACTCTTATCGCGCGATAAAAAAAATGTCGCCGTTAATCTATTCTCAAAGTTGGGTTAGGAGCTGGGTCTATACTACACAAGCTATGATGACTTTCACTTTGATATTTTAGCGCGGATGTATACATAGATTAATGTCACTGTAGGGGAAGAGAACGAGATTTTTCAACTCGCGTGATTCGCGTCATTCGCGTCATTCTCGCCGCCTCATCATGTCATAACCAGGGCTTCATTCGCGCGATTCGCGCAGCAAGTAGGTCTATCGCCTCTTTGCATTGACTTAACATGTAAATCACTCGTGTTTGGTCTGAACACAACATAACGTTACTGTGAAATGACCAGATCAAACGTGACGTGCTAACATGGATGCAGCTATGAAGCCGCCGGGTTTGCTTCAGGGAACATTTATTTTTAAGACGCTTCCCAATGGAAACCTCGACAAGACTAAGCTTGTTTGCACCTTGTGCAATGTGGAATTGGTTTACTGTACGAAATTGGTTTACATACAGTTAGTTTAAAAAAAAAAACTTTCTCTCAACAGGTAGTGGTCTAGCTTTAGTTGAAACCAATAACTTTGTATTGGCACCTAATGTATTATGGCTCCTGTATGACATATCGATTGTTGCTCCCTAACTCTTTGTAAGTCGCTTTGGATAAAAGCGTCTGCTTAATGACTGAATTTAAATGTAAATGTACTGTAGGAGCTCTTCCAGTCTCAAGTACCACCTAACCACAAAGCATCCCTTAGCTAATGCGGAAGTAAACACAAGTACATCTTATTGAACATAATTTAATTTTCATCACAAATTATCATAGTAGAACAGCTTTCTCAAGTAGTTTGTGATGCATTTTGGAAACAGGAGATGAGCCCCTTCTCTAATGCGCCACCTGGCTTGAGAAACCCGTTCTCAAAGACTTACTTTTAGTCATTATTTGGGTAACACACATATTCTGAATGCCTTCGGCAGAATTCAAATGAGCCATTTTAATCTAGATTAATCTAGATTAATTCCAAGATTAATCTAGATTAATCTAGATTAAAAAAATTAATCTATGCCCACCACTAATATATACAGAAGGCTATATACTGTGAACATTAATGTACAGGTGGTTATGAACAGATAACAATATAGACAATACAATAGTGCAAGTGACTTGAGTGTGCAATAGTTACAGACATTAGCTATTAAAGTTACAGTGCAGTAGATGAGTTAATGCGGTTATTAAAGATACAGTGCAGTACATGAGTTAATGCAGTTGTTGAAGTTATAGTGCAATACATGAGTAGATGCAGATAATACAGTTACAGTGTATTAGGTGAGTTAGTGCAGTTATTGAAGTTACAGTGCAGTATATGCGTTAATGCGGTTATTAAGGTTACAGTGCAGTAGATGAGTTAATGCAGTTATTGAAGTTACAGTGCAATAGATGAGTAGATGCAGTTAGTTATGCAATAAATGCAATAGATGAGTTACAGTGCAGTAGATGAGTTAATTCAGTTATGGAAGTAGTTTATTAGTGCAAATGAGCATTCAGTGTAATATTCCTGGTGTGCAAGTGAGCAGTATAGAGTGGAAATGATGCTATGTGTGTTTAAACAGTCCGGTAGAGCAGATAACATGAAGTACTGGTGTGTACAGTTCAGTCATGGATGCAGCCCTGTTATGCAATGTAAACAATGTAGTAGCAGCATTAAAGTTAAAGTTATGAGGGTTAGTGGAATCAGTGGGGAGCAGAGTTCAATAATGAAACAGCTCTGGGAAAAAAGCTGTTTCCTAGTCTGCTGGTTCTTGTCCGGAGGCACCTGAAGCGCCTACCGGAAGGCAGGAGAGTAAACAGTCTATGAGCGGGGTGAGAGGAGTCCTTGAGAATGCTGCGAGCTCGACGCAGACAGCGTTTCCCCTGGATGTCCTCAATGGAAGGGAGTGTAGTCCCTGTAATGCGCTGGGCTGTTTTCACCACCCGCTGCAGTGCCTTGCGCTCAGCAACAGAACAGTTCCCGTACCAGACTGTGACACAGTTGGTCAGGATGCTCTCTATCGTGCAGCGATAGAAGTTCACCAGGATAGTTGAAGACAGTTGGTTCTTCTTCAGTGTCCTCAGAAAGAAGAGACGCTGGTGAGCCTTCTTGACCAGGCATGAGGTGTTGGTGGTCCAGGACAGGTCCTCCGAAATATGGGTCCCCAGGAACTTAAAACTGGAAACACGTTCAACAGCCATCCCGTTAATGTGGATGGGGTCGTGTGTGCCTCCTTTCGCCTTCCTGAAGTCCACGATGATCTCCTTTGTCTTGGAGGTGTTAAGGAGCAGGTTGTTGTCTGAGCACCATGTGGCCAGGTGCCGTACCTCCTCCCTGTAAGCAGTCTCATCGTTGTTGCTGATGAGACCAATCACTGTTGTATCGTCTGCGAACTTGATGAAGGAGTTAGATCCATTCACAGGCCTGCAGTCGAGTGTGAAAAGGGAGTAGAGGAAGGGGCTCAGTACGCAGCCCTGTGGTACACCAGTGTTGAGGGTGATGGTGGTGGAGCAGATGTGGCCTAACCTAACAAGCTGAGGCCTGTTCGTCAAGAAATCCATAATCCAGTTGCAGGTTGAGTTGTTAATGCCTAGGTTTCCAAGTTTGCTGATTAGCTTGGAAGGGATGACGGTATTGAATGCAGAGCTGAAGTCTACAAACAGCATGCGTGCATAAGTGTCCTTATTATCCAGATGTGTGAGCACGGAGTGCAGCGCCATTGACACTGCATCATCTACGCTCCTATTGCTGCGGTAGGCAAATTGGTATGGGTCCAGTGTGGATGGTAGAGAGTCTTTTAGGTGTGACAAGACCAGCCGCTCGAAGCACTTCATAACAATGGGTGTGAGTGCTACAGGGCGGTAGTCGTTCAGGCATGTCGGGCTGGAATGTTTTGGAATGGGAACAATGGAGGTGGATTTGAAACATGCTGGAACAACTGCTTGGGCGAGGGACAGGTTGAAGATATCCGTGAAGACCCCAGCGAGCTGCTCCGCACATGCCCGGAGTACGCGACCAGGGATGCCATCAGGGCCAGCAGCCTTACGTGCGTTTATCCGGCTTAGTGCAGTGTAAACATCTGTGGAGTTAAGTGTGATGATTGGGTGGTCAGTAAAAGGTGTGAGCCTGGTGGCGGGTTCCTTATTGTCTCTCTCAAAGCGTGCATAAAAGTCATTAAGCTCGTTCAGAAAGGCAGCATCTTAGGTGCTGCGTTTGAGAAAGCTCAGGAGTTTTGAGATCTTAGAGAGCGTGATTGGTTATAATTTGAAAAAAGGTCTGTTATGTAGGTATGGGCTAAACCATTTAAGGCTTTATTTGTAATAAAAAGAACTTTGAAGTCAATACAATTCTTAATGGCTAACCAATGAAGTGATGATAAAACTGGGGTAATGTGATCGATTTTTTTTGACCTGGTTAGAACTCTGGCAGTCGAAGTTTGTTTATTGATGAAACAGGACAACCACTCAGTAGAGTAATTCTTGAGGTCACAAATGCATGAATAAGCTTTTCTGCGTCAGCAACACATAAAATATTTCGTAATTTGGCAACATTTTTAAGGTGGAAGAAGGCTGTTTTTGTGACATTTGAGATGTGATTTTTATATTCAACTTATGTATTTCAACAAATTAAATTAAACATCTTTTGCCAAACCAATTGCATGACATCAGGGCCGGTTCTAAACATATGGAGGCCCTAGGCAAAATTTATTTCTGAGGGCCCCTCACAGCACCCCCATAGCCTCCACATTTTAGAATATATAAAGTATTTTATTACACTGTAAAAAAATGTAACAATTTTACAAAGTTAATGATATTAGTAAAAACTCTGTTTCAATGTGAAACCTCTCTAAATAAAATTGTAGGACAGTGTAATTTATGAACTACTTCACTAGTAAAATCCAAGATATAAGAGAAAAAATGATAACAATGCAACCTGTAGTGAAACCCGCTGAACAAACTAACTACAGCACCCCAAAGGAGAAATTGCAATTATTTTCTAGAGTAGATCACGATGAACTGTCTAAAATCATTAGATCATCTAAATCAACAACATGCATTCTAGACCCTATACCTACAAAACTACTGAAAGAAATGCTCCCAGAAATTATAGATCCTCTTCTTAGTATTATTAACTCATCTCTGACATTAGGACATGTGCCTAAAGCATTTAAGGTGGCTGTTATAAGGCCTCTTTTAAAAAAAAAAACTCAGCCCTAAAGAACTAGGGAATTACAGGCCTATATCGAATTTACCATTTATATCTAAAGTTCTGGAAAAAGTAGTTTCAACTCAATTATGCTCCTTCCTCCAAAGGAATGACATTAATGATGAATTCCAGTCTGGATTTCGAGCGTGTCACAGTACAGAGACTGCTTTGATCAGAGTTGCAAATGATCTGCTTTTAGCATCTGACCGTGGCTGTATTTCGTTATATGTGCTGCTAGACCTCAGTGCTGCATTTGACACCATTGACCACAGCATACTTCTACATAGACTCGAAAATTACGTCGGCATTAACGGAATAGCATTGAAATGGTTTAAGTCTTATTTATCTGACCGTTTTCAATTTGTAGCAATAAACAATGAGGTGTCCCGCAAATCACAAGTCCAGTACGGTGTACCGCAGGGCTCAGTTTTGGGGCCTCTGCTCTTCGCATTATACATGCTACCTCTAGGAGATATAATAAAGCGACACGGAATTAGCTTTCACTGTTATGCTGATGATACTCAACTTTATATTTCCTCGAAGCCTCATGAAACCCAGCAGTTTCATCGAATAAAGAATTGCATAGTTGACTTAAAAATGTGGATGAGTAACAATTTTTTACTACTAAACTCGGACAAAACAGAAGTGTTACTTACTGGACCGAAAACCGCTATACGTAACAACCAAGAATACCACTTAACGATTGATGGATGCTCCATAAAATCCTCGTCCTCAGCTAAGAATCTTGGCGTTGTATTCGATAGTACTCTGTCATTTGAAAGCCATGTCGCCAACACCTGTAAAATTGCATTTTTCCATCTTAAGAATATATCTAAACTACGTCATATGCTGTCACTGTCAGATGCAGAGAAATTAATTCATGCATTCATGACATCAAGACTAGATTATTGTAATGCACTTCTAGGTGGATGCCCTGCAGGCCTATTACAAAAACTGCAACTTGTTCAAAACGCAGCAGCTCGAGTTCTTACACGTACAAAAAAGTATGAGCATATAACCCCGGTTCTGTAAAAAGCCCTACATGGTCTAGCGCCGCAGTATTTGAATGCACTTCTATTGTATTACAGACCTCAACGTACATTACGCTTTCAGGCGTCCTGTCAGTTGGTAATACCTAGAATTTCAAAATCAAGTGCAAGTGGTAGATCCTTTTCTTATCTAGCGCCTAAACTTTGGAATATTCTTCCCTGCACGGTCCGGGAGGCAGACACACTCTGTCAGTTTAAATCTAGACTAAAGACTCATCTTTTTAATCTTGCATACACTACACCTTCATAATATTAATCCTCAGAGGATTTAGGCTGCATTATTTAGATCAACCGGAACCAGGAACACATCCAACAACAAATTTGTACTTGTTGCATCAAAGAGTGCAGAACAGTACTCTACTCTCAGCCAGTCTTGTCTCTTTGTTCCAAGGTTACCGCAGGATGCAGTTCATGCCCAGACCTGATGGCAGAGCTGAGAATGGGAAGCGGTGACCTGACAAGAGCTAAGAGGATAGAGCTGGATAAAGGACGCCACAACTTTGATTTTCCTACAACATTTCAAATGTTATTAGATTTTTAATGATAATCTTAAATCTATCATTTTTTATTTTTATTTAGCCTTGTTGTGCAAGCACTGTTGAGCTTGTGCAGAGGCAGCAGCTTTTGCCAGAGGGGAACTGGAATCCCCTGGTTGGGCCTGGGTTCTCCTGAGGTTTTTTTTCTCGATGGGAGTTTTGGGTTCCTCACCACCGTTTGCATATTGTTTTGCACTATCTGCCTGGCCGGGGGGGCTGCTTTAGAATTCAGAAATTAGACATAATTAATATTGCACATAAGAATTTATAGTCCGTGTAATATTTGACCTTTGGTTCTTTCTCCTTTATCGCCAATGTGTGCTTTCACTGGTGCTTTCCCCGAAAAGACTGTGTGATAGGAGGTTTGAGAAGCTTCCGCTGATGAGATATAACCACTGTTTCACTCCAATAGGGCCTTGTCAGGGTAGCCATAAAATGAGACTGGACTAACAGCCTTAAAGTGGCATGCAACAATACTTTCTGTTTTGGTAAAAAAAATAGGTTTAAAAATTCAACAATTTCATTCGAGGCAGTTTAATTTTTGTTAGTAAAGTTAAAAGAATGAAACTAATAAAACAAGTTTTAAAAAAGAGAATGTTTCCTTCGATTCAATTTTAGATGATGGAATATGCAGAAAGAATAGAATTAGGCTGAAAAGTCGCATTTATATCATATTCAGGTCGTGTTACATGTTTTTGAAAAGTAACTTAGTAAAGTAACTGGATTACTTTCTGGGAGAGGTAATCAATAACTAATTACTATTTCCAAGTAACTTGACCAACACTGCTGATGTATAACAAAACGGTTCTGAAAACAGTTGTCATGTCACAGAAAAATAAGATAACAGTGTCCAAATGTGTTATTAAGTATAATCTATTTTTTTGTATAGGCAAGGCAAGTTTATTTATATTATACATTTCATACACAAGATAATTCAAAGTGCTTTACATGAAAAGATTGACAAAGAAAAAATAGAATACAAAATGCTTAAGACATAAGCAGATAATTGAAAATTACAAATAAAACAGACAATAAAAGTGATGCAGATGATGTAAACCAACACAGTGCTCAGGTTGTAAATGCATAGATAAACAAGTGTATTTATAATCTGGATTTAAAAATGGTTACTGTTGGTGAACATCTGATGTCTTCTGGAAGAAGATTCCAGCCACGGGTGGAGTAATGCCTAAACGCTGACTAAACTTTTGTGTGAACCCTTGTTATCTCTAACTGACTTGATCCTAATGATCTGAGAAGTCTGTTAGGTTTATATTAAATAAGCATATCTGAAATGTATTTAGGTCCTAAGCCAATGAGTTATTTATAGACAATTAATAATACTCTTAAATCGATTCTACATGTAACTGGCAGCCAGTGTAGAGACCTGAGGATTGGGGTGATATGCTCAGATTTTTGGGTTCTGGTCAGAATCCTCCCAACAGTGTTCTGTATGATCTGCAGCTGTCTGAATGTCTTTTTGGGAAGACCTGTAAGGAGTGTTTTACAGTAATCCACCCTGCTGGAGATGAAAGCATGAACTAGTTTCTCTAAATCTTGGTTAGAGACAAAACATATGATTCTGACTATGTTTTTGAGATGGTAGTACGCTGATTTTCATTATTGCTTTCACTTAACTGCTTAAACTAGGTTCAGACTCTAAAATGACACCAAGATTTTCGAATTATTTTTCTTGAGTCGAGGTATGTGTTTACCTTGTTAGTTTCATCATTGTCTGGACTCACTTTGCCTTCGTCTTTATTTAACCGAAGGAAGTTTAGATACACACCCAGCTGGTTATTTCAGCAATGCACTGGCAAAGTGAGTCCATAGGCCTGAAATCATTGGGTGAGAGTAGATCATCAGTGTCATCTGCATAGCTGTGAAAAGCAATTTGATTCTTTTTATATTGGCCAAGCGGGAGCATAAACAAATTGAACAGGAGCGGAGCTAGAAATGAGCCATGTGTTATAGTCTGTTGTAGCGATTTTAGCTGCATGTTAAAATAAGGTTAACTCACCAAATCTGATTCTTTCTCAAGGAATTCGTTTAGCTCAAAAGAAAATGCATAAAATAAAAGGGCTGTGTGATATACCGGTATGTATGTGACTACCGATATTATTTTGCGCCATTATATGAATTTTGCTATATCATGCATACCGTTATATATTCATGAACTCAAACTTTGCATTTATAACGTTTTGTTCAATTTATCATCTGTTAACACTGCTAATGAAGATATGTTGAGGCTGAACGTTTAATCTTTTGTCCTCTATGTCAAACTCCTCGCTAAACTGGCATTAGTAATCAAACAGAGTGCACCGTAACAGTCCAAGTTAACCTATAGCACATCCCACCGAACGTTACTCAAACACAACAGCAACAATCAAGTGTGCACAAGAAACTGCAGCTTGCGTTTGCGAATTCATGAGATTGAACGTGAGATTTGAGTAAAAAAGATGAGCGAATGCACAGAAAATTAGATTGTTGAACAGCACAAGGAGGAATTAGTTAAAATAAAGGGGGCTCCTCTGTCGCATGGAACTGGTTTGGGTTAAAATTATCCGACATCGACCAACGAACCATACTCTGCAAGTTGTGTCGCCGTGTTGTTGCAGCCAAAGGTGGAAACACCAGCAATCTCTTTGTACGCGAATATGAGACATGCACCCAAATGCGTACAAGAGATCGTCCCACACATTAGACTCGTTTACAAGCTCCTACTCTGCCCAAATGATTCTCACAGCAAACAGACCAACATATAAAGTAAATACAACCTGACAACAAAAATGTTCTTCTGAGTGTCTTTCAGGATTGTGATACATTGTTCTGATTATGCTTCAGATCCTAACTGGACATGTTTTAAACGAAACTAACGATTGTAGTTTGTATCGTGGACAAATCTGAGTGAGTGCGTATATCCGTCATTGTTGTAAAACACGCCATCAGAGCTCCCATTACTCTATTAACGCTAATATAGAAGCTGTGCTTTTAGAACTTTTCGTCAAGTTGCCCATCATTTCATGTTTTCAGGTTATGTAAACTGTTTACAGGTGAGTATGCTGCGTTGTTATGTTTATCAGTAGTGTCTTTAAGTGTCGTAAAGATCCCTTCAACAACCTGTAGATATCAGGTAAATGTACAAAATAAAAAATTGTCACCTTATGAATTTGTTTTAATGAGAAATATTTCACATACAAGTTACTTCAATGCATTTATACTTTTTAGGAAGGTAAACTTTTGCATTTAAAGTAAAAAAATAAAAATACACTTTAGTTTACTTATGGAATTCGTGGTTAAACATTTCTCACCATATTGTAGGTTATTGTAGGTTAACCATGAAATACGTACTAATTTTGAAGCAAAGTCCTACATATTACATACCTAAATAAACTATTTTTATGTCAGAACCTCTAGTAAATTATGTATTACTTTTAATCATCATTCAGAATCGTAAAAGAATCGCAATCTCTATTTGAAACAAAATAATTGTGCTCCTAAATTTATCCAGAATTGTGCAGCTCTAGTTAAAATACATATTTTGCCTATAATTGAACAAGGGGGTAGTAAAATGGGATTCCATATATAATAATCGTCATTACACATACATAGTCTATTTTACAATTTCTGATTAGCAGTATAGTGATAAAAATCCTATATTAATTTGTCCAGCAAATGCATCAATGATTTTATGCACTAACGTCCAATATTCGTATGCGCCTGGATGGAAATCTTGAATGGTTTCAGAATGCAGTCCTGTGAAACACTGAGTTAAAGTTCTGAGTCTGAAGTTCCATGGCCTAATAGGACTCCCCAGAGGGGAGACATAAACCGGGGTGTCCGTTGGATTGTCCTTCGCATTCTCTTTCTTTTTCCTTCCAATTTCCAAATCCCACGGAGTGGATCGGTGATGGTGTTTTTAAATGCATACCTGCCCTGCCCCCAGGTGGCCTGCGGGCCAATGCCATGAAGTGATAAGTGGGCCAGATAAGGTTCCTTTGTTTCTCATGGCGCCTGCTTTGCATAGCTCTGACAGTATGCTCAGTTTGCATGTAATACTTAGTTATGGACATAGTATTATGCATGATATGTTTTTAAAACATAATATAGGGAATTCAGAGAGGTATATTTACAAATGAAACATGTCAAGGCATTGAACTGTGAATCATCCCAACGTATGAATACATCAAATTAACCCTTATTCAAAACTCTTATATCTAACAGTTACAGACTATTTAAAATGGCACGAGCGCCAACAGACAACCTAGACATTTAGATACATTTACAGAAAAGAACAGTTTAAATCACATGAGTTCCTGTATGTTAGAGAAGTTTCTCTGGTTAGCCTCAGATGTTAAGATGGAGATGAGACAGAGACTTCTCACCAAAGCTTTGAAGCTTAGGAGTCGCAAACATCCTACAGAGCAACCAAAGGGTCATCACTCTCTCGGTGAAAGTTCAAAACCTACAACCATACCCATGGGGCCAGGTTTCCTATGGTCTTTTGATAATGGTATCTAAAAACAAGGACAAGAGGGCTTTCCTCTGAATTATCCAGTCACTACACTTTTTTTATGCACTTTTTTTATTCCATGTATGCCTCTTCTATTCCTAGTAATCTACTCTCACCTGATTCCCATTGTACCCCGTTGACAGGGGAAAGAGAAAAAAGATTAGGGCCGGTTCCCAGACACACCGTCACTCGGTCCTCAGCCAGCCGAGAGGCTGTTCCTTGTGGTGCCATGTTGTGGCACTTGGCACTTGGTGGACGGCTCGCTCCTCCTCCGCACCCTGGCGGCCGGTGAAAGTTCCTCCGGCCGCGGGCATCCGCCAGCAAGTACCCCGTTTCCTACTCCTCCTGTTCACGGCGGACGGCAGCAGGATGCGGACCACGGGCAACGGCGATGACTCCTCCCCTCCGATGAGTATTGGGCTATCCGAGCGAGCCAATCTGGTCCTGGAGTGAGTTTTGCGCTGCGTTACCTCAGCAGAACCACTGTCTTGGAGTTCCAAACTAGCCATGGTCGAATACAATCCTAACTCCCTCAAAGTATGGAGATTTACCAGATAAGTTCTTGCTCGCAACCGCTTACGCAACCAAGCATCAGCCAACTGTCGATGTTCCAAGGCCCAACTTTAAGTGTGTGGTCAGAGAGTCGGACGCATCCCTCATGGGTTGTGGTGCGGTCTTAGATGACTGTCCAGCCTAAGGGATCTAGAGAGGTCATCTTCTCGATAGGCTGCGGTCGCGCCACCTGAAGAAACTGGCCCAGCATCCCGGGGCATATGAATGTGGGAGCAGACTTGCTGTCCAGACAAGCTGTGATAAACGGGTAATGGAAACTCCACCCCGAAGTAGTCAAACAAATCCAGGAAAGATTTTACACAGCAGAGATGGACCTCTTGCTACGCAGGAGACAGCACAATGTCCCCTCTACTTCTTTCTGTCCACCGAACTAGCCATTGGCGTAAACCAGAGCATCTTTTCATATGCTATGGAAGCCGCAACAAAGGGGCGGCTGCCACCAATCAAACAATGTCACTTTGGTTGAGGGGTGCTGTTGCTCTACGAGGCGCGCGGTCAAGCTTCACCTCTAGTAGCCAGAGCTCATTCAACAAGGGGGGTTTCATCTTCTATGGCCTTAGCAAGAGGTGTTCCCTTGCAGAAAGTGTGTGATGCGGGGGGGTTTTCCTCCCTGCAAACATTTGTTAGACTTTATAGTCTGGATGCCCATGCAACTCCAGGCGCACGTGTCCGAGACTCTATATCACAGAGTCATATCTGAGGCCTCCTCTCGCATTTTGCACACACACTGCACAACCTTAGGGGGTCTGGACATTTCCAATGCGGCGGCCTTGGTATTCTCGTTCCCATAAAGTTTGAAACACAGCATCGAGTGTAGCTTTTGATAGGGAACATCTCGGATGATTTGGCTGTAACCCTGTTCCCTAAAAAAGCAGGAATGTCGTTTAAGACAAAGCTGGAACCTGATGATATGTCCACATTGATGCGTATTTATAACCTGCAGGTGCGGGTGTAATTAGCCACGTCACATTCCGAGGTTATTTAAAGCCAAAATAAATTTTGCCGAGTTTGAAACATGTGCTTCACAACCGGTCGAAGAAAGACTGTTCTCCCATAGCATTTCAAATGAAGCATTTCGTTCCCGCTTTTTCAGTGAACAGTGTTACAGCCAAGTAACCCAAGATGAACTGATATCTTGCCTGAATCAGAATTTAATCATTTGATGCTGACGGAAACCAGACTGACAATTGTACAGGTAGCCATTTGAGTTCAAGAAGTTTGTCAGCTGGTTGAAGTCAACCCTTTTAACGATCTTACCTAAAAGGAAGATTAGAAAATGGTCTGTATTTAGACAGTAAAATTTTGTCTAGATTGCCCTTTTTTTAGTTGAGAGTTGGCAACTGCAGTTTTAGGGACTCTTGGAAAGTTCCTGAGAGCAGTGAGTTTTTACTATTTTTAGGATATCTGCTTCTAAACAGTTAAACACTCTTTTGAAAAAGGATGTGGGGGGGGGTGTATCAAGGCTGAATGATGCTTTAAGATGCTGTACTATTTCCTCCAAGGTTTTGTTATCATTGTTTGAAATTCAGATAAAGTTGTTGATTTATGAGGTTGTTGTAATGAAGTCAGACTGACCTGAGTGCCTTATGGGGATTTGCCCATTCTGATATTATTGATCTACTCAAGGAAAAAGTCATTGCATTTTTCCATCAGACAGTATTTCCCCTGGAATCTTAGAACTTATAAAGCTACTTCAGAACAATGCACATTGTGAAAAGCACTTTATAAAAAAAAAATTGGACTTGATTTGAGGGATTTTTTATAGATGTAGGGCCGCTCTACAGTAGCAAAAAGAGTGCAGGTGTTGTTTATCAATATTGAAGGTATGCAGGCTGTCTTTATAGATGTCATAGTAAACTATATGGAGCAGTTGCATCGATAGCATTTTTAACCATTGCACACAAGCTATCGAGGAGAACATCAACAGAGTCTGCAGATATCGTCATGGTTACATCTGTAACCTCAGTTCCCTGATGAGGGGAAAGAGATGTTTGGTCGAACCGACATATGGCTTCGCCCTTGAGAATCTATCAATTCTGTCTCCGACGACTTCTGCAAAGGCCGATACACGTTGTGGCGTAAGGGTCTCGTTCCCTCCATCAGGGAACTGAGGTTACAGACGTAACCAAGATGTTCCCTTTCTGTCAGTGTCTCAACGTTTTGTCGAACCGACAGATGAGGTTCAAATGAAAAACGCCACTACGCTTTAGAGACAGACAGAAAGGGAAACTTGGTGACCAAAACATAGCATTCATAGATAGCTCACTGATGTTATCATTTATGAACGTCCTTCTTACAGAGACAAGTCTATCTTCAGTGGCAGGACAGATTGATATATCAAAGAAAATAAAGAAATCATCAGACATCTCTAACAGAGGTGGACGAAATGTTTAGATCTTTGCTAATGACCAGATCCAGAGTGTGTCCACGATTGTGTGTGGGACTGTGCACATGCTGAGTCACATCGTAAGTGTTCAAAACAGTTAAGAGTTCACTTGTAGTGTTGCTTTCTGTCTTGTCTACATGAATATTAAAATCTCTGGTAATAACAAACAATCAAATTCAGAAGAAATAGTTGATAGCAGTTTTGAAAGTCATCAACAAAGACTGAGGTGTTTTGGGAGGTCAATAAATAATTGTAAAGAGAATGTGTTGTGCGCCTTTCAAGACAATACTCAAGTATTCAAAGGATGGGTAATCTCCAAGTAACGATTGCTTGCATAGAAAGAGATCTGTGAATAGAGCAGCTATTCCTCCACCTCTCATAAAAGCGCTGCAGACGTTTATAAAAATTAAGTTTCAGTAAGATTCACTGAGGATTTTAGCAATACAGATGTCATCTAACCAAGTTTCATTTAGAAACATGAAGTCCAGGTTGTTACTAAGGATGAGGTCATTAACCAAAGAGTTAACCAAAAGAGCACATTAAACAATAACAGTTTGTTTAAAATTTGTGGACACGCTACAATAGAGTTGGAGAGATTGTTCCAGGAAACACTACCCAGCAAGCAAGCTTGGACTGGCACTTTACGCGCCCACTTAGGGCTAGTCTAAGTGCCCCCAGAAGGGCCTCTGAGAATTTGCTTACTGGCAAAACGTTGGCCCCTTAGCGCTGGTCCTGCACGGGCAGCCCTCACTTAGCCCCCACTCTTGATTTGTTGAAATGTTGATCACTTTTGCACCACAAACTCACCTTTATTGTGATCAGTGTTTGCTTTAGTTGAGCTCTTGAATCTTGAATTTTAACATTAAGGTTGTTTTGGCCAATAGTGTGTTAAAATGCAAAGTGAGCTAAGATTTAATGGGAAAAGAGCTTATTGCAATGCTAGTCAAATACTTTTGATTGTGTTGTGGTATTACTGTGGGGGATTTTTTGTGGGGCACTGCAGTGCGAGATTAAAGCACTGTTATGAATGTTGTATTATTAGAAATAAAACAAATCTATTTATGAATGCCTCAATGTTAAATAAATTATGAATGAAGAATCAGTGTATGAATCTCAACAATGGTGACAATCAACAAATGAAAGCTTCATTCTGCAATGCATGCTTTGTAACATCTTAATACAATACTCCCAGCATGCATTGCAGTTGATAAGTTTATCTGAATTGTCACCATTTTGAGGTCTGCATGATGATTGTTGATGTCTAAATGTGTCAATGAGGTTTCTTTTCAATTTGTTAATTTGGGATGATGTGAGGGCTGCCCATGTAGGGCCACTGTTATGGGAATCAACGTTTTGCCAGCAAATTCTCTAGGCCCTGTACTGACAGCCTGATGGGGGCTCGTAAAGTGCCTGCGCGAGCTTGCTAGCAGGGAAGTTCCTCAATTTTCTCTGAGAAGCTCAGAAGAGGTGATGTTGGAGAGAGGGAGAGAGTAGGTATAGAAAATAATTATGAGTCTGGTGTTTCTGAAGGCTGAAGTATGTTATCGTGCCTGTCCCGGTTGTTATTCACAGAAACGTCCTTGGGTGTTGAGTCTTCATCACAGTCTAACTGATGTAAGGTCACTGGGCAGGGTACAGCTTGAGTGGTGACGGTGAGCAGTGGTTGTTGTTGTGTTTCTGATAATAGAGTCCCACTATGTGTTTGGCTCTGCAGCTTTCTGAGCGGAGCACCATAGCCTGTTTGACACAGAGCGTCTAAAGTGTCCACTTTTGTGTACACATTTAACTTTTTTAGAAAGCTTGTGTACTTATCAGATAAATTATAACAAATTCATTATTTAAGTAATTTAAATGGATGGTTCACTCAAAAACAAACATTCGGTCATCATTTACTCACCCTCTTAACAGTTTAAACCTTTAAGTCTTTTTCTCTTCTGCAGAACAAAAAAGAAGATATTTTGAAGAATGTTGATTGCAAAAATCTGTTGGTACCCATTGACATGCATTGGTTGTGTTTCCATATAATACAAGTTTACTGGGACTAACGGTTTATGGATACGAACATTCTTCAAAATATCTTCTTTTGTGTACGGCAGAAAGACATACAGATCTACACAGTCAAATTTTTCAGGGGCGTCAGAAAAAGACTGTAATTGAACGATTTCCCCCTATAAAATTATTGTTTTTATTGTAAATTTGCGCTTTATTCTGTAATTACATTTTTTTGGAGCATTCTTCAAGAATACAAAAACTTCAATTCAAGTTTATTTATATAACGCTTTTCACAATGTGCATTGTTGCAAAGCAGCTTTACAGGGGAAAACAGAAAAGGTAAAACACAGTACAGTGCATGGTGTTTATAGAACGAGCAAGATTATTCTAATAAATAATATCTAATTAATAAATAAATAACTAAATGCAGTCTCCCGGTGAGCAAGGGAGGCAAAAAAAAAAATCGGGAGAAACCAGGCTCAGCCGGGTCGGCCAGATCCCCTCTGACGTGTCATAGCTGTAGTCAGTTACCCCGACCAAAAGTCATCGAGCAAATATCTACAAGAAAGAGGGAGAGCCCACCATCCCCAACCCAGAAGTCCCACTCGCCGAAAACCTTGCAGGTCCAACCCGGTCCTACCCGGTCCTACTCCATGATCGACACCAGAAAACAGAGGAACAACCAGGGAGAATAGTAATGGCATGTTGTAACTTTATTCCTCTGTTGTCCGATATCGACCACAAAATAAGACCAGACCAGACCAACACAGCCCCAGCAAATGAATCCCCCCAACCACAACCAACGAGCCCCCTCACTCCCCACAAATGTAACGGGAGGAGACACTGACTGTTTGACCATTGGTGAGGGTGGGTAAATGTCTATCAGGTGTGAATGTGTATCTGTAAGTTTTTGTTGCAGGTGTGGCCAATGTTAATGATGAGTCAGTGTTACAACGCGATTGGCAGATCTACTGAATAAGAGGAGCAGCGTGAGCTCCTTTCGGTGCTTTTTGTCCGGACCGTGAGAGACGCCGTTACGAGACAAGCGCGGCTGCCTCTGTGCCGATCTCTCAGGGTATTCAACTCAACGCAACTCAACGCACGCAGTGACGACGCTATCCATTGACCCCTGGTGGCGAGAGGTCCACGAGAACAATCAACGCGCGCTATTCATTTCTATTGAGGGAAGTGGGAATTCTTAATGTTCGTGAAAGAGTGACACTGAAGTGTGTTTATTTGGGACTGATTGGCCTTCCTTTGCCTGACAGTTTGGTATTTCAGTTCCGGTTTCCCTCGCTGATCCTCGTGTCCTGGAGATCGCCGGAGCCGGGACTTGTGTGGTTGCCGCTGTCATCACCTAGCCTTGGGCGCTTCCCCTTTGCGCTACGAGCACCAAGTGGGTTGGGTCGTGAGTGACGAGACTTTTGGTTGTGTGTGACGAAACTCTGCTTTTAAACTTGATATAATTGTGACGTTTTGCTTACGTAACCTTCTCTTGGTCTAGCGAGATATTGGCTGCTCGCCTAGGTTATATTTTCCATTGTTTTTATGTGTGTCTTTTTAAGGCCTACAGACTGATCAAACTAATTTGTCCTATCGTTATTTCTAATGTGTGGAGTTGATGTTGAAGTGTTTACACCAGTATATTCTTAAATTTGCTATTTGCTCTTGAAGTGTAAATCTTACGTGTGATGGGGTGCTGTTGTATATGACTATTGGTCTGATTGGTGTGTCGACCGTTTCTTGATCGCTGTTTAGCCAGGGGGCGCCATATTATACCATTACTCCTAGTCCTTGAATTGAAGCATTTATATCTGGTTACCTTCAACATGTATACAATGATATTTAATTTTTAAACTGTTGTATAAATAAACTTTGTATTTTTATAAAACGTTGGTGTGGCCTGTTACTTGTGTATCACAAAGGGTGGAATTCCTGCGTGGGCCTGAGTTGGCACTTTACACAAACACCCCCCCAGGAACCTCCAATCAAGGCCAGTGAATGCAGCTATAACATCAAACTGCTGACATGTGATGTAAGTTTAGCATTAAATACCAAATATTGTTACTTCAGCATTAATGTGACAAGTAGTCCGTCTTTGCTCTTGGCTGGGGATTGAGTGGTCTGAGCTGGGATGGTCCGATGGTCGTATTTCTCTTAGGTGGTGGTGGAATTGCCTTAGATTGAGTTGGGATGGTCAGTCAGTCTGCAGCTGTAACTGGCGTAGTCTTTAGGTGGGGATGGGCATATGTCGATCATCTGGACCGGGCGGAATTTCTTCCTACCTCGGTACGGGCATCCCGAGGCAAAGGCAGAAGGAGAATAATTAGCGTAGCTACTGTTCATTAACTATGCATTAAGTGAAAGCTTGGCTTAAAGATGTGTCTTTAATCTAGATTTAAATTGGGAGAGTGTGTCTGACCCTCGAATAGTATCAGGAAGGCTATTCCAGAGTTTAGGTGCTACGTATGAGAAAGCTTGACCCCCTTTGGTGGATTTAGTTATTCTAGGTGTCACAAAAAGTCCTGAGTTTTGAGATTGTATAGAGCAGTGGTTCTCAACAGGCGACCCGCGGGCCGCATCAGGCCCGTTGCCCTTTAAAATGTGGCCTGGGCAGCGCTGTTCAACGTATAACATCCTAGCATTGCGAGGGCAGACCGCTCCTGCTTTCGAGTTACTCTCACGGGACTTTGACGTCAGATGCTGATCCGTCTGCCCAGCGCAGCATAAAGTAAACGACCTTTAATGAGGCATGACAACTTTTTCATTTATTATAAAAAGTAGGCTGTTATCATGACTAAACAAAATAGTACACACATAACATTTATGACTCAATAAATTTTAATGGCATGTATATAATTGAATGCAACCTATCGCGAGACTAATCCGCCTAATCAGGCTAATTTATTAGCTATATTCACGGAACTTTTTTAACTTTAGGCTAATTTATGTGATGGCGACCAAACGAAGAAAGGTGGATGATGAAAACAGGACTTTTAACCCTGCGTGGGAATCTGACTTTGCTTTTATTGAGGTACAAGGCAAACCAATGTGTCTCATCTGCCAAAAGACGATCGCTGTATTAAAACGGGCTAATCTGCAACGGCACCACGAACAGCTTCACCCCGAATTCAAGGATGCGTATCCCACTGACAGTAATCTCAGAAAACAGAAAATTAAGACTTTGCGAGATGGCTTTCAGTCCCAACAATCCCTGTTTTGCAGTCATGTTAAATGCAGTGACAATGGCATCATTCAGAATCGCCTGGAATATTGCAAAAGAAAAGAAACCAGCTACAGAAGGAGAATTTCTGAAAAATACACTCGTTGACTGCGCGGAATCACTGTTTTCGGATTTCAAGAACAAGGATGACATAATTAGACAATTTTCAAAGCTACAGATGTCTGATTCAACAGTAACTAGGCGAGTCGAAGACTTTACAGATGATCTCTTTTCACAGCTTTTAAAAGACATTGAAAGTGCCGAGTATTTTAGTTTGCCATTGGATGAATCCACTGACAACACGGACATCGCGCAGCTTCTGGTCTGGGTAAGTTTTCTCAAAGAGGAGAAATTTGCAGAAGAAATGTTGACTTTACTACCATTAAAAGGCCAAACGCGAGGAGAGGACATTTACTCTGTGCTAAAAGATTTTTTTCATGGTCCAGGCAAAAGCATTAACCTTAAAAAACTTGTTTCTGCAACTACCGATGGAGCTCCTTCAATGGTCGGAAAGGAGAAAGGATTGATTGCCTTGCTCAGAAAGGATCCTGAAATCTCGGCATTATTTTCATATCATTGCATTCTGCATCAGGAGCAATTATGCAGCAAACTAAGAGGCGGAGCACTCAAAGAGACAATGGACAGTGCGGTAAGGATAGTGAACTTCATTCTTGCACACGCACTGAAACATAGACAGTTCCGATCGCTCGTGGAAGAGTGCGAGAGTGCATACGGTGACTTGACAATGCATGGGGATGTCCGATGGCTTAGTCGTGGAAAGGTGTTATGCCGTTTCATGCAATTGCTTCCTGCTGTGCGCATGTTTTTGGAAGAGAAGGGTCAACATAATTTACTGTCTCTCTTAAATGATGACACATTCATTGAAAACGCTGCATTTTTGACAGATGTAACGTGCCATTTGAATTCACTTAATCTCAAACTTCAAGGGAGGCACAAAATTCTGCCGATGATGTTCAATGATGTATCCGCATTTGAAACAAAACTTGACTTATTCGCTCAACAACTTAAGGAAGACGACTTGACACACTTTCCCGTTCTTCAGTCCGTTGCAAGACCATTGTCAGCCGCTGCTTACTGCGCATACCTCACTGAACTAAAAGAGCAGTTTTCCCTGCGATTCACGGACATTAAGGCCATGAAACCCGTGCTGGCATTTACGGAAAATCCGTTTGCTTGTGACGTACTTTCTACTTCAGTGTTAGTCAGAGATCTACAGTTCGGAGTCGAACGGGCTGTGTTTGAGGAGGAGCTAACTGAGTTGCAGCACAATACCATTCTCAAAGAAAGGCACAAGGAAGAAAGCGCCGACGCATTCTGGATATCTTTCGTTCCCAAGGACACATATCCTGCACTAATTCAGTGTGCTAAGAAAATCCTGACCTGCTTTGGATCTACATATGTTTGTGAGAGCTCCTTCTCTGCCATGGGCATAATTAAAACACAGCACCGCTCCCGTCTAACTGATAGACATCTGACAGATTATCTGAGAGCAGCTACAAGTGAACAGGAACCAAATCTCAAAGTACTTGTGAAACGTATGCAGACTCAAATGTCTCACTAGTCAACTCCACAATGGCATATTTTTCACCATACTGGGATAACACTTACTGTATACAGTTTTTTGATGTGTGAAATATAATTTGCATTTTATTTGTTTGAAAGTTTTGTGCTGTATTTTATAAATTAGTAATCATTAATGTAAACATCAGTCATGTTTGTGCTTATTGATAAGGCTAAGAATTCATGTGTAAATATAGTTTTATCATACTCTTTTACAATGCAATACTGTCCTTCATCTCCAAAACCTGGTTTAAATGAATAAACATGTTCAAATCGTATTAATATGAGCCAGTGGCCCTCTGTATCTCATGTGCTTGAAATGTGGCCCTCCAGGCCCCTGAAGTTGAGTACCTCTGGTATAGAGCGTGATGGGTTGTAATGCGATAAAAGCTCAGTTAAGTAAGTAGGGGCTAAACGATTTAAAGCTTTGTAAGTAATTAAAAAGCATTTTAAAATCAATACGATACTTAATCGGTAGCCAGTGCAGCGATGATAAAACTGGGGTTATGTGATTGTATTTTCTTGACCTAGTAAGAACTCTGGCAGCTGCATACTGAACTAACTGTAGTTTGTTTATTGATGAAACAGGACAACCACTAAGAAGAGCATTACAATTGTCAAGTCTTGAGGTCACAAATGCATGAATAAGCCTTTCGACATCAGCAACATATAAAATATTTCGTAATTTGGCAACATTTCAAAGGTGGAAGAAGGCTGTTTTTGTGATATTTGAGATGTGATTTTTAAACGAGAGATTGCGTCTATTATAACGCCTAGGTCTTTAACTGTATTTGTTGGATTATCAGTGCAGCCTTCCATTTGCAGGCTGTAATCTGAGATATTCTGTTTAAGTGTATTTGGTGCTATAAGTAATATTTCAGTTTTGCTAGAGTTTAAAAGAAGGAAATTACTAGCCAATGTTTTTTGTCTTTGATGCACTCTGCCAGTTTGGATAGTTTGAAGGAATCATCTGGTCTTGATGAGATATATAGCTGAGTATCATCTGCGTAACAGTGGAAGCTAATTTCATGTTTTCTAATAATGTTGCCGAGGGGCAGCATGTATATGGAGAAAAGCAAGGGTCCTAAAACCGATCCCTGAGGTAATCCATAATTTACTTGCGTGAGATTTGACGATTTCCCTTTTAAATGGGCATATTGATATCTGTCTGTTAAGTAAGATCTGAACCATTGTAGTGCCTGTCCCTGAATACCGGTATAAATGTGTAGACAAACAAACAATTTGTAAAAAAAAGCAGAACAATTATTTTATGGGGAAATCTTTAAATATAACAGAAATTTTCTGTAAAATTACTGTTTTTTTAACAGTAAAGTTCAATTTGTTGTGAAATAGTGGGGGTCAGTTGTGTTCTGGTCGTTAGAGAGTTGGATTCGTAGCCAGAAGGTCGCTGGTTCAATTCTCAGTGCCACCAGGAAATGACTGAAGTGCCCTTGAACAAGGCACCTTACCGCTGTTTGCTCTGCAGTGATAGCTACCCACTGCACCCTACTTGTAAATCTCTTTGGATACAAGCGTCTGCCAAATGAATAAATGTAAATGTAAATAAAGTAACTGACTATACTCACTGAGGGCACTGTGGTAGACATTCACTCCAAACACCTGACTGAAAATACTGTGTCCCACACACCCACACCAGTGTCCCAGACAAACAGGATTCTAACTTTCCTGTTATATTCTCATATAATTACTAATGTTACTAACTAAATTACTAATAAAGAATAAAACATGAACCAACCCGTAATAAATTACAGATTATTTTATACTTCACAACACATGGCACTGAATATAATTGTATTCTAGTATTTTATCTTTTAATATGCAGGACTATCTCATCAACACATAAGAATGTGGGAGGGGTTTATTTGGTAGGAGGGGCAGATCCCTCCCTCAGACATGTGAACTATAAAATGCATCTCATTACATCGAGAAAAGTACACATTCTATTACATTCTGTAGATCAGACCTAATCCATAGAAAGTATCATTTGACTTCTGCTGTACATGATGGGCGTCCAACTGTTGGGTGTTGTGCTGATCTTCTTGTCTGTAGGGCTGAACATACAGACAGCAGAGAGCTGCAAGTGTATCCAACAACACCCTCAAGATCAATTCTGCACTTCTAAAATAGGTAATGTCTTTTCCAAGATAATTTTTGTATTCAATTTTGTAAACAACAGAACACATTTAGCTGAAGGAAGCATTCAGTTGATTTGTAATTTATCTATAAAATCATGAGTGATTTTTGGACAATTTTTTCATTTCCAATCAAGCAAGTGTAAAAGTATTATTAACAGTATGTGCTGGATATGTTTTTGATTCAGAAACAAACAACAATGTCCACAGTTGAATTTTGACAATAATAAGGAAATATTTTATATTAACAATATATAAGTGAGTGTGTGAAAACTCCACAGGGCTGTATAGTCATGTTCAGGATGTTTAAACAAAACAGCATTTATAACAATTATGCCACTTTATTTCCATCAGTGATCCTAGCTGGCATATTCGGAAAGAAGCTTCCTGTTAAGAATCAACACAACTTGTTTCGGTATAGAATGAAAATAATCCAGGTGAGCTAATCTACTTGTAATTTCAAGCATCAACATTTCTCAAATGAATCAGAATCAATTCAATTTCATGCAAGATAAAGGTATTCTTTCATCTACAGAATATTTATCTTGAAAAATAAAAAAGAAAGAATATCACAAATTTCAAGTTTGCCGAATATTCACAAAAAAGTACAACCAATACAAAATATAATGAAAATTCCTTTTCAGGTATTGAAAGGTTCTATCAAGGCAAAACGAATTAGATACGTCTACACAGATGCATCATCATGTGGCATCAATCTGGATGTGGGGCGATACATGCTTTCAGGTACACTTGTGAGACAAAGCATATCACTATGAATAATTCTTGCCTATTAAGGAGAGGCATAGTGTTTGAAATAATGTTCATCGGGCGAGTGAAGAAATTTTCTAAATTTTGTTAAATAAGCGAGCAGGAAATAAATAGTGACATTCAAATGTGCTGGCCACACCCTAGCAACCAGTTATAGGACCCTAGCAACCACTATATAGATTTACATTGAAAAGCATGAAGGAAATATCACTGTACCAGGCAAGAAGTCTTTAAATATCACCCTGGTAACTGTCTAGCCATTCCCTTGCAACCATTTAGAGCACCCTAGCAACGGTGTAAATGTATATGAATTATCTTGCATTAGAATAATATTGGCAAGTCCTAGACGCACTAGAGTCTATCAACAAATTAAAGCACCTTGTCAACCATTAAAACACATTAATAAGATATGGCTCTTTGAATATGATTGACAATCTATTTTGAAAGTATCACAATGGCAACCTTCTAGTTTTAACACGCCCTAGCAACTATTTACAGCACCCTAGCAACCGTACAGCAATATGAAGAAGCCATATCCCAAGTCCACAACATCTTGAGCACTTTTGAAACTGCACATAGCCGACTAGTTGAAAATCGTGTTCATTATAAATGATCTATCTATGTGGGTCATTCTTTTTAATTCCCGTGGACTTAAAATCTTTAATCAAAATCTGCAGATGCTATTCTTCTCTGACAGTATTGGCAAAACATCCTCTTTACCTGTCAGTCTGCTGCAAGTTCTATTTCAAAATGAAACGACTGCTTTTTAGATGCACATCTGCATTGGAAAACACAATCCAAGGCGTCTAATTTTCTCATTTGATGCCCCATTTACTCACTGGGCATAATTTATGATATCAAAAGTTGTCAAATGCTGAATTTGTCAAACAGATAAAAACATTACAATGCATTTCCCATTTAGTAAACCAGTTTAAATATGGGATCGAGGCGAAGAAGTGTGGTCTTGTCAGGCAATGGGATCGTCTCCCCTTAACGGAACAAGAAAACTTCTCACAAATGTATATGTTGGGCTGTAACTGCACGGTAATTATACAACATACAAAACCTAACAAATTTTACTTTGTTATTCACAATTTTCTACTAAACTGTACTTTTCATATCTTGGAGCAACATGAGGCTGAAGAAAACATAACTGAATATATATGGTCTTGGTAAAATATTCCTTGAACAAAACAAAACTCATGTTAATGTCAAACTGTATGTCACCTCAAACTCAAGTCAAACTGTCCTCTCCACAGATCTCTACCTGTTCTGACAGTCCATGTTGTCCCCAATCTGACAATGAATGTAGGTGGGATCCCAAATCTCCTGAATCTTTGGAGTACGTCTGTCTGAGGGACAGTGACGGCTACTGTAGCTGGTACTGGCCAGCTTCAAGAATTGAGGAACATGAAATGTGTATGGAATAAAATGAAAATTTTAGTTTTTGCTGAGAATTGTTGTTCTTTCTAATACTAATTCAGCTTCCGAGTCCATTTTTTTTTCAATATAACACTGCTGTTTTAACTCTGAAAGAGTAATGATCCCATTCTTCCCCCAATGACTGTTTCCATCTGCAAATTAAACACCTTTGTAGGCAAAAATAAATGTGTTCTATTTTATTGTAATATGAAAAGTAAACATGTTTTTTAAAAACAGGATATTATTAGTTATTTTTAATTCAATAAAAATAAATATATTTAGCCACATGTCTAAATGCATGATATGAAAAATTACAAAGTTAAAAATCATCACAATGTTTAATAAGCTGCTGATGTAAATCCCTTACATTATCATCTACATTTATGAATTCTATGAATGATTTACTGCTTTTAACATGTATTTAAGGTACAAATTCTTCATCATCCTGTTCACTTTGAGAATCATCTCAGCCTTTAGTTCAGGTGTCTGTTGATGGCAGAGGAACATTTCTCGGCTTTTTCGCAAATTGTAACTCACACTCACTATGAGTTTAGAAAGTGACGTGTTGGGCTGAAAGATAGACAACATTTTATTAATGCCAAAGTGGAATCATCTTATTTTTATTAAGAATCAACTTATTTCATAGAGGTTTAGGGGCTGGGCTGCCATATCTGATCATGACTACAATAGAGCCAACAAGTTACCATTAGACCCTGTAACAACTTCAAGGAATGGGAAGAAGGATGCTTTTTATACATTTTTATAGAATAAACAAACAACAAAACTAAAGTAAAATGGCAGGCACACAGACATAATAAAACCTAACGTAAATTGCAGGCCTGGTCCTCTCTCGTCGTGCACTCCTGTTGCTCGTCCTTTTATGCTCATAATCACTCGCGTCACCGGCCTCATGTAGTTTCCTCACGGCAATTGTCCTGCCTTGCTCGTTACAGACCCATTTGTCATAACAGTTTTCCAAGTGAAAAAAGGCATTAAGCCCCAAGAAGCCTTGGTTTACAAATATTTACAACAGCTATGCGGGCTGTCTTTAGTATTTCACCTGTAGTTCTGTTGTGTAATATATTACGAAAAAACTCCTGTTCTTATTGAAAATTATGGCGAACCACAAGTATTATGCTATTAAGAGACATTCACTAGGGAACTGTACCTTTAAGGGAGGGAGGAGTTAGTTTAGTGATGTTCCGGGTTTTACGTGTGTGGTTGTTTTTGATCTCACTCGCTGTTCTGATTGGATACTAAGCTGACTCGATGCATCTTCGTCTCATGTCTCCTCATTTCTTGTACTCCACAAAATAATCAATTGCAAGTATAACACAGTTTTTAAAAATATATATATACTTTGTTAAATATATGTGTGCCACAATTATTGGCACCCCCATGGATTAATATGTGTATAATATTTTGTAAAGAACATAATTGAAGTATAATCCCATTGAAATTTTGAAACACCTGGGCGATCAGTAAAAAGAAATTGTTCACCCATGACTTCCTTTTTTCACAGGTATATACATATAAGTTAATACATTGGCCAAACTCCCTTAGTCCTTTATCAGAATGGTTGAGACCAAAGAACATACAGTCAGGTCCATAAATATTGGGAAATCGACACAATTCTAACATTTATGGCTTTATACACCACCACAATGGATTTCAAATCAAACGAACAAGATCTGCTTTAACTGTAGACTCTCAGCTTTAATTTGAGGGTATTTACATCCAAATCAGGTGAACGGTGTAGGAATTACAACAGTTTGCATATGTGCCTCCCACTTGTTAAGGAACCAAAAGTAATGGGACAATTGGCTCCTCAGCTGTTCCATGGCCAGGTGTGTGTTATTCCCTCGCTGTACCAATTACAAATGAGCAGATAAGAGGTCCAGAGTTCATTTCAAGTGTGCTTTTTGCATTTGGAATCTGTTGCTGTAAACTATCAAGATGAGATCCAAAGAGCTGTCACTATCAGTGAAGCAAGCCATTATAAGGCTGAAAAAACAAAAGAAACCCATCAGAGAGATAGCAAACACATTAGGCGTGCCCAAAACAACTGTTTGGAACATTCTTAAAAAGAAGGAACGCACCGGTGAGCTCAGCAACACCAAAAGACCTGGAAGACCACGGAAAACAACTGTGGAGGATGACGAAAGAATTCTTTCCCTGGTGAAGTAAACACCCTTCACAACAGTTGGCCAGATCAAGAACACTTTCCAGGAGGTTGGTGTATGTGTGTCAAAGTCAACAATCAAGAGAAGACTTCACCAGAGTGAATACAGAGGGTTCACCACAAGATGTAAATACTTGGTGAGCCTCAAAAACAGGAAGGCCAGATTAGAGTTTGCCAAACGACATCTAAAAATGCCTTCACAGTTCTGGAACAAAATCCTATGGACAGATGAGACCAAGATCAAATTGTACCAGAGTCATGGCAAGAGAAGAGTATGGAGAAGGAAAGGAACTGCTCATGATCCTAAGCATACCACCTCATCAGTGAAGCATAGTGGTGGTAGTGTCATGGCATGGGCATGTATGGCTTCAGTGGAACTGGTTCTCTTGGATTTATTGATGATAAGACTTCTGACAAAAGCAGCAGGGTGAACTCTGCAGTGTTTCGGGCAATATTATCTGCTCATATTCAGGCAAATGCCCTCATTGGACGGCGCTTCACAGTGCAGATGGACAATGGCCCAAAGCATACTGCAAAAGCAACCAAAGACTTTTTGAAGGGAAAGAATTGGATTGTTAAGCAAAGGCCAAGTCAATCACCTGACCTGAATCCGATTGAGCATGCATTTCACTTGCTGAAGACAAAACTGAAGGGAAAATTCCCCAAGAAAAAGCAGGAACTGAAGACGGTTGCAGCAGAGGCCTGGCAGAGCATCACCAGGGATGAAAGCCAGCGTCTGGGAATGTCTATGCGTTCCAGACTTCAGACTGTAATAGACTGCAAAGGATTTGGAACCAAGTATTTAAAAGTGAAAGTTTGATTTATGATTATTATTCTGTCTCATTCTTTTGCACCCTTAACCAGTGGGAGGCACGTATGCAAACTGTTGTAATTTGTAAACCATTTACCTGATTTGAATGTTAATGCCCTCAAATTAAAGCTGACAGTCTGCAGTTAAAGCACATCTTGTTCGTTTCATTTGAAATCCATTGTGGTGGTGTATAGAGCCAAAAATATTAGAATTGTGTCGATGTCTCAATATTAATAACCTGACTGTAGCTGTGATGTGCAGCAAAAGGTTGTTGAGCTTTACAAAATAGATATAGAAAATAAAAAAAGATTTTGAAAATACCCATTTCCACCATCACAGTAATAATGAGGAATTCTTATCAACTGGAAGGTGAGGGAAATAATTATGTGATCCCAGCTGATTTTACAAAGAAATGAAGGCTCTTTACGGTAGGATACATTTCCCTCACATATATCAACACAAATTATTTGCAAGGATTTCAAGAAAAAAAGCATTTCATCTTTCATAATGCTGTACTGACATACACCCAACTTCCCACAAAAATTACAAAAAAAGAAAACAGAAAATGCTGTTGCTAAAGAGTAAGTTCCACTGAGAACTATATTCCACATGAATATTGATCTATCAATGCTTTGTTTTGTAGGAGAACATTTGTTTCTGACTATGTGAAATCCCCATTGAAACCGTGACCTTGGCAGTTTCCAGCTCCATGCTCTAAACATTGAGCCACAGGAAGTGTATAAAGACTCATCATCTGTCATATGACCAATCAGAGAAATGTGATGTCATTTCTCTGACACAGTCTGGAAAGATGTCTTGTGCGTGCATTAGTGTTCTAAGCAATATTATCTATACATGCCAAAAACAAACTTTGGTAAAATTCACTGAAATAAATCATTCTAATTGTTTTAGGTTAAACTTCATATTTTATTAACATACCCAGTTATTTGATAAGTCTGTGTACTTCGCTGTTTTCTATATGTACTGCATTACTTGTCATCAAGTGCCACCTGCTGGATTCATGTTGGCTTTACTTTTTATGAATGAAGTTTTTCATGAGAGGAATGACCTCACTGAGAGGTTAACTTTGATTTTTTAAAAAGTACACAAAATATGTCTCCAGTCATACATGTATGCGTGTGTGGGTCATGTTTGTACAATATTTGTGGACTCCCCCAGATTAAACTCTCAAAATATGAGGTGTGGTACAAATATAGCAAAGCAATAAACTCAATTAATTTACAGAATTATTTGGCAAAAACTGAAAGACTACAGTTCTACAAGATGTGTTGTTTCAATTCATTCTACATTTACCCAATGCTGAGATCCACTTTACACTCCAAGCAATTATACAACATGCTTACAAAGTTTTTAATACATGTTTCACAATATTTTTGATTAAAAACTGAAGATTTGTTTTGTGAAGTTAGACATCACTTGTTGCCAGGGTTGTACAGGCCTATAAAACATACTGCATCCCAGCGCCCAACATTCCTTTTCCTTGAAAACCTACAGTCAGGACAGTGGCCTTTATACTTACTGAACATGTTGTGGATCAACAAACACAACTGGGTAAAAAAGTTACAAATACATGCATAATGTGTTGCAGATCAATGTTTCAGCAGGATATACAGATAATGTGCAGACCGTAAATGAAAACAGGACACATTGCGCTGGCATCAGTGGAATGGTGCGCAACATGTTTATTGACACTTGTACAGAGAAAACAGTTTTCACCGGGTCATGCAAAGCAATATCACTGCACAAAGAAAACACAACATGAACAGTGTGACAGCGAGAATAAACATATATTCAAATGAAACTCCTGAGATGTAAGACACACAGTACAATATGATATGTAGAGATACTCCAAACATGGCACTCATGAATATCTTGACATGTCGATAAATCCTGGACGAAGCTATTCAGCTAAAATACCAGTCATCCCACCACTGCATTATAACTGACTAGTCCAAGCATTGATATTATTGGAAACTTGAATAGGAAAGTGCTTTTATAAAGATCTGGAGGTATTGTTGAACTAATATCTAATTGGCTAATGATTACAACACACTGACTAGATACACACTGACTAGATACACACTGACTAGATACACACTGAATAGATCGACTAGATACACACTGACTAGATACACACTGACTAGATACACACTGACTAGATACACACTGACTAGATACACACTATGGTGGTAAACAAGGGAAAATAGTCACAAGTCTCTGGGTAATGCAAACACACTTCCATGATACAACTACAACATAGACCTGTGAAAGACAACTTCAGCATATACCAGCCTCCTGTAACTGACCTCACATAGATCCCACTGTTTAGGGCAAGTAACACACCAGCGATATTAGTGATGCGTTTATCTGTATCAGCAAACAGACACACATGGACAGAGCCAGTTCACAGTGTAATTTAGTGCACGTTAAAAAAATTTACGCAAACAGAAAACCGCAATTAACTTGGACGTAATGGAGGTCGTAGGCCTATGAAACGGCTCAACATTATATTAAGTATTGTGGCATCCCTAATCTCTATATTATTTTATTTTGGTTATTGAAATCTTTATCTTTATTTATCTTTGCATGGAAATACAGTGTGTATTTTAGTATGTCTAAAGACATGGCACTTCTCAAACTAATTTAATCTGACAGTCGAGGATTCATGGGAGGATGGAGTCACAGGTGAAAACAAGCTTGCTATTCTGAAATCTCAGATTTCAGAAACAAGAACGGTACAGACAAACACCACAACACACTCAAGGCAGATTCTGAGGCTCCAGACTATCACATCTTTAACAATCTTAACCTCAACCAGCATCAGTTCACTGAGCTTTCTCTTAATGAAGCTTGAACCGTTTATCTGTATTTGTGGTGGTTGAAATCATTTTGCCTGGACTTGTGGGTCCAACTGCAACTCCATTACAGTCAAGAATGTACTGTAAACAATCTTGTGGCGGGGGCTGCTGGCCGGGGGTCTTGTTGGAGTCAGCTGGGCTTTCCTTTAAGGCAGTGCTATCGTAGATACATGTAAACATATTTACACACATTTATTCAAACATTCAAATCTCGATTCTGAGTGTGTGTCAAATGTTACTGGATACACCAGAGGGTGCTTTGTACAAAGACAACAAGAATAAAGTATCTTTGTGCATACTTTTTAGTATTCATATAATGCCTGTCTTTTTAAATTCTATTATATTCTATAACGTTATATATTTTTTGTTACAACTTACTGTCACTGATATTGGAGTTTTTATATGTGTTGCTTAGTCGGATCAAGATTGTCACTATTTGGCCACCAGGGGTCGCCTGGGGGTCATGTTATACTTATTTGTTAATTGATTGCACCTGTGCCTCGTTTGTTTGAGCATTTTTATACACCCAGTTATGCCCTTAGTTCTTCCTGTTAAGTTTGTATGTTACTGCCCGTTCCGTATTACGGTGAGCTCGGTTTTCTCCTGTTGTTTTCAAGATACCCTTTTTGTGGATTACCTTTTATGGACGTACATTTGTCGGATTTATCTTTTTTGTGGATTATTTTTGAGATGGATTGTGCTTGATGGATTATATTTTTGTTTGATCATTAAATCCTCCTTTTGCAAGCATCGTTGTGTCTGCCTCACCTTTTGGGTTCAACCACTTTCCACACCGTCTACCCGAGTGTGTACCAGGTTCTGACAAAGATAACATGTCATTCAATCTCATCGGAGTTTGATGGTCATATACCTGATCAGGTTGAAGAGTGGTTGGAGGTCTTTGGGGGGAACGGGCTGTTGTCCGGCTTCCTTCTTGATTCATCCGGTCCAGGACTATTGCAGCTATCAGCTGTTTGTCCTCGATGTTCTCCAATGAGTGCCATTGAAGAACCCACAACCTTCAACAAAAAGTCAAATGTCACTTACATGTGTTATGAATTACTTTTGAACAAGTCATAATTTGCTTTTCCATCTCGAAATTCATAAACTATATCTGGTCAAACTTTAGTATTATAAGAACTAATCAACTGATATTTCGATAACTAGATCATCTTAGATCTTGGATTGTTTTTTTTTGTGTGTGTTTGTTTGCTTGGCGAGTATGTGAGTTCCTGGATGATCTTCTCAAATTTGCTATTTTTCGGAAATGAAAAAATCCTAAACTTTAAAAACATTTCAATACAGTATGTTAAAAAATCACTTTTAATACATTTTATTGATTAGATATTTGCAAAACCCAGTGACAAACATAAAGTGTGACTTAAAATCATGAAAATTGTGGCACGGTCACCCAAGAAAACCGCCCAATGGGTCCAGTGTCACCGCCCGACGGTGCTGGCCCAGGCCGTCCAGCTGGCAGAGGACCAGTAGGTGCCGTGCCCCGGGGGGCGGCGTAACCCTACCATCCCTTTCTCTCTCTCCCCCTACTGTTCCCGCCCCCTCTACCAAACCTTTGCCCTTTCCTAGGTCTCTGGGGAATTTCAACCACCGACCAGCCCCGCAAACTCGGGTCTCAACGGAGATGGAACCACACGGAGCCGTAAGCTCCCCGGAAGGAGCCCCCAGCCGGCAGGGCAACGGCTCACATGTCTCTTCCTTCAGCCTCTCCTCGCCAATTCGGGGGTCTGCTTCCTGCCACTGGGGCGGTGGGGACTCCTGGGATGGCCTGTTGGCATTGTAGGGACCCTGGACATTTTATCGACCGATATCCTATGATGGAGGTTGGTATGATGATCCGGGTTCCGGACAACCCTCAGGCTGCCGTCGGTCAGGACGGGCTTTACCAAATACCTGTAAGTATTAGGCGGGACTACATCAGGCGATGGTGGATTCAGGATGTAACCAAACCTCAATTCACCAAAGACTGATTCAATTTGAGGCAATGGAAACGTGCCGCAGGGTTAAGGTAAGGTGTGTACACGGGGATCTGGTGATCTACCCTTTGGTGCTGCTGACCATACAATTTCGGGGACAAAAACATGGGATAGAGGTGGCTGTTAACTAGCACCTCCGACATCCGCTAATTTTGGGAACGTATTGGCCATTATTTTCGATATTACTGTGACAATTATGTGCGGACATTTCTGGGTGCAACCAAGTTCAACCAAGAAGAAATCTCTCCCAGGGCAATGATTTTCCTCTGGAGCAGTCTCAGGATGAATCGCTCAAACATGCACTTGATCAGGTCCGTACCATCGACGGACAACTTCTCCACCCTACGCAATCGCTATCCTACCCATATTTCGCTATTTTGAAAGACCGGTTATATCGATTGACCCAGGACACTCCGTCAAAACAAGATACAACCCAGTTAGTCATACCGAAAGCCGTCGGGAAATGCTTTCTTACTGTAGAAAGATAGAAAAACAAATAACCAATGAAACCGAATGAATATATTTAATTATAATCAAAACGAACAAAGAATACATTTGTGCTGAGGCACGATATTGAAGCTATCGGCCTCCACGACCCCAAAAACAGCGAGCCGTAAGCATTACGTTCCTACGTTCCTAGGAGAGGAAGTAAAGCTGTCGTCATGCAAAACAGCAGCGGCGTCAGATGCAGAGTCTACAACATAAGATCAGTCCAGAGCTACCGTAGCATTTCGTTTTAGCTTAAAGTCCCAACCAGTACTCACACACCTGCTTTTGTTGCCATTACTGAAAGCCACACATAATAAATACAACCAATACAAACAAATATAAAAGGATGCAATTTGCTTCAACCACATATCTGCAAGCAAACTTCGCCATGAACTTGCCACAATGCCGATGCCCCCAGAACCACTCAAACTATATATAGCCCAAATAAACCTCAAGTCATTCATTGCAGCATGTCAAAGGTAATATCTCATCCTACCTGAACACCAACAGGTACAAAAAGGCAATGCCAGGGATAGACCTCGGGATCAACTAGAAATTACTGCCAATCAGTATGCTGCATGAACCTCATTGGTCTGCCAATCAAACCAAACCTTGGACCAACAGTTGAAAGGTTGTTCAACCAGCCACACTTTGCAATTCAGTTTTGTTTTCTACCAAAACTAGCCAACTTTGCCATGCAAGTCTTCATTAAAAAGGATGCATATTCATTTGTTTAGACAGATAGTTTTCCACACATAACAATTCTGTCAAGATTTGGTTTCAAGCTCTTCTAAAACTGTGATGCAGGCTTTGTTATTTGAGACACAAAAGTCAGAATATGACTGAAAAACTATTTCTATAACATAGACAGGCTAGTTTAACATCTCACACTCATGTTAATGTCAAACTGTATGTCAGCTCAAACTCATGTCAAACTGTCCTCTCCACAAATCTCTACGTGTTTTGACAGTCCATGTTGTCCCCAATCTGACAATGAATGTATGTGGAATAAATCTCCTCAGTCTCTGGAGTACGTCCGTCTGGAGGACAGTGACAGCATCTGTAGCTGGTACTGGGCAGGTTCAAAAGCTGATGAAGATGCAAAGTTTAAACCCGAATAGTGGATCTATTTCTCATTCTTAAAGAAGATATTTGTTTGATGCTGAGACTCACTGTTCTTTATAAATACTTATTCAGCTTGAGTCCATTTTTTACTTTAAAAGAGGAAACAACCCATTCTTTCTCTCAATGACTTTGAAGTGTCCATAACCAAATTAAACATCTTTGTATGGAAAAAATTAACATGTTGGTCTTTTACTGCTATTGGGAAACGTAAGCATGCATAAAACAGGATATTTTTGTGTATCTCTGACTTTAATAAAAAGGCATATGGTGTAACATGTATATAAGTGCCATGCTATATGAAAAATTGTGTTTTATTAATTATTTTGAGATACAATTGCATTATATTTGTAGTATGTTTACAGACAAAGTTTATGCTATTGAGGTTTCTTCAATAGATAAGAGATTTTTTTTCTATATTTTTATACAACATCTGATATGTTTATAGAATGGTGAATAAAACTAATTCATAAGTGAATGTGGGTGTATTTTATAATTCAGCTTCAAAGTGAATACCAAGTGGTCAAGGGCTTAGTGTGTTCCATTAAAACCTTATTCACAAGTTCAACCAGTAGTAGGCGCTCGTGCAACGTTATCAATGATGCACTCACTGACACAATGTGATTTTCTGGGGATGGGAGTAAACACACCTCTGTGTCTGGTGGGAGAAAGGCAGCAGCAGCACTCACTGTGTTAGCTATCGGTGAAGTTTGTGTTAAAAAGAAGAGACTTTTGGAAGTTTGGCCAAATTCTTTTTCTCTCTTATTTTTTTCGGCACTGTTGGGTTTCTTTATATTTTTTTCTTTATATACTTTTCCTGCCGCTGGCAATTTTTCTCTCGCTCTTCTGAGTTCTAACCGTCTCTGCCTCTCCACCTGTCTGCCGTAATTTTCTGTCACTCTGGCCACTGAGCTGCTGACGTGAGTTTATAACTATTGAATTGTTCCACTGATCCATGAAGCGGGACAGGAAAATTAATGCGGATGTAATAATAACATTACATTTTAATGGTTGTATCCTCCTGTCCCTAGAAAATATGATAGAAAACCAATATGTTATACATGCTTTAAATAAACTTCTGGGAATTTGTTGGGGCCCTCTGTTTTCTGAGGCCCTAAGCGGTCACTTACCTCACTTACTGCTTAAATCCGAGTCAGAAATTTTTGAAGCTGTCTAAGCCAAATCTGTTCAAGATTCAAAATGTGTAAATAAATAAAAGAAAAAAATCAAAAGAACATAGAAATAAACATGCTGAGGATGTAAACCAGCACAATCCTCAGGTTGTAAATGCACAGCTAAACATGTGTGTTTTTAATCTGGATTTACATCTGATTCCAGCCACAGGTGGAGTAATGCCTAAACGCTGACTAAACTTTTGACTTGATCCTAATGATCTGAGAAGTCTGTTAGGTTTATATTCAATGAGAATATCTTAAATGTATTTAGGTCCTAAGCCAATGAGTGATTTATAGACAATTAATAATACTTTTAAATCTATTCTACATGTAACTGGCAGCCAGTGTAGAGACCTGAGGATTGGGGTGATATGCTCAGATTTTTGGGTTCTGGTCAGAATCCTCCCAACAGTGTTCTGTATGAGCTGCAGCTGTCTGAATGTCTTTTTGGGAAGACCTGTAATGAGTGCTTTACAGTAATCCACCCTGCTGGAGATGAAAACATGAACTAGTTTCTCTAAATCTTTGCTTGAGACAAAACACCTGATTCAGACTATGTTCTTGAGATGGTAGTACGCTGATTTGCTTATTGCTTTGACATAGCTGATGAAACTCAGGTCAGACTCTAAAATGACACCAAGATCTCTTTCTGTTGATTTCAGCAATGCACTGGCAAAGTGAGTCCATAGGCCTGAAATCATTGGGTAAGAGTAGATCTGAGTGTCACCTTCATAGCTGTGATAAGTTATTTGACCAAGTGGGAGCATAAACAAATTGAACAGGAGTGGTGGGAGAAATGCACAGATTCACAGATTCCTATGTTCACATAGTGACCCCTTCCTATAAGGTATGACCTGAACCATTGAAGGACCATCTCAGAACCCCCCCACCAGTTTTCCAGTCTATGTATGAGTATGGTGTGACCTACTGTGTCAAAGAAAGCATTGAGATCTAGTAATAACAGAACTGATATCTTGCCTGAATCAGAATTTCATCGAATATCATTTGATCCTGAAGGAAACCAGACTGATAACTGTCCAGGTAGCTGTTTGAGTTTAAGAAGTTTGTCAGCTGATTGAAGACAACCTTTTTAATGATCTTGCCTATAAAATAAAGATTTGACATTGGTCTGTAGTTAGACCGTAATGTTTTCTCTAGATTGCTCTTTTTATAGTAGGAGATGGTGGTCTAGTGGGTTGAACCATTGAACTGGTAATCAGAAGGTTGCAAGTTCGATCCCAGCAGACACTATGGTGGTTTTTCTATTATAGTGTTGAGTTTTCTTATATAAAATAATACATTTAGTTAGTAATAGGTTTCATGTATTCTTATGAAACAATATTGGGCCTCGTGTATAAGTATGAGCTCATGAACACCTGCATGAACAACAAGCATCTTATCTTAGCTGCACGGACACCACACATCATTTTTAATAAGGAAGTTTGGGTTGTTGCATAGAGTCAAGGACGCTGGTATCTCTAAACAGTGAGCTCATTTTAACAAAGTTAATGTTATGAGTCTGAGAACTTGAACATCTGCACACACACCAAATATCTTTTAGAACTAAGACGTACACCCCACACACTTTTGTAGGGAAGTCTAATTAAATCACATACAACCAAGGACACTGGGTAGCTCATTATCGCTAAACCATGAGCTCATCTTGGATAGAAACACGGTTAAATCATGTATCGTCCGAAACCCCCAGGAAAGTGTCAAGATAAAGAGGCACCTGTTTTTGAGGGGCGCACGCAACCATTAAATCTTAATATGGTAGGCCGGAACTATGAGCGCAGAGGGACGGGCTAATGAAAAAGTGATGTCATATAAAACCTGATTGGAAGAAGACGATGTCATGCACACATGATTGGTTTAAACTGTGATAACAACTTGAAAACAATGTATAAAAGATGGAGTCAGATATGTATTCGTTGGATCACTTCAGATGAACTCTGAATATCCCACTTTGCTTGCCCGGGCAAATAAAGTTTAAACTCTTGGCACCTGGAACCCTTGTCTCTGAGATTTCTTTCTGCGATGGAAGGCCGATTCGCCACGACATATTTGGTGACCCCGAGACGTGATCCAGGTTAGAGGGCTGGAGGCTGAAGACTGTGACGGGTGAACCAGACAAGCTGATCGCACAAAAAAGGGCCCTAAAAACAGGTGAGCATATTTGCTTTATAGTATAAGTTTTGTGCGGTCAGCTAAAGGTAAACTCTGAATGTCGTTTGTCCTCTAAAAGCCTCTCCTAAATTGAACAAAATTTAATGTTAGAAATTGCACTAGTTTGCCAAGTCTTAAGGGTATCCAGATCTCAAGAAATCTGTTTGCGTGATTGTGTGTATGAAAGAGGTTAGTGTGCATGAGAGTTTGTATATAAGTTCCTGTCAGTGGGACAGAAGATGTCAAGAGGACATAAATCTTGTCGTAGGGGGCAAGTCACACTGAAAGTGCAGTGTGTCGCGTAGGTACGCGAAGAAATTGTATATAAGTTCCTGCCAGTTGGGCAGACGGTGTCAAGAGGACACAAATCTTGTCGTAGGGGGCAAGTCACACTGAAAGTGCAGTGTGCACGCTAGGTAGCGTGAAAAATCCTGTTAGGAAACAGGTCACGTGGGGGGTATGAATGCATTGTGATATATTTTTATGTTGTTGTATATTGAATTGTGACGACAGAAAAATCCAGGAGTGAGGGAGAGAGAGAAAAAACCTCAGCCTGAGACTCTGAGACTCTGTGTGTGTGTGTGTGTGTGTGAGTGTGAGTGTGTGTGTGTGTGTGTGTGTGCGTGTGCGTGCGTGCGTGCGTGCGTGCGTGTGCAAGAGTGTGCAAGAGTGGGAGGCAAAAAGGCCCCGTAAGTGTGTGTATGACAAAGTGATTGAGAGAGAGAGATGGAGCAAATAAAAATAGCTGTATAATGTTTGTCCAGTAAAATATATGAGAAGAAGGAGTGTTAGGTTTTTTGATGTTTAAAGAGGCATGCGTTTCGAGACTAGGTGCAAGTTTTTGCTGTGTGTCTGTGCCAAAGTTTCATGTGGTAATAAAATTATTTGAAAAAAAAAAAAAAAGATAGAAGCAAAATAAGGTGTGTATTAGGGTTTAATAGAAAAATTATTTGAGCATATGAGAGAAGCAAGAGTGTGTGTAGAAGTTAAAGAGGTAATTTATGGAGTCAGATAAAGATTTGAAGGACATAGAGTATGTGTGAGTTTGGCTCACTGTGAGCGCATTAGACTTAACGGCAGCCGAAAAATAGAGCTGCTTTGATTACAGTTTTTGCCCATTGCTTACACACTTTTTGCAGAAATTGTCTCATTATGTCAAAACTCTACACCCAATCAAATTAGACATAGCACATCGAGATTAACAACTCACATCTATGCCAAAATAAAGCACTGCAATCAAAACTTAATGCTCCTTTCTAAAAATTATATTCTTGAATAAAAACCATACACATAAGAACCATTTGAATTTTTCTTTCATATCACCAGCAACACACTGATGGGCTTTATTTAAAACACTGCAGTCTTTGGGTTTCTAATATTTAATTTTCATTTTCAGATGATTTTACAAAAAAACAAACATTCTTACAAAAAAGAATCAAAAATTTTATTTAGTAAAAAAACAAAACCAAAGTAAAAAACAAAAAAACTGAATAAATTGCTATTGGGAAAAAGCAACTCATTTGTGTGTTTTGTGTTATGGATCCCGCCTTCTGTTCGGCTCTGGCCACAAGACCTCATCCACATCACAGGCAATGTCCTCACGTGCTAGGCATCGGGGAAAATATCGCCTTGTGTGCCGAATCCACCCTTGTATTGATTCCACCTCAATGTCTCCGCATGCCTCTTCCATTGCTTGCAGAAGAGTCATGCGGGCATGTGGTTGCCGATCATAAACTTTCCACCGCCATGCTGAAAAGAATTCCTCAATTGCATTTAGAAAGGGGCTGTATGGGGGCAGGTATAAAAGTCTGAAATTATTATGGTTGTTGAACCACTCTTGGACCAGAGCAGCCCTGTGGAAACTTACATTATCCCAGACGATAACAAACCTAGGCTGCTGTGGTCTGTCCTGCACAACTACATGTAGTGCATCTAGAAATTCAAGGATCTGTCCTGTATTGTAGGGACCTACAGTGGCATGATGATGCAAGACTCCTTGGACACTTATTGCGGCACACAAAGTGATATTTCCCCCACGCTGCCCTGGGACATTTACAATTGCCCTTTGTCCAATTACGTTACGGCCCCGACGCCTGGTTTTGGCCAGATTGAAGCCTGCCTCATCCACGTAGATGAACTCATGTACCAGTTCAGCGGCATCAAAATCCATAATTGTCTGTAACAGAAAAAGATTGAATAGTGTTACAGAAAAGACATACAGTAACCACAATGTCTATATTGTCACAGGCCGGGTATGTAGGGGCTGGATTGGGTCAGTATAGACAAAAACTACAAGCTATAGGCAGGTCAGGTGGCAACATAAACCCTTATTCCCACATCACAATATATAGTATGTAAAGTAAAGTGAAACACCTGCACATAATCACGACGAAGATCCTTGACCCTGTCACTGTTTCTCTCAAATGGGACTCTGTACAGCTGCTTCATTCTGAAGTTATGTTTCTGTAGGATGCGACTTAGTGTAGAAATGCTGACCCTGTTGATATTGTTGAAGACTTCTCTATTTGCAATTATGCATTGTTGCAACTCACGAAGTCGGATTGCATTATTTTCTCGCACCATTTCAATGATTGCAAGCTCTTGTTGTTCAGTGAAGAGCCGTGCCCTTCCACCTTGAGGAGGTCGTCCAACCATTCTGTAGAAAATGCCACCACAAGATGTCATTAGATAGGTTCTTTTTCACAAAATGTACTTTCAAACTGTGAACACCACTGTAACATCACAATGGTATTCCTTTATATATACTTCACATCACTACCTATTTTCGAAAAGTACAGTAATCCTGTAATTCAAATCATCATGCTATACATACAGTAGGTGGAAACTTGAGGATATACCTGTTCTCCAGTCAGAATGTTCTTATTACCGATGCTACTGTGTAGCAACTGAGGTTAGGGTGGACTCTTTGCCCAGCCTCCCTCATTGACAGGCCATGATTTATCACATGGTCCACCAAAGTTGCCCTGATGTCATCTGATACACGTCTCCGGACTGTTCCTCCTCTTTCTCTTTGTCCACGTCCACGTCCACGTCCACGTCCACGTCCACGTCCACGTCCACGTCCAACTACCCTCTGTCTTTGTCCTCCTCTTACTCGGACTCTCATTGCCTCCATGATTACAAAGATCTCACAATGGCTTATCTGAGGCCTATTTGTAGTGCTAAGGCTCAGACTGATTGGTGTTCTGTTTTCTGTGCAAGTGCTTTCAGGTGTGTATGTAAGTGCCTACGATTACTAGAGGAGTTATGCATTTTTAACAGAGTGTTTTCCCAATGAAAACAGTTGATTTCGCATTTGAACAAAGTGTCTAATCTAGGAAAACGTGTGAAGTGTTCCGCAGTAAGTGTGTTACAGAATTGCAAACAAAGTATAAAGTTGACAATGTGTTTAAGCTATGGTTACACTGTGTTTAAGTTATGCTACAAGAAGTTAGGGTTTTGAGGCTTTGGTGTAAGCATTTGGTTTTAGTGTGTAAGCAATCCAAAAAAACTGTAAAGCAAGAAGAGCATTGTCAAACAAAAAATAGGAGATAGATTTTGTTGATTACAAATATGTTTAAAAAATTGTGAGCTACTTTTATGGTATAAAGTCGATAAAATATGCCCAGGAAAAATCTAAATCTCAGACCATAAGGCGTAAATGTGTGTGTGCTGGAATCTGTGAGAAGTGATTCATTAGACAGCAGAAGGGCCTCTGGAGTGTGTGTGTATTCTGTCTGCTGTGAGCGTATGAGACCAGAGTGCTGCTGTGAAGAACTGTTTTACATTGAGTGAAAAGCGGTTTTACATTGATTAAAAAGTGAAAAGCATTGCTGGATTGTGAATTGTGAATTATTTTCATGTTCTAGGGATGTTTTAAAGTCATATGGCTGGAATTGAACTGCTAGATGAGGAAAGCTTACAATCATATTTTGAGAGAGTAAGAGTAGCCAGAACATTGACTGAGACTAAAGGAATTAGTGATCATTTCTGGAGAGAATCATTTTATAGGGACTTAGCAGGCATTAAGAAGCCACTGACAGAAGAAAAGAAAAATTATTTCTTGGACGAATTAGTAGAAGTTCAGAATTTGGAACGAGTTGAGCAGGAGTGGCCATATGTGAATTGGAGAGATATAGTAGGCAGGTGTCGTAAAGTAGAGATATTGAGAAACTACTTAGAAGGAGTTTGCTTCCATAGAATTAATAGATTTGGCAATCTAGGCACCGCGTTACAGCGTGTCTCATTGGTAATAAAAATCCCAATCCACAACCTGGTAGAACCCTATTTACTGCAAGGAGTAAGACAAGGTTATCCATGAGGTGGAGGGAGAAACTACAGATTAATCAGTCACCCAGAAATAAAGGTTTATGCAGAAACAAGATACGTAAATTGGGAAAGTAAGATATTGTGTACAACCAACAAGCAGAAAGAAATAGAGCCGCTGCAGTTTCAGGCCGTTACACTGAAGAAGCTGATCATGGAGATATCACCAGAAAACCTAGGGCCATAGGTCGCAATAAAACAAAGAGGCGCCCCACTTTAACAGAATAAGTGAGGATAATAAAGTAAGAATGGTCTCGAATCCCGTAGAGATACTAGGAACGAGATATCCTGTGAGCAGAGAACTGACTGGAGACATTTTGAAGAAATGAGCAAAGAGAACAAAAAAATTAAGAACTGCATGGCCAGAAAGTAGAACGTTTGATATGACAGTGTGTGAAGAAATGGAAGGGTTGATAAGAAATCATAAACCCAGTGACAAAAGCATGAAAAGAGAAGTTAAGGGAAAAGTAAACAAGATGTATTCAATTTGTTGAAGAAGTAAGGAATACATTTTCTATAAAACATGAAGAAAACAAGAGAGCTCCTGAAAGAGGATGTGGAAAAAGTCCGTGAAAAATTTAGGAAGGTTATGAGTCCACCCCCATATGAATCATCCAGGAGCCAGCTGTCATTGATTGTGGAAGATGATGAACTGAATAATCAAATGCCTTTGCTCAAAGAAGAATTTAAGTGTACAGGAGAGCTTGACTTCCAAGGGGAAAAAAGAGAGGAGTCGAGAGATGATGAACTTCTAAGAGTCACATTCGCTGAGAGTAGGCAGGAGTACTCTTGCATCACGACAGAGTACCACAAGAGAGGGAAAGCAGAGTGGAATGCAACACCCGTCTATAAATCAATTTATGCTGGGGTATCTGCAGAGCTAGAGGCGGCTAGAAGACAGATATATGAACAAACAGCACGAGAGCCAGACAAAACATCCACAGCACTGAGAAGAAAAAACCTAAGATACAGCAAGGTGCCAGATGTCATGTCGGAGGCGGGGTCCATGGAAGATGACGCAACCCTGCCCAGACTGGAGAATAGACATATCTCAAGTTACATTGATGAAACGTCATGACCGCATAGAAGAAAATATATAGCAGATAACACCAGCACAGGGACATGTCTGGTGACCGAACAACAGGAAGAAGCAAGATATTTAAAGATTGCCCAAGGAGAGAATACAAATGGATTTCTGGAAAGATTTGTTTAGAAGACATAGATGAGGAACATCCACAGCCAGCGTGGCTCAGAGAAGGGGGGAGACTGAGAAGATCAGAATCAGCAACCTTCTCTACAGCAACCGATTCAAAGAGATCTTGGATAGTGACCTGCAAGTCTCACAATGTCAAATCGAGATAAAAAATCAACAACCACATTATGTGCCTTGGGCCACACTGGACTTGGATGGATTGATCGCTCGACTACCTGATCTAAATGAGGGAGCTGGAAGATGGATACGGGTCCTGAAAGAAGAGACGATTGGGATACTACTAGCTTTAAACTACTAGCTTAAAGCTTTGCTAGCTAAATGCCCGGGTGCATCTAAAATAAATGAATTGCTGAAGGACTTTAGATTGAATCGAGCAATTGACTCCCCAGAATAAGATGCAGAGCTCTTTGACAAACAAAGATAGGACATGTGCCGAGCCCTAAGAAGAGAATATCAAACCAGAATTGATCAAAAAGAATTGAAGGGGGATCAGATGATAGATAAAGAGAATCAAGCCACCTATGTGCAACGACAATTAAACAAGAGCTGGAGAAAAACCCTGAAGAAGACCCGGTTATGGCAGCACTCTTCAGAGATGCCATTGTTGACACCCTGCCACCGCCAGTAAAAGCAAAACTGGAAGACGTTGCAGGACTGAACTCTAAACCACATAAAGAATTTTTAGAATATATTCTACACTGTGTTTTACAACACAGGAAAAGCAAGATGAAGCTGAACTTAAGAAAAAGAGAGTTACAGAGGGCTCCAGCACTAGCCAAACTAAATTATTCAAAACCTTTTCATTTATATGTGGCCAACAGGAAAGAAGGTTCACAATTATTATCATAATTACTCAAATGTTGCTTAAGATATATTGAGGTATATCAATATACCTATAATGAGGTATGGGCTTCACTTGTGATAATGAGCTTTGAATTAGGTGATCTAGGTGTATGATCTTTGATTTATAATTAATATATATTAGGATATAATTAGATATTTAAAGAGTTCCTGAAATAATAATGGGTTCGATTTGAACACAAAAACAGGCAAGTGAATTCAGGAAGAGAAAGTTTTATTTTTTCAAATAATTTCTAAAGCCAATATTTAGTAATCATTATGGTCTAAATAATAATCAAACACCTTTTATGTTAACGTATCTGAGAGGTGCACCTTATAAATCTCTCTTTAATGAACCATCATATGTAAACCAAAAAAATTAAAAAGTTGACACTGTATTAAGCAGGGAGACTAATGCCATTATGTTATTTAAGAGACTCTTATGAAGGATATTTTTTGAACAGTTGCATGACCAATTTCTCTCGAGTCAGCTTTACTAACAACCAGCTTCACTACAGTCAAGTGGACACCACTAAACTGACACATGCTGTGGGGAACTGACCGAGTATGAAAGACAGTAACCCATTGCAATTGATGATGAATCTCATACAGTAAAGGGACACATTTCACAGTGAGTTAATTTGATCTAATTCATTATGTGATAAAGGCTTTGTTAAATATTGGGACGTCATGTTTCACGTCAAGATTTTTATCAAATTTCGAATAGAAAATATTTTTCTGACCTGATCTCATTCCTTTCATAGACCTAGGATTGTAGTTTTAACAATACATTAAGTAATTAATCTAAAGTTCCAGTTTTTTAGAGAGCTGTCAGCTGAGCTCTGTGAGAAATTTATTACATTTTTGTTGATAAAGTGAGTGCTATCCGATATTCTTTTGCCTCACAGCTCCAAGACCTGCTGTCTTTGAATTTACTGTCTAGTCAGGCAAAAGTGTCCAACTGTTGATTAAATCATCTTTGGGCAGCTTTGAGTCTGATTTGTTGAGAGTGTTTAATTTAGTCCTGCACAATAGACTGGGTCATTTAAGTTTAGCACCGATTGACTTTTGAATAGTTTTGTACACTGTGTCGATAACAGTGACAGTAATGAAGAAAACTGTCTATTGCTGTCTACAGCAAGATAAGTTTTCTTAGAAATAAAAAAGAATATAAAATTAGCCAAAAAGTATTACTGTACGTTTAAAGGCATCTAGAGTATGGATAAATTCCATATGAGCACATTTATGGCTTAGATATGGCTTACTATAATCATTACAAATGCCACAAAACAAAAGAAATTGAGAAAATGTTTAAGTGACTTACTTTAGTTTGTTTTAAATTGATATCATGTTCCTGATATATATTTTATGTTGCCCTAAACAGCAGAACTAATCACTAACGGTTGACGGGAACAATATTTTTAGATCAATTTGGAAAAATGCATATAAAATATGTGTAAAATAAATGAATATGAAACAATCGTTTTTCTAACAAACTAACTATAATTAGTTTTCCTTATAGATGTAAACAACTAACGTTTAAGTGAAAAGACAAAACCAATCATATTGGCGACAAATTGCAGAAAAATGAAACTTAACCATTTGTGTACCATATGCGATTGTTAAAGAATTTCAAATGTTGAATAAAATAAATAATACGTAAATCTAATGAGGCACAGATGGGCATGTTCCCAGGAAATTGTGTAACGATTTGGCATCTTAATAGAGAAATGTTTGCTGAAAAAGGAACAGCAAGATACTTGAATAACAGGTTTGCCTCAGCCACAATAACTGACAATTTAAAAATCATAGGTATGGAAAATTGTGAGAATCAAACATTAGCATACCATTAATCTTACCATATGAAAGCAGGGTGTGCCCATAGCAGATTATTTTTGGGTATGTGGGGATGAGAACTTGAGACCAATAAAGCTTGACACCAACAAGTAAAATGGCCTGGCAAAATAAAAAAGCACTGAATTGGCTCTTAGCAGAAAAAGGAGGCGTATGCATAATGTTTGGAGTGGACTTACAAACATATGTACATACATTGCAAACAAAACTGCCCCTGATGGGTCGTTAACAAAAGCAATGGAAAAATGTATAAACTTAAGAGATGACATGACAGCTAGTGCTGGCTCAGACAAAGAAATTGGAACATGGGTAGAATCGATCTTTGGATCATGAACGTCGTAGCTGAATAAGATAGGAGTTTTTGTAGCAATAGGATTTACTATATTTTCTGTAGTATTTTGATGTCTTTTACCAGTTATAAGAGCTATTGGGCTGAAAGCTGCAGATAAACAGAAGATGTTGAGAACGGAATTAAGTGCGTATTACAACACTGAAGATAATATGCTGAATATGTTAGCTGTTATAAGCAAATACGAGGAATACGATGAGAAAGACTAGTGTCCCATGAATTTCTAATTGTTTTTTGGACAGCAAGGGAGAAGAGCTTAGAATTGTATAATCATGCGTGGGAATAGTTTAGATATTACCTTAGACATTGTTAGGCATGTAGCGATTTTAGCTGCATGTTGAATTAAGGATGAGTTTACTCAACAAATAAGATTCTCCACCAGATCTATCAAGATCAAACATATATGAAATGAGTTATTTAAAACGTCAATTTCAGTCAAGGAATTAGTTTAGCTCAAAGGAAAATATGTATAATAATCGTCATTACACATACATACTTTACAATTCTGATAAGCAGTATAGTGTTGAAAATCCTATATGTATTCGTCCAGCAAATGCATCAATGATTTTATACACTAACGTTATCTCATTACTATAAGTAACGTGACTTTAACAAACAGAATTAAGAGCAGAGGTAGCATAGATCGAAACACAGTTTAAGTGACCAAGTTTGTAAGCCTGAACAAAGAGAACTCATCACAAATGCCTTTATGGGTTTTTATTAAACTCTACTCTACATGGTAAACAAAATGACGACAAACAAATACATGAAACACAAGCGCCCTACGAAGCACAGAGAGAGAGAGAGAGAGAGAGAGAGAGAGATGGCCGCTAGGCAGGTAAAACATGTCTGAAAACCAATAGAATCATCTTTAACAAAGAGGCACGCTCTTAACGCAGCTACTCTGTATTTAGAAACGGATACTTGCAATCTCGATGTTGGACCAATATCCGTATTCGTGTGGATGGAATTCTTGAATGGTTTCAGAATGCAGTCCTGTTGAAACGCTGAGTTTAGGTCCTGAGTCCGGAGTTCCAATGGCTTAATCGGGGACCCCAGAGGGGGGCCCCAAGCGGGGGTGTCCGTTAGATTGTCCTCTTTCTTTTCCCTTCCAATTCCTAAATCAAGAGACGCTCCGAAGTGGATCGGTGATGGTGTTTTAAATGCATACCTGCCCTGCCCCCAGATGGTCTGTGGGCCAATGCCACGAAGGAGATCCGTGGGCCAAAGAGAGGTCCTTTCTCATGGCGCCTCATTTGCATGGCTCTGACAGTATGGTCAGTTAGCATTTAATACCTAAACTTAGTTATGGACAAAGTATGATGCATGCTATGTTTTTATAACATAGCTCATCATATAGGGAATTCAGAGATGTGTAGTTACATATGAAACATGCAAGTCTTTGAGCTGTGAATCCTCCCAACGTATGAATACATCAAATGAACCCTAAATCAAAACTTGCATATCTAACAGTTACAGAGTATTTATAATGGCACGAGCGCCAACATATAACCAGACATTTAGATACATTTTTATGAAAGGACAGTTTAAGCACATAGGTTCCTATTTGTCAGAGAAGTTTCTCTGGTTAGCTCAGATGTTAAGTAAGAGGTGAGACAGAGACTTAAAAGCAATGCTTTGAAGCTACGGAGTCGTAAATGTCCTACAGAGAAACCAAATGGTTATCACACTATCGGTGCAAGTTCCAAACGCAAACCCAGACTCATGGAGCCATACTTGCTTTGATCTTTAGATGATGGTATCTAGAAACCGGGACAAAAGGGAGTCAGGGGTTGAATGGCTTTTTTCACACTGATCCAGTCACTACATATCCCCCCTTTCGGAAGAGGAAGTGCGAATGTAAACTTCAGCTGACGATGGATAGTTAGATCATGATGGCGGGATCACTGGAGGTTCCTATTGGTCCACAGGATCTCGACATACAGGCAGAGAATGCTCCAGAGTGGTCAGGTATTGTCTTTAATTGGGTACCTTTCATCTTTTCGATCCTGCTTAGACATCAAGGGAGTGCACCCATGCACCTGTTTGCTGGTTCTTGCAACAGGTTGGTTAGGATGTTTCCTGCCTCCACGGAGATGCACAGAAGCAGTCCTTGATGAAACAGCAGGTGGGATGGCATGATTGGCTTCCATGCAAAAGCCTGTAGTCCTGTGTCATGGAGAAGGGTTTTGTCTACATATTCCCCCCCCGTCTCACTTAGCTGGGCAAAGATATGATACCAAATCTTGTTACTCACATCACTTTCCTATGTGAATCTTGCCGGGTGCAGCATGCTCTCTGGCCTTCAGGTGTTCTGCAGTGATTGCTGGGCAAAGGCTGGTGTCACACTCCGGGGTCTTTCATTGAAGTACTGGTGAGCGGTGTAGGACAAGGTTGGGGTCTCATTGCTGGCCCTGGCGATGTTGTGGTGGTGCTGTCTGAACTCAGGCTGTGGTAAGAGCCATGTTTTGCTGGTGCTTGGCTTACCCCCCCTATCGTTCTGGTCACGCTGTCAGTGTAGACCAGTGTTAAGGCAGTGTTTGGCAAGTCCAACATTCAGATGGAACTCCGTTCAGCAAGGGTCAATCAGGCATGTGGTGAAGCGCAGGTGCCATTTGGTGTGTACATGGCACCGTCTTGAGCGCTCATTTACATGAGTGGGCAGTTCTTTTAACATTTCACGAACCTTGTAGGTGGTGTCCTGTGTAGCCCAGGATGCAGCTAGCTTGGGATGTAATGTCATGTGGTTCTGTGATGGGGGCCACATAGTTGACATTAGTTCTGCATCATTGTCTTTTGTGACGAGCAGCTCTAGCACTGGCAGTTGATGGCAGGGCGTGGTCCATCTCCTTGGAGTGGTAATCCGCTGTCATGCTCTTCATAAAGACATTGTTCAAAATCTTTGGAAAGTGTACTCACTTGTACAGTATGCACGCTGCAAAAAGATGACTTATTCGGTAAAAAGGGGGTGTGGCTTCCAGAGTGGGCCATGCTCCACGTATTCCATTGAATATGTGTGGTTGAAGGCTTGGTCACACTGTGTGTTGAGCTGAACAGTGACCCCTTTTGGTGAATGCAGTTACAACAGTCTCATTTATTTACCAGAGGTCAAAGCTCTGGGCTGTTCTTGTAGGTCTAGTAGAAGGTTCTCGCACTTGAGAGGGCCCCCCATGGGGCTGTGAGATTTGCGAGAACCAGGAAGTAGCATGTTCAGCATTGGTTATTCCCTTTCAAGTTCAGAGCACAGGTGTCCTAGGTCGTTGCTGTGGTTGACAGGCATGAGTCCAATGGATACTGTGCGCACTTGAGGGAAGAAGAAATGTCTGAAGCTGGTGTTGTTGTGGAGAGCGTGTGAACAGTGTAAAGCTGATGTCTGAGATATCTGCCCATGGTTCCTGTAGGGTGACATGCTCATCTTGTAGTAGAATGTCTCTGTGGTCGACCAGCAGGTTACAGAGATCTGGAATTTTTTCTCAGAAAAGGGGCATTCAAGAGGGTTGTTTGTTTCAAAAGCCACTCGTGGTGAGAAAGAGTCTGATTTGGATTTAAATCCTCCTGTTGAGGTTTCTTGTAGAATCAGCTCCTTTGATGTCCCCAGGATCTCTGCTGTCTCAGATGCAGTTACACGGTTCTTTTGCTCTTTGTACAGGTGTCATCCATGGTGTTGAGATGAATTCCTCGATGACTGTTGGGCCGGAACAGGTCAATAGCTCCTAGGTTGCCAGCTGGGTTTCCACGGGGCGTCGTCTTCCGAGTTCGACGAAAGTGGTGACACTGTGTTGTCTCAGGGCCTCCTGTCTGGTGCTTGGCTGTTCCCGGCAGGCTGTAACATCTGCTGAGTCTCTGTTGAAGATCTGCTACTGTGGTGCACCCTACATAGTCAGTTCTTTGTGATGTGCAGAGATAGGCAGGATTTACACAGTCTTTATGGAGGCGGCGCTATGTTCTCAGTAGGCCTTATGGGCTGAGTTCCGCAGATATCAGGTGATCGTGGCGGAAAAAGGCTGTAGCGCTTAGGTTTTGACTCAAAGTGTGATGCGGATTTCTGAGGGAGAAGAGTTTTGCTTTGAAGTCTTCTTCCCTTTCGGCCTGTTCTGTCGTCTGACGAAGGCTCGGATGCTGGCTGTAGCAGATGTGTTGTAGTTGCTGTAATCCGCTTTGACAGTTTCCGACTGCTGGCATAGGATGCTGTGGTCCTCTTGGCTGGAGGTGACCCTAATCAGTTGACCGGTCTCTTGTGGTCACACTTGGCAGTGTTAATGCCTGAGAGTCAATGTTATGCAGGTAGCCATTTGTTGTGGCCTCCTGCAGTGTTCAGGGTGACAGCATTTAGTGGTGACAGCTGTCATTTTTCTGGCCAGCTTGCTGGGGTCTGTGGGGCCATGCAGCGTGTGTGTCTGCAGGTTCTTCTGGATGGCTCCTGCCCCACCCCTATGTGTTTGCTGGCTAGTTAGGTGTGAACAGTGGGGTTTCACCCCCCCCCCTTTTCGCAGCTTTGGGCTTTTAGCTGGGGGACTCGACAGGAGAGAATCTGTTGCATTCTCCGGTCTGTTCACATTGTAGTCTGCAAGTGAAGTTCAGTTCATTTAGATTCCATTGCTGAGTCATGGCTTGGACTTCAGCAAGGACTGCTTGCAGAGGGCCTTTATAGGCCTTGGCCGGGGCATTGTGTTGCTGTCTGCCGGGGCCATTATAGAGAGCTTTTGCTTGTTGGAGTTTTCCTACCAGCTCCTCTCTGGCATCTGCTCCAATAGCTCTCTTTGCTCAGTCTGTGTTGCAAAGGACTCATGTATCTTTTCATCTCCTCCTGTAGCTCCTGGTCCTCTTCATCCACTGTCGTTTGCAGGTCCAGCTGGTCTAGGCGGTTCTGCACGTGCTTCTGGCTCCTCCCGGCTTCCTTCGTTCTGGCTCTAGTAGGACGATCTGGTCGTGGGCGTGGTCACCGATGATCCTGGCTGTGCACTTCAGATGAGTTTGTTGGCTCTCTGTAGTTGTAGCTCTGGTTCAGATCGTGGTCCCTTCGCCGGATTAGGTCGTCCGACCAACTGCTCTCAGCGCAGTTGCCATGTGCCGATGCTGGTCCCAGGCAGGAGTCCATTGCAGCGCTTTGCCTGGTCTCTAGCTGGACTGGGAGGTGACAGGATTGGATCTTCTGGACACATTGAGACACAGGGGAGAGAGAAAGGCACAACAGCAAGATGCAAGTCCGTACAGATCTACTGAGATAAAAAATGTGGGCTATGTGTTGAATGCTTAACTGAGTTTGTCAGTTAGTGACGCAAACTAAACGCTTATTATCCTAGCCGTGAAGGCGGGGGTGGACAATTGTGTGGGTGAAACACAGGAAAATAATGAATAATGTTGCTGAAGAGTGTTACCTATGAGGTCATTCTATGACTTAGGCTATTCGATTCATCAACATATTTACCAAAAATTTTACTGATGTTCAGACAAGTTCAGTCTCTGGTGATAAGAAGAATAAAAGTCAGATGAGTCAAGAGAAAGAGAGGTTAGGATAGAGAAGGAGGGTTTCTTCGTGCGGGGGTGAACTGGCTCCACACTAAGGTCTACGATTAGATTTTAGATTAGATTCAACTTTATTGTCATTACACATATACAAGTACAGTGTAACGAAATGTAGTTTAGGTCTAACCAGAAGTGCAATTAGCAAGTGCAGATATACAGTGTGAATAAATACAGAATACAATATTAGGAAAATACTATACAAATGTTGTATGAAAATATGACAGTCGGTATGTACTATGAACAATATATACAGAAGGCTATATACTGTGAACATTAATGTACAGGTGGTTATGAACAGATAACAATATAGACAATACAATAGTGCAAGTGACTTAAGTGTGCAATAGTTACAGACATTAGCTATTAAAGTTACAGTGCAGTAGATGAGTTAATGCGGTTATTAAAGGTACAGTGCAGTACATGAGTTAATGCAGTTGTTGAAGTTATAGTGCAATACATGAGTAGATGCAGATAATACAGTTACAGTGTATTAGATGAGTTAGTGCAGTTATTGAAGTTACAGTGCAGTATATGCGTTAATGCGGTTATTAAGGTTACAGTGCAGTAGATGAGTTAATGCAGTTATTGAAGTTACAGTGCAATAGATGAGTAGATGCAGTTAGTTATGCAATAAATGCAATAGATGAGTTACAGTGCAGTAGATGAGTTAATGCAGTTATGGAAGTAGTTTATTAGTGCAAATGAGCATTCAGTGTAATATTCCTGGTGTGCAAGTGAGCAGTATAGAGTGGAAATGATGCTATGTGTGTGTAAACAGTCCGGTAGAGCAGATAACATGAAGTACTGGTGTGTACAGTTCAGTCATGGATGCAGCCCTGTTATGCAATGTAAACAATGTAGTAGCAGCATTAAAGTTAAAGTTATGAGGGTTAGTGGAATCAGTGGGGAGCAGAGTTCAATAATGAAACAGCTCTGGGAAAAAAGCTGTTTCCTAGTCTGCTGGTTCTTGTCCGGAGGCACCTGAAGCGCCTACCGGAAGGCAGGAGAGTAAACAGTCTATGAGCGGGGTGAGAGGAGTCCTTGAGAATGCTGCGAGCTCGACGCAGACAGCGTTTCCTCTGGATGTCCTCAATGGAAGGGAGTGTAGTCCCTGTGATGCGCTGGGCTGTTTTCACCACCCGCTGCAGTGCCTTGCGCTCAGCAACAGAACAGTTCCCGTACCAGACTGTGACACAGTTGGTCAGGATGCTCTCTATCGTGCAGCGATAGAAGTTCACCAGGATAGTTGAAGACAGTTGGTTCTTCTTCAGTGTCCTCAGAAAGAAGAGACGCTGGTGAGCCTTCTTGACCAGGCATGAGGTGTTGGTGGTCCAGGACAGGTCCTCCGAAATATGGGTCCCCAGGAACTTAAAACTGGAAACACGTTCAACAGCCATCCCGTTAATGTGGATGGGGTCGTGTGTGCCTCCTTTCGCCTTCCTGAAGTCCACGATGATCTCCTTTGTCTTGGAGGTGTTAAGGAGCAGGTTGTTGTCTGAGCACCATGTGGCCAGGTGCCGTACCTCCTCCCTGTAAGCAGTCTCATCGTTGTTGCTGATGAGACCAATCACTGTTGTATCGTCTGCGAACTTGATGAAGGAGTTAGATCCATTCACAGGCCTGCAGTCGAGTGTGAAAAGGGAGTAGAGAAAGGGGCTCAGTACGCAGCCCTGTGGTACACCAGTGTTGAGGGTGATGGTGGTGGAGCAGATGTGGCCTAACCTAACAAGCTGAGGCCTGTTCGTCAAGAAATCCATAATCCAGTTGCAGGTTGAGTTGTTAATGCCTAGGTTTCCAAGTTTGCTGATTAGCTTGGAAGGGATGACGGTATTGAATGCAGAGCTGAAGTCTACAAACAGCATGCGTGCATAAGTGTCCTTATTATCCAGATGTGTGAGCACGGAGTGCAGCGCCATTGACACTGCATCATCTACGCTCCTATTGCTGCGGTAGGCAAATTGGTATGGGTCCAGTGTGGATGGTAGAGAGTCTTTTAGGTGTGACAAGACCAGCCGCTCGAAGCACTTCATAACAATGGGTGTGAGTGCTACAGGGCGGTAGTCGTTCAGGCATGTCGGGCTGGAATGTTTTGGAATGGGAACAATGGAGGTGGATTTGAAACATGCTGGAACAACTGCTTGGGCGAGGGACAGGTTGAAGATATCCGTGAAGACCCCAGCGAGCTGCTCCGCACATGCCCGGAGTACGCGACCAGGGATGCCATCAGGGCCAGCAGCCTTACGTGCGTTTATCCGGCTTAGTGCAGTGTAAACATCTGTGGAGTTAAGTGTGATGATTTGGTGGTCAGTAAAAGGTGTGAGCCTGGTGGCGGGTTCCTTATTGTCTCTCTCAAAGCGTGCATAAAAGTCATTAAGCTCGTTCAGAAAGGCAGCATCTGTGGCTATGGGGATGGAGTGGTTGGATTTGTAGTCACTTATGGCCTGGATGCCCTGCCACATGCGTCGAGGGTCAGAGTTGGTAAAATGCTCCTCTAGCTTCAACTTGTAGCAGTGCTTGGCCTTTCTGATGCCCCTCTTCAGATTTGCCCTGGAAGTACTATAGGCCTGTGCATCACCTGATCTGAAGGCGGTGTTGCGTGCTTTCAACAGGAGGCGCACTTCCTTGTTCATCCATGGCTTCTGATTAGGGTATATGGTGATCTGCTTCTGAGTTGTGACACTATCAATGGTGGTATTGATGTAGTCCAATACAGAAGAGGTGTAGCTGTCTATGTCCGTGTGAGAGCCACTGGTGGCCTGAGAAGCAAACATACTCCAGTCTGTGCGTAGAAACCTTTCCTGGAGTGTGAAGTCTGCCCCCGTAGGCCACACCTTGATGGTCTTCACTGATGGCTTCACACGATTAATGAGAGGTGAGTACTTGGGGGTGAGGAACAAAGAAAGGTGATCAGATTGACCCAGGTGGGGGAGGGGTGTCGCGGCGTAAGCTTCAGCCATGTTTGTGTAGACATGATCCAAAGTTTTGTTTCCTCTTGTGTGGCAGGAAACATGCTGATGAAATTTAGGGAGCACTGTCTTTAAGTTAGAGTGATTAAAATCTCCCGCAACAATAAATGCAGCCTCCGGGTGAGCAGTCTGTTGTTTACTGATGGCTGCATGAAGTTCTTTCATAGCAAGCTTGGCATCAGCATCCGGTGGAATATAAGCTGCCGTTATAATGGTGGAAGTGAATTCCCGTGGCAGATAAAACGGTCTACATTTAACCATGAGAAACTCAAGGTTAGCCGAGCAGTGTCTCCCGACAATAACAGAGTTCGTGCACCAAGCTTTATTGACATAAATGCACAGTCCACCTCCTCTAGTCTTACCGGATTCCTCTGCCGTTCTATCCGCCCGGTGTGTGTTGTAGCCCGCTAACTCAATAGCGTTGTCCGGTATGCCGCTGTGTAGCCATGTTTCCGTGAAGATTATGACATTGCAGTTTAAAAGTCTTTTGTTGTTGATGATGCGGAGTCGAATCTCATCCATTTTGTTCACTAATGATCGTACATTAGCAAGGAAAATGCTGGGTAAAGAGAGCCGGTGTGGTGTTAGCTTTAGCTTAGCTCTTAGCCCTCCGCGCGTTCCCCGCCTTTGTTTACGATCTCGACGCCGCCGACGAGCACTTCCGCCCGGCCGTGTGGGGTGCGTAGCATCGGATGTTTTGATGATCTCAGGGACGAGTTGAATGTTGCTGATATAACTTCCGGGAATGCGCAAACCGATATCCAAAAGCTCCTGCCGGGTGTACGATGTGAAGGCACAACTGTTCTGTACGAACAGGCCCGAGATGAGCAAGAAAAACACTATATAATTGCTAAAACTGGAGAGACGCTGAGCCTCGCGATGTTCACGCGCCGCCATCTTGGTCTTAAGGGTGGCCCATAGGTAGAGGGCGCTATGGAGTCTTAGAAAAGTCAGTAAAATCATTAAATGAATAACTGAAATAAAGAAAATAAGGCAATTGGGAGTTAATCCTAACACCTTAAAGATTGCAATCTGTTTGTTTTGATCAAAGTTTAAATTCAATTAAGTTGGTTTAATTAAAATTTAAGTATTATCAAATACAATTCTAACTGCCAGGCACAGAATGTAAGAAACCCTGATTCAAATAAAGAAAAATCAAACCATCAAAACAATAATGGAATAATATTAATTATCATTATAGTTTGTATATAATAACAAATAATAAATATTCTCATACAGTAAACGGTAAAATAAAACAAAAGAAGAGACTGGCTGAGACTGCACACAAAGCGTTGCCCAAACAAAATGGGAAAGTCGTGCAGAGATGAGACAGGAGAAGTGTTAAGACACTTTAAGACAAACTGACCTCTAGTGTTAGTAGAAGGTTAAATGTCTTCTGCCGAACTTCCGGTTCCACAATTCTGTGTGGAATTAAACTTACGTTTACGATCAATTTCTGTGGCGACGAGTGTAATTTCATCGCGTGTCTAATGTGTCAGTTTTCTCAGTTTCACGTATCTTTCCAACCTACACGAACAATAAACACACAAAACTACACTATAACTGACTAACGGGATTTCTTCGCCGTCCTGAAAGTTATTTGTGTACTTGGTCGGGATTTCTTCGCCGACCGTAACATAAAACAAAAACACAACTTGATCAAGATTTTCGTTAAACCCCCCTTTAAATAGTAAAACTGACCCGGAGTTATTTACTAATAAAATCCGCTGGGTTAAGCGAATGGGAGAAACATTATCAGTCAGCTACACTGATTGTTCACCCCAGGGAGCGCAATAGCTTAGTTAATTTGCACTGGAATACACATCAGTTACACCTAGCTATGCATTAACAATAAGGCCTTTAGATAAGACGAGGGAGGAACATCGCTCGCTCTGTCTTCTTCGCGCTAAAAGAGGATTTCTTCGCTCAATGTAGGCGGTAAAATAATAATATAGTGCGTTATAAAGAGATTTCTTCGTCTTTATATTGTCACTAAATCTTTGACAGACGCTGAAGTTTTCTCTGTGAGAAGCTCAAGAGTCTTCCAAGGATAGGTGGGCGGGTCCACACCTTCATTCATACATATCAAAGTGCCATTTAAAAGAGTATTCGGTTTCAATAAACACACGTAAAAACACACATGAATAGTCACTGAGTTCTGCTCACAAAACAAGGTTTAAAACTGTGCCCGCATTCCCTCCACCAATTTATGTAGCGATTTTAGCTGCATGTTGAATTAAGGATGAGTTTACTCAACAAATAAGATTCTCCACCAGATCTATCAAGATCAAACATATATGAAATGAGTTATTTAAAACGTCAATTTCAGTCAAGGAATTAGTTTAGCTCAAAGGAAAATATGTATAATAATCGTCATTACACCTACATACTTTACAATTTTGATAAGCAGTATAGTGTTGAAAATCCTATATGTATTCGTCCAGCAAATGCATCAATGATTTTATACACTAACGTTATCTCATTACTATAAGTAACGTGACTTTAACAAACAGAATTAAGAGCAGAGGTAGCATAGATCGAAACACAGTTTAAGTGACCAAGTTTGTAAGCCTGAACAAAGAGAACTCATCACAAATGCCTTTATGGGTTTTTATTAAACTCTACTCTACATGGTAAACAAAATGACGACAAACAAATACATGAAACACAAGCGCGCTACGAAGCGCAGAGAGAGAGAGAGAGAGAGAGAGAGAGAGAGATGGCCGCTAGGCAGGTAAAACATGTCTGAAAACCAATAGAATCATCTTTAACAAAGAGGCACGCTCTTAACGCAGCTACTCTGTATTTAGAAACGGATACTTGCAATCTCGATGTTGGACCAATATCCGTATTCGTGTGGATGGAATTCTTGAATGGTTTCAGAATGCAGTCCTGTTGAAACGCTGAGTTTAGGTCCTGAGTCCGGAGTTCCAATGGCTTAATCGGGGACCCCAGAGGGGGGCCCCAAGCGGGGGTGTCCGTTAGATTGTCCTCTTTCTTTTCCCTTCCAATTCCTAAATCAAGAGACGCTCCGAAGTGGATCGGTGATGGTGTTTTAAATGCATACCTGCCCTGCCCCCAGATGGTCTGTGGGCCAATGCCACGAAGGAGATCCGTGGGCCAAAGAGAGGTCCTTTCTCATGGCGCCTCATTTGCATGGCTCTGACAGTATGGTCAGTTAGCATTTAATACCTAAACTTAGTTATGGACAAAGTATGATGCATGCTATGTTTTTATAACATAGCTCATCATATAGGGAATTCAGAGATGTGTAGTTACATATGAAACATGCAAGTCTTTGAGCTGTGAATCCTCCCAACGTATGAATACATCAAATGAACCCTAAATCAAAACTTGCATATCTAACAGTTACAGAGTATTTATAATGGCACGAGCGCCAACATATAACCAGACATTTAGATAAATTTTTATGAAAGGACAGTTTAAGCACATAGGTTCCAATTTGTCAGAGAAGTTTCTCTGGTTAGCTCAGATGTTAAGTAAGAGGTGAGACAGAGACTTAAAAGCAATGCTTTGAAGCTACGGAGTCGTAAATGTCCTACAGAGAAACCAAATGGTTATCACACTATCGGTGCGAGTTCCAAACGCAAACCCAGACTCATGGAGCCATACTTGCTTTGATCTTTAGATGATGGTATCTAGAAACCGGGACAAAAGGGAGTCAGGGGTTGAATGGCTTTTTTCACACTGATCCAGTCACTACAGGCAGGTAGTTAGATTGATTTTTGTTTTACTTTTTATTATTTTGACATCAACACGTTTCAATGTTTGATGTTTCAATTAATCATTAGTGCTCTATAATCAAACACTATTATGCGAGTGCACTTGGTGCACATGTGTGAATTTTATTTTGTTTTGTTTTGTTTATTGTTTTTGCATCTAAAAAATATAACATGTCATTTTAATTTATTATTTTATTGATATAACCAAAACTGTTATGTAAGTGCACCTGGTGCACATATTTCTATTTGTCATTGTATCTTCCTGAATTATGAGAAGCTGCCCACCAAGTGAGCTAAAGAACCTGATCTAAATAGCAGCAAGTGTTGGTGCCAACGGTACAGGGCCAGTGACTGTTAAAATCTGAAGACAGCATCGTCCAGATGGTTTTCATCTGGACCAGTTCGAGTGTGGGTCCCAGGGCATGCATAAGGCGATGCAACGCGATGGACCAAAGCATCTTGACAAGTCTACAGGACCACATCGAATGTCGATCCCGACAACAGAAAATAACTACTATCTTAGAGAGAACCAGATTTACTGACACGACTAGCAAACACCTGGTGATATATCCCTGAATTGAACTGCAACAAATGACACTGTGAAGCTTGATGCAACGATTGACGAGAGAAAGAACTTTGACAAACTGAGTGACACTACACTTCTGTTATGAGCAAAGGATCAACAATTAGCAGCAAACGATAGATCTACGATGGATTGAGCGCTACCTTAAACACATTGATGGACCACCCTGGTCCTCAAAAACATCATGCAATGAACATGTGTTAGAGACTGACAAACCGACGGCAAGAATCTACAGGAACTAGTATGTTTGTGCCATGTTTCCCAAAAATACCACTTGAGGGGACTGGTGGGCTAATCAGATCTGTGACGAAGAAATTGAAATGACTCTCGGAGAATCTGATATGTTACGCAAAGTCTACAATACGTCATCACTTGGGAAGAACCCTGAGACAAAAGTGTTAACATATCTATGAGGAGACAACAACCAACTGCACTACCAGAGAGGCGTGTCTGAAATACCTGAGAAAAGTGTAGGGTAAAGATCATTGTCAACTTAACATGGACCAATGGTTCGAAGACCTGACTAAATCAGTGAGTTCAAACCAGTATCTGGTTACAACCAAGAAGAACAGGAGCGATGAGCAGCAAATTGCTCTAAATGTTCCGGAAGAAAGAGGCGCTGGAATCATAGAAGACAACTACTGGCTGTGTGGGTACTGAGTGTACTTATACAGAGGAACTGGAAAGGACTGTGTTCTTTGGGACAGGTACATCAATGAGCAATCATCATACCACATGACATGATGACATGACAACAGAGGACACGAAGAGGACTGTTTGAATTTCTATCTGATAGCTCTGTGCCAAAGAATCATCACATCTGGACTGTGGCGGAGAAAGTCTCAGCTGCTTTTAGTCCAATGTTAGGAGTCAGCTCTTTAATGAATGAAGTTGAGATCACCAGATTTGAGTTTACGTCATTCATGAACGGAATTTTTTTTTGAAAGCCATCAAGGAGGAGCTACGTTGACTACGACGGACAGTTTTGCAAAATCGCCTGATCTTGGACAAGTTCAGAGCAGCGAAAGGAGGACTTTGTGCAGTAATCGGAGAAACCTGTGACACCTATATTACAGAGAAGAATGAACATCTCATCGGCAAGGAAGGAAGATCATCTCTTTAATGATTGAGACTTTCACCAAATCTGAGGTTGACTCAGAAGAATTTAATTGGGACCGGATGACAAGTGTGTTTACTAACATGAAAAATTTGATGTTGATTGTGGCTTGCTTTCTTGCATGCATTATATTGACGTTATGCATTAAGTCATTTCAACGAACAGCTGCATCCACTGTTCCCTGTCAGATGTATTGTTTATGTTGTATCACAACATAGCATGAATAATGATCACACATATGCCAATATTGACAAAAAAATTATCAAGAAACTGATGCATATAACAGGGTTAAAAACAGAAATACTCATGTTATGAAGTATTTACAGAAGGGTTGAAGGATTTTTTATTTATTTTTTATTGCTTGCTCATAACCGAAGTATTTGAACCTAGGTATCATTTCAACTTACGTAGTACATTATCTTAATAATTTTATCAGTCACTGAATGGGAAAAAATGTATTATTCTATTTGAGCACTATTGATTTTTTATTTTATATATTACAATTTATCTAAGTCTATAATTTCCTTTTTACAGATACCATTTTGTTGGAGTGTGAGGCTTGTCAGCCTCAAAGGGGGGATTATATGGTGGTTTTTCTATTATAGTGTTGAGTTTTCTTATATAAAATAATACATTTAATTAGTAATAGGTTTCATGTATTCTTATGAAACAATATTGGGCCTCGTGTATAAGTATGAGCTCATGAACACCTGCATGAACAACAAGCATCTTATCTTAGCTGCACGGACACCACACATCATTTTTAATAAGGAAGTTTGGGTTGTTGCATAGAGTCAAGGACGCTGGTATCTCTAAACAGTGAGCTCATTTTAACAAAGTTAATGTTATGAGTCTGAGAACTTGAACATCTGCACACACACCAAATATCTTTTAGAACTAATACGTACACCCCACACACTTTTGTAGGGAAGTCTAATTAAATCACATACAACCAAGGACACTGGGTAGCTCATTATCGCTAAACCATGAGCTTATCTTGGATAGAAAACACGGTTAAATCATGTATCGTCCGAAACCCCCAGGAAAGTGTCAAGATAAAGAGGCACCTGTTTTTGAGGGGCGCACGCAACCATTAAATCTTAATATGGTAGGCCGGAACTATGAGCGCAGAGGGACGGGCTAATGAAAAAGTGATGTCATATAAAACCTGATTGGAAGAAGACGATGTCATGCACACATGATTGGTTTAAACTGTGATAACAACTTGAAAACAATGTATAAAAGATGGAGTCAGATATGTATTCGTTGGATCACTTCAGATGAACTCTGAATATCCCACTTTGCTTGCCCGGGCAAATAAAGTTTAAACTCTTGGCACCTGGAACCCTTGTCTCTGAGATTTCTTTCTGCGATGGAAGGCCGATTCGCCACGACACCACCACCAGTGTGTCCTTGAGCAAGACACTTTACTCCATGTTGCTCCAGGGGGATTGTCCCTGTAATAAGTGCACTGTAAGTCGCTTTGGATAAAAGCGTCTGCCAAATGACTAAATGTAAATGTAAATGTAAATAGTAGAGATTTGACAACTGCCGTTTTTAGGGACTCTTGGAAAGTTCCTGAAAGCAGTGAGTTTCTTACTATTTTTAAGAGATCTGCTTCTAAACAGTTAAACACTCTTATGAAAAAGGATGTAGGGGTGTGTCAAGGCTGCACGTTGAGGCTTCAAGATGCTATATTATTTCCTCCAAGGTTTTGTTATCAATTGTCTGAAATTCAGATAAAGTTGTTGATTTATGAGGTTTTTGTAATGAAGTCAGACTGACCTGAGTGCCAGATGGGGATTTTACTGATTACCATTCTGATATTATTGATCTTCTCAAGGAAAAGTTGCCATCAGACAGGATTTCCCTGGGAACTTTGAACTTGTGAAGCTGCTTTGTTAAAAGCACTATATAAATACAATTGAATTGAACTTGACTTTGGGGATTTGTAAGTCGCTCTACAGTAGCAGAAAGAGTGCAGGGTTTTGATTATGTTGCTGAAAAAAAAGTCCGTCTAGCTTTGCCTAATTCGATATTCAAGGTCTGCAGGCTGTCTTTATAGATGTTACAGTGAACTTTAAGTTGTGTTTTTCGCCACATATGCTCAGCTTTTCTGCATGTTCCTTTCATGCTTTGGTGTGTTCCTCCAGGGTGCCTTACGTTTGCTGATAATCATCTTGACCTTTACCGGAGCAATGGCATCAATAGCATATTTTACTTTTGCATTACAGCTATCGAGTCTGCAGATATACTTGGTGACCAAAACATAGCATTCAGAAAGAGCTCACTGGTGTTCTCATTTATGAACCTCCTTCTTACAGAGACAAGTCTATCTTCAGTGGCAGGACAGAAATGTTTAGATCTTTGCTAATTATCATATCCAGAGTGTGTCCACGATTGTGTGTGGGACCGTGCACATGCTGAGTCACATCGTAAGTGTTCAAAACAGTTAAGAGTTCACATCAACAATCAACAAATGAAAGCTGCATTCTGCAATGCATCCTGGGTAACATCAGTTCAATACTCCCAGCATGCATTGCAGTTGATCAGTTTATCTGAATTAATTGTATGAGTGTCACGATTGTTGAGGTGTGTAGGATGAGTGTTGATGTCTAAATGTGTCACTGAGGTTTTCTGTTTACTCTGTTGCAGTGCTTTTACGAACCTCACAATTTTCACCAGTCGCAAAAAGCTAAACCTCCACTTTATTTGAAGCAAAATCTTTATTTGATCTCAGCCAGCAACCAGTCTCAAATGTATGGGGGTCAAACACATCTTTCATTAGACGTCATCAATGTCGAAGTGTTTTTATTTTACACCATTAAAAGCAAGGAAAGACAATGAATCAATGAGTCAACAGCTCAATTAAAGCAAGCACTGATCAAGGTAATGATGGATTGTTGAAATTAAAATATATATATATTCATAGCAGGTGCAAAAGTGATCATCATTTCAACAAATCAACAATGGGGTCGAGGTGAGGGCTGCCCATGTAGGGCCACTGCTAAGGGACCAACGTTTTTCCAGCAAATTCTCTAGGCCCTGTGCTGACAGCCTGATGGGGGCTCGTAAAGTGCCTGCGCAAGCTTGCTTGCAGGGAAGTTCCTCCATTTTCTCTGAGAAGATCAGAAGAGGTGATGTTGGAGAGGGGGAGAGAAAGGAACTATGATTCTGGTGTTTCTGAAGGCTGAAGTATGTTATCTTGCCTGTCCCGGTAGTTATTCAGATAAACATCCTTGGGTGTTGAGTCTTCGTCACAGTCCAACTGAAGTAAGGTCACTGGGCAGGGTACAGCTTGAGTGGTGACCGTGAGCAATGGTTGTTATCCAAGTGTCCATCTGACTGCTGATGTGAACTCCTGAGGTCACTGAGGCCAGGTGTATGTGTGTCATTCAGGAGTGGACTGGGTCACTCTACTAATGGTTGATGGATGGAGAAGAGAATATCGTCCTTTAGCACTCTTGCACCAAGTTTGTTTGGGTGGAGGCCATCTGTTGTAAAAAGTTGTCTTTGACTTCAGAAGAGATTGAAGTTCAGTCCTCTCATGTTGAAGGTTTTTTGCAGCCATGTATTCATACTGAGTAGCCGAGAAAACATAGTTCATTAAAATCCCTTGTAAGGAGCTCTTGCTTCTCTTTTCCCCACATGTGTGACAATCAGATTTACAGACTCATGTTGTGTCAGGATGTTGGAGAGTTCAATTATTTACATCAGCCATCATTGCTTGAGGAAAACAGTATGTAAGTGTTGCCCTGCTACCAATGTTTCTCATAATAGAGTCCCACTATGTGTTTGGCTCTGCTGCTTTCTGAGCGGAGCGCCATAGCCTGTTTGACACAGAGCGTCTGTAGTGTCCACTTTTGTGTACATATTTAACTTTTTTAGAAAGCTTGTGTACTTATCAGATAATTTATAACATATTCATAACTTTAATAATTTAAATGGATGGTTCACCCAAGAACAAACATTCTGTCATCATTTACTCACCCTCTTAACAGTTTAAACCTGCAAGTCTTTTTCTCTTCTTCGATATTTTGAAGAATGTTAACTGTTGGTACCCATTGACTTGCATTTGTTTTGTTCCATACAATATAAGTGGATAGGGACAACCGCTTCTGGTTACCAACGTTCTTCAAAATATCTTCTTTTTTGTACTGCAGAAGATAGAAAGACAAACCGGTTTAAACTGTCAAGAGGGTGAGAAAATGATGACAGAATTTTAGTTTTTGGGTGACCGATCCCTCAAATATTAATTTATGTCAGAAAATCTGCACTATTAAAAAAATATTTTTTTATTTCAGCTGCAGCGACAGAAATGTACCTAAATTATAAAACCTAGTTGAAAAACTTAATTTTTGGGGATAGAATTAAACTTTAATTTAATGATTTCCTCCTGTTTAATTTTTCCCCCCTTTTTATTGTAAATTTGCGCTCTTTTCTGTTATTTATTTTTTCTGGACAGTTTTTAGATAATAAATAAACAATTTATTTAAAAGCACTACAATTCTTTTATTTGTAAAATCTGTAAATATAACAGAAAGATTCTGTAAAATTACTGTTTTTTTAACAGTGAAGTTCAATTTGATGTGAAATAAAGTAACAGACTATTCTCACTGAGGGCACTGTGATAGAAATTCACTCCACACATCTGACTGAAAATACTGAGTCCCACACACCCACACCAGTGTCCCAGACAAACAGGATTCTAACTTTCTTGGTACATCCCCAAAAATAATTAATGTTAATTTTGTTAAACAAAGATAAAACAATGCACCAACTCGTAATAAATAACAGATTGTTTTATACTTCACAACACATGGCATTGAACATAATTGTATTCTAGTATTTTATCTTTTAATATGCTGGACTATCTCATCAACACACAAGAATGTGGGAGGGGTTTATTTGGTAGGAGGGGCAGATCCCTCCCTCAGACATGTGAACTATAAAATGCATCTCATTTCATCGAGAAAAGTAGACAAAAGTAGACCTAATCCATAGAAAGTATCATTTGACTTCGCTGTACATGATGGGCGTCCAACTGTTGAGTGTTGTGCTGATCTTCTTGTCTGTAGGGCTGACTATGCAGAGAAGTCCGCCCAAGCCCAAGCCCATGCCCATGTCACCGTGTATCCCACGTCACCCTCAATATAAATTCTGCTCTTGTGAAATAGGTAAGTCAAATCTAATATCTTTCCAATATAATTTTGCATGAAATTTTGTAAACAGCAGAACACATTTAGCTGAAGGAAACGCTGTATTCCAGTTGATTTGTCATTTATCTATAAAACCATGAGCAATTTTTATAATTTTATTTGTTACATCTTATTTAGCGCTTTTTATTAAAATAAAATCCAATCAAGCAATTTTAAAAGTATTATTTTCAGTATGTGTTGGATGTGGTTTTTTATTCAGAAACAAACAACAATGTCCACAGTCGAATCATGCAGGGGTTTTCAACTGGTTCTGTGCCAGGGACCACCATTCTGACTACCAAGTAATCGGCGGCCCTCTGGGTCATGTTTGACTACCATTAACTGTTTTCTGCAATGGTAGTCAAGGATGTCAAAGAATTTTCAGCAGCTAACATTCTTCCAAATAACTTTGTGTTCAACCGGACAAATAATTGTATACATGTTTGGAACAACTAGAGTAATTCATACCAGAATTTTAATTGTTGGGTGGAGTGTCCCTTTAAAAATATCCCACATCTGCCATGCACGCAAAAGGACGAGAAACATGTTTTCTCTTCGTAAGACATTCAGAAACTTGATTAAGAAATAAGGGTGGTTACATTTATTGCATAATGTATAATGTGTACAAGCACGTCAATGTTTTAGTTGTTCTAGACTGCTTATAGCGCTGCTCAAACGTGATATAAGGCAGCCGGTAGAATCAAGTGTTGTACACACACGAGTGATTTCTTTCATTGTGCAGCGTGACATTCACCTGATGAAACATTGGTAAAAACATCATTCTGATGCACTGTGTCTAATACCACTGCTAATTTCTCCTCTTTGGTTGAGCTGAGCTCCCTCGTCCCTCCCTGTACTGTAGCCTTTCTGTCAGACTCGTTCTCCACACTTTTGAGAACGGGCTGGTCCTGGAGTTGCCAGGTATTCTTTCGGAGTTTGAATACACAATAAGAAACTCATCAATTATCATTTATCCTTAGAATATAAATAAACATTTTGGCGGCCGCAGTACATTATGAAAGTAGCCCAAAACTCGCAACCCGCGGCTCCATAATTTTTCCCGCAACTGAATTCTCAAAATAGCCAAATTGTGCGGGAAAACCGCGACCCTGGCAACACTGGTATGTACGTATATGACGTTGGGGACGCAAAACACAACATTAGAAAAGCATAAGATAGACCTGATAGGTGCAAAGCTAGCCTGAATCTCAACTCAAACTCAAATTATTTTAAATACGTTCATTAAATTTAGTATTCACACAAATGCGCAAATATTCTGGAAATTTTTTGAAAAATAAATTATGGAAAAAAAGTGATTTTAATAGTGAAATTAGGTAGGCTGGAATGCATGTCACGGACCACTTGCAATGCCGCCGCGGACCACCGGCTTAAAACCCCTGGAATAATGTAAGGGGGACTACAGCTGTATAGTCATGTTCAGGATGTTTATACAAAACAGAATTTCTCACATTTATGAAGATTTATTTTCCAACAGTGATCTTAGCTGACGTAACTGGAAAGAGCCTTCCTGTTAAGAATCAACACAACTTGGTTCAGCATAAAATCAAAATAATCAAGGTGAGCTAATCTACTTGCACTTTCAAGCATACACATTTCTCAAATGAATCAGAATAAATTAAATTTAATGCAAAATGATATTAGTCTTTCATCTACAGAATATTTATCTTGAAAAAAGAAAGAGTATCACAAATTTCAAGTTTGCCGAATATTCACAATAAAATACTACCAATACAAAATACAAATATAATGAAAATTCCTTTTTTGAGGTATTGAAAGGTTCAATCAACGCACACCAAACTCAATACATCTTCACAGATTCAACATCTGTTGGCATCAAACTGAATCATGGGCGATACGTGCTTTCAGGTAAACCTCTGGTTCTCACATTGAATCTAATCTTCAATTTTTTTTAGTAGAGATACTTGTGAGACACAGCATATCACTATGAATAATTCTTAGGTGTGTCACTCGCCCCACACTGTTTGTCGTAGAGTCGTGAATGCTGTCTGAAATCCACTGGCCTATTGAGGAGAGGCATAGTGTATAAAATAATGTTCATCGGGCGGGTGAAGAAACTTGTTAGGTCATCTCAGAATGTCATTGAGCTTAGTGGCGGTCACATTGAATTAACTAAGCAAGCAGGAAATAAATAGTGACATTCGAATGTTCTTGCCATACCCTAGCAACCATTTAGAGCACCCTAACAACGGTGTAAATATATGAATTATCTCCGCATTAGAATAATATTGGCAAGTCCTAGCCGCACCAGAGTCTATCAACAAATTAAAGCAACTTATCAACCATCAAAACCCGTTAATAAGATATGGCTCTTTTGATTTGGTTGACAAACTATTTTATACATATCACGATGTTAATCTTTTAGTTTTAACACGGCCTAGCAACTATTTACAGCACCTTAGAAACCTTAAAGCAATGTGAAGAAGCCATATCACAAGTCCACAACATCTTGAGTACTTTTGTAACTGCACATAGCCGAATAGCTGAACATTGTGTTCATTATAAATGATTTATCTATGTGGGTCATTCTTTTTAATTCACGTGGACTAAAAATCTTTAATCAAAATCTGAAAATTCACTTCTGCCCTCCAGATGCTATTCTTCTCTGACAGTATTGGCAAAACATCCTCTTTACCTGTCAGTCTGCTGCAAGTTCTATTTCAAAATGAAACGACTGCTTTTTTAGATCCACATCTGCATTGGAAAACACAATCCAAATCCTCTAATTTTCTCATTTGATGTCCCATTTACTCACTCTGCATAATTTATGATATCAAAAGTTGTCAATGACTGAATTGTCAAACAGATATAAACATTACAATGAATTTACCATTTCTTTTTCTTTTTTTAGTAAACCGGTTAAAATATGGGATCAAGTGGATGAAGTGTGGTCTTGCCGAGCAATGGGAACGTCTCTCCTTATCGGAACAAGACAACTTCTCACAAACGTATATGTTGGGCTGTAACTGCACGGTAATGATACAGCATACAAAAGCTTGCAAATTTTACTTTGTTATTCACAATTTTCTAACAAAATGTCTAGAGTCAGCTTTCAGGTTCTAAACTAAACTTTTCATCTCTTGGGGCAACATGAGGCTGAAGAAAACATAACTGAATATATATGGTCTTGGCAATCTATTCCTTAAACAACACAAAACTCATGTCAATGTCAAACTGAATGTCAACTCAAACTCATGTCAAACTGTCTTCTCCACAGATCTCTACCTGTTCTGACAGTCCATGTTGTCCCCAATCTGACAATGAATGTAGGTGGGATCCCAAATCTCCTGAATCTCTGGAGTACGTCTGTCTGAGAGACAGTGACGGCTACTGTAGCTGGTACTGGCCAGCTTCAAGAGTTGAGGAAGATGAAATGTGTATGGGAGAATAAAAGACCAGCATTTTCTCATTCTTAAAGAAGATATTTGGTTGATGCTGAGAATTGTTTTTCTTTCTAATGCTTATTCAACTTCTGAGTCCTTTTTTAATGAATATAACACTGCTGTTTTAGCTCTGAGAGAGTAAATATCCCAGTTTTTCCCCACTGACTGTTTCCATCTGCAAATTAAACACCTTTCAATGCAAAAATAGACGTGTTTCTATTTTATTGTAATATGAAAAGTAAACATGTTTTGTAAAAACAGGATATTCTCAGCTATTTTCACTTCATTAAAAATTCATATTGAGCAACATGTCTAAAAGCATTGTATTAAAAATGACAACGTTAAAAAACATCACAATGTTCAATAAGCTGCTGATGTAAATCCCTTACATTATTATCTACATTTATGATTTCTATGGATGATTTACTCCTTTTAAGTCGGCTAAGCAAACATTATAAAACCTCACGTGAAGTGGAGGCCTGGGGTGTATTCTAGAAAGTTGGATATGTGACATAAACGGGTAAGTTTAAGGGTTAGTTAGCTGGTTACCAACTTTTGGTTTGAAAAACGGAGATACCATTCAGGGTATATAAGTAACCACAGCAACTTACTCTATGAAGATAACCTGCCACAGAGCAGGTTATGTTCTAGGGTTAGTTCACTTTAAGGAAATGTTTCTAAGCTTTAGGGGTTGTCTGAGCATGTGTGCGCTTTTGATGAGTCTCAAGTGGCCGTGGAAACACAGATTACATATAATGTATATTAATCTTAAAGCAATATTACAATTACATTTACAATCTCACCCTTCGCAATTTTTATAGTAACTTTATTATTTAACCTTTAAAAATGAAATAATCTTTGAATAATATAATGTAAGCTTTTATTTTTAAACTTTATGTATTTATATCAAATATGCCGCCATACGCCGCTATACGCCGCTGTACACCTGCCGTACGCCCCTGTACACCTCATGCGGAGAGTGTTTTGCCAAGTCGTGTCCTGTACGTCGCTGTACGCCACTGTATGCTGCTGTACACCTCATAGGGAGTGTGTTTTGCCAAGTCGTGTCCTGTATTACCTGTTTACCTTGTACCTGTTTGTCAAAGCTCCTGTACAGTCTTAGTAAGTGTTTAAGTTTAGTAAATGTCAAATGTTGTTGAATTCAGTCTAGTGTCAGTTAGTTCTCGTACTGTTTAGTATTTGTGGCAAGGAGGGGGCATGGTTTAGTGACCTCTGCACCGGGGAGAAGAGACTTGGGAAAGACGGTAAGCAAGTAGGTCGATTGTAGATAAAGAACACCCGCCTCTCAATACAGTGATTGGTGAGGAGACCACTTAAAGGCTGCAGGATTCAGAGGAGACCGAGAGAGACTAGCTGGAGGACACAACTGAGCCGACGCCGCCTCCTTTCTTCCATTAACATTGAACCTGATTACAGTGGTGCCGAAACTCGGGAAGAAAGGAGCAGTGCCGCCCAATCTCGGGTCACACGATCAACCGCTGTCCAGTGATGGAGGTCGGTACGGTGATCCGGAACCCCGATGACCCACAGGTTCCCCTCGATTCAGCCGGCCTGTATCAAATACCTGTGAGTATCAATTGGAATACATATCATAACTTGGTGGATTCAGGTTGTAACTAGACCTCCATCCACCAACGCCTGATTCGGTGCGTGGCAGAGGATAAGAGTGCATGGTTAAGCTACGGTGTGCACACGGGAACTTTGTGAACTATCCCTCAGTGGTGATGCCCATACAATTTAGGGGTGATAAAATATCTAAATATCCGCTAATTTTGGGGACAAATTGGCAAATGGTTTCTGTTATATTGGGTAAACTATTCGCGGATCTTTACTCAGGGAGTCAAAGGCGAGGGAAGAGGTGGAGGGAAGCTGAGGCAGGACCTCGGGCGACTGACTCAGGGAAACGGAGTGCCGTAGGGAGGCAAAATCTCTCTCGGTGCGATGACTTTTTCCTGGAGCAGTCTCAAGATTATTTGCCCAAACATGCGTTTGACCAGGTTCGTACCATCAACGGACAGCGTCTCCACCCTGCACAACAGGGATTTTCTATTCTTATTTTGCAATTTTAAAAGACAGGTTGTATCGAGTGACCCGAGACACTGAATCAAAGAAGGATACAACCCAGTTAGTCATTCCAGGAAGCCGTCGGGAAATGCTTTTTCAGATGGCTCACTGTAATCCAATTGCAGGTCACCTAGGGCAAATGGCAACGTTAAACCGTGAACTGGCCCGTTTTTTTTGGCCGGGCATTCATGAAAATGTGCGCAGATGGTACACGTCTTGTCCTGAATGTCAGTTGGTAAACCCACCGGCCACTCCATGAGCACCATTGTGCCCTCTCCCTTTGGTTCGGGTCCCCTTCGAGAGAATTGGTATGGACCTGATGGGGTCATTAGAGCGGTCGGCACAAAGGCATTGCTTCGCATTGGCTCTCCGCAGCATTTCCGCTAAGAGTGTTGCAGACGCCCTGTTTCGAATCATCTCCCGCATGGGAATCACGAAGGAGGTTCTCACGGATCAAGGCACTGCGTTCATGTCACGGACACTCCGCAAATTATACGGGCTATGGTTCATACCAACGTCTACCACCCACAGACAGACGGGCTGGTCAAACACTTTAATCGCACGTTGAAGGCAATGGTCCGTAGGTTTATACACGAAGACGCCAAAAATTGGGATCGGTGGCTGGAACCCCTGTTATTTGCGGTGCGAGAGTCCCCCAAGCCTCCACGGGGTTTTCCCCCATCGAGTTACTCTTTGGACTCCAGCCCCGCGGGGTGTTGGACGTCCTAAGGGAAGCTTGGAAGGACGTACCCTCAGATAGTAAGAACTAAATTCAGTATGTCCTAGACCTGAGAGCAAAACTCGACACACTGGGGTGGCTTTCGATGGAGAATTTGCTACAGGCCCAGGACAGGCAGAGCCGACAGTATTAAAGGGGTACCAGATTGCGCAAATTTGCACCGGGAGATAAAGTGCTTGTATTGCTCCCCACCTCGAGATCTAAGTTACTCGCAAAGTGGACTACATAAGGGTGAATGCTGTGTCGAAGTTCGATGCATATCAGCTGCCACGGATTGACGAGTTGCTGGATCGGCTAGGCGCGGCTCCTTTTTTTCGACACTGGATTTAACGAAGGGATACAGGTTTATCCCCTTATCACCCCTATCCAAAGAGAAAAGCACCTTCACCACGCCGTTTGGAAAACACCAATTCGTTACACTTCCATTCGGCTTATTCGAAGCTCTGTGCACCTTTCAACGGCTCAGGGTCTGCCTGCTGCGACCACATGCTGGGTATGCCTCTGCATACCTGGACGACATAATCATCTACAGTAATGATTGGGAGTGGCATATGAAACATCTAAGAGTAGGCCTTGGTTCACTGATAGGGGCTTGGCTGACGGCTAACCCTCAGAAGTGTGCAATTGGGCGTGTTGATGTAAGTGATTTAAGTTGATGTATCTGGGCTTCAACTTGGGTCACGGTCGGGTGATTGATAAACCGGCAGCTGATATGCACCGGCACCGGCAGCAGCTGCAACCGCACCGAGACCCAAGACCAAAAAGGAGGTGAGGCAGTTCCTGGGGCTGGCGGGATATTATAGAAGGTTTGTACCTAATTATTCGGACCTCACCAGCCCGCTGACTGACCTCACTAGAAAGGAGGCACCGGATACCGTCCAGTGGATAGAAGTCGGAAATTGATTTGCATTTCATTCAGTGAAATTTCCTTCAGTGCATATATCAAATCAAATTAATTGGAAGGATTTCAAGAAAAAAGCATCTACTCTACTGATATGGTTTCATAACGTTGTACCGACATACACCCAATTTCCCACAAAAAATAGCACAAAATGAAAACGGGAAATGATGTTGCTAAAGAGTAAGTTCCACTGACACCACTAAAATATCTTTGTGATTATCATTTTGTCGCCCCTTACATATGCAGATTTTAGAAGTTTAGACTATCTACAATCGCTGCTTACTTCCAAATTAAAGATTCATGTTTAAACTTTTGCATAATATGATTTGAAATCAAATGATTTTTTATTCAAAATAGATGCTACAGAACTGTCACGGCTTTCCTTCGTTTTGGTTTTTGTGTTTTGTATTCCTAAGCGAGTGTCATTATTCGTTAATTAGCTCATCAGCTGTTTTGTTTCCCTGTTTGTTCCTGTGTTCATCGTCCTTTTAAGTTGTTATGTTTGGTTGTTGCGACTTTTGTTGGATTTTCTTTCTGTCTGGATTTATTATTAAAGCTCTTTTAAACATACTCCTCAATGTGCTCTTGGTACACACCATTCACACTAAAACCGGACCTCCATTCAATATAGATTACAACTGTCATGATTTCACCTCACCTTGTCAGGTATTTCTTGGTCTAGAGATGGAATCATACAGGATCCTCTGTTTCATGTGGGAGAGAGACGATTTCATCTCTCTCTGGTCTGCGTCATCGTCCCTACCCTCCTGTTTCCTAGTTTGTGTTAATAAGCTTTCCTTGAGTGTTTATCCCCTGCACCTGTTCCCTCTTAAGTTTGTTCCCTATAAAGAGTCCTCATGTTTCATTGTCCTGTGCGCGTTCATTGTAAGCTGTACCTCGTTCATTGTAGCTGTTGTGCTTCGTCCTCGTCTGAGCTGTTTCTACCTTACCCAGTCTCGCCTTTTTCCTGTTTCCCCGTGTCTAGTAAGTGTTAGTTTAGTGTTTGTATCAAGTGTTTGTTTTATAGTCTAGTCAGTCAGTGTCCTTGTTAAAGTTTATTATTTATCCTGTCTTGTTTTCCCCATTGTGGGTTTTGTTTTGTCCTTTTGCCTTTTGTATTGTCTTGTTCTGATTAATAAATATCTGTTAACCCCGTCATCCCTGAGTCCTGCCTGCAACTGGGTTCCCCTCTGAGTTTCATGACAACAACTGCTTTAACTCTTCAGAGAAAGGTGTGTGGAGGACTTTCTGAACATCTGCCATCGCTCTATCAGGACATGGTTTATGATTAAATTGGATGATGTCTCCCATCGCCATAAGCCTGCTTCCAAGTTGCCTGTTGAAATGTTCTTCATTTCGACGAAAGTATATTGTCCACAAATGCTTTGTATGTATATGTTGTCTAAGTAGACAGATGAGTGTGTTTTCAGACACAGCCGCTCCCTCTCTCCTCCCATCTGGATCACCTTTGGAGCACATGGACTAATATCTTGCAGAAGTGTCAATGCAATAAATGGCAAAACTTTACAAAACTAGCTTACAATATACATTTTGGACTGTGGACGACACTCCACCTGTTGTCAACACCTGATGAACCACACAAACTTGATTCTTCTAATTAAGTCAGAAAAACACTCGACAATTTCAAATACAGATAGTTATTTAGCATGTGTGACACCTTTGACGTTTTCAGAGTATCTGTATCTGTGTTTCTTACCCTGTTTAATGTCAAGGAATGAAGCATCACATGCATTTGAAGATCCGATGAGTGTGTCATTGTTTTGATTAATGAAATGGTCACACGTTTAAATGAAATGTAGTAGAGATGTGAAGAGTACACACAGTGTTTCACTTCCAGTCATGAACATCTGTACACACATACATTTATCTATTTGGCAGACTTTGGGATTGTACTTTACATTTGTTTCTGACTATGTGAAATCCCCATTGAAACTGTGACCTTGGCATTTTCCAGCTCCATGCTCTAAACATTGAGCCACAGGAGAGTGTAAATCATTCTGGTTGTTTTAGGTTAAACTTCATGTTTTAATAACATACCCAGTTATTTGATGGGTCAGTGTACTTTGCTGTTTTCTATATGTACTGCATTACTTGTCATCAAGTGCCACCTGCTGTATTCATGTTTGCATGACTTTTTATGAATGAAGTTTTACATGAGAGGAATGACCTCACTGAGAGTTTAACTTTGATTTTTCATAAATTACACAAAATATGTCTCCTGTCATACGTGTGTGCATGTGTGGGTCATGTTTGTACAATATTTGTGGACTCCCTCAGATAAAACTCTCAAAATATGAGGTGTGGTACAAATATGACAAAGCTATAAACTCAATTAATTGACAGAATTATTTGGCAAAAACTGAAAGACTACAGTTCTACAAGATGTGTTTTGCTCTACACTTGACTCATGTGTTATGTGTTGTTTTAATTCATTCTACAGTTACCCAAAGCTGAGATCCACTTTACACTCCAAGCAATTATAAAACATGCTGAAGATATGTTTTGTGAAGTTAGACATCACTTGTTGCCACGGTTGTACAGGCCTATAAAACATACTGCATCCCATCACCCAACATTCATTTTCCTTGAAAACCTGCAGCCAGGACAGTGTCCTTTATACTTACTGAACATGTTGTGGATCAACAAACACAACTGGGTAAAAAAGTTACAAATACATGCATAACAGTATGTGTTGCAGATCAATGTTTCAGCAGGATATACAGATAATGTGCAGAATGCAAATGATAAAAGGACAGAGTACGCTGGCATCAGTGGAATGGTGCGGAACATGTTTATTGACACTTGTACAGAGAAAACAGTTTTCACTGGGTCATGCGAAGCAATATCACTGCACAAAGAACACACAACATGAACAGTGTGACAGCGTAAATAAACAAATTTTCAAATGAAACTCATGATATTTAAGACACACAGTACAATATGATATGTAGAGATACTCCAAACATGGCACTCATGAATATCTTGACATGTCCTGGACGAATCTATTCAGCTAACATACCAGTCATCCCACCACTGCATTCTAACTGACCAGTCCAAGCATTGATATTATTGGAAACTTGAAAAGGAAAGTGCTTTTATAAAGATCGGGAGGTAATGTTGAACTAATGTCTAATTGGCTAATGATTACAACACATCGACTAGATACACACTGACTAGATACACACTACCGGGGTAAACAAGGGAACATAGTTACAAGTCTCTGGGTAATGAAAACACACTTCCATGATAATACTACTACATAGACGTGTCAAAGACAGATTCAGCATATACCAGTCTCCTGTAACTGACCGCTCAAAAACGACCCCCTCCTCACATAGATCCCACTGTTTAGGGCAAAGTAACACACCAGCGATCACTGTGCATCCAGTCTTCACTTGTTAACACTCGAAAACAAACAGGAGAATTGAGAGGAGAGGTTTATACAGCTACATGGAGTAAACCTCAGACGAGGATGTTTAGGGGTTGACTGTCACTGGACACCCGTCACACTGCAGGGATTTACATTAGTCAGAGAACAGGCTGGCAAAAGATTTTCGTAAATTCCGAATGGTCTCGGCCTTGGCCCTCATCTTTGTTTCTGGAACGGAAGATCTCGCCAAAGGCATTAAAAGCGTTGGTCAAGGATTGAGATTTTCTGCAAACCATAAGAAAAACTTTCGGTCAATCATTTAAATTTATGAATTGCAATTGTGAAAAGTAACTGTGTAAAGCCACCTCGATCTCACATTTATTCGTAACTATTTTACGAGGTGGCTTATTCGCATGAATTTATACAATATGAATTGTACAAAAACGTATAATTATTAGAAAAATGCAATACCAAAGCCCCTACACTAACCTCACTGGTACTGTCAGCAGGCAGACACGCGACACGGAAGTTAGTACTATGACAAGGGATTTTATTTTAAGGCAAGACAGAATATGGGTAAAGCAACTACAGTGGAGACGAGGGGTTTGAACTAGGAGAGTCTATGAGTAGTTTATTCAGTCCACTGGGGTAGACGGGAAACAGGAGAGCCAGGAGTCGAAGACACACACAAAGGTTGAGTGGAGTCCAAAGTCCTTGGTGAATCTTCAGGAGATACTGCGGTAGGGTTGAAACTCATATTACGTTTGAGACCAGACAGTGAGTGAACCGGGGAAATATGACTTTATACTGTGGGGTTGGTGATTGGTAGCAGGTGTGTGATCAGTACTCAGGTGAGTGAGATCTGTTGATTGCAGTGGGTGAAGCTGGTGGTGTCTGTGTTGGCTCTCTGACAGGTGCTAAATCAAATTGTTCTGAAACGTACAAATAAGGTCGTACCAATTTATACAAATAAACCCCCATGTAAAATAGTTAAAAATTCCCATGAGATTGTGTTGGTAGATGACATTTAGAGTTGGGGGTCAACATTCTACTGAACCAATCAGCTTTGAGCTTTTACATTGATGTGAAGTTTTGGCCTCCAATCAGGGTAAGGCCGACCCGGATATAATGCAGGATCTCCATGCCACCGCTGGCAGCGCTCTACGGGCGACCAAGGCGGTGGCACGGGCCCTGGGTCGGACGATGTCCACGGTAGTGGTCCAGGAGAGACACCCCCGGTTATACCTTGTGCAGAGGAGTGACACCAAGGAAGTCCGCTTTCTTGATGCACCCATCTCGCAGGGTGGGTTGTTGGTACCACCGTCGAGGACTGTGCTCAGCAGTTTTTGACGGTGAAGCAGACAGTGGCAATAAGCCACATTTATTCACGCCGCGACTCGGCCGCCTAGAGGCCTCCGAGATCCCGCGAGACGTCTGCTTCCCTTCAACCCAGGACCCCTTCGACATCGGCTCCGGTTCCTGTGCCCCCACTGGCGGCACCCCGGTAGCAGAGGTCGAGGGGGAAACCTCCACCCCGTCAGCAACCTTCTCGCGGAAGGGACACTGACGGGAAGACCCCAGGGAGGACAACTTCGGGCCCGAACCTTCACAGCCACGGCTCTGATCGGTCGGTATGGGACGACTCCTGCCTCGTCACTCCTGCCGCGCCCACCTACTCACAGAGTTTTCCCGTTCTCCCCGGGTGTACTTACAGCCGATCGCACACTCCACTGGACTGTGCTCGGCGAACTGACCTCACACCCTGGTCGTACACATACGACAGCTGTCACCACTCTCAACCGACAGTGCGTGCCGTTGTCCCGCCAGGCAGGTAAAAAGGCGGAGCCAACCTTCCCTCCTGGGATCCCCCGCGACAGATGGTTGGCTCCGCCAGCCGACAAACCACCCCCTGTGGGAATGATGAAGCAGACCGTCCCCTTGGTCACCCTGTCACAGTCCCTGGGAGCTCGAGAGCTGCCCACACTGTCTCGCTGGCCTTGCGGGCGGTCCGTCTTGGTTACTCGATCCAGCTCGCCAGAGACTCTCCCATGTTTCAGGGCATCATCTCTCCCTCTCTCAGAGGCAGGGACGCCTCCGTACTTCGGGTAGAGGTCACCACCCTTCTAGCAAAACAGGCATCGAGTCCGTCCCTCAAACCAAGATGTTCAGTGGGTCACGACCCACACTTCATCATTCCCAAGAAAGACGGCGGGTGCGCCCCATGGGTCTGCGTACCCTGAACAAGCACCTTCACAAGCACCTTCACAAGCTGCCGTTCAGATGCTCACCCTGACATCTATCACCGGCCGTTCCCACGGTTCGTGTGTGCGAGGGGTGGGCATATCAGTACAGAGTCCTCCCTTTTCGGTCTGTCCCTGTCAACTTTCTCAACGACTGGCTTATCCTGGCACACTCGTGAGATCTGTTGTGTACACAGAGGGACCTGGTGCTCCGGCATCTAGATCGATTGGGATTTCAGGTCAACCGAGAAAAGAGCAAGCTCTCCCCAGTGCAGAGCTTCCTCTTCCTCGGTATGGAACAAAACTCTGTCACCATGATGGCGCATCTGTCCGCAGCACGCGCCCAGTCAGTGTTGAACTGCCTGGTTCACTTCAGGCAGTCGTCGGTCCCCCTGAAACATTTCAGAGGCTCCTGGGACACATGGCGTCCTCCGCGGGGATAATACCCCTCGGATTGATGCACATGAGACCGCTTCAACACTGACTACAGAGTCGAGTTCCGAGGACAGCGTGGCACACCGGCAGCAGGTGCATGGTGATGACGCCCTGCTGCCGACGCACCCTAACCCCTTGGTCTTCCATGACCTTTCTCCGGGCGGGGGTTCCCCTCGGGCAGGTTACGAGGCACGTCGTGGTGACGACGGTCGCCTCGCTGCAGGGGTGGGGTGCAGTGTGCAACGGGCACGCAGTGGCGGGGCGCTGGACGGGCCCCCGTCTGCGCTGGCATGCAATTGCCTAGAGTTGTGGGCTGTGCTGCCTGCGCTAGAAGGCTCCGGCCTCTAGTGAAGGGCCAGCACGTGTTGGTCCTCCGGGACAGCACGACAGCCGTATCGTACATCGCTAGGGTGGCGTACGCTCACGGCAGCTAACACAACTTGCCCGACGCCTCCTCCTGTGGAGTTAGCAGGTGATCCGCTCCCTGCGGGCCACACACATCCCAGGCAAACTGAACCAGACACCCGACGCGCTCTCTCGTCAGTATACGCCTTGCGGAGAGTGGCGACTCCACCCCCGGTCCAGCTCATTTGGGTGCTGTTCGGACAGGCACAGATAGACCTCTTTGCCTCCCACGACACCACCCATTGCCTCCCACGACACCACCCATTGTCTGCTTTGGTACTCCCTGACCGAGGCCCCCCTCGGCACGGATGCCCTACACCGCTCTGGTTTAACCACACTTGGCTTCAGAGTTGATGCTCTGGACAGCGACTCCCCCTGAACCTTTCCCCTGACAGAGGACCTGCTCTCTCAGGGGAAGGACACGTTCTGGCATCCCAGATCAGACCTCTGGAACACCATGTCTGGTCTCTAGACGGGACGAGAAGATCCTGAGATGGCTACTCCCCCTATTCGGCTGAGACCATCACCCAGGCTAGGGCCCCATCTACTAGGCGGTTACACGCCTCTAGACGGCGCCTCTGCTCTTCCTGGTGTCTTTCTGAACGAGAAAGATCCACTGAGGTGCTGGATCAGGATTGTGTTTTCCTTCTCACGAGACTGGAGACTAACATCTCCCCTTCACACTGAAGTGTATGTAGTCGCTACCGCCACTCATCACGACTCAGTTGTTGGAAAGTTTTGAGGGCAACACGACCTGGTCACCAGGTTCCTACGAGCGCGAGAGGGCGGAACCCGCCTCATCTCCGCTCCAGACCCTCTTGAGAGCCCCTCGGAGATTCCGATCTTCCTCACCCGAGTAAGACGGCCCTCCTGTTGGCGTTCGCTTCAGTCAAGAGGGTAGGGGACCTCCAAGCATTCTCTGTGTCCCCTGATTGCCTTAAATTCGGCCCTGGCAACTCTCACATTATCTTGAGACCCAGGCCCGGATACGTGCCCAAAGTTCCCACTTCTCCCTTCGGGGACCAAGTGGTGGACTTGCAGGCGCTCTCCATCGGGGAGGAAGACCCAACCCCATCCGTGTTGTGTCCTGGACCGCACGCAGAGCTGCACTAGCTCTGGCCAGCTCCTTGTTTGTGTTGGAGGACAGCAGAAGGGGAAGGCTGTCTCCAAGCAGAGGCTGGCGCACTGGGTCGTGGATGCTGTTACGACGGCATTCCGATCTCAGACTCTCCCATGCCCATTGGCAGCAGGGCTCACTCCACACGGAGTTTAGCCTCTCCTGGGCACTGGCAGAAGCGCCTCTCTAGCAGACATCTGTAGAGCTGAGGGTTGGGCTACGCCCAAACACCTTCGCAAGGGTTAACAGCCTTCGCGTAAACCCGGTGTCAGCCCACGTCCTGCGTGGCGACATGTAGGACTGGCATCCGGGGGGGCGTATGCCTGCGAAAGCACCTTCCCACCCTCCCCGAGGTTGGGTCAGTGTGCTATCTACCCTTTTCTTCTTACCCAAACACATGGCTAAGAAAATTGGTACCTCACCAGCCTTCCTTCTTACCCAGACTCTGGTTAAGAACAGGCATTCCATCCATCACTAAGCAAGCACCTCCTGGGGGTTGGCTGAGCAGAGCAGCCTTCCCCCTTAGGCCGGGATATATCATGACCTATCACACATAGTTCTAACCGGACCTGTGCTATCAGACGCAGTAACACCCCCACCGCGGGCTGTTCCGTCTGTCATAACCTCATAACTATGGTTCCCACACTTGGTAACCCATGAGCTTCCCCAGGTGGCCCTTCACCTCGCGGTTAACTATCCAGGCCGCACCGGCACGTCCTAGGACGAGACCATACTTATCTCCACCATATTCCTCCCCACGGGTAGGAGGTGGCCTCTGCAGCGCTTCTCTGATTAAGAGTGCGCTTTCTCCAGGAAAGCTCTGGAACCCCCCGGCCACCACACTGGAAGGTTACAAGTTTCACAAAAGCTTCGAGCTGACACGCCCAGGCTTGTTACCGTCGCTTCGCTGAGATTGTGACGCGATACAGCGTTTGTGGCGTTTTCCATAGATAACCCCATCTGTCGTTCTCGACACAATGTCGAGAGACCGACAGGAAGGGAACGTCTTGGTTACGTATGTAACCTCAGTTCCCTGATGGAGGGAACGAGACGTTGTGTCCCTTATGCCACAAACCCGTATCGTTTCTGTTGCAGTTTGAGAGGCTCTCAGGCTCTTCAGAACAAGAGGTAAATGAATGCTTGCTCGCCGGCTTCCTTTTATACCGGATATCCGGGGGCGGAGTCCGGCATGCAAATTTCATTCGCCAAATTTCATTGGCCTTTTCTATAGTAGTCAGAGTTGATTGGTTCTCAAGGACGAACCCCATCTGTCGTTCTCGATAAAACGTCTCGTTCCCTCCATCAGGGAACTGAGGTTACATACGTAACCAAGACGATTTCTTTAACACCATTTTATGAATGAAAGCCAACATTCTGATATAAGTACTGTTACTGATGTATCTATTACATTGATTACTTTTTATTTATTCAAACATTAATTATATCTAATAGGTAGGAAAAATACAGAAATTGAATAGAAGTTCTCAAACTTATATACACCCTTTAATGCTAAATTCTAAATTAAATACACAAGAATTCTCATTAAAGCTAAGACACATTTTGAATTCCTCTTTTCTTTTTATACTTTGATTAAAATTAGTAACATGTGTCAAAGCAGTAGGTTAAAGAATGCAGCACCTTTAAGAGCTTTCTCTTTACGGAGATGACGTCACTCCCATTTTCACAACTTTTTGCATCCAATTAAGATTTTACTTAACACGTTGAAGTCTGTGTTTACGAAAATGCTATTCAAAACGGGCTTTATGTCATAATCTTGCTAAATTTAGCTAAAATACCACGGTAAACACGTTTAAAAGTTACAAACATTTCAACAAATCTACAGTTTATGTATCAACGATAGCCATGATGAGTATATATTTTAAAAATTATAATATATTTGTAGCGTTTTATGTTATATGGAAATAACCTCTGTTTTTTACCGTTCTTTTACAGTCGAAACCGTCATGATTCCGCTATCATGTCGTATCTATTCTTGGTCTTTGGGCAGAGTCATGGCATAGCCTACGGTTGTGCATGGAGGGAGAGATAGTGATCCTATCGGCTCGCTATACTCTCACTCTGGTCTGCGTCTTTGTTCCCGCCATCTCGATTCCTTGTTACCTTCCCATTAGCGTTTCATTACTCACAACTGCCCCTTGTTAACTATCCTATGTTTGTTCCCCTTTAAAACATCCTCGTGTTCATTGTCCTGTGCTCGTTCATTGTACACAGTTGTATGCCGCTGTACGCCGCTGTACACCTCATGCGGAGTGTGGTTTGCCAAGTCGTGTCCTGTACGTCGCTGTACGCCGCTGTATGCCGCTTTACACTGCACACCTTTACACTGTTTTGCCAAGTCCTGTCCTGTATGACCTGTTTACCTTCTACCTGTTTGTCAAAGCTCCTGTCCAGTCTTAGTAAGTGTTTAAGTTTAGTAAATGTCAAATGTTGTTGAATTCAGTCTAGTGTCAGTTATTTGTGGCAAGGGGGGGCATGGTTTAGGGACGTCTGCACCGGGGAGAAGAGATCCGGGAAAGACGGTAAGCAAGTAGGTCGATTGTAGATAAAGAACACCTGCGTTTCGTTAGAGTGATTGGTGAGGAGACCGCTTAAAGGCTTGCAGGATTCAGAGGAGATCGAGACTGGCTGGAGGACATAACTGAGCCGACGCCGCCTCCATTCTTCCATTAACATTGAACCTGATTACAGTGGTGCTGAAACCCGGGAAGAAAGGAGCAGTGCCGCCCAATGTCGGGTCACACGATCAACGGCTGTCCAGTGATGGAGGTCGGTACGGTGATCCGGAACCCCGATGACCCACAGGTTGCCCTCGATTCAGCCAGCCTGTATCAAATACCTGTGAGTATCAATTGGAATACATATCATAACTTGGTGGATTCAGGTTGTAACTAGACATGTGTGCGTGGCAGAGGATAAGAGCCGTATGGTTCAGCTGCGGTGTGTGCACGGGGACGTTGTGAACAATCCCTTAGTGGCGATGCCCATACAATTTAGGGCTGAAATGCATAGAGTGGAGTTTAACCCTTAGCTCAAACATCCGCTAATTTTGGGGACGAATTGGCTAATGTTTTCTGTGTTATTGGGTAAACTGTTTGCGGATGTTTCCTCAGGGAGTTAAAGGCGGGAGGAAGAGGGCAGTCGTGCAGGCGGGGGAAGCTGAGACGGGACCTGGGGCGATTGACTCAGGAGAACGGAGTGCCATAGAGAGGCAAAATCTCTCTCGCTGCGATGGTATTTCCCTGGAGCAGTCTCAAGATTATTCGCTCAGACATGCGTTTGAACAGGTTGTTCCATCGACAGACAGCGTCTCCACCCTGCAAAACCTCTTGTCTATACTTATTTTGCCATTTTAAAAGACAGGTTGTATCGAGTAACCCGAGACACTCAATCAAAGAAGGATACAACCCAGTTAATCATTCCAGGAGGCCGTCGGGAAAATGCTTTTTCAGACGGCTCACTGTAATCCAATGGCTGGTCACCTAGGGCAAACGGCAACATTAAACCGTGAACTGGCCCGTTTTTTTTGGCCGGGCATTCATGAGAATGTGCAGATGGTGTGCGTCTTGTCCTGAATGTCAGTTGGTAAACCCACCGGCCACTCAATGAGCACCATTGTGCCCTCTCCCTTTGGTTCGGGTCCCCTTCAAGGGAATTGGTATGGAGCTGATTGGGCCATTAGAGCAGTCGGCACAAAGGCATTGCTTCGCATTGGCTCTCCGCAGCATTTCCGCTAGGAGTGTTGCAGACGCCCTGTTTCGAATCATCTCCCGCGTGGGAATCCCGAAGGAGGTTCTCACGGATCAAGGCACGGCGTTCATGTCACGGACACTCCGCAAATGATACGGGCTATGGTTCATACCAACGTCTACCACCCACAGACAGACGGGCTGGTCAAACGCTTTAATCGCACGTTGAAGGCAATGGTCCTTAGGTTTGTACACAAAGACGCCAAAAATTGGGATCGTTGCTGGATCCCTGTTATTTGCAGTACGAGAGGTCCCCCAAGCCTCCATAGGGTTTTCCCACTTCGAGTTACTCTTTGGACGCCAGCCCCGTGGGGTGTTGGATGGCCTAAGGGAAGCTTGGAAGGACGTACCCTCAGATAGTAAGAACTAAATTCAGTATGTCCTAGACCTGAGAGCAAAACTCGATACACTGGGGCGGCTCTCGATGTAGAATTTGCTCAGGACAGGCAGAGCCGACAGTATAACAGGGGTACCAGATTACGCCCCAATTTAGGTCATGTACCCATTTAGCAAACTTCCATCTTCGTTCATGTTTTCAAACTGTCTGGTGCCGTTCTGAAAGCTGTAAAAAATCTTTGAACAAAAGTGTAGCCCCTTACATGTGCAGTTTTTAGACGTTTAGACTTTTAGCTACAATCGCTGCTTACTGCCAAATTAAAGATTCATGTTTAAACTTGATTTTAAATCAAATAATTTTTTTTCAAAATAGAGAAGATGCTACAGAACTGTCACGGCTTTCCTTCGTTTTGGTTTTTGGGTTTTGTATTCCTAAGCCTGTGTCATTATTTGTTAATTAGCTCATCACCTGTTTTGTTTCCCTGTTTGTTCCTGTGTTCATCGTCCTTTTAAGTTGTTATGTTTGGTTATTGCGACTTTTGTTGGATTTTCTTTCTGTCTGGATTTATTATTAAAGCTCTTTTGGACATACTCCTCAATGTGCTCTTGGTACACACCATTCACACTAAAACCGGACCTCCATTCAATATAGATTACAACTGCTTTGACTCTTCAGAGAGAGGTGTGTGGAGGACTTTCTGAACATCTCCCATCGTTTTATCAGGACATGCTTTATGATTAAATTGGATGATGTCTCCCATTGCCATAAGCCTGTGTCCAAGTTGCCTATTGAAATGTTCTTCATTTCGACGAAAGTATATTGTCTACAAATGCTTTGTATGTATATGTTGTCTAAGTAGACAGATGAGTGTGTTTTCAGACACAGCCGCTCCCTCTCTCCTCCCATCTGGATCTCCTTTGGAGCACATGGACTAATATCTTGCAGAAGTGTCAATGCAATGAATGGCAAGACTTTAAAAAAAAAGTGAACAATATACATTTTGGACTGTGGACGACACTCCATCTGTTGTCAACTCGTGATGAACCACACAAACTTGATTCTTCTAATTTAGTCAGAAAAACACTCAAAAATTTCAAACACAGATAGTTATTTAGCACGTGTGACAACTCCTCCTTTTGACGTTTTCAGAGTATCTGTATCTTTGTTTCTTACCCTGTTTAATGTCAAGGAATGAAGCATCACATGCAAATGAAGATCAAATGAGTGTGTCGTTGTTTTGAATAACGAAATGGTCACATGTTTAAATAAAATGTAATAGAGATGTGAAGAGTACACACAGTGTTTCACTTCCAGTCATAAACATCTGTACACATTTACATTTATATATTTGGCAGACTTTGGGATTGTACTTAACGTTTGTTTTTGACTATGTGAAATCCCCATTGAAACCGTGACCTTGGCATTTTCCAGCTCCATGCTCTAAACATTGAGCCACAGGAGAGTGAAAAGACTCATCATCTGTCATATGACCAATCAGAGAAATGTGATGTCATTTCTCTGACACAGTCTGGAAAGATGTCTTGTGCGTGCATTAGTGTTCTAAGCAATTTTATCTATACATGCTGTGGCGAGCAGGCCAAGGGCCAATCAACGTCCCCATGGAAACCACCTAATCCAGCCACACCACCTGCACGTCATCAACACCTGGACCACATCAAGAGCATGCTTTATAAGCAGAGGAGAAAGAGGAAACGTGAGGATGTGTTCTCCTGAGAGCTTGCCTGTATGCTAACTGCGTTTTCTATTTACCACAGAATCCAGCATCGGATGACGATAGCAGACACCACTTCACATTGCACTATTCACACCCGGAACTTTAAAGGAGCACCCCACAGACGGAGATTAAAGGAGCTACTTCCCCATTTTGTTTTGCCAGCTTCACCTTTTCACATACAATTAATCTCCCTGCGGGGCTTGTAACTTGCAGTACTGTGTCTGTTATGCTTTCTGCCTGCCACAATGCCAAAAACAAACTTTGGTAAAATTCACTGAAATAAATCATTCTTGTAGTTTTAGGTTAAACTTCATATTTTATTAACATACCCAGTTATTTGATCAGTCAGTGTATTTTGCTGTTTTCTATATGTACTGCATTACTTGTCATCAAGTGCCACCTGCTGGATTCATGTTGGCTTTACTTTTATGAATGAAGTTTTACATGAGAGGAATGACCTCACTGAGAGGTTAACTTTGATTTTTCTCAAGTACCCAAAATATGTCTCCAGTCATACATGTGTGCGTGTGTGGGTCATGTTTGTACAATATTTGTGGACTCCCTCAGAATAAACTCTGAAAATATGAGGTGTGGTACAAATATAGCAAAGCAATAAGCTCAATTAATTGACAAAATTATTTGGCAAAAACTGAAAGACTACAGTTCTACAAGATGTGTTTTGCTCTACACTTGACTCATGTGTTGTGTGTTGTTTCAATTCATTCTACATTTACCCAAAGCTGAGATCCACTTTACACTCCAAGCTATTATACAACATGCTCACAAAGTTTTTAATACATGTTTCACAATATGTTTGATTAAAAACTGAAGATATGTTTTGTGAAGTTAAACACCTTGAAAACCTACAGTCAGGACAGTGGCCTTTATACTTACTGAACTTGTTGTGGATCAACAAACACAACTGGGTTAAAAAGTTACAAATACATGCATGACAGTATGTGTTGCATCTCAAAGTTTCAGCAGGATATACAGATAATGTGCAGACCGTAAATGAAAACAGGACAGATTGCGCTGGCATCAGTGGAATGGTGCGCAACATGTTTATTGACACTTATACAGAGAAAACACTTTTCACCGGCTCATGCGAAGCAATATAACTGCACAAAGAACACACAACATGAACAGTGTGACAGCGAGAATAAACATATATTCAAATGAAACTCCTGAGATGTAAGACACATAATACAATAGGATATGTAGAGATACTCCAAACATGGCACTCATGAATAACTTGACATGTCGATAAATCCTGGACGAAGCTATTCAGCTAACATACCAGTCATCCCACCACTGCATTATAACTGACCAGTCCAAGCATTGATATTATTGGAAACTTGAATAGGAAAGTGCTTTTATAAAGATCCGGAGGTAATGTTGAACTAATGTCTAATTGGCTAATGATTACAACACATCGACTAGATAGACACCGACTAGATAAAAACTACGGGCTTACACATGGAAAAATAGTCACAAGTCTCTGGGTAATGAAAACACACTTCCATGATAATACTACAACATAGACCTGTCAAAGACAACTTCAGCATACACCAGCCTCCTGTAACTGACCGCTCAAAAACGACCCCCTGCTCACATAGATCCCACTGTTTAGGGCAAAGTAACACACTAACGATCACTGTACATCCAGTCTCCACTTGTAAACACTCGAAAAAGAACAGGAGAATTGAGAGGAGGGGTTAACAGTTTATACAGCTACATGGAGTTAACCTCAGACCAGGATGTTTAAGGATTGATCGTGTCCCTGGACACCCGTCGCACTGCAGGGGTTTTCATTAGTCTGAGAACAGGCTGGGAAAAGAATTTCGCAAATTCCGAATGGTCTCGGCCTTGGCTTCGTCTTCATTGCTGGAACGGAAGGTCTCACCAAAGGCATTAAAAGCGTTGGTCAAGGATTGAGATTTTCTGCAAACCATAAGAAAAACTTTCGGTCAATCATTTAAATTTATGAAATGCAATTGTGTAAAGTAACTGTGTAAAGCCCCGTTGATTTCACATTAATTTTTAACTATTTTACGAGGGGCTAATTCATATGAATTCATACAATATGAATTGTATAATAATTTATAATTGTTAGAAAAATGCAATAGCAAAGCCCCTCCCCTAACCCCACCCCTAAACCTAACCTCACTGGTGCTAAATCAAATTGTTCTGAAACGTACAAATTAGGTCGTACCAATTTATACAGATAAACCCCCTTGTAATAGTTTAAATTTCCAATGAGATTGTGTTAGTAAAGGAAATTTAGATTTTTCTAAGTTTGGGTCAACATTCTAATGAACCAATCAGCTTTGAGCTTTAACATTAATGTGAAGTTTTGTGCAGAATTGATGTTCCAAGCTCCTCATAGGACATTTACATTTAGGCAATTGGCAGACGCTTTTATCCAAAGTGACTTACATAGGTATTTGCAATCCCCTGGGCTCGAACTCACAACCTTGCATTGTTAACGCAATGCTCTTACCACTGAGCTACAGGAAAGCTTAATTTGTTACCGGACCATCTGCTACTTGGCAAAATCAGTTTGACCACTAATCATAAGAGCTCGATCACACTGTAGGAGGTCCAGCCAAGGTGACATTAGGATTAGTGCATCTAAAACATAGTCCAGTCAAGTGTTTCCTAGTTCTGGCTCAACAGACCTCCCAACACTGTGTGCACTTTCATGGTTCATTGATAAAGTTCAATATTACTGCATCCTATGATTTTTTGAGCTACGGATCAAGATGGGATGGAAAAATAACTGTTATATTAGTATATAATATATAAATGATACTATACTACTTACCCCTGTGATGTCAATTTGTATCTCTAACAGGGATGCAACAATACAGCTCGCCCACGGTTCAATATCGATCTCGGTTTATGGCCCATGGTTTTCGGTTCGGTCAGGTTCTGATGGCTTCGCACACTAAAGTGGTTTTTGATTGTTTTATTCTTATGTGACAGGAACACAGGAACAACTTATTTTATTATCTATAAGCTAAATACAACTTGTACAAATTACTGGTGTATTTAATAAATGTAAGATTTACACGCTCACAGCAATTTGTTTTAAGGTACATATAGAACCTTACTTGATAAAGAAAATTTCACTCTTAACAATAAAGATACTTAAAAAGGCTCTTTACAGTGATGCCAGAAGAGCCTTTTTGGGTTCCTTAAAGAACGCTTCAGCCAAAGGTTCTTTGTGAAACAGAAAGGTTCTTCAGGTGTTAAATGTTCATTATGGAACCAAAAGGTACTTCTATGCAATCGAAAAACCTTTTGAAGCACTTTTTGAGTTTTCTTCGGATGTCAAGGTTCCTCATGGAAGCATTTAGAAAAAAATGTTCTTCAATGGCATCATGAAGCACCTTTATTTTTTTGGAGTGTCTATTTACAGTATGAATAGCCCGCCTTGTTGTCAGAGACTGTTGGCAATAGGCCTCCCACCAATATGTGATTGGAATACAGAAAGTGTAATATCGACGCCATATCAAACAGCTTTCTCGCCACAGAAACCCAATATCCAATGATTGATTTATGGAGAAAAAAAAACTTGGGAGAAACAAGGCTCAGCCGGGAGGGCCAGATCCCCTCTGACGTGTCATAGCTGCACTCAGTGACCCTGACCAAAAGCCACAGAGCAAACATCCACCAAGAAGAAGGAGAGCCCACCACTCGCCACCCAGGAAGTCCCACTCACCGAAACCGTGCAGATCCAACCCGGTCCCACTCCGCAATCGTCACCAGCAAAACGAGAAACTTTTCATTCCCTCATCGGTAGGTATGAAGCGACCCTGATACGATGATTCTCACTGTGGGCGAGGATTTGCAAGATCGTAGTTACCTGTGCAGAGACAACGAGAACATGGTCGCCAGAAAAACAGTCAGTGCGTACCTTACCTTGAGTCAAGGAAGTGCGTACGTTCCCGCCGATTGAGTCTCCGATGACCACAGCATTGCGTTCCGTCTCGCAGAGTACGGCAAAGTGGTTCCTGGTCGGGATCTCGAAGACCGGTGACGGCGTTGGGGAGAGATGGCCGTGTGTGCCAGTGAAGGAGTGAAGTTAATTTGGGCTCGTCGTGTTCTTGAAGCCTGGGCTCTGTGCATAGAAAGATGCGGAGTAGAATGATGGAGTATAACTATCATGTCGAAAACTTACCGCTGGTTTGCGAGCGTCAGCCCTGGATGATTCCAGCGCCGTTTTGCGCTGTTGCAGCTTTGTGTGCCTCTTCAGTAAATCCTGAATCTGCTTCTCCACATCCTTCCAACTGAAGTGGGAAGAAAGATTCAGCAAAGCGCTGAGCAAACAGGAAGTGGCGTTTTGTGATTCAACTTGACGCTGCAACTAAAGGCATTTGTTTTCAGTAAAAGTAATTTTATACTTACATGTATGCAGTTTATGTTTAGGGTGAGGTTAAGGGTAGGTGCAGGGCTTTTATATCTCAAAGAGCCGCTACTTTATTTTCAAGGGGGTTCAAAACAACATTTCTGACATTTCTGACACTTTATTTTCATCAGTGATTTTAGGTGAGATAACCAGAGAGAATGAAGTTATTGAAAATGAATTGGACTTAGTTCGGTATGAAATCAAAATGATCGAGGTAAGCTGCTTTTCTTGCACTTTCATACATCTGTATATTTCAGAAGCTTTTCATGGGACATCACTGCTTATGTTTAAATCAAAATCACATTTTTTATATAATAATGTTAAATGGGACCATGGTAGTCTGTAATATAGAGCATTAAACACCACAAATATAAATGTAGGCATAATAATGTATATATTTCATTTTTTTAGGAATTTAAGGGTTTTGACAAAGCAAAGAGAATTCAGTATGTGTATACAGATCAAGATGAAGACATGTGTGGCATTAAACTGGAGAAGAGGCGATACGTGCTCTCAGGTCAAATCATTTACACCTTTGCGTTTTACAATGAAATTAAAGCAAACTTTTTTTCTTGACAAATGTTTTGCCATAGACCCATGAATGAGTTCTCAATCTCAAATCCACAGACTTATTAAAGAGAGGTGTGTTATGAAACACTTGTAATAACCCTTTTATAGGGACCAATTCTCTCTATTAACTTGTTGCTTAGTGGCATGCATATTATTCGATTATTGACTGTTTTTTCGCATTTATAAAGCACATATTCTGTATGACCATATTCTAATTCCCTAATCCTACCCAGTACCTAAACCTAACACCTATTATAAAATTGTATAAATAACAAATAAGGGGTTTATTGAGGCAAAAGTCATAGTTAATCGTTTGTTAATAGCGAGAATTGGACTTTAAAGCGGCCGTATCTCAGACAGTTCCTGCATTTTTCATGTTAATCTTGAGGATTTACAGAAAAGTATCCTTCGAATATCCGATGAATCTTTAGTTTGATCACATTTATGAAAGACACATACAGCTGAATTTAGAAGACAATAAAAGTGAAACTGTTTTTTTTCAAAATGTGTAAATAAATAAAAGAATAAAATCAAAAGAACATAGAAATAAACATGATGTAAACCAGCACAATCCTCAGGTTGTAAATGCACAGCAAAAAATTGTATTTTTAATTTGAATTTAAAAATGGTTACTGTTGGTGAACATCTGATGTCTTCTGGAGGCAGATTCCAGCCACGGGTGGAGTAATGCCTAAACGCTGACTAAACTTTTGTGTGAACCCTTGTTATCTCTAACTGACTTGATCCTAATGATCTGAGAAGTCTGTTAGGTTTATATTAAATAAGCATATCTGAAATGTATTTAGGTTCTAAGCCAATGAGTGATTTATAGACAATTAATAATACTCTTAAATCGATTCTACATGTAACTGTCAGCCAGTGTAGAGACCTGAGGATTGGGGTGATATGCTCAGATTTTTGGAATCTGGTCAGAGTCCTCCCAACAGTGTTCTGTATGAGCTGCAGCTGTCTTAAGGTCTTTTTGGGAAGACCTGTAAGGAGTCCTTTACACCCTGCTGGAGATGAAAACATGAACTAGTTTCTCTAAATCTTTGCTTGAGACAAAACATCTGATTCAGACTATGTTTTTGAGATGGTAGTACGCTAATTTGCTTATTGCTTTGACATAGCTGATGAAACTCAGGTCAGACTCTGAAATGACACCAAGATCTCTTTCTGTTGATTTCAGCAATGCACTGGCAAAGTGAGTCCATAGGCCTGAAATCATTGGGTAAGAGTAGATCTGAGTGTCACCTGCATAGCTGCGATAAGCAATTTGATTCTATTCTTTATTTGACCAAGTGGGAGCATAAACAAATTGAACAGAAGTGGTGGGAGAAATGAGACCTTTGAAACACAGATTCATAGATGCATATGTTCACATAGTGACCCCTTCCTATAAGGTATGACCTGAACCATTGAAGGACCAACTCAGAAAAACCTTCCCATTTTTCCAGTCTATGTTTAAGTATGGTGTGACCTACTGTGTCAAAGAAAGCATTGAGATCTAGTAATACCAGAACTGATATCTTGCCTGAATCAGAATTTAATCGAATATCATTTGATGAAGGAAACCAGACTGATAACTGTCCAGGTAGCTGTTTAAGTTTAAGAAGTTGGTCAGCTGATTGAAGACAACCTTTTTAATGATCTTGCCTATAAAATAAAGATTTGAAATTGCTCTGTAGTTAGAGCGTAATGTTTTGTCTAGATTGCTCTTTTTTATAGTAGAGATTGGACAACTGCAGTTTTTAGGGACTCTTGGAAAGTTCCTGAAAGCAGTGAGTTTCTTACTATTTTTAGGAGATCTGCTTCTAAACAGTTAAACACTCTTATGAAAAAGGATGTAGGGGTGTGTCAAGGCTGCATGTTGAGGCTTTAAGATGCTGTTTTATTTTCTCCAATGTTTTGATAATGTTAGTAATTTATGAGGTTTTTATGAAGTCAGAAGTCAGACTGACCTGAGTGCCAGATGGGGATTTTACTGATTTCAATTCTGATATTATTGATCTTTTCAAGTTTCAAGTTGCATTCAAACTCATTGCATTTGCCATCAGACAGTATTTCCCTGGGAACTTAGAACCTGTAAGCTGTTTTGGAAGAATGAATATTTTTAAAAGCACTATATAAATACAATTGAATTGAACTTGACTTTAGGGATTCATTTGTCATGATTCTGCTATCATGTCATGTTTATTCTTGTTCTTGGAGCGGAGTCATGGCATAGCCTTAATTTGTGTGTGGAGGTAGAGATAGTGACCCTACCGGCTTTCTATTTTCTATCTCTCCGGTCTGCGTCATTGTTCCCACCATCTTGTTTCCGTGTTAACGTTTCCTTAGTGCTTAAACCCCAGCACCTGTTCCTTGTTAATTATCCTGTGTTTGTCTCACTTTAAATCACCCTCGTGTTCATTGTATGTACGTTGTACTTGCGCTTTAGCTGTACATGATACCTTGTTCCTTGTCATTGAATGTGGATGCATTGTCTTGCCTAGTTCCTGTTTCCCCTGTGTCTTAGTAAGTGTACTCTAGTGTTGTCGAGTGTTTTATTTTTCTAGTTTAGTGAGTCCGTGTCCTTGTTCTCATTTATATATTATCTAGTCTTGTTTTCCCCATTATGGGTTTTGTTTTGCCTTTTTGTATAGTGTTGTATGAAATACCCCTGTTTACCCCTACCACGTCTATCTTGTGCCTGCAATTGGGTTCTACCATGGAAAACCATGACATTTGTTAGTCGCTCTACAGAAGACAAAAGAGTGCAGGGTTTTGTTTATGTTGCTGAGAAAAAAGTCTGTCTAGCTTTGCCTAATTCGACATTGAAGCTATGCAGGCTATCTTTATAGATGTTACAGTGAATTTCAAGTTGTGTTTTTCGCCACACATGCTCAGCTTTTCTGCATGTTCCTTTCATGCTTTAGTGTGTTTCTCCAGGGTGCTTTACGTTTGCCGATAATCGCCTTGAACTTTACTGGAGCAATGGCATCAATAGCATATTTTATTTTTGCATTAAAGCTATCGAGGAGAACATCAACAGAATCTGCTGATATACTTGGTGACCAAAACATAGTATTCATTTATAGCTCACTGGTGTTCTCATTTATGAACCTCCTTTTTACAGAGACAAGTCTATCTTCAGTGGCAGGACTGAAGTGTTTAGATCTTTGCTAATGATCAGATCCAGAGTGTGTCCACGATTGTGTGTGGGACTGTGCACATGCTGAGTCACATCGTAAGTGTTCAAAACAATTAAGATTTCACTTGTAGTGTTGCTTTCTGTCTTGTCTACATGAATATAAAAATCTCTGGTAATAACAAAGCGATCAAATTCAGAAGAAATTGCTGATAGCAGTTCTGAAATCCATCAACAAAGAGTTGTTTTGGGGGGTCAATAAATAATTGTAAAGAGAATGCGTTGTGCGCCTTTCAAGACAACATTCAAGTATTCAAAGGATGGGTAATCTCCAAGTAACGTTTGCTTGCATTGAAAGAGATCTGTGAATAGAGCAGCTATTCCTCCACCTCTCCTAAAAGCTGCAGACATTTATAAAAATTAAGTTTGGAGGCTGATTCACTGAAGATTTTAGCACTACAGATGTCATTTAACCGAGTTTTATTTATAAACATGAAGTCCAGGTTGTTACTGAATATGAGGTAATTTAACAGTAACATTTTTTCCCCCTTTCATTCTCAGGCGATGTCTAATAGGCAGTAGATTAGACAGGTTTGCCAGACGACTGGAAAGGGCCTTCGTTTTTTCTTTTACATATCAGGACAGATACAGGGAAAGCTGAAGGAACATTGAGTTACCAGTTGTTCTGTAAACATTGTTCATTGTTGTTGCTATCAAAGCAGCGACCCAATGCATATCAGTTACAAGTCTTGTGTTGTTCACCTCAAGCTGATGGGGGTTGGTGTGATCCCTTGTGGTGCGGCAGAGAATGGAGAGCTCTTTCAGAAGGAGGGGGTGGGCGAGCGGGACCCAGAGGCTTTGGTGGTTGTGGGACCCACCGTTTTTTAGTTTAAACTTGTGGACTCGCCACAGTCGAGTGGGAGAGCTTTGTTCCAGCAAACACAAACAGAGCAAGCAAGCTTGTGGTGGCACTTTACGGGCCCATTTAGGGATAGCCTTAGTGGCCCCAGCAGGACCCCTAAGAATTTGGTCAACTGGATAAACGTTGGCCCCTTAGCGCTGGTCCTGCACGGCAGCCCTCACTTAGCCCCCACTCTTGATTTGTTGAAATGTTCATCACTTTTGCACCACAAAGTCAGTTATTGTGATCAGTGTTTGCTTTAGTTGAGCTCTTGAATCTTGAATTATAACATTAAGTGTTTTTTGGTGTGTTGAAATGCATTGGTTGTGCCGAAAAATTATAAGGTTTAATGGGATAACAGCTTTTTGCAATGCTAGCAAAAAAAACTTTTGATTGTGTTGTGGTATTACTGTGGGGGATGTTGTGCGGCACTGCAGAGTGAGATTAAAGAAGTGTTATGAATGTTGTATTTTTACAAATTAAATAAATCTATTTATAAATGCTTCAATGTTAAATAAATTATAAATGAAGAATCAGTGTATGAATCTCTACAATGGTGACAATCAACAAATGAAAGCTTTATTATGCAATGCATGCTGGGTAACATCTTAGTCTAATGCTCCCAGCATGCATTGCAGTTGATCAGTTTATCTGAATTCATTTTAAGATTGTCAGAATTGTTGAGGTCCTCACAATTTTCACCAGTCACAAAAACCTAAACCACCTCTATATTTGAAGCAGATTGTTTATTTGATCACAGCCACCAAACAGTCACAAATTTAAGGGGGTCAAACATATCTTGGGTTAGACTTCATCATTGTAGAAGTGTTTTTATTTTACACCATTACATGCACAGAAAAACAATGAACATAACGACATTCAAGAGCTCAATTAAAGCAAATACTGATCACGGTAATGATGGATTGTTGAAATAAAACAATTATTTTATGGCCTGTAGAGTGCCTGCGCAAGCTTGCTTGCAGGTTACTTCCTCCATTTTCTCTTAGAAGATCAGAAGAGGTGATGTTGGAGAGAGGTAGAGAAAGGAACTATGATTCTGGTGTTTCTGAAGGCTGAAGTATGTTATCTTGCCTGTCCCGGTTGTTATTCACATAAACATCCTTGGGTGTTGAGTCTTCGTCACAGTCCAACTGATGTAAGGTCACTGGGCAGGGTACAGCTTGAGTGGTGACCGTGAGCAATGGTTGTTGTGGCTGTGGGTTGTTATCCAAGTGTCCATCCGACTACTGATGTGAACTCCTGTGGTCACTGAGGCCAGGTGTATGTGTGTCATTCAGGAGTGGACTGGCTCTCTCTAGTAATGGTTGATAGATGGAGAAGAGAATATCGTCCTTTAGCACTCTTGCACCAAGTTTGTTTGGGTGGAAGCCATCTGTTGTAAAAAGTTGTCTATGACTTCAGAAGAGATTCAGTCCTCTCATGTTGAAGTTTATTTCCAGTCATGTATTCAGACTGAGTAGCCGAGAAAACATAGTTCATTAAAATCCCTTGTAAGGAGCTCTTGCTTCTCTTTTCCCCACATGTATGACAATCAGATTTACAGACTCATGTTGTGTCAGGATGTTGGAGAGTTCAATTATTTACATCAGCCATCATTGCTTGAGGAAAACAGTATGTAAGTGTTGCCCTGCTACCAATGTTTCTGATAATAGAGTCCCCCTATGTGTTTGGCTCTGCAGCTTTCTGAGCGGAGCACCATAGCCTGTTTGACACAGAGCGTCTGCCGTGTCCACTTTTGTGTAAACATTTAACTTTTTTAGAAAGCTTGTGTATTTATCAGATAATGTATAACATATTCGTAACTTTAATAATTTAAATGGATGGTTCACCCAAAAAAAAAGATTCTGTCATCATTTACTCACCCTCTTAACAGTTTAAACCTGCAAGTCTTTTTCTCTTCTGCAGAAAAAAATATATATTTTGAAGAATGATAACTGTTGGTACCCATTTTTTCCAGCTGCAGCGACAGAAATGTACCTAAATTATAAAACCTAGTTGAAAAACTTAATATTGGGGGTAGAATTAAACTTTACTTTAACGATTTTGTCCCGTTTAATTTCCCCCCCCTTTTTATTGTAAATTTGCAATCTTTTCTGTAATTATTTTTTTCTGGACAGTTCTTAAAAATTAAATAAACTATTTCAAAGCACTACAATTCTTTTATTGGAAAAGTCTGTAAATATAACAGAAAGATTCTGTAAAATTACTGTTTTTTTTACAGTGAAGTTCAATTTGATGTGAAATAAAGTAACAGACTATTCTCACTGAGGGCACTGTGATAGAAATTCACTCCACACATCTGACTGAAAATACTGAGTCCCACACACCCACACCAGTGTCCCAGACAAACAGGATTCTAACTTTCTTGGTACATCCCCAAAAATAATAAATGTTAATTTGGTTAAACAAAGATTAAAAAATTCACCAACCTGTAATAAATTACAGATTGTTTTATACTTCACAACACATGGCACTGAACATAATTGTATTCTAGTATTTTATCTTTTAATATGCAGAACTATCTCATCAACACACAAGAATGTGGGAGGGGTTTATTTGGTAGGAGGGGCAGGTCCCTCCCTCAGACATGTGAACTATATAATGCATCTCATTACATCGAGAAAAGTAGACAAAAGTAGACCTAATCCATAGAAAGTATCATTTGACTTCTGCTGTACATGATGGGCGTCCGACTGTTGAGTGTTGTGCTGATCTTCTTGTCTGTAGGGCTGACTATGCAGAGAAGAGCTCAAAAGCCCATTCCCATGTCACCGTGTATCCCACGTCACCCTCAATCTAAATTCTGCTCTTCTGAAATAGGTAAGTCAAATCTAATATCTCTCCAAAATAATTTTGCACAAAATTTTGTAAGCAGCAGAACACATTTAGCTGAAGGAAACGCTGTATTTCAGTTGATTTGTCATTTATCTATAAAACCATGAGCAATTTGAAAATTGTGTTTGTTACATTTTATATAGCGCTTTTTATTAAAAAACATCCAATCCATCAAGTTTAAAAGTATTATTTTCAGTATGTGCTGGTTGTGGTTTTTATTCAGAAACAAACAACAATGTCCACAGTTGAATAATTTCAGGGGACTACATCTGTATAGTCATGTTCAGGATGTTTCTACAAAACAGAATTTCTAACATTTATGACAATTTATTTTCCATCAGTGATCTTAGCTGACGTGACTGGAAAGAGCCTTCCTGTTAAGAATCAACACAACTTGGTTCAGTATAAAATCAAAATAATAAAGGTGAGCTAAAACTAACTGCATCTACTCATCTATTGCACTATAACTTCAATAACTTCATTAACTCATCTACTGCACTGTAACTTTAATAACTAATGTCTGTAATTAATGCACACTCAAGTCACTTGCACTATGGTATAGTCTATATTGTTATCTGTTCATAACCACGTGTACATTAATGTTCACAGTATATAGCCTTCTGTATATATTGTTCATGGTACATACCCATTGTAAAGTTTTTTTCTAATATTGTATTCTGTATTTATTCACACTGAATATCCTGCACTTGCTAATTGCACTTCTGGTTAGAGCTAAACTACATTTCGTTACACTGTACTTGTATATGTGTAATGACAATAAAGTTGAATCTAATCTAATCTAATCTACTTGTACTTTAAAGCATCCACATTTCTCAAATTAATCAGAATCGATTCAATTTAATGCAAAATGATATTAGTCTTTCATCTACAGAATATTTATGTTGATAAATGAAAAAAGAAAGAATATCACAAATTTCAAGTTTTCCGAATATTCACAATAAAATACTACCAATACAAAATATAATGAAAATTCTTTTTCAGGTATTGAAAGGTTCTATCAACGCACACCAAACTCAAAACATCTTCACAGATTCAACATCTGTTGGCATCAAACTGAATCATGGGCGATACGTGCTTTCAGGTAAACCTCTGCTTCTCACATTGAATCTAATCTTCAATTTTTTTTATTAGAGATACTTGTGAGTCACAGCATATCCCTATGAATAATTCTTTGGTGTGTCACTCGCCCCACACTGTTTGTCGTAGAGTCGTGAATGCTGTGTCAAATCCACTGGCCTATTGAGGAGAGGCATAGTGTGTGAAATAATGTTCATCGGGCGGGTTAAGAAGCTTGTTAGGTCATCTCAGAATGTCATTGAGCTTAGTGGTGGTCACATTGAATTAACTAAGCAAGCAGGAAATAAATAGTTCCCATTAGCAATAGCAACCATTTAGAGCACCCTAACAACGGTGTAAATATATGAATTATCTCCGCATTAGAATAATATTGGCAAGTCCTAGCTGCACCAGAGTCTACCAACAAATTAAAGCAACTTATCAACCATTAAAACACATTAACAAGATATGGCTCTTTTGATTTGGTTGACAATCTATTTTATACATATCACGATGTTAATCTTTCAGTTTTAACACGGCCTAGCAACTATTTACACCACCCTAGAAACCGTAAAGAAATGTGAAGAAGCCATATCACAAGTCCACAACATCTTGAGCACTTTTGAAACTGCACATAGCCGACTAGTTGAAAATCGTGTTCATCATAAATGATTTATCTATGTGGGTCATATTCACTTGGACTAAAAATCTTTAATCAAAATCTGAAAATGCACTTCTGCCCTCCAGTTGCTATTCTTCTCTGACAGTATTGGCAAAACATCCTCTTTACCTGTCAGTCTGCTGCAAGTTCTATTTCAAAATGAAACGACTGCTTTTTTAGATCCACATCTGCATTGGAAAACACAATCCAAGCCCTCTAATTTCCTCATTTGATGTCCCATTTACTCACTCTGCATAATTTATGATATCAAAAGTTGTCAATGACTGAATTGTCAAACAGATATAAACATTACAATGAATTTACCATTTCTTTTTCTTTTTTTAGTAAACCGGTTAAAATATGGGATCAAGTGGATGAGGTGTGGTCTTGCCGAGCAATGGGAACGTCTCTCCTTATCGGAACAAGACAACTTCTCACAAACGTATATGTTGGGCTGTAACTGCACGGTAATGATACAGCATACAAAAGCTTGAAAATTTGACTTTGTTATTCACAATCTTCTACAGAAATGTCAAGAATCGGCTTTCAGTCTCTAAACTGAACTTTTTATTTCTTGGAGCAACATGAGGCTGAAGAAAACATTACTGAATATATATGGTCTTGGCAATCTATACCTTGAACAACACAAAACTCATGTTAATGTCAAACTGTACGTCACCTCAAACTCATGTCAAATTGTCCTCTCCACAGATCTCTACCTGTTCTGACAGTCCATGTTGTCCCCAATCTGACAATGAATGTAGGTGGGATCCCAAATCTCCTGAATCTCTGGAGTACGTCTGTCTGAGGGACAGTGACGGCTACTGTAGCTGGTACTGGCCAGCTTCAAGAGTTGAGGAAGATGAAATGTGTATGGGAGAATAAAAAACCAGCATTTTCTCATTCTTAAAGAAGATATTTGGTTGATGCTGAGAAATGTTGTTCTTTCTAATACTAATTCAACTTCTGAGTCATTTTTTTAATCAATATAACACTGCTGTTTTAACTCTGAGAGAGTAAAGATCCTATTCTTCCCCCACTGACTGTTTCCATCTGCAAATTAAACACCTTTCAATGCAAAAATAAACGTGTTTCTATTTTATTGTAATATGAAAAGAAAACATGTTTTGTAAAAACAGGATATTATCAGTTCATTCGATTTCATTAAAAATTCACATTGAGCAACATGTCTAAAAGCATTGTATTAAAAATGACAACGTTAAAAAACATCACAAAGTTCAATAAGCTGCTGATGTAAATTCCTTACATTATCATCTACATGTACATTATGATTTCTATGAATGATTTACTGCTTTTAACATGCATTTAAGGTACAAATTCTTCATCATCCTGTTCACTTTGAGAATCATCTCAGCCTTTAGTTCAGGTATCTGTTGATGGCAGAGGAACATTTCTTGACTTTTCGCAAATTGTAACTCACACTCACTATGAGTTTAGAAAGTTACGTGTTGGGCTGAAAGATACACAACATTTTAAAAATGACAAAATGGAATCATCTTATTTTTATTAAGAATCAACTTATTTCATAGAGGTTGTCGGGCTGTGCTGCCATATCTGATCATAACTACAATAAAGGCAACAAGTTAACATTAGACCCTGTAACATCTTCAAGGAATGGGAAAAAGGAGGCTTCTTACAAACTTTTAATAACATAAACAAACAACAAAACTAAAGTAAAATGTCGGCTGAGCAAACATTATAAAACCTTACAGTTTTACATTTAACATTGTCCAACTGTGTAATAAAGTATAGTTGAATTTTTAGTATAGGCAAGGGAAGTTTATTTATATTCAATGTGCTTTACATGAAATGACAAACAAAGGAAAAAAAAGAATACATAATGCTTAAGACATCTTTAAAAAGCAGACAATAAAAAAATACAAATAAAACTTTAGAATTTAGAAGACAATAAAAGTGTTTTTTTTTTTAAATGTGTAAATAAATAAAAGAATAAAATCAAAAGAACATAGAAATAAACATGATGTAAACCAGCACAATCTTCAGTTTGTAAATGTACAGCAGAAAAAGTGTATTTGTAATCTGGATTTAAAAATGGTTACTGTTGGTGAACATCTGATGTCTTCTGGAGGCAGATTCCAGCCACGGGTGGAGTAATGCCTAAACGCTGACTAAACTTTTGTGTGAACCCTTGTTATCGCTAACTGACTTGATCCTAATGATCTGAGAAGTCTGTTAGGTTTATATTAAATAAGCATATCTGAAATGTATTTAGGTCCTAAGCCAATGAGTGATTTATAGACAATTAATAATACTCTTAAATCGATTCTACATGTAACTGACAGCCAGTGTAGAGACCTGAGGATTGGGGTGATATGCTCAGATTTTTGGGTTCTGGTCAGAATCCTCCCAACAGTGTTCTGTATGAGCTGCAGCTGTCTGAAGGTCTTTTTGGGAAGACCTGAGTCCTTTACAGTAATCCACCGTACTGGAGAAGAAAGCATGAACTAGTTTCTCTACTTCTTTGCTTGAGACAAAACATCTGATTCAGACTATGTTCTTGAGATGGTAGTACGCTGATTTGCTTATTGCTTTGACATAGCTGATGAAACTCAGGTCAGACTCTGAAATGACACCAAGATCTCTTTTTGTTGATTTCAGCAATGCACTGGCAAAGTGAGTCCAAAGGCCTGAAATCATTGGGTAAGAGTAGATCTGAGTGTCACCTGCATAGCTGTGATAAGCAATTTGATTCTTTTCTTTATTTGACCAAGTGGGAGCATAAACAAATTGAACAGAAGTGGTGGGAGAAATGAGCCCTTTGAAACACAGATTCATAGATGCATATGTTCACATAGTGACCCCTTCCTATAAGGTATGACCTGAACCATTCAAGGACCAACTCAGAATATCCTTCCCAGTTTTCCAGTCTATGTATGAGTATGGTGTGACCTACTGTGTCAAAGAAAGCATTGAGATCTAGTAATAACAGAACTGATATCTTGCCTGAATCAGAATTTAATCGAATATCATTTGATCCTGAAGGAAACCAGACTGATAATTGTCCAGGTAGCTGTTTGAGTTTAAGAAGTTTGTCAGCTGATTGAAGACAACCTTTTTAATGATCTTGCCTATAAAATAAAGATTTGAAATTGTTCTGTAGTTAGACCGTAATTTTTTGTCTAGATTGCTCATTTTATAGTAGAGATTTGACAACTGCAGTTTTTAGGGACTCTTGGAAAGTTCCTGAAAGCAGTGAGTTTCTTACTATTTATAAGAGATCTGCTTCTAAACAGTTAAACACTCTCAGTGGCGGTTCTACATTGAATCACTCCCTGGGCGAGATCCCCTCTGGGTGCCCCCCATCTATTCCCACCCATCCGAGAAAAAAAAATAGCCATGTTTTACCATAACTATATAAGTGTAAGACGAACCTTATATTTCACAATTGCACAAATCCTTCAACAGAACATTTTAAAAACACAATTCTGCACAAATCCGTATAAGTTATCAGAACTTAAATATACTCTATGTACATAAAAGTGGCAACATATGTACAATCATGATGTAACACGAGCGGAGAACAACAATAATATAAAATATTAAGAATAATATACAAATAAAGTATAGAATAAATATTCTAAATAGCACAAATCCTTCATCACACAAAAGCAAATCTAATTATAACACTAGTACACTAACAGAAAACACAAACTAAAACCTGACCTTTCCGGTCTTCCTTGATGCAAAATCATCAATAATGTCATCATACGAAATCTGCTCCCTTTTGAGTGATTGATACTGATGATAGCAAGGCCAGTGAGCTGTTCCTGAGACATGGTTGAGCTCAGGTACGACTAGGGATGGGTATCGTTAAGGTTTCAACGGTATTACTACTTTTATCAATACCACTTATCGATCCGGTACTTTAACGGTACTCTTATCGGTACTTTTTGATGTGTTTTTTTATGAAAGACAAAACTAAAGCTGGAGTTGTTTTCATTATTTAAAACATTCTTTACAGACCTAACAAATCTTAATGCAGGTAAAAGATGACTGATACCAGCCTATTATTCATAGAGAGTTAAATAAATGCATGTGGGCCTAAGTTTGTTTTTTTAATAATAATAAAGAAATGGTATTCCAATGATGTGTTGTGGCTGGAGATCTTCTCTTTTGTGATCATGTGTGTAGTGTAGCACATGCATCAGCAGCAGGCCAGGTCAGGTTCATGCCTTACACTTTTTCGGGTTATTCTTTTGCTTGGACCAGATGCTGGAGTGGATTGGTTCACTGTAACTGCAGCTTTACATTGACATAATGTAGTTAACCCTGTTTGGGCTTAAAAGTTATACAGGTTTGGAACCTGTTGCAAAGTACACACACAAAAAAGTGTATGTATTTCATCACTACCAATTATTTTTTAGGTAAGCTCTGCTTTATAATTTCTTAAGCATAATTTATTATTATTCATCCATTTTAATGCAGTACTGTGAAAGCATTTTTAATGTTTAAGATTTATTTAAGCTACTGCAGAAAAAAAATACTCCAAAGATTTAGGCTATTTTTTAATGTGATTTGTGTTTATTAAATTATAACATACTAATTTAAAGAAACCTTGTGCAATGTTTTTGTCGGTGTTATTTAGGAAGACTGCTAAGCTAGCATACGTACCTGAGGACGTGGATGATGAACTAGTAGCTAGGCAGTCGAAAACTTTGCATTTCTCTGTCTGCACATAATGCACTTTTGAAAGATGTTTTGCCAGATTGCTTGTGTTTCCGCTTTTAAAAATCTTGTTGGACTTGTTGCAACGAGCAATGTCTGCATCCACTCGAGTGAAATGTAACCAAATTTTATAGACCGTTAATTTCTCTCCGCCATCGTCACTCTATTAAGCGCGAGCTCTGTGTGTGTGCGCGTGAGCTCTGTTGTGTGGGACAGACGGACATTTCGCGTGCGAGTTTGCGAATAACGAAAATGAAGGTAAATGTCTTTAATATTATCGCAAATTAGAAATGGTTGGTCAGTTTAAATATGCTAGTTAACGTTTATTTAGCAATTATAAATAGGAAATGTTTTTCTTAGTCTCTCCAGTACCGACAGCAGAACCGTTAACGTCAGAGTTTATCGATACTTTGGTCTTTCATAATTTAGCACCGAGACCGATTTAGTACCGGGTTTCGGTACCCATCCCTAGGTACGACTTGAACAACTTTTGAAAAGCTTCTCTCAGCTTGAGCCTCAATGACTGGCAGAGTAAGTGCAACCCTGAGAGCAGTCCAAAAGTTGGAGTAGATCTCCGATAGATCCTTATCGTGCATAAAAGTGATAAGTTCAAGGAGGCTGATGGTTTTTGATGGCAGACCAGTGGCAGAGGATTCGCCAAAATATTTTAGAAGTGCCCCTGAATTTGCAATTGAAATTGACATCAAAAGACAGACTACAATATAACTCGTATGATTTGCAAATTTAAATAAACATGCCCTTACATGCCAAATATCTGTCATGACTCATTACACGCTATATTAATTTAAGGGAGGAACAATTAGCTCCTTGGTTACTGCCTCGAATTATATTCTTTGTCACGCAACAGAGTTATAGCAAATGTTCGTCTTTGAAACGTACTACACATATGTTAGTTTCGTTGGCTAATTACAGGGCCCAATATTAACCCCAATGATGGAAATAAATAATAACTTTACTTGTAACAGTTTTGTTGCAAAGCACAATCTTATGGTGAAATCAGATCTCGTGTTTGTTGAGTTAAGACCGAATTATTGTTTTATTAGCATAGCAAGCATCATAGCAAGAAGGCTAACAAACGTTAGAGTTAACGTTACCACCCATTAACATTAGCCCTTCATTGACGACATGGATGACGTTACCGTTAGCATTCAGAGAGAACGGAGTTGCATACCTTTATCTTTTGCTCTTTTCTCCTCTTCTACTTTTATTTTTTTCCTATATTGGGCACCTGACGGCTTAAACCTTTTTCTCTCAATCACTGTTACTGTGTTTATCTGGCACTCGACAATCAACATATTTCACATCCAGTGGCGGCTGCTGGTCTTTCAAAGAGGGGAAGCTCATTTTTACAATGAATGAATGAACAAACTATCTAAAAAAAAATATATAAACACGACGGAGGAAATGTGGGTATACATTAAACTGAAACAAGGAATGTGGTGTATAATTGTGTGAAATGTATGATGAAAATTGGCAAGCAATTTCGGCAAGCAAATACCAAGAAATAGGTTGCAGCAGTTTGTCTTTCAACTACACTTGAAAAATCCACAATGGGACTGAGATTGAATAGCTTTAGCGTCAGCGACTTTTTATAGAACAAAATCGCTGTCAATCAAAACGAGATGCAGTCTTTCGACAGACCCTCCAATCATCACGCAGATGCTCGGTGTCCGGGCCAGCCCACTCCTCCATTCATCCCAGAGACGCTGAGCGTCCGTGGGCGGGACATAATCGCAGCATTATCCAATGACCGTCTTGTTTCTAAGCACTGAAAAAAACTGTTTAAAGCAGCCCCATAGAAGTCAATGGATGCTGGGCTTCAACAGAGTAATGCACTGTACGCTACAGGAATGAATGAGAAGGAAATCGAGTCAGCCGACCTAAGTAGCTGATTCTGAACGAAATTTTTTTCGTTCGAGATGAATGTGTTTAACGCATTTTTAGTCAATAAAATGTTAACATAATAGTACATATATTTGACCATTCATTTTTTGACAATTATAGGGGAAACTGAGCTTCCCTTGCAGTCTTAAAGAAATCGCGACTGTTCACATCCCTTAACACTGTCACTCACGACCAGAAGTCAAGACTTAACCACTTCACCTCCACATATTCGTTTTGGATTACCTTTTTTTATTAGCCATTTCACACACACAATTCAGAAAAAAACAAGCAAATTATAGGCCTGTGCTTCAATATTATGAATGAAATGTCTGTTATTTGGAAGAAAGTCAATGTGTGACTGACTTTAGCCCATTAAGTGGATCCCCTCCTTGTCCGCTCCATTTGGGAAAGGTGAACTGTCCATCACGGGCGCGGCACCTCCCCTTTACACTTTTCACACAGCTACTGCGCTTCTCAGCAAGCAGGGGCGGCAATTTGCCAATTCCCCACACAGACAGTTATATTATAGATAATAGAAACCCGCTCAGCGGCGCGGATTCTTTTTCAAGGGCTTTTGCCGCCCCCCACGGGTCGTGAAAATTTGGCGCCCCGGGCGACTGCCCGGTTCGCCCGTGCCTAAAACCGCCACTGAACACTCTTATGAAAAAGGATGTAGGGGTGTGTCAAGGCTGCACGTTGAGGCTTCAAGATGCTGTATTATTTCCTCTAAGGTTTTGTTATCAATTGTCTGAAATTCAGATAAAGTTGTTGATTTATGAGATTTTTGTAATGAAGTCAGACTGACCTGAGTGCCATACGGGGATTTTACTGATTACCATTCTGATATTATTGATCTTCTCAAGGAAAAGTTGCAAACTCATTGCATTTGCCATCAGACAGTATTTCCCTGGGAACTTAGAACTTATGAAACTGTTTTGGAACAATGCGCATTGTTAAAAGCACTATATAAATACAACTGAATTAAACTTGACTTTGGGGATTTGTTAGTCGCTCTACAGAAGACAAAAGAGTGCAGGGTTTTGTATATGTTGCTGAGAAAAAAGTCCGTCTAGCTTTGCCTAATTTGATATTGAAGGTATGCAGGCTGTCTTTATATATGTTACAGTGAACTTCAAGTTATGTTTTTCGCCACACATGCTCAGCTTTTCTGCATGTTCCTTTCATGCTTTGGTGTGTTTCTCCAGGGTGCCTTACGTTTGCTGATAATCATCTTGACCTTTACCGGAGCAATGGCATCAATAGCATATTTTACTCTTGCGTTAAAGCTATCGAGTCTTCAGATATACTTGGTGACCAAAACATAGCATTCAGGAAGAGCTCACTGGTGTTCTCATGTATGGACCTCCTTCTTACAGAGACAAGTCTATCTTCAGTGGCAGGACAGAAATGTTTAGATCTTTGCTAATGATCAGATCCAGAGTGTGTCCACGATTGTGTGTGGGACTGTGCACATGCTGAGTCACATCGCAAGTGTCCTCATCGGTAGGTATGAAGCGACCCTGATACGATGATTCTCACTGTGGGCGAGGATTTGCAAGATCGTAGTTACCTGTGCAGAGACAACGAGAACATGGTCGCCAGAAAAACAGTCAGTGCGTACCTTACCTTGAGTCAAGGAAGTGCGTACGTTCCCGCCGATTGAGTCTCCGATGACCACAGCATTGCGTTCCGTCTCGCAGAGTACGGCAAAGTGGTTCCTGGTCGGGATCTCGAAGACCGGTGACAGGGTTGGGGAGAGATGGCCGTGTGTGCCAGTGAAGGAGTGAAGTTAATTTGGGCTCGTCGTGTTCTTGAAGCCTGGGCTCTGTGCATAGAAAGATGTGGAGTAGAAGGATGGAGTATAACTATCATGTCGAAAACTTACCGCTTCTTTGCGAGCGTCAGCCCGGGATGATTCCAGCGCCGTTTTGCGCTGTTGCAGCTTTGTGTGCCTCTTCAGTAAATCCTGAATCTGCTTCTCCACATCCTCCAGTTCCAACTGAAGTGGGAAGAAAGATTCAGCAAAGCGCTGAGCAAACAGGAAGTGGCGTTTTGTGATTCAACTTGACGCTGCAACTAAAGGCATTTGTTTTCAGTAAAAGTAATTTTATACTTACATGTATGCAGTTTATGTTTAGGGTGAGGTTAAGGGTAGGTGCAGGGCTTTTATATCTCAATAAGTTGCCATCATGTCATAATTTTTACAAATATAATGAATTACACTATTATTAATGCTTAATATTTCATGCACAACAATACTGAGGTGAAAAAGTAATATGATCTGCCACTATTTACAGGTCCCAATAGCATCTAACTATTTCCGCTTAATCCAAAGAAAATTCAGCTATTTTTGGTTAGTGTTAATACTATATTGCTAAGAAATAGTAAAATGTAAACAGAATCTACTGCTATTTAAACTTAGTGCAAAGAGCCGCTGCTTTATTTTCAAGGGGGTTCAAAACAACATTTCTGACATTTCTGACACTTTATTTTCATCAGTGATTTTAGGTGAGATAACCAGAGAGAATGAAGTTATTGAAAATGAATTGGACTTAGTTCGGTATGAAATCAAAATGATCGAGGTAAGCTGCTTTTCTTGCACTTTCATACATCTGTATATTTCAGAAGCTTTTCATGGGACATCACTGCTTATGTTTAAATCAAAATCACATTTTTTATATAATAATGTTAAATGGGACCATGGTAGTCTGTAATATAGAGCATTAAACACCACAAATATAAATGTAGGCATAATAATGTATATATTTCATTTTTTTAGGAATTTAAGGGTTTTGACAAAGCAAAGAGAATTCAGTATGTGTATACAGATCAAGATGAAGACATGTGTGGCATTAAACTGGAGAAGAGGCGATACGTGCTTTCAGGTCAAATCATTTACACCTTTGCGTTTTACAATGAAATTAAAGCAAACTTTTTTTCTTGACAAATGTTTTGCCATAGACCCATGAATGAGTTCTCAATTTCAAATCCACAGACTTATTAAAGAGAGGTGTGTTATGAAACACTTGTAATAACCCTTTTATAGGGACCAATTCTCTCTATTAACTTGTTGCTTAGTGGCATGCATATTATTCGATTATTGACTGTTTTTTCGCATTTATAAAGCACATATTCTGTATGACCATATTCTAATTCCCTAATCCTACCCAGTACCTAAACCTAACACCTATTATAAAATTGTATAAATGACAAATAAGGAGTTTATTGAGGCAAAAGTCATAGTTAATCGTTTGTTAATAGCGAGAATTGGACTTTAAAGCGGCCGTATCTCAGACAGTTCCTGCATTTTTCATGTTAATCTTGAGGATTTACAGAAAAGTATCCTTCAAATATCCGATGAGTCTTTAGTTTGATCACATTTATGAAAGACACATACAGCTGTACGATTATTTCTGAAGACATGAGAAGCGTGCCGGGGGGAAAAACTGGCAAAAATAAAGCTTGTGCTCACCCGTTGCCAACAAATCACATACAACTCTGTACAGCCTCTTTCAGCACTGGGACCACGCCATCTATCAGTTTGAAATGATCTCAAACTCCAGCATTAATACCATCGTTTATAAAACATATTTATGTATACATATAATCAACCATCAATGAAATGGCGTGAACAAATACACCATCACTTCTTTCAGTATCGCTACAGTAACAAGCAGTAGGCCAACAAGCGCAGCCAATCTTGATGGTAGGCGGGTCTCCCCATCTAGTCTGCTGATGCATAGGCGGGCTATTTCGTTCTTATTTCTTGGGAGAATTGCCCGTTAAGGGACATATGAAAAGTTGTTAAGAAATAGATTTTCATGTTGGAAAAGGCTGGGTGAATCAATCTTGACAAGTTTACCATCTCAAAAGACAAAACGTTAAACATTGTAAATGAGTCAGAATGTATGAAAAACAATTATAAAATGACCAAATTTTTTAATGATTGGGTGTTCAATGTTAGTCAGGCGAGTGAAAAATTGTGGAAAAAATCCGACAGGCTTAACTATTGCATGAAATTTTGCAGGGATGGACTGGCCATCTAGTGCAAGGGGACTTTCTCTCCACCCTAGCAACCGTACAAACACATGACTAAGCCATCCCTTGAACCAACTATTTCCATACTATATAGTAGCCAGAATTCAGAATGATGGTATATAGACATTGGGGTGGGCTCTTTTATTTTGGTTGTAAAACCAGTTTGAAAGTATCACAATAAAAATGGTCTTGGCACACCCTTGCAACCGTATAGCAATATGAACAAGCCATATCCCAAATTCACAACATCGCACAGACTTTGTTTTCTATCTTGAGCACTTAAGCAGCTGCCCAGTGCCATAAGTGTGCTTAAATAGTGTGCTGCTTGTATCTAATTTTTCTGCCAATCAGTAAGCTGCTTACACCTCATTGGTCTGCCAATCAAACCAAACCTTGGACCAACAGTTGAAAGGTTGCTCAACCAGCCACACTTAGGTATTCACTTTTGTTTTCTACCAAAACTAGCCAACCTTGCCATGCAAGTCTTCATTAATAAGGATGCATATTCATTTGTTTAGACAGAAAACGAATATGGAAAACTCTCTATCATATTTTGTAGGGTCAGGAGGATACAACTATTAAACTGTAATTTTATTATTACATCCGCATGAATTTTCCTCTCCCGCATCATGGATCAGTGGAACAATTCAATAGTTATTAACCTACGTCAGCAGCTCAGTGGCCAGAGTAACAGAAAAATACTGCAAACAGGTGTGGAGGCAGAGAAGGTGAAACTTCTGGGAATTTGTTGGGGCCCTCTGTTTTCTGAGGCCTTAAGCGGTCACTTACCTCACTTATTGTTTAAGTCCGCCCTGATTCCCTTACAGGGAATCAAGTCATACATTTTTGAAGCTGTCTAACCCAAATCTGTTCTGAAAAGAGAAAAATAAGTTAACATTGTCCAACTGTGTAATAAAGTATATTAGAATTTTTAGTATAGGCAAGGGAAGTTTATTTACATTCAAAGTGCTTTACATGAAATGATAAACAAAGGAAAAAAAGAATACATAATGCTTAAGACATCTTTAAAAAGCAGACAATAAAAAAATACAAATAAAACTTTAGAATTTAGAAGACAATAAAAGGGAAACTATCAAAATGTGTAAATAAATAAAAGAATAAAATCAAAAGAACATAGAAATAAACATGATGTAAACCAGCACAATCCTCAGGTTGTAAATGCACAGCAAAAAATTGTATTTTTAATTTGGATTTAAAAATGGTTACTGTTGGTGAACATCTGATGTCTTCTGGAGGCAGATTCCAGCCACGGGTGGAGTAATGCCTAAACGCTGACTAAACTTTTGTGTGAACCCTTGTTATCTCTAACTGACTTGATCCTAATGATCTGAGAAGTCTGTTAGGTTTATATTCAATAAGCATATCTGAAATGTATTTAGGTCCTAAGCCAATGAGTGATTTATAGACAATTAATAATACTTTTAAATCGATTCTACATGTAACTGTCAGCCTGAGGAGATTGGGCTGATATGCTCAGATTTTTGGAATCTGGTCAGAGTCCTCCCAACAGTGTTCTGTATGAGCTGCAGCGGTCTGAAGGTCTTTTTGGGAAGACCTGTAAGGAGTCCTTTACACCCTGCTGGAGATGAAAACATGAACTAGTTTCTCTAAATCTTTGCTTGAGACAAAACACCTGATTCAGACTATGTTCTTGAGATGGTAGTACGCTGATTTGCTTATTGCTTTGACATAGCTGATGAAACTCAGGTCAGACTCTAAAATGACACCAAGATTGATTTCAGCAATGCACTGGCAAATTGAGTCCATAGGCCTGAAATCATTGGGTAAGAGTAGATCTGAGTGTCACCTGCATAGCTGCGATAAGCAATTTGATTCTATTCTTTATTTGACCAAGTGGAAGCATAACAAATTGAACAGAAGTTGTGGGAGAAATGAGCCCTTTGAAACACAGATTCCCAGATGCATATGTTCACATAGTGACCCCTTCCTTTAAGGTATGACCTGAACCATTGAAGGACCAACTCAGAAAAACCTTCCCATTTTTCCAGTCTATGTTTAAGTATGGTGTGACCTACTGTGTCAAAGAAAGCATTGAGATCTAGTAATACCAGAACTGATATCTTGCCTGAATCAGAATTTAATCGAATATCATTTGATCCTGAAGGAAACCAGACTGATAACTGTCCAGGTAGCTGTTTGAGTTTAAGAAGTTTGTCAGCTGATTGAAGACAACGTTTTTAATGATATTGCCTATAAAATAAAGATTTGAAATTGCTCTGTAGTTAGACCGTAATGTTTTGTCTAGATTGCTCATTTTATAGTAGAGATTTGACAACTGCAGTTTTTAGGGACTCTTGGAAAGTTCCTGAAAGCAGTGAGTTTCTTACTATTTTAAGGAGATCTGCTTCTTAACAGTTAAACACTCTTATGAAAAAGGATGTAGGGGTGTGTCAAGGCTGCATGTTGAGGCATTAAGATGCTGTTTTATTTCCTCCAATGTTTTGAAAATGTTAGTAATTTATGAGGTTTTTATGAAGTCAGACTGACCTGAGTGCCAGATGGGGATTTTACTGATTTCAATTCTGATATTATTGATCTTCTCAAGTTGAAAGTTGCATTCAAACTCATTGCATTTGCCATCAGACAGTATTTCCCTGGGAACTTAGAACTTGTAAGCTGTTTTGGAAGAATGAATATTTTTAAAAGCACTATATAAATACAATTGAATTGAACTTGACTTTGGGGATTCATTTGTCATGATTCTGCTATCATGTCATGTTTATTCTTGTTCTTGGAGCGGAGTCATGGCATAGCCTTAAGTTGTGTGTGGAGGTAGAGATAGTGACCCTACCGGCTTTCTATTTTCTATCTCTCCGGTCTGCGTCATTGTTCCCACCATCTTGTTTCCGTGTTAACGTTTCCTTAGTGCTTAAACCCCAGCACCTGTTCCTTGTTAATTATCCTGTGTTTTTCTCACTTTAAATCACCCTCGTGTTCATTGTATGTACGTTGTACTTGCGCTTTAGCTGTACATGATACCTTGTTCCTTGTCATTGAATGTGGATGCATTGTCTTGCCTAGTTCCTGTTTCCCCTGTGTCTTAGTAAGTGTACTCTAGTGTTGTCGAGTGTTTTATTTTTCTAGTTTAGTGAGTCCGTGTCCTTGTTCTCATTTATATATTATCTAGTCTTGTTTTCCCCATTATGGGTTTTGTTTTGCCTTTTTGTATAGTCTTGTATTAAATACCCCTGTTTACCCCTACCACGTCTATCTTGTGGCTGCAATTGGGTTCTACCATGGAAAACCATGACATTTGTTAGTCGCTCTACAGTAGCAAAAAGAGTACAGGGTTTTGTTTATGTTGCTGAGAAAAAAGTCTGTCTAGCTTTGCCTAATTCGACATTGAAGCTATGCAGGCTATCTTTATAGATGTTACAGTGAACTTCAAGTTATGTTTTTCGCCACACATGCTCAGCTTTTCTGCATGTTCCTTTCATGCTTTAGTGTGTTTCTCCAGGGTGCTTTACGTTTGCGATAATCGTCTTGAACTTTACTGGAGCAATGGCATCAATAGCATATTTTATTTTTGCATTAAAGCTATCGAGGAGAACATCAACACAATCTGCTGATATACTTGGTGACCAAAACATAGTATTCATTTATAGCTCACTGGTGTTCTCATTTATGAACCTCCTTTTTACAGAGACAAGTCTATCTTCAGTGGCAGGACTGAAGTGTTTAGATCTTTGCTAATGATCAGATCCAGAGTGTGTCCACGATTGTGTGTGCGACTGTGCACATGCTGAGTCAAATCGTAAGTGTTCAAAACAATTAAGATTTCACTTGTAGTGTTGCTTTCTGTCTTGTCTACATGAATATAAAAATCTCTGGTAATAACAAAGCGATCAAATTCAGAAGAAATTGCTGATAGCAGTTCTGAAATCCATCAACAAAGAGTTGTTTTGGGGGGTCAATAAATAATTGTAAAGAGAATGCGTTGTGCGCCTTTCAAGACAACATTCAAGTATTCAAAGGATGGGTAATCTCCAAGTAACGTTTGCTTGCATTGAAAGAGATCTGTGAATAGAGCAGCTATTCCTCCACCTCTCCTAAAAGCGCTGCAGACATTTATAAAAATTAAGTTTGGAGGCTGATTCACTGAAGATTTTAGCACTACAGATGTCATTTAACCAAGTTTTATTTATAAACATGAAGTCCAGGTTGTTACTGAATATGAGGTAATTTAACAGTAACATTTTTTCCCCCTTTCATTCTCAGGCGATGTCTAATAGGCAGTAGATTAGACAGGTTTGCCAGACGACTGGAAAGGGCCTTCGTTTTTTCTTTTACATATCAGGACAGATACAGGGAAAGCTGAAGGAACATTGAGTTACCAGTTGTTCTGTAAACATTGTTCATTATTGTTGCTATCAAAGCAGCGACCCAATGCATATCAGTTACAAGTCTTGTGTTGTTCACCTCAAGCTGATGGGGGTTGGTGTGATCCCTTGTGGTGCGGCAGAGAATGGAGAGCTCTTTCAGAAGGAGGGGGTGGGCGAGCGGGACCCAGAGGCTTTGGTGGTTGTGGGACCCACCGTTTTTTAGTTTAAACTTGTGGACTCGCCACAGTCGAGTGGGAGAGCTTTGTTCCAGCAAACACAAACAGAGCAAGCAAGCTTGTGGTGGCACTTTACGGGCCCATTTAGGGATAGCCTTAGTGCCCCCAGCAGGACCCCTGAGAATTTGGTCAACTGGATAAACGTTGGCCCCTTAGCGCTGGTCCTGCACGGCAGCCCTCACTTAGCCCCCACTCTTGATTTGTTGAAATGTTCATCACTTTTGCACCACAAAGTCAGTTATTGTGATCAGTGTTTGTTTTAGTTGAGCTCTTGAATCTTGAATTATAACATTAAGTGTTTTTTGGTGTGTTGAAATGCATTGGTTGTGCCGAAAAATTATAAGGTTTAATGGGATAACAGCTTTTTGCAATGCTAGTAAAAAAAACGTTTGATTGTGTTGTGGTATTACTGTGGGGGATGTTGTGTGGCACTGCAGAGTGAGATTAAAGAAGTGTTATGAATGTTGTATTTTTACAAATTAAATAAATCTATTTATAAATGCTTCAATGTTAAATAAATTATAAATGAAGAATCAGTGTATGAATCTCTACAATGGTGACAATCAACAAATGAAAGCTTTATTATGCAATGCATGCTGGGTAACATCTTAGTCTAATGCTCCCAGCATGCATTGCAGTTGATCAGTTTATCTGAATTCATTTTAAGATTGTCAGAATTGTTGAGGTCCTCACAATTTTCACCAGTCACAAAAACCTAAACCACCTCTATATTTGAAGCAGATTGTTTATTTGATCACAGCCACCAAACAGTCACAAATTTAAGGGGGTCAAACATATCTTGCGTTAGACTTCATCATTGTAGAAGTGTTTTTATTTTACACCATTACATGCACAGAAAAACAATGAACATAACGACATTCAAGAGCTCAATTAAAGCAAATACTGATCACGGTAATGATGGATTGTTGAAATAAAACAATTATTTTATGGCCTGTAGAGTGCCTGCGCAAGCTTGCTTGCAGGTTACTTCCTCCATTTTCTCTGAGAAGATCAGAAGAGGTGATGTTGGAGAGAGGTAGAGAAAGGAACTATGAGTCTGGTGTTTCTGAAGGCTGAAGTATGTTATCTTGCCTGTCCCGGTTGTTATTCACATAAACGTCCTTGGGTGTTGAGTCTTCGTCACAGTCCAACTGATGTAAGGTCACTGGGCAGGGTACAGCTTGAGTGGTGACCATGAGCCATGGTTGTTGTGGCTGTGGGTTGTTATCCAAGTGTCCATCCGACTACTGATGTGAACTCCTGTGGTCACTGAGGCCAGGTGTATGTGTGTCATTCAGGAGTGGACTGGCTCTCTCTAGTAATGGTTGATAGATGGAGAAGAGAATATCGTCCTTTAGCACTCTTGCACCAAGTTTGTTTGGGTGGAAGCCATCTGTTGTAAAAAGTTGTCTATGACTTCAGAAGAGATTCAGTCCTCTCACGTTGAAGTTTTTTTGCAGTCATGTATTCAGACTGAGTAGCCGAGAAAACATAGTTCATTAAAATCCCTTGTAAGGAGCTCTTGCTTCTCTTTTCCCACACGTATGACAATCAGATTTACAGACTCATGTTGTGTCAGGATGTTGGAGAGTTCAATTATTTACATCAGCCATCATTAATTGAGGAAAACACTATGTAAGTGTTGCCCTGCTACCAATGTTTCTGATAATAGAGTCCCACTATGTGTTTGGCTCTGCAGCTTTCTGAGCGGAGCGCCATAGCCTGTTTGACACAGAGCGTCTGCAGTGTCCACTTTTGTGTAAACATTTAACTTTTTTAGAAAGCTTGTGTATTTATCAGATAATGTATAACATATTCATAACTTTAATAATTTAAATGGATGGTTCACCCAAAAAAAAAGATTCTGTCATCATTTACTCACCCTCTTAACAGTTTAAACCTGCAAGTCTTTTTCTCTTCTGCAGAAAAAAATATATATTTTGAAGAATGATAACTGTTGGTACCCATTTTTTCCAGCTGCAGCGACAGAAATGTACCTAAATTATAAAACCTAGTTGAAAAACTTAATATTGGGGGTAGAATTAAACTTTACTTTAACGATTTTGTCCCGTTTAATTTCCCCCCCCTTTTTATTGTAAATTTGCAATCTTTTCTGTAATTATTTTTTTCTGGACAGTTCTTAAAAATTAAATAAACAATTTAAAAGCACTACAATTCTTTTATTGGAAAAGTCTGTAAATATAACAGAAAGATTCTGTAAAATTACTGTTTTTTTACAGTGAAGTTCAATTTGATGTGAAATAAAGTAACAGACTATTCTCACTGAGGGCACTGTGATAGAAATTCACTCCACACATCTGACTGAAAATACTGAGTCCCACACACCCACACCAGTGTCCCAGACAAACAGGATTCTAACTTTCTTGGTACATCCCCAAAAATAATTAATGTTAATTTGGTTAAACTAAGATTAATAAATGCACCAACCTGTAATAAATTACAGATTGTTTTATACTTCACAACACATGGCACTGAACATAATTGTATTCTAGTATTTTATCTTTTAATATGCAGAACTATCTCATCAACACACAAGAATGTGGGAGGGGTTTATTTGGTAGGAGGGGCAGGTCCCTCCCTCAGACATGTGAACTATAAAATGCATCTCATTACATCGAGAAAAGTAGACAAAAGTAGACCTAATCCATAGAAAGTATCATTTGACTTCTGCTGTACATGATGGGCGTCCGACTGTTGAGTGTTGTGCTGATCTTCTTGTCTGTAGGGCTGACTATGCAGAGAAGAGCACTCAAGCAAAAGCCCCTGCCCCTGCCCTTGTCACCGTGTATCCCACGTCACCCTCAATCTAAATTCTGCTCTTCTGAAATAGGTAAGTCAAATCTAATATCTCTCCAATATAATTTTGCACAAAATTTTGTAAGCAGCAGAACACATTTAGCTGAAGGAAACGCTGTATTTCAGTTGATTTGTCATTTATCTATAAAACCATGTGCAATTTGAAAATTGTGTTTGTTACATTTTATATAGCGCTTTTTATTAAAAAACATCCAATCCATCAAGTTTAAAAGTATTATTTTCAGTATGTGCTGGTTGTGGTTTTTATTCAGAAACAAACAACAATGTCCACAGTTGAATAATTTCAGGGGACTACAGCTGTATAGTCATGTTCAGGATGTTTCTACAAAACAGAATTTCTAACATTTATGACAATTTATTTTCCATCAGTGATCTTAGCTGACGTGACTGGAAAGAGCCTTCCTGTTAAGAATCAACACAACTTGGTTCAGTATAAAATCAAAATAATAAAGGTGAGCTAAAACTAACTGCATCTACTCATCTATTGCACTATAACTTCAATAACTTCATTAACTCATCTACTGCAGTGTAACTTTAATAACTAATGTCTGTAATTAATGCACACTCAAGTCACTTGCACTATTGTATAGTCTATATTGTTATCTGTTCATAACCACGTGTACATTAATGTTCACAGTATATAGCCTTCTGTATATATTGTTCATGGTACATACCCATTGTAAAGTTTTTTTCTAATATTGTATTCTGTATTTATTCACACTGTATATCCTGCACTTGCTAATTGCACTTCTTGTTAGAGCTAAACTACATTTCGTTACACTGTACTTGTATATGTGTAATGACAATAAAGTTGAATCTAATCTAATCTACTTGTACTTTAAAGCATCCACATTTCTCAAATTAATCAGAATCGATTCAATTTAATGCAAAATGATATTAGTCTTTCATCTACAGAATATTTATGTTGATAAATGAAAAAAGAAAGAATAACACAAATTTCAAGTTTTCCGAATATTCACAATAAAATACTACCAATACAAAATATAATGAAAATTCTTTTTTCAGGTATTGAAAGGTTCTATCAACGCACACCAAACTCAAAACATCTTCACAGATTCATCATCTGTTGGCATCAAACTGAATCATGGGCGATACGTGCTTTCAGGTAAACCTCTGCTTCTCACATTGAATCTAATCGTCAATTTTTTTTATTAGAGATACTTGTGAGACAAAGCATATCCCTATGAATAGTTCTTTGGTGTGTCACTCGCCCCACACTGTTTGTCGTAGAGTCGTGAATGCTGTGTCAAATCCACTGGCCTATTGAGGAGAGGCATAGTGTTTGAAATAATGTTCATCGGGCGGGTTAAGAAGCTTGTTAGGTCATCTCAGAATGTCATTGAGCTTAGTGGTGGTCACATTGAATTAACTAAGCAAGCAGGAAATAAATAGTTCCCATTAGCAATAGCAATAGCAACCATTTAGAGCACCCTAACAACGGTGTAAATATATGAATTATCTCCGCATTAGAATAATATTGGCAAGTCCTAGCTGCACCAGAGTCTACCAACAAATTAAAGCAACTTATCAACCATTAAAACACATTAATAAGATATGGCTCTTTTGATTTGGTTGACAAACTATTTTATACATATCACGATGTTAATCTTTCAGTTTTAACAAAGCCTAGCAACTATTTACAGCACCCTAGAAACCGTAAAGAAATGTGAAGAAGCCATATCACAAGTCCTCAACATCTTGAGTACTTTTGAAACTGCACATAGCCGACTAGTTGAAAATCGTGTTCATCATAAATGATTTATCTATGTGGGTCATATTCACTTGGACTAAAAATCTTTAATCAAAATCTGAAAATGCACTTCTGCCCTCCAGTTGCTATTCTTCTCTGACAGTATTGGCAAAACATCCTCTTTACCTGTCAGTCTGCTGCAAGTTCTATTTCAAAATGAAACGACTGCTTTTTTAGATCCACATCTGCATTGGAAAACACAATCCAAATCCTCTAATTTTCTCATTTGATGTCCCATTTACTCACTCTGCATAATTTATGATATCAAAAGTTGTCAATGGCTGAATTGTCAAACAGATATAAACATTACAATGAATTTACCATTTCTTTTTCTTTTTTTAGTAAACCGGTTAAAATATGGGATCAAGTGGATGAAGTGTGGTCTTGCCGAGCAATGGGAACGTCTCTCCTTATCGGAACAAGACAACTTCTCACAAACGTATATGTTGGGCTGTAACTGCACGGTAATGATACAGCATACAAAAGCTTGCAAATTTGACTTTGTTATTCACAATCTTCTACAGAAATGTCAAGAAAATATTTCAGTCTCTAAACTGAACTTTTTATTTCTTGGAGCAACATGAGGCTGAAGAAAACATAACTGAATATATGGTCTTGGCAATCTATACCTTGAACAACACAAAACTCATGTTAATGTCAAACTGTATGTCACCTCAAACTCATGTCAAATTGTCCTCTCCACAGATCTCTACCTGTTCTGACAGTCCATGTTGTCCCCAATCTGACAATGAATGTAGGTGGGATCCCAAATCTCCTGAATCTCTGGAGTACGTCTGTCTGAGGGACAGTGACGGCTACTGTAGCTGGTACTGGCCAGCTTCAAGAGTTGAGGAGGATGAAATGTGTATGGGAGAATAAAAGACCAGCATTTTCTCATTCTTAAAGAAGATATTTGGTTGATGCTGAGAAATGTTGTTCTTTCTAATACTAATTCAACTTCTGAGTCATTTTTTTAATCAATATAACACTGCTGTTTTAACTCTGAGAGAGTAAAGATCCTATTCTTCCCCCACTGACTGTTTCCATCTGCAAATTAAACACCTTTATATGCAAAAATAAACGCGTTTCTATTTTATTGTAATATGAAAAGAAAACATGTTTTGTAAAAACAGGATATTATCAGTTCATTCGATTTCATTAAAAATTCACATTGAGCAACATGTCTAAAAGCATTGTATTAAAAATGACAACGTTAAAAAACATCACAAAGTTCAATAAGCTGCTGATGTAAATCCCTTACATTATCATCTACATGTACATTATGATTTCTATGAATGATTTACTGCTTTTAACATGCATTTAAGGTACAAATTCTTCATCATCCTGTTCACTTTGAGAATCATCTCTGCCTTTAGTTCAGGTATCTGTTGATGGCAGAGGAACATTTCTTGACTTTTCGCAAATTGTAACTCACACTCACTATGAGTTTAGAAAGTTACGTGTTGGGCTGAAAGATACACAACATTTTAAAAATGACAAAATGGAATCATCTTATTTTTATTAAGAATCAACTTATTTCATAGAGGTTGTCGGGCTGTGCTGCCATATCTGATCATAACTACAATAAAGGCAACAAGTTAACATTAGACCCTTTAACATCTTCAAGGAATGGGAAAAAGGAGGCTTCTTACAAACTTTTAATAACATAAACAAACAACAAAACTAAAGTAAAATGTCGGCTGAGCAAACATTATAAAACCTTACAGTTTTACACTTAACATTGTCCAACTGTGTAATAAAGTATATTTGAATTTTTAGTATAGGCAAGGGAAGTTTATTTATATTCAATGTGCTTTACATGAAATGATAAAAAAAGGAAAAAAAGAATATATAATGCTTAAGACATCTTTAAAAAGCAGACAATAAAAAAATACAAATAAAACTTTAGAATTTAGAAGACAATGAAAGTGAAACTATTTTTTTTCAAAATGTGTAAATAAATAAAAGAATAAAATCAAAAGAACATAGAAATAAACATGATGTAAACCAGCACAATCTTCAGTTTGTAAATGTACAGCAGAAAAAGTGTATTTGTAATCTGGATTTAAAAATGGTTACTGTTGGTGAACATCTGATGTCTTCTGGAGGCAGATTCCAGCCACGGGTGGAGTAATGCCTAAACGCTGACTAAACTTTTGTGTGAACCCTTATTATCTCTAACTGACTTGATCCTAATGATCTGAGAAGTCTGTTAGGTTTATATTAAATAAGCATATCTGAAATGTATTTAGGTCCTAAGCCAATGAGTGATTTATAGACAATTAATAATACTTTTAAATCGATTCTACATGTAACTGGCAGCCAGTGTAGAGACCTGAGGATTGGGCTGATATGCTCAGATTTTTGGGTTCTGGTCAGAATCCTCCCAACAGTGTTCTGTATGAGCTGCAGCTGTCTGAAGGTCTTTTTGGGAAGACCTGTAAGGAGTCCTTTACAGTAATCCACCGTACTGGAGATGAAAACATGAACTAGTTTCTCTAAATCTTTGCTTGAGACAAAACATCTGATTCAGACTATGTTCTTGAGATGGTAGTACGCTAATTTGCTTATTGCTTTGACATAGCTGATGAAACTCAGGTCAGACTCTGAAATGACACCAAGATCTCTTTCTGTTGATTTCAGCAATGCACTGGCAAAGTGAGTCCATAGGCCTGAAATCATTGGGTAAGAGTAGATCTGAGTGTCACCTGCATTGCTGCGATAAGCAATTTGATTCTATTCTTTATTTGACCAAGTGGGAGCATAAACAAATTGAACAGAAGTGGTGGGAGAAATGAGCCCTTTGAAACACAGATTCATAGATGCATATGTTCACATAGTGACCCCTTCCTATAAGGTATGACCTGAACCATTGAAGGACCAACTCAGAAAAACCTTCCCAGTTTTCCAGTCTATGTATGAGTATGGTGTGACCTACTGTGTCAAAGAAAGCATTGAGATCTAGTAATAACAGAACTGATATCTTGCCTGAATCAGAATTTAATCGAATATCATTTGATCCTGAAGGAAACCAGACTGATAACTGTCCAGGTAGCTGTTTGAGTTTAAGAAGTTTGTCAGCTGATTGAAGACAACCTTTTTAATGATCTTGCCTATAAAATAAATATTTGAAATTGTTCTGTAGTTAGACCGTAATTTTTTGTCTAGATTGCTCTTTTTATAGTAGAGATTTGACAACTGCAGTTTTTAGGGACTCTTGGAAAGTTCCTGAAAGCAGTGAGTTTCTTACTATTTATAAGAGATCTGCTTCTAAACAGTTAAACACTCTCAGTGGCGGTTCTACATTGAATCACTCCCTGGGCGAGATCCCCTCTGGGTGCCCCCCATCTATTCCCACCCATCCGAGAAAAAAAAAACAGCCATGTTTTACCATAACTATATAAGTGTAAGACGAACCTTATATTTCACAATTGCACAAATCCTTCAACAGAACATTTTAAAAACACAATTCTGCACAAATCCGTATAAGTTATCAGAACTTAAATATACTCTATGTACATAAAAGTGGCAACATATGTACAATCATGATGTAACACGAGCGGAGAACAACAATAATATAAAATATTAAGAATAATATACAAATAAAGTATAGAATAAATATTCTAAATAGCACAAATCCTTCATCACACAAAAGCAAATCTAATTATAACACTAGTGCACTAACAGAAAACACAAACTAAAACCTGACCTTTCCGGTCTTCCTTGATGCAAAATCATCAATAATGTCATCATACGAAATCTGCTCCCTTTTGAGTGATTGATACTGATGATAGCAAGGCCAGTGAGCTATTCCTGAGACATGGTTGAGCTCAGGTACGACTAGGGATGGGTATCGTTAAGGTTTCAACGGTATTACTACTTTTATCAATACCACTTATCGATCCGGTACTTTAACGGTACTCTTATCGGTACTTTTTGATGTGTTTTTTTATGAAAGACAAAACTAAAGCTGGAGTTGTTTTCATTATTTAAAACATTCTTTACAGACCTAACAAATCTTAATGCAGGTAAAAGATGACTGATACCAGCCTATTATTCATAGAGAGTTAAATAAATGCATGTGGGCCTAAGTTTGTTTTTTTAATAATAATAAAGAAATGGTATTCCAATGATGTGTTGTGGCTGGAGATCTTCTCTTTTGTGATCATGTGTGTAGTGTAGCACATGCATCAGCAGCAGGCCAGGTCAGGTTCATGCCTTACACTTTTTCGGGTTATTCTTTTGCTTGGACCAGATGCTGGAGTGGATTGGTTCACTGTAACTGCAGCTTTACATTGACATAATGTAGTTAACCCTGTTTGGGCTTAAAAGTTATACAGGTTTGGAACCTGTTGCAAAGTACACACACAAAAAAGTGTATGTATTTCATCACTACCAATTATTTTTTAGGTAAGCTCTGCTTTATAATTTCTTAAGCATAATTTATTATTATTCATCCATTTTAATGCAGTACTGTGAAAGCATTTTTAATGTTTAAGATTTATTTAAGCTACTGCAGAAAAAAAATACTCCAAAGATTTAGGCTATTTTTTAATGTGATTTGTGTTTATTAAATTATAACATACTAATTTAAAGAAACCTTGTGCAATGTTTTTGTCGGTGTTATTTAGGAAGACTGCTAAGCTAGCATACGTACCTGAGGACGTGGATGATGAACTAGTAGCTAGGCAGTCGAAAACTTTGCATTTCTCTGTCTGCACATAATGCACTTTTGAAAGATGTTTTGCCAGATTGCTTGTGTTTCCGCTTTTATAAGCAAAAATCTTGTTGGACTTGTTGCAACGAGCAATGTCTGCATCCACTCGAGTGAAATGTAACCAAATTTTATAGACCGTTAATTTCTCTCCGCCATCGTCACTCTATTAAGCGCGAGCTCTGTGTGTGTGCGCGTGAGCTCTGTTGTGTGGGACAGACGGACATTTCGCGTGCGAGTTTGCGAATAACGAAAATGAAGGTAAATGTCTTTAATATTATCGCAAATTAGAAATGGTTGGTCAGTTTAAATATGCTAGTTAACGTTTATTTAGCAATTATAAATAGGAAATGTTTTTCTTAGTCTCTCCAGTACCGACAGCAGAACCGTTAACGTCAGAGTTTATCGATACTTTGGTCTTTCATAATTTAGCACCGAGACCGATTTAGTACCGGGTTTCGGTACCCATCCCTAGGTACGACTTGAACAACTTTTGAAAAGCTTCTCTCAGCTTGAGCCTCAATGACTGGCAGAGTAAGTGCAACCCTGAGAGCAGTCCAAAAGTTGGAGTAGATCTCCGATAGATCCTTATCGTGCATAAAAGTGATAAGTTCAAGGAGGCTGATGGTTTTTGATGGCAGACCAGTGGCAGCCCAGATAGCACAATCCATCTGGCTTACGTCTATTTGACGTCTGCATTTACATCTTACAGACATCTGCAATACGTAGTTTGCTCATCTGCAATACGTCTCGGAGACGTTTGAATGTCTGTAATACGTCTGCTAAAGATCTTGAGATTTGCTGCGTAAAAACATCTGCTAAACATCTTAGAAAGAGCAGATTTACATCCATTCCAAATCATAAACATCTTACAGACGTCTTCAAGATGTCTATATAACGTCTGACAGCAGACATCTCCGAGACGTATTGCAGATGAGCAAACTATGTATTGTAGATGTCTGTAAGATGTAAATGCAGACGTCAAATAGACGTAAGCCAGATGTATGCGTGCTATCAGGGAGAGGATTCGCCAAAATATTTTAGAAGTGCCCCTGAATTTGCAATTGAAATTGACATCAAAAGACAGATTACAATATAACTCGTATGAATTGCAAATTTAAATAAACATGCCCTTACATGCCAAATATCTGTCATGACTCATTAGACGCTATATTACTTTAAGGGAGGAACAATTAGCTCCTTGGTTACTGCCTCGAATTATATTCTTTGTCACGCAACATAGTTATAGCAAATGTTCGTCTTTGAAACGTACTACACATATGTTAGTTTCGTTGGCTAATTACAGGGCCCAATATTTACCCCAATGATGGAAATAAATAATAACTTTACTTGTAACAGTTTTGTTGCAAAGCACAATCTTATGGTGAAATCAGATCTCGTGTTTGTTGAGTTAAGACCGAATTATTGTTTTATTAGCATAGCAAGCATCATAGCAAGAAGGCTAACAAACGTTAGAGTTAACGTTACCACCCATTAACATTAGCCCTTCATTGACGACATGGATGACGTTACCGTTAGCATTCAGAGAGAACGGAGTTGCATACCTTTATCTTTTGCTCTTTTCTCCTCTTCTACTTTTATTTTTTTCCTATATTGGGCACCTGACGGCTTTTTCTCTCAATCACTGTTACTGTGTTTATCTGGCACTCGACAATCAACATATTTCACATCCAGTGGCGGCTGCTGGTCTTTCAAAGAGGGGAAGCTCATTTCACAATGAATGAATGAACAAACTATCTAAAAAATATATATAAACACGACGGAGGAAATGTGGGTATACATTAAACTGAAACAAGGAATGTGGTGTATAATTGTGTGAAATGTCTGATGAAAATTGGCAAGCAATTTCGGCAAGCAAATACCAAGAAATAGGTTGCAGCAGTTTGTCTTTCAACTACACTTGAAAAATCCACAATGGGACTGAGATTGAATAGCTTTAGCGTCAGCGACTTTTTATAGAACAAAATCGCTGTCAATCAAAACGAGATGCAGTCTTTCGACAGACCCTCCAATCATCACGCAGACGCTCGGTGTCCGGGCCAGCCCACTCCTCCATTCATCCCAGAGACGCTGAGCGTCCGTGGGCGGGACATAATCGCAGCATTATCCAATGACCGTCTTGTTTCTAAGCACTGAAAAAAACTGTTTAAAGCAGCCCCATAGAAGTCAATGGATGCTGGGCTTCAACAGAGTAATGCACTGTACGCTACGGGAATGAATGAGAAGGAAATCGAGTCAGCCGACCTAAGTAGCTGATTCTGAACGAAAACCTTTTTTTATTAGCCATTTCACACACACAATTCAGAAAAAAAACAAGCAAATTATAGGCCTGTGCTTTAATATTATGAATGAAATGTCTGTTATTTGGAAGAAAGTCAATTTGTGACTGACTTTAGCCCATTAAGTGGATCCCCTCCTTGTCCGCTCCATTTGGGAAAGGTGAACTGTCCATCACGGGCGCGGCCCCTCCCCTTTACACTTTTCACACAGCTACTGCGCTTCTCAGCAAGCAGGGGCGGCAATTTGCCAATTCCCCACACAGACAGTTATATTATAGATAATAGAAACCCGCTCAGCGGCGCGGATTCTTTTTCAAGGGCTTTTGCCGCCCCCCACGTGTCGTGAAAATTTGGTGCCTAAAACCGCCACTGAACACTCTTATGAAAAAGGATGTAGGGGTGTGTCAAGGCTGCACGTTGAGGCTTCAAGATGCTGTATTATTTCCTCTAAGGTTTTGTTATCAATTGTCTGAAATTCAGATAAAGTTGTTGATTTATGAGATTTTTGTAATGAAGTCAGACTGACCTGAGTGCCATACGGGGATTTTACTGATTACCATTCTGATATTATTGATCTTCTCAAGGAAAAGTTGCAAACTCATTGCATTTGCCATCAGACAGTATTTCCCTGGGAACTTAGAACTTGTGAAACTGTTTTGGAACAATGCGCATTGTTAAAAGCACTATATAAATACAACTGAATTAAACTTGACTTTGGGGATTTGTTAGTCGCTCTACAGAAGACAAAAGAGTGCAGGGTTTTGTATATGTTGCTGAGAAAAAAGTCTGTCTAGCTTTGCCTAATTTGATATTGAAGGTATGCAGGCTGTCTTTATATATGTTACAGTGAACTTCAAGTTGTGTTTTTCGCCACATATGCTCAGCTTTTCTGCATGTTCCTTTCATGCTTTGGTGTGTTCCTCCAGGGTGCCTTACATTTGCTGATAATCATCTTGACCTTTACCGGAGCAATGGCATCAATAGCATATTTTACTTTTGCGTTAAAGCTATCGAGTCTTCAGATATACTTGGTGACCAAAACATAGCATTCAGGAAGAGCTCACTGGTGTTCTCATGTATGGACCTCCTTCTTACAGAGACAAGTCTATCTTCAGTGGCAGGACAGAAATGTTTAGATCTTTGCTAATAATCAGATCCAGAGTGTGTCCACGATTGTGTGTGGGACTGTGCACATGCTGAGTCACATCGCAAGTGTCCTCATCGGTAGGTATGAAGCGACCCTGATACGATGATTCTCACTGTGGGCGAGGATTTGCAAGATCGTAGTTACAGAGACAACGAGAACATGGTCGCCAGAAAAACAGTCAGTGCGCACCTTACCTTGAGTCAAGGAAGTGCGTACGTTCCCGCCGATTGAGTCTCCGATGACCACAGCATTGCGTTCCGTCTCGCAGAGTACGGCAAAGTGGTTCCTGGTCGGGATCTCGAAGACCGGTGACGGGGTTGGGGAGAGATGGCCGTGTGTGCCAGTGAAGGAGTGAAGTTAATTTGGGCTCGTCGTGTTCTTGAAGCCTGGGCTCTGTGCATAGAAAGATGTGGAGTAGAATGATGGAGTATAACTATCATGTCGAAAACTTACCGCTGGTTTGCGAGCGTCAGCCCGGGATGATTCCAGCGGTGTTTTGCGCTGTTGCAGCTTTGTGTGCCTCTTCAGTAAATCCTGAATCTGCTTCTCCACATCCTTCCAACTGAAGTGGGAAGAAAGATTCAGCAAAGCGCTGAGCAAACAGAAAGTGGCGTTTTGTGATTCAACTTGACGCTGCAACTAAAGGCATTTGTTTTCAGTAAAAGTAATTTTATACTTACATGTATGCAGTTTATGTTTAGGGTGAGGTTAAGGGTAGGTGCAGGGCTTTTATATCTCAATAAGTTGCCATCATGTCATAATTTTTACAAATATAATGAATTACACTATTATTAATGCTTAATATTTAATGCACAACAATACTGAGGTGAAAAAGTAATATTATCTGCCACTATTTATAGGTCCCAATAGCATCTAACTATTTCCGCTTAATCCAAAGAAAATTCAGCTATTTTTGGTTAGTGTTAATACTATATTGCTAAGAAATGCTACAATGTAAACAGAATCTACTGCTATTTAAACTTAGTGCAAAGAGCCGCTGCTTTATTTTCAAGGGGGTTCAAAACAACATTTCTGACATTTCTGACACTTTATTTTCATCAGTGATTTTAGGTGAGATAACCAGAGAGAATGAAGTTATTGAAAATGAATTGGACTTAGTTCGGTATGAAATCAAAATGATCGAGGTAAGCTGCTTTTCTTGCACTTTCCTACATCTGTATATTTCAGAAGCTTTTCATAGGACATCACTGCTTATGTTTAAATCAAAATCACATTTTTTATATAATAATGTTAAATGGGACCATGGTAGTCTGTAATATAGAGCATTAAACACCACAAATATAAATGTAGGCATAATAATGTATATATTTCATTTTTTTAGGAATTTAAGGGTTTTGACAAAGCAAAGAGAATTCAGTATGTGTATACAGATCAAGATGAAGACATGTGTGGCATTAAACTGGAGAAGAGGCGATACGTGCTTTCAGGTCAAATCATTTACACCTTTGCGTTTTACAATGAAATTAAAGCAAACTTTTTTTCTTGACAAATGTTTTGCCATAGACCCATGAATGAGTTCTCAATTTCAAATCCACAGACTTATTAAAGAGAGGTGTGTTATGAAACACTTGTAATAACCCTTTTATAGGGACCAATTCTCTCTATTAACTTGTTGCTTAGTGGCATGCATATTATTCGATTATTGACTGTTTTTTCGCATTTATAAAGCACATATTCTGTATGACCATATTCTAATTCCCTAATCCTACCCAGTACCTAAACCTAACACCTATTATAAAATTGTATAAATGACAAATAAGGAGTTTATTGAGGCAAAAGTCATAGTTAATCGTTTGTTAATAGCGAGAATTGGACTTTAAAGCGGCCGTATCTCAGACAGTTCCTGCATTTTTCATGTTAATCTTGAGGATTTACAGAAAAGTATCCTTCAAATATCCGATGAGTCTTTAGTTTGATCACATTTATGAAAGACACATACAGCTGTACGATTATTTCTGAAGACATGAGAAGCGTGCCGGGGGGAAAAACTGGCAAAAATAAAGCTTGTGCTCACCCGTTGCCAACAAATCACATACAACTCTGTACAGCCTCTTTCAGCACTGGGACCACGCCATCTATCAGTTTGAAATGATCTCAAACTCCAGCATTAATACCATCGTTTATAAAACATATTTATGTATACATATAATCAACCATCAATGAAATGGCGTGAACAAATACACCATCACTTCTTTCAGTATCGCTACAGTAACAAGCAGTAGGCCAACAAGCGCAGCCAATCTTGATGGTAGGCGGGTCTCCCCATCTAGTCTGCTGATGCATAGGCGGGCTATTTCGTTCTTATTTCTTGGGAGAATTGCCCGTTAAGGGACATATGAAAAGTTGTTAAGAAATAGATTTTCATGTTGGAAAAGGCTGGGTGAATCAATCTTGACAAGTTTACCATCTCAAAAGACAAAACGTTAAACATTGTAAATGAGTCAGAATGTATGAAAAACAATTATAAAATGACCAAATTTTTTAATGATTGGGTGTTCAATGTTAGTCAGGCGAGTGAAAAATTGTGGAAAAAATCCGACAGGCTTAACTATTGCATGAAATTTTGCAGGGATGGACTGGCCATCTAGTGCAAGGGGACTTTCTCTCCACCCTAGCAACCGTACAAACACATGACTAAGCCATCCCTTGAACCAACTATTTCCATACTATATAGTAGCCAGAATTCAGAATGATGGTATATAGACATTGGGGTGGGCTCTTTTATTTTGGTTGTAAAACCAGTTTGAAAGTATCACAATAAAAATGGTCTTGGCACACCCTTGCAACCGTATAGCAATATGAACAAGCCATATCCCAAATTCACAACATCGCACAGACTTTGTTTTCTATCTTGAGCACTTAAGCAGCTGCCCAGTGCCATAAGTGTGCTTAAATAGTGTGCTGCTTGTATCTAATTCTTCTGCCAATCAGTAAGCTGCTTACACCTCATTGGTCTGCCAATCAAACCAAACCTTGGACCAACAGTTGAAAGGTTGCTCAACCAGCCACACTTAGGTATTCACTTTTGTTTTCTACCAAAACTAGCCAACCTTGCCATGCAAGTCTTCATTAAAAAGGATGCATATTCATTTGTTTAGACAGAAAACGAATATGGAAAACTCTCTATCATATTTTGTAGGGTCAGGAGGATACAACTATTAAACTGTAATTTTATTATTACATCCGCATGAATTTTCCTCTCCCGCATCATGGATCAGTGGAACAATTCAATAGTTATTAACCTACGTCAGCAGCTCAGTGGCCAGAGTAACAGAAAAATACTGCAAACAGGTGTGGAGGCAGAGAAGGTGAAACTTCTGGGAATTTGTTGGGGCCCTCTGTTTTCTGAGGCCTTAAGCGGTCACTTACCTCACTTATTGTTTAAGTCCGCCCTGATTCCCTTACAGGGAATCAAGTCATACATTTTTGAAGCTGTCTAACCCAAATCTGTTCTGAAAAGAGAAAAATAAGTTAACATTGTCCAACTGTGTAATAAAGTATATTAGAATTTTTAGTATAGGCAAGGGAAGTTTATTTACATTCAAAGTGCTTTACATGAAATGATAAACAAAGGAAAAAAAGAATACATAATGCTTAAGACATCTTTAAAAAGCAGACAATAAAAAAATACAAATAAAACTTTAGAATTTAGAAGACAATAAAAGGGAAACTATCAAAATGTGTAAATAAATAAAAGAATAAAATCAAAAGAACATAGAAATAAACATGATGTAAACCAGCACAATCCTCAGGTTGTAAATGCACAGCAAAAAATTGTATTTTTAATTTGGATTTAAAAATGGTTACTGTTGGTGAACATCTGATGTCTTCTGGAGGCAGATTCCAGCCACGGGTGGAGTAATGCCTAAACGCTGACTAAACTTTTGTGTGAACCCTTGTTATCTCTAACTGACTTGATCCTAATGATCTGAGAAGTCTGTTAGGTTTATATTCAATAAGCATATCTGAAATGTATTTAGGTCCTAAGCCAATGAGTGATTTATAGACAATTAATAATACTTTTAAATCGATTCTACATGTAACTGTCAGCCTGAGGAGATTGGGCTGATATGCTCAGATTTTTGGAATCTGGTCAGAGTCCTCCCAACAGTGTTCTGTATGAGCTGCAGCGGTCTGAAGGTCTTTTTGGGAAGACCTGTAAGGAGTCCTTTACACCCTGCTGGAGATGAAAACATGAACTAGTTTCTCTAAATCTTTGCTTGAGACAAAACACCTGATTCAGACTATGTTCTTGAGATGGTAGTACGCTGATTTGCTTATTGCTTTGACATAGCTGATGAAACTCAGGTCAGACTCTAAAATGACACCAAGATTGATTTCAGCAATGCACTGGCAAATTGAGTCCATAGGCCTGAAATCATTGGGTAAGAGTAGATCTGAGTGTCACCTGCATAGCTGCGATAAGCAATTTGATTCTATTCTTTATTTGACCAAGTGGAAGCATAACAAATTGAACAGAAGTTGTGGGAGAAATGAGCCCTTTGAAACACAGATTCATAGATGCATACGTTCACATAGTGACCCCTTCCTTTAAGGTATGACCTGAACCATTGAAGGACCAACTCAGAAAAACCTTCCCATTTTTCCAGTCTATGTTTAAGTATGGTGTGACCTACTGTGTCAAAGAAAGCATTGAGATCTAGTAATACCAGAACTGATATCTTGCCTGAATCAGAATTTAATCGAATATCATTTGATCCTGAAGGAAACCAGACTGATAACTGTCCAGGTAGCTGTTTGAGTTTTTAGAAGTTGGTCAGCTGATTGAAGACAAGTTTTTAATGATATTGCCTATAAAATAAAGATTTGAAATTGCTCTGTAGTTAGACCGTAATGTTTTGTCTAGATTGCTCATTTTATAGTAGAGATTTGACAACTGCAGTTTTTAGGGACTCTTGGAAAGTTCCTGAAAGCAGTGAGTTTCTTACTATTTTAAGGAGATCTGCTTCTTAACAGTTAAACACTCTTATGAAAAAGGATGTAGGGGTGTGTCAAGGCTGCATGTTGAGGCATTAAGATGCTGTTTTATTTCCTCCAATGTTTTGAAAATGTTAGTAATTTATGAGGTTTTTATGAAGTCAGACTGACCTGAGTGCCAGATGGGGATTTTACTGATTTCAATTCTGATATTATTGATCTTCTCAAGTTGAAAGTTGCATTCAAACTCATTGCATTTGCCATCAGACAGTATTTCCCTGGGAACTTAGAACTTGTAAGCTGTTTTGGAAGAATGAATATTTTTAAAAGCACTATATAAATACAATTGAATTGAACTTGACTTTGGGGATTCATTTGTCATGATTCTGCTATCATGTCATGTTTATTCTTGTTCTTGGAGCGGAGTCATGGCATAGCCTTAAGTTGTGTGTGGAGGTAGAGATAGTGACCCTACCGGCTTTCTATTTTCTATCTCTCCGGTCTGCGTCATTGTTCCCACCATCTTGTTTCCGTGTTAACGTTTCCTTAGTGCTTAAACCCCAGCACCTGTTCCTTGTTAATTATCCTGTGTTTTTCTCACTTTAAATCACCCTCGTGTTCATTGTATGTACGTTGTACTTGCGCTTTAGCTGTACATGATACCTTGTTCCTTGTCATTGAATGTGGATGCATTGTCTTGCCTAGTTCCTGTTTCCCCTGTGTCTTAGTAAGTGTACTCTAGTGTTGTCGAGTGTTTTATTTTTCTAGTTTAGTGAGTCCGTGTCCTTGTTCTCATTTATATATTATCTAGTCTTGTTTTCCCCATTATGGGTTTTGTTTTGCCTTTTGTATAGTCTTGTATTAAATACCCCTGTTTACCCCTACCACGTCTATCTTGTGGCTGCAATTGGGTTCTACCATGGAAAACCATGACATTTGTTAGTCGCTCTACAGTAGCAAAAAGAGTACAGGGTTTTGTTTATGTTGCTGAGAAAAAAGTCTGTCTAGCTTTGCCTAATTCGACATTGAAGCTATGCAGGCTATCTTTATAGATGTTACAGTGAACTTCAAGTTATGTTTTTCGCCACACATGCTCAGCTTTTCTGCATGTTCCTTTCATGCTTTAGTGTGTTTCTCCAGGGTGCTTTACGTTTGCGATAATCGTCTTGAACTTTACTGGAGCAATGGCATCAATAGCATATTTTATTTTTGCATTAAAGCTATCGAGGAGAACATCAACACAATCTGCTGATATACTTGGTGACCAAAACATAGTATTCATTTATAGCTCACTGGTGTTCTCATTTATGAACCTCCTTTTTACAGAGACAAGTCTATCTTCAGTGGCAGGACTGAAGTGTTTAGATCTTTGCTAATGATCAGATCCAGAGTGTGTCCACGATTGTGTGTGCGACTGTGCACATGCTGAGTCAAATCGTAAGTGTTCAAAACAATTAAGATTTCACTTGTAGTGTTGCTTTCTGTCTTGTCTACATGAATATAAAAATCTCTGGTAATAACAAAGCGATCAAATTCAGAAGAAATTGCTGATAGCAGTTCTGAAATCCATCAACAAAGAGTTGTTTTGGGGGGTCAATAAATAATTGTAAAGAGAATGCGTTGTGCGCCTTTCAAGACAACATTCAAGTATTCAAAGGATGGGTAATCTCCAAGTAACGTTTGCTTGCATTGAAAGAGATCTGTGAATAGAGCAGCTATTCCTCCACCTCTCCTAAAAGCGCTGCAGACATTTATAAAAATTAAGTTTGGAGGCTGATTCACTGAAGATTTTAGCACTACAGATGTCATTTAACCAAGTTTTATTTATAAACATGAAGTCCAGGTTGTTACTGAATATGAGGTAATTTAACAGTAACATTTTTTCCCCCTTTCATTCTCAGGCGATGTCTAATAGGCAGTAGATTAGACAGGTTTGCCAGACGACTGGAAAGGGCCTTCGTTTTTTCTTTTACATATCAGGACAGATACAGGGAAAGCTGAAGGAACATTGAGTTACCAGTTGTTCTGTAAACATTGTTCATTATTGTTGCTATCAAAGCAGCGACCCAATGCATATCAGTTACAAGTCTTGTGTTGTTCACCTCAAGCTGATGGGGGTTGGTGTGATCCCTTGTGGTGCGGCAGAGAATGGAGAGCTCTTTCAGAAGGAGGGGGTGGGCGAGCGGGACCCAGAGGCTTTGGTGGTTGTGGGACCCACCGTTTTTTAGTTTAAACTTGTGGACTCGCCACAGTCGAGTGGGAGAGCTTTGTTCCAGCAAACACAAACAGAGCAAGCAAGCTTGTGGTGGCACTTTACGGGCCCATTTAGGGATAGCCTTAGTGCCCCCAGCAGGACCCCTGAGAATTTGGTCAACTGGATAAACGTTGGCCCCTTAGCGCTGGTCCTGCACGGCAGCCCTCACTTAGCCCCCACTCTTGATTTGTTGAAATGTTCATCACTTTTGCACCACAAAGTCAGTTATTGTGATCAGTGTTTGTTTTAGTTGAGCTCTTGAATCTTGAATTATAACATTAAGTGTTTTTTGGTGTGTTGAAATGCATTGGTTGTGCCGAAAAATTATAAGGTTTAATGGGATAACAGCTTTTTGCAATGCTAGTAAAAAAAACGTTTGATTGTGTTGTGGTATTACTGTGGGGGATGTTGTGTGGCACTGCAGAGTGAGATTAAAGAAGTGTTATGAATGTTGTATTTTTACAAATTAAATAAATCTATTTATAAATGCTTCAAGTTAAATAAATTATAAATGAAGAATCAGTGTATGAATCTCTACAATGGTGACAATCAACAAATGAAAGCTTTATTATGCAATGCATGCTGGGTAACATCTTAGTCTAATGCTCCCAGCATGCATTGCAGTTGATCAGTTTATCTGAATTCATTTTAAGATTGTCAGAATTGTTGAGGTCCTCACAATTTTCACCAGTCACAAAAACCTAAACCACCTCTATATTTGAAGCAGAGTTTATTTGATCACAGCCACCAAACAGTCACAAATTTAAGGGGGTCAAACATATCTTGCGTTAGACTTCATCATTGTAGAAGTGTTTTTATTTTACACCATTACATGCACAGAAAAACAATGAACATAACGACATTCAAGAGCTCAATTAAAGCAAATACTGATCACGGTAATGATGGATTGTTGAAATAAAACAATTATTTATGGCCTGTAGAGTGCCTGCGCAAGCTTGCTTGCAGGTTACTTCCTCCATTTTCTCTGAGAAGATCAGAAGAGGTGATGTTGGAGAGAGGTAGAGAAAGGAACTATGAGTCTGGTGTTTCTGAAGGCTGAAGTATGTTATCTTGCCTGTCCCGGTTGTTATTCACAGAAACGTCCTTGGGTGTTGAGTCTTCGTCACAGTCCAACTGATGTAAGGTCACTGGGCAGGGTACAGCTTGAGTGGTGACCGTGAGCAATGGTTGTTGTGGCTGTGGGTTGTTATCCAAGTGTCCATCTAACTGCTGATGTGAACTCCTGTGGTCACTGAGGCCAGGTGTATGTGTGTCATTCAGGAGTGGACTGGCTCTCTCTAGTAATGGTTGATAGATGGAGAAGAGAATATCGTCCTTTAGCACTCTTGCACCAAGTTTGTTTGGTTGGAGGCCATCTGTTGTAAAAAGTTGTCTTTGACTTCAGAAGAGATTGAAGTTCAGTCCTCTCATGTTGAAGGTTTTTTGCATCCATGTATTCAGACTGAGTAGCCGAGAAAACATAGTTCATTAAAATCCCTTGTAAGGAGCTCTTGCTTCTCTTTTCCCCACATGTATGACAATCAGATTTACAGACTCATGCTGTGTCAGGATGTTGGAGAGTTCAATTATTTACATCAGACATCATTAATTGAGGAAAACAGTATGTAAGTGTTGCCCTGCTACCAATGTTTCTGATAAGAGAGTCCCACTATGTGTTTGGCTCTGCAGCTTTCTGAGCGGAGCGCCATAGCCTGTTTGACACAGAGCGTCTGCCGTGTCCACTTTTGTGTAAACATATAACTTTTTTAGAAAGATTGTGTACTTATCAGATAATTTATTTTAACATATTCATAACTTTAATAATTTAAATGGATGGTTCACCAAAGAACAAACATTCTGTCATCATTTACTCACCCTCTTAACAGTTTAAACCTGTAAGTCTTTTTCTCTTCTGCAGAAAAAAAGTAGATATTTTGAAGAATGTTAACTGTTGGTACCCATTGACTTGCTTTGTTTTGTTCGCTTTTGGTTACCAACGTTCTTCAAAATATCTTCTTTCTGTACTGCAGAAGATAGAAAGACAAACAGGTTTAAACTGTCAAGAGGGTGAGAAAATGATGACAGAATTTTAGTTTTTGGGTGACCGATCCCTCAAATATTAATTTATGTCAGAAAAGCTGAACTGTTAAAAAAAAAATTGTTTTTTTCCGCTGCAGCGACAGAAATGTACCTAAATTATAAAACCTAGTTGAATAACTTAATTTTTGGGGCTAGAATTAATCTTTAATTTAACGATTTCCTCCTGTTTAATTTTTTCCCCCTTTTTACTGTAAATTTGCGCTCTTCTCTGAAATTTATTTTTTCTGGACAGTTCTTAAAAAATAAATAAACTATTTCAAAGCACTACAATTCTTTTATTTGTACAATCTGTAAATATAACAGAAAGATTTTGTAAAATTATTGTTTTTTTAACAGTGAAGTTCAATTTGATGTGAAATAAAGTAACAGACTATTCTCACTGAGGGCACTGTGATAGAAATTCACTCCACACATCTGACTGAAAATACTGAGTCCCACACACCCACACCAGTGTCCCAGACAAACAGGATTCTAACTTTCTTGGTACATCCCCAAAAATAATTAATGTTAATTTTGTTAAACAAAGATAAAACAATGCACCAACTCGTAATAAATTACAGATTGTTTTATACTTCACAACACATGGCACTGAACATAATTGTATTCTAGTATTTTATCTTTTAATATGCAGGACTATCTCATCAACACATAAGAATGTGGGAGGGGTTTATTTGGTAGGAGGGGCAGATCCCTCCCTCAGACATGTGAACTATAAAATGCATCTCATTACATCGAGAAAAGTAGACATTCTATTACAGTCTGTAGATCAGACCTAATCCATAGAAAGTGTCATTTGACTTCTGCTGTACATGATGGGCGTCCAACTGTTGGGTGTTGTGCTGATCTTCTTGTCTGTAGGGCTGACTATGCAGAGAAGAGCACAAAAGCCCATTCCCATGTCACCGTGTATCCCACGTCACCCTCAATCTAAATTCTGCTCTTCTGAAATAGGTAAATAAAATCTAATATCTTTTCAATGTAATTTTGCATGAAATTTTGTAAACAGCAGAACACATTTAGCTGAAGGAAACGCTGTATTTCAGTTGATTTGTCATTTATCTATAAAACCATGAGCAATTTGAAAATTGTGTTTGTTACATTTTATATAGCGCTTTTTATTAAAAAACATCCAATCCATCAAGTTTAAAAGTATTATTTTCAGTATGTGCTGGTTGTGGTTTTTATTCAGAAACAAAGAACAATGTCCACAGTTGAATAATTTCAGGGGACTACAGCTGTATAGTCATGTTCAGGATGTTTCTACAAAACAGAATTTCTAACATTTACGACAATTTATTTTCCATCAGTGATCTTAGCTGACGTGACTGGAAAGAGCCTTCCTGTTAAGAATCAACACAACTTGGTTCAGTATAAAATCAAAATAATCAAGGTGAGCTAATCTACTTGCACTTTAAAGAATCCACATTTCTCAAATGAATCAGAATAAATTCAATTTAATGCAAAATGATATTAGTCTTTCATCTACAGAATATTTTTGTAGATAAAAGAAAGAATATCACAAATTTCAAATTTGCCGAATATTCACAATAAAATACTACCAATACAAAATATAATGAAAATTCTTTTTCAGGTATTGAAAGGTTCTATCAACGCACACCAAACTCAAAACATCTTCACAGATTCAACATCTGTTGGCATCAAACTGAATCATGGGCGATACGTGCTTTCAGGTAAACCTCTGCTTCTCACATTGAATCTAATCTTCAATTTTTTTTATTAGAGATACTTGTGAGACACAGCATATCACTATGAATAATTCTTTGGTGTGTCACTCGCCCCACACTGTTTGTCGTAGAGTCGTGAATGCTGTGTCAAATCCACTGGCCTTTTGAGGAGAGGCATAGTGTTTGAAATAATGTTCATCGGGCGGGTTAAGAAGCTTGTTAGGTCATCTCAGAATGTCATTGAGCTTAGTGGTGGTCACATTGAATTAACTAAGCAAGCAGGAAATAAATAGTTCCCATTAGCAATAGCAATAGCAACCATTTAGAGCACCCTAACAACGGTGTAAATATATGAATTATCTCCGCATTAGAATAATATTGGCAAGTCCTAGCCGCACCAGAGTCTATCAACAAATTAAAGCAACTTATCAACCATTAAAACACATTAATAAGATATGGCTCTTTTGATTTGGTTGACAAACTATTTTGTACATATCACAATGTTAATCTTTTAGTTTTAACACGGCCTAGCAACTATTCACAGCACCCTAGAAACTGTAAAGAAATGTGAAGAAGCCATATCACAAGTCCACAACATCTTGAGCACTTTTGAAACTGCACATAGCCGACTAGTTGAAAATCGTGTTCATTATAAATGATCTATCTATGTGGGTCATTCTTTTTAATTCACGTGGACTAAAAATCTTTAATCAAAATCTGAAGATGCACTTCTGCCCTCCAGTTGCTATTCTTCTCTGACAGTATTGGCAAAACATCCTCTTTACCTGTCAGTCTGCTGCAAGTTCTATTTCAAAATGAAACGACTGCTTTTTTAGATCCACATCTGCATTGGAAAACACAATCCAAGCCCTCTCATTTCCTCATTTGATGTCCCATTTACTCACTCTGCATAATTTATGATATCAAAAGTTGTCAATGACTGAATTGTCAAACAGATATAAACATTACAATGAATTTACCATTTCTTTTTCTTTTTTTAGTAAACCGGTTAAAATATGGGATCAAGTGGATGAGGTGTGGTCTTGCCGAGCAATGGGAACGTCTCTCCTTATCGGAACAAGACAACTTCTCACAAACGTATATGTTGGGCTGTAACTGCACGGTAATGATACAGCATACAAAAGCTTGAAAATTTTACTTTGTTATTCAAAATTTTCTACCAAAATATCAAGAATCGGCTTTCAGTCTCTAAACTGAACTTTTTATTTCTTGGAGCAACATGAGGCTGAAGAAAACATAACTGAATATATATGGTCTTGGCAATCTATACCTTGAACAACACAAAACTCATGTTAATGCCAAACTGTATGTCAACTCAAACTCATGTCAAATTGTCCTCTCCACAGATCTCTACCTGTTCTGACAGTCCATGTTGTCCCCAATCTGACAATGAATGTAGGTGGGATCCCAAATCTCCTGAATCTCTGGAGTACGTCTGTCTGAGGGACAGTGACGGCTACTGTAGCTGGTACTGGCCAGCTTCAAGAGTTGAGGAAGATGAAATGTGTATGGGAGAATAAAAAACCAGCATTTTCTCATTCTTAAAGAAGATATTTGGTTGATGCTGAGAATTGTTTTTCTTTCTAATACTAATTCAGCTTCTGAGTCATTTTTTTATTCAATATAACACTGCTGTTTTAACTCTGAGAGAGTAAAGATCCCATTCTTCGACCACTGACTGTTTCCATCTGCAAATTAAACACCTTTGTATGCAAAAATTAATGTGTTTCTTTTTTATTGTAATATGAAAAGAAAACACGTTTTGTAAAAACAGGATATTATCAGTTCTTTTGACTTCATTCAAAATTCATATTGAGCAACATGTCTAAAAGCATTGTATTAAAAATGACAACGTTAAAAAAACATCACAATATTCAATAAGCTGCTGATGTAAATCCCTTACATTATCATCTACATGTACATTATGATTTCTATGAATGATTTACTGCTTTTAACATGCATTTAAGGTACAAATTCTTCATCATCCTGTTCACTTTGAGAATCATCTCTGCCTTTAGTTCAGGTATCTGTTGATGGCAGAGGAACATTTCTTGACTTTTCGCAAATTGTAACTCACACTCACTATGAGTTTAGAAAGTTACGTGTTGGGCTGAAAGATACACAACATTTTAAAAATGACAAAATGGAATCATCTTATTTTTTATTAAGAATCAACTTATTTCATAGAGGATGTGGGTCTGTGCTGCCATATCTGAAAATGACTACAATAAAGAAAACAAGTTAACATTAGACCCTGTAACATCTTCAAGGAATGGGAAAAAGGAGGCTTCTTACAAACTTTTAATAAAATAAACAAACAACAAAACTAAAGTAAAATGTCGGCTAAGCAAACATTATAAAACCTTACAGTTTTACACTTAACATTGTCCAACTGTGTAATAAAGTATATTTGAATTTTTAGTATAGGCAAGGGAAGTTTATTTACATTCAAAGTGCTTTACATGAAATGATAAAAAAAGGAAAAAAAGAATATACATAATGCTTAAGACATCTTTAAAAAGCAGACAATAAAAAAATACAAATAAAACTTTAGAATTTAGAAGACAATAAAAGTGAAACAAATTTTTTTTCAAAATGTGTAAATAAATAAAAGAATAAAATCAAAAGAACATAGAAATAAACATGATGTAAACCAGCACAATCTTCAGTTTGTAAATGTACAGCAGAAAAAGTGTATTTATAATCTGGATTTAAAAATGGTTACTGTTGGTGAACATCTGATGTCTTCTGGAGGCAGATTCCAGCCACGGGTGGAGTAATGCCTAAACGCTGACTAAACTTTTGTGTGAATCCTTGTTATCTCTAACTGACTTGATCATAATGATCTGAGAAGTCTGTTAGGTTTATATTAAATAAGCATATCTGAAATGTATTTAGGTCCTAAGCCAATGAGTGATTTATAGACAATTAATAATACTCTTAAATCGATTCTACATGTAACTGGCAGCCAGTGTAGAGACCTGAGGATTGGGGTGATATGCTCAGATTTTTGGGTTCTGGTCAGAATCCTCCCAACAGTGTTCTGTATGAGCTGCAGCTGTCTGAAGGTCTTTTTGGGAAGACCTGTAATGAGTGCTTTACAGTAATCCACCCTGCTGGAGATGAAAGGATGAATGAGTTTCTCAGAATATCTCCGATTACAGCCTGCAAATTGAAGGCTGCACTATTACTCCAACAAATACAGTAAAAGACCTAGGCGTTATATTAGACGGCAACCTGTCATTTAAAAATCACATCTCAAATATCACAAAAACAGCCTTCTTCCATCTCTAAACAGTTAAACACTCTTTTGGAAAAGGATGTAGGGGTGTGTCAAGGCTGCACGTTGAGGCTTCAAGATGCTGTATTATTTCCTCTAAGGTTTTGTTATCAATTGTCTGAAATTCAGATAAAGTTGTTGATTTATGAGATTTTTGTAATGAAGTCAGACTGACCTGAGTGCCATACGGGGATTTTACTGATTACCATTCTGATATTATTGATCTTCTCAAGGAAAAGTTGCAAACTCATTGCATTTGCCATCAGACAGTATTTCCCTGGGAACTTAGAACTTGTGAAGCTGTTTTGGAACAATGCGCATTGTTAAAAGCACTATATAAATACAACTGAATTGAAATTGACTTTGGGGATTTGTTCGCTCTACATAATAAAAAAGAGTGCAGGGTTTTGTATATGTTGCTGAGAAAAAAGTCTGTCTAGCTTTGCCTAATTCGATGTTGAAGGAATGCAGACTGTCTTTATATATGTTACAGTGAACTTCAAGTTGTGTTTTTCGCCACACATGCTCAGCTTTTCTGCATGTTCCTTTCATGCTTTGGTGTGTTTCTCCAGGGTGCCTTACGTTTGCTGATAATCATCTTGACCCTTACCGGAGCAATGGCATCAATAGCATATTTTACTTTTGCATTAAAGCTATCGAGTCTACAGAAATACTTGGTGACCAAAACATAGCATTCAGGAAGAGCTCACTGGTGTTCTCATTTATGATCCTCCTTCTTACAGAGACAAGTCTATCTTCAGTGGCTGGACAGAAATGTTTAGATCTTTGTTAATGATCAGATCTAGAGTGTGTCCACGATTGTGTGTGGGACTAGGCACATGCTGAGTTACATTGTAAGTGTTCAAAACAGTTAAGAGTTCACTTGTAGTGTTGCTTTCTGTATTATCTACATGAATATTAAAATCTCTGGTAATAACAAAGCGATCAAATTCAGAAGAAATAGTTGATAGCAGTTTTGAAAGCCATCAACAAAGACTGAGATGTTTTGGGAGGTCAATAAATAATTGTAAAGAGAATGTGTTGTGCGCCTTTCAAGACAATACTCAAGTATTCAAAGGATGGGTAATCTCCAAGTAACGTTTGCTTGCATTGAAAGAGATCTGTGAATAGAGCAGATATTCCTCCACCTCTCATAATAGCGCTGCAAACATTTATAAAAATTAATTTTCAGTAAGATTCACTGAGGATTTTAGCAATACAGATGTCATCTAACCAAGTTTCATTTAGAAACATGAAGTCCAGGTTTTTACTGAGGATGAGGTCATTAACTAAAGAGGATTTGATTTTTTTGTGATGTGTAAAAGTGCTAATTTAACAGTAACAGTTTTTCCCCCTTTCATTCTCAGAGTGATGTCTAATAGGCAGTAGATTAGATAGATTTGCCAGACGACTGGAAAGGGCCTTAGTTTTTTCGTTTACATATCAGGACAGATATAGGGAAAGCTAAAGGAACATTGAGTTACCAGTTGTGCTGTAAACATTTTTGATTGTTGTTGCTTTCAAAGCAGCGACCCAATGCATATCAGTTACCAGGCATGTTGTTCTGCTCAGGCTTATAGGGTTTGGTGTTTCTGACAGTGTTTCCTTTAGTTGAGCTCTTGAATCTTGAATTTCAAGCTTTGCTGCAGGGAAGTTCCTCCATTTTCTCTGAGAAGATCAGAAGAGGTGATGTTGGAGAGAGGTAGAGAAAGGAACTATGGGTCTGGTGTTTCTGAAGGCTGAAGTATGTTATCTTGCCTGTCCCGGTTGTTATTCACAGAAACGTCCTTGGGTGTTGAGTCTTCGTCACAGTCCAACTGATGTAAGGTCACTGGGCAGGGTACAGCTTGAGTGGTGACCGTGAGCAATGGTTGTTGTGGCTGTGGGTTGTTATCCAAGTATCCATCCGACTGCTGATGCGAACTCCTGTGGTCACTGAGGCCAGGTGTATGTGTGTCATTCAGGAGTGGACTGCCTCACTCTACTAATGGTTGATGGATTAGAGAATATCGTCCTTTAGCACTCTTGCACCAAGTTTGTTTGGTGGGAGGCCATCTTTTGTAAAAAGTTGTCTTTGACTTCAGAAGAGATTGAAGTTCAGTCCTCTCATGTTGAAGGTTTTTTGCAGCCATGTATTCAGACTGAGTAGCCGAGAAAACATAGTTCATTAAAATCCCTTGTAAGGAGCTCTTGCTTCTCTTTTCCTACATGTATGACAATCAGATTTACAGACTCATGTTGTGTCAGGATGTTGGAGAGATCAATTATTTACATCAGCCATCATTAATTGAGAAAACAGTATGCAAGTGTTGCCCTGCTACCAAAGTTTCTGATAATAGAGTCCCATTATGTGTTTGGCTCTGCTGCTTTATGAGCGGAGTGCCATAGCCTGTTTGAAACAGAGCGTCTGCAGTGTCCACTTTTGTGTAACCATTTAACTTTTTTAGAAAGCTTGTGTACTTATCAGATAATCTATAACATATTCATAACTTTAATAATTTCAATGGATGGTTCACCCAAGAACAAACATTCTGTCATCATTTACTCACCCTCTTAACAGTTTAAACAGTCTTTTTCTCTTCTGCAGAAAAAAAGTAACGATTTCCTCCTGTTAGCGATTTCCTCCTGTTGTCAGGTTTGGCGGAGACGAAGAAGACAGAATGGTAAGTTTATAAAAGTTTAATTTGCAGAATGGATCGGTACAGCGAAATAGGTGAATGACCGGTAAGATGACATAACAGATGGTAACTTATCCATAGTGTGACCAAGTCTCTCTCTTTATCTTGCAGATAATGCTGATGATGAATTCCTTGGCAGACGGGATGAAGATAGGCTGAGAAGATCGGGATCGTAGGTAGGAATGCGGCAAAGTATGGTATAGAGTCTGTGTCATGTGTAGACGAGATCATACAATGAGTGAATGTTGGTCTCTGGTATAAATGGGTGCACTGCTGATGAGGTCCAAGTGATGGTGATTAGTAATCGGGTGACAAAGAGCGTGTGAATGATGAGTGGGCGGAATGAGGGAATGAGTGGAGGGAGATGGTGATGGAATCCTGACAGTACCCCCCCTCCCGAGGCGGCTCTTGACGGCTGGGAAGAAGAGAGATTTTGCCGGCGACGAGGTCGACCACGACCCCTGGGAGCTGGGCAGTCAGGATGGTCAGCATGGAACTGGGTGAGTATAGCAGGATCTAGGATATCATCACGGAGTACCCAAGAACGTTCCTCTGGACCGTAGTTCTCCCAGTCCACCAGATACTCCAGACGGGGACCTCGCCGCCGGGAGTCCATGATGGATCGGACTGTGTAGATGGATTCTTCTTCTACAGGAACGGGAGGAGGAGGCGCGTCATTCGAGGGTAAATCTGAGGGAACAGAAGAGACTGGTTCAGTGAAGGGTTTGAGGAGAGAGACATGGAAGGAAGGAGAGATCCTGTACTGTGGTGGAAGGTTGAGTCTGTATGTGACTTCTTTCAACTGCCTTTGGATGGTGAAAGGTCCAATGAATCGAGGACTCTGCTTACGGCAGGGCAGGCGGAGACAAATGTTCTTCGTCGATAACCATACCTTCTGGCCAGGTTGGTATTGAGGTGTATCCGAGCGTCGGCGATCCGCTTGATCCTTGTGTCTCCGCACTGCCTTTTGTAGATGCACATGAGCTGAGTCCAATACCCCCTCGCTCTGATGGAACCAAAAGTCGACAGCTGGAACCTCCGAGGGCTCACCCGACCAAGAGAAGAGAGGTGGCTGGTATCCAAGGAAACACTGAAAGGGGGTGAGCCCGGTGGTAAGTTGAGTGAGGCAATTTTGGGCGTATTCAGCCCAGGGGAGGTATCGGTTCCAGCTGTCTTGGTACTGGTGGCAATAAGTCCGCAGATAACGTCCAATCTCCTGAATCTTCAGCTCAATCTGGCCGTTAGTCTGCGGATGATATCCTGATGAGAGGCTGACAGTGACCCCGAGGAGCTTGAAGAAGGCGTGCCACACCCGGGAGATGAATTGGGGTCCCCTGTCCGAAACTATGTCTTCTGGAATGCTGAAGTTTCTGAATACGTGATGAAACAATGCTTCAGCAGTTTCTAAAGCTGTGGGTAGACCAGGTAAAGGTATCAGCTTGCAGCCTTTGGAAAATCTATCCACCGCAACGAGCACACAGGTAAATCAACCGGATCTAGGAAGGTCAGTCATGAAGTCCACTCCGATGTGTGACCAAGGGCCTCTGGGGATAGGTAGAGGCACAAGTTTACCCTCAGGTAGTTTTCTGGGCGTGTTGGATATGGCGCAGACTGAGCAGCCGCGGACAAATCTGGCGACATCCTCGGAAATAGACGGCAACCAGTACCGCTGATTGAGGAGCAAGAAGGTACGATTGCTACCTGGATGTCCAGAGGCCGGAGCTGTGTGAGCAGAGTCCAGAAAGGGAGTACGGAGATGTTGAGGTACGAAAGAACGCCCCTCTGGACCTCCGGGCGGAGCAGGATGGCGAGAATTCTCTTGAGAGATTTGCTGATCGATGTCCCAGAGAATGGGACTGAGGATTAAGGCTGGAGGGAGGATGGTTTCAGTACTGATGTCCTCGAAGATGAATGATAGTCGGGAAAGAGCGTCTGCCTTGCAATTCTTACTTCCTGGACGTTAAGTAACAACGAAATTGAATCGAGTGAAGAAGAGTGCCCACGGGGCCTGGCGAGGATTCAATCTTCTTGCCTCACGAAGATATTCCAAGTTGCGATGATCTGCAATTACTTCGAACAGTTGATTGGCTCCCTCCAGCCAATGTCTCCATTCTTCTAAAGCCAGTTTTATGGCTAGCAGTTCCCGGTTACCGATGTCGTAGTTCTGCTCCTCCGGGGACAGCTTTTTAGAAAAGAAGGCACATGGATGGAGTCTGGGAGGCTCATCCTGTCGCTGTGACAGCACCGCTCCAACTCCTGTAGAAGACGCATCGACTTCAACGATGAAGGGAAGTTCAGGATTGGGATGGATGAGGATTGGTGCTGTCGTGAAGACTTCTTTGAGGCGCTGGAAGGCTTGGATGGCCGTGGGATTCAAGGACAGAGATTTGGGTCGGTTTTTCAAGGAAGAAGTGAGAGGAGCACTGATGAGACTGTAATTCTTGATGAATCTTCTGTAGAAGTTTGCAAAACCGAGGAATCTTTGAAGTTCTTTAACCGAAGTGGGTAATGGCCAGTCTTGGATTGTTTCCAACTTCCTCTGATCCATCTGGATACCATGCTGATCAATGATGTATCCCAGGAACTGAACAGAGGTGATATAGAACTCACACTTCTCCAGTTTCAGATAGAGCTTGTGTTCTCTCAGTTTCGCTAGTACTTGAATGACATGGTAATGGTGTTCAGCAATTGAAGAGGAATAGATAAAAATATCATCAATATAGACAATCACAAAGCGGTTGAGGTACTCACGGAACACTTCGTTCATGTACCCCTGGAAGACCGCTGGAGCGTTTGACAGCCCGAAGGGCATAACCTGATATTCATAATGGCCGGATGGGGTGACGAACGCCGTCTTCCACTCATCTCCATGCCGTATCCGAATCAAGTTGTATGCACTCCGAAGGTCTAGTTTCGAAAATACACGAGCCCCACGCACCTGCTCCAAGGCAGCTGGCACCAGAGGAAGGGGATAGCTGTATTTGACGGTTTGAGAGTTGAGATGACGATAATCGATGCAGGGCCTCAAGCCTCCGTCCTTCTTCCCCACAAAGAAGAAGCTAGAAGCGGCAGGGGAGGTCGAAGTGCGGATGAACTGTTGTTGTAAAGCCTCCTCCACATACTCCTCCATGACCTTCTGCTCCGATATGGACAATGGATAGATACGACTCTTAGGTAGAGTGGCTCCAGGTTGTAAGTCGATTGCGCAGTCCCATGGCCGATGAGGTGGTAGTTTAGTAGCCAGTTTCTTGCTAAACACATCCTGGTACTCCACTGGAATTACTACTTGATGATCTACTTCAGGGCTCTCAACCGAGATGGAACAAACAGGAACTTTGGACCTCTTCTGAGGTGACGATGATGATGATATTTTCTTAATGGTAGATAGACAGGACAAATGACAGGACTCGCCCCAACGCAAGACTTCACCAGACTTCCAATGGAACATCGGCTGATGTTGCACTAACCAGGGGCGTCCCAGGATGAGTTCAGCGGTAGACTCCTCCAGCACCATAAAGGAAATTTCTTCAGAATGTAGACAACCTACGCGCAGCGTCAGAGTAGGTGAGCAGTGACGAATTCGACCTCGACTCAGCGGTTTTCCCTGGATGGTTTGTATAAGGAGGTCTTGGGAGTTGCGATGTTTGCGGATGTTCAATTTTTGGAGAAGCTGGGTGGAGATGAAATTCCCCACCGAACCGGAGTCAATAAGGGCTTGCGCTGAGACACAAATGAGAGACGTTAATATATGCACAGTGGTACGATTTAAGGCTTCCACTTTAGGAGAGACTTGAATAGTGCTTACCGCTGGGCACGGAGGTCGAATAGGGCAAGTGCTGAGAAGATGATTATCAGATGCACAATAGAGACATAGTTTATGAAGAATTCGTCGTTGACGCTCTGAAGCTGGGAGATGGGCGGAGCCAAGATCCATAGGTTCTGGTGCTGGAGGAGAGACTGATGGAAGCGAGGGCGGAGGACACACAGTGGGAATCGGAGAGTCACAGGCTGATAATCTTTGCGAAACTCGAATGGATTTTTGAATTAACTTCTCAATCCCCAGACTGTCGTCATAAACCACCATCAATTGACGAATGTTAACATTCAAACCATGACGATAGGCTGTGATCAATGCTGTCTCATTCCATCCACTGGATGCCGCTAAGGAACAGAATCGTAAGGAGAATGTACTCACGGAAGATTTGCCGTGACGAAGATTGTATAGTTGATCATGAACTGACAGATCGGCAGTAGCTTGACCAAAAACTTCTTTGAAATGTTGTATGAAGGTGAAAAGGGATTGAACGACTTCTGAGTTTGAGTTCCACAGCGACTGTGCCCACTGAAGTGCTTGCCCAGACAAAAGTGAGATGATAAAAGCCACACGAGCTGAATCGTTAGCGAAAAACTGTTCTTGCATGGAGAAATACAAAGATACCTGAAGAAGAAACCCACTGCAGTCCTCCGCCTCACCGGAGAATGTAGCTGGTCGGGCCATGGGACACGCTGAGTAGTGATGGCCGGTTCGTGAACGAATCGTTCTTTTGAACCGGTTCTTTATAGTGAGCCGGTCGAACCGGTTCACCAAATCGAACTGAATCGTTCAAAGCGGTTCGCGTCTCCAGAAAGCTCTTATCCACATATTTCCTCAGTTACACACGAATGCGCCCCTAGAGCGGTTCTCGTTAATGATTCAAGAATCGGTTGCAACAGTTTTCGGATCACCAGTACATTCATTGAACCAAGAGCTGGTTCACTGTCGTTAGGACACGTTCGAGATGTGAACCAGGCCGGTTCAATTGATGAGCTCAGCTGATGCACGTGCGTGCGTGTTTGTGTTTTTATTAAAAATAAAACTATTTGACAAATTTGTGAAACAGTCTGTAATAAAGTAAAACATAAGATGTCTTTGGCTCAGCTACATATTTTATTTATATGTTAACGTGGCTTAAAATGCATTCATGTTGTGCATTTTTGTTTTATAATTACTTTAAAGATTGAAAACAATTCCTAGGCTATCAGTTTGTAAAACTAAACTACACATTCATTTGTTTCATGTTGAATCCATGATATTTTCATGAACATATCTTATTTCATTTTTAAAAAAGATGATACAAATCTAAACGTTATCATGCACTGGAACGAAACAAGAGGATTGAATCGTTCTCGCGGAGAACCTTGAGTCACAAAATCGAATCGGTTGCATTGCATTGGCTTTCCGGTCATCAACCGAGAGCCGTGTCTTCCGGACACGTCCGATTTGTGAACCGGTTGATTGTTGTGAACCGGTTGATCAGCGCTAGTGAGTTGACAAACTGCGGCTGCGCATGCGTGTGTGTGAAAACTAGCAGGATTCTCTCACTCTGAAGTTAAAAAAATTCTTGGAATTTAGAAAAACCAATGTATGAACACAATAAACACGGGTGACGACGACGAGCGGGCAATCTGACAAAACGTAAGTTTATTTAATAACAAATAATTAACAGATTGTTCACTTTATAACGTTCGGTTGCATATTACTGCCTTTGTCTGTATCTGTGTTCATTATTTGCCAAACTTAAATGTGATAAACTTATCAGATCATGATGATGTTTTAAGTGATGATAATTAATGACTTAAAGTGTCTTCATTAAATGTTCAGCCAAGTGTATTTTCATCTCGACCGAACGTCGTTACGTCATAACAGTACGTCATTACGTTATGGCGTAAATGAACCGATGAACCAGTTTTTTGAACCGGTTCATTGAAACGAACTGTCCGAAAGAACCGGTTCGCGGAAAAGAGCCGGACTTCCCATCACTAACGCTGAGGCAGTGAACGAAGCAGCAGGCGTTTGAGGAAGTGAAACTGAAGAGGTGGGTTGATGAGAGGTGGTTGGATTAACAGGTGAATTCGCCGCGGATTCCGAAGGATTCTGGATGGTGGTCTGATCTTCTGTCAGTTTTGGCAGAGACGAAGCAGACAGAATGGTAAGTTTATAAGTTTAATGTGCAGAATGGATCGGTACAGCGAAATAGGTGAATGACCGGTAAGATGACATAACAGATGGTAACTTATCCATAGTGTGACCAAGTCTCTCTCTTTATCTTGCAGATAATGCTGATGATGAATTCCTTGGCAGACAGGATGAAGATATGCTGAGAAGATCGGGATCGTAGGTAGGAATGCAAGTAAGTATGGTATTGAGTCTGTGTCATGTGTAGACGAGATCATACAATGAGTGAATGTTGGTCTCTGGTATAAATGGGTGCACTGCTGATGAGGTCCAGGTGATGGTGATTGGTAATCGGGTGACAAAGTGCGTGTGAATGACTGAGTGGGCGGAGTGAGAGAATGAGTGGAGGGAGATGGTGATGGAATCCTGACACCTGTTTAATTTTTTCCCCCTTTTTTTTGCAAATTTGCGCTCTTCTCTGTAATTTATTTTTTCTGTACAGTTCTTAAAAAATAAACAAACAATTTATTTAAAAGCACTACAATTCTTTTATTTGTAAAATCTGTAAATATAACAGTTAGATTCTGTAAAATAACTTTTTTTTCTTAACAGTGAAGTTCAATTTGATGTGAAATAAAGTTACAGACTATTCTCACTGAGGGCACTGTGATAGAAATTCACTCCACACATCTGACTGAAAATACTGTGTCCCACACACCCACACCAGTGTCCCAGACAAACAGGATTCTAACTTTCTTGGTACATCCCCAAAAATAATTAATGTTAATTTTGTTAAACAAAGATTAAAAAATGCACCAACCCGTAATAAATTACAGATTGTTTTATACTTCACAACACATGGCACTGAACATAATTGTATTCTAGTATTTTATCTTTTAATATGCAGGACTATCTCATCAACACATAAGAATGTGGGAGGGGTTTATTTGGTAGGAGGGGCAGATCCCTCCCTCAGACATGTGAACTATAAAATGCATCTCATCGAGAAAAGTAGACAAAAGTAGACCTAATCCATAGAAAGTATCATTTGACTTCTGCTGTACATGATGGGCATCCAACTGTTGGGTGTTGTGCTGATCTTCTTGTCTGTAGGGCTGACTATGCAGAGAAGACCTCAAAAGCCCATTCCCATGTCACCGTGTATCCCACGTCACCCTCAATCTAAATTCTGCTCTTCTGAAATAGGTAAATCAAATCTAATATCTTTTCAATGTAATTTTGCATGAAATTTTGTAAACAGCAGAACACATTTAGCTGAAGGAAACGCTGTATTTCAGTTGATTTGTCATTTATCTATAAAACCATGAGCAATTTGAAAATTGTGTTTGTTACATTTTATATAGCGCTTTTTATTAAAAAACATCCAATCCATCAAGTTTAAAAGTATTATTTTCAGTATGTGCTGGTTGTGGTTTTTATTCAGAAACAAACAACAATGTCCACAGTTGAATAATTTCAGGGGACTACAGCTGTATAGTCATGTTCAGGATGTTTATACAAAACAGAATTTCTAACATTTATGAAAATTTATTTTCCATCAGTGATCTTAGCTGACGTAACCGGAAAGAGCCTTCCTGTTAAGAATCAACTTAACAGGAAGCACACCAAACTCAAAACATCTTCACAGATTCAACATCTGTTGGCATCAAACTGAATCATGGGCGATACGTGCTTTCAGGTAAACCTCTGCTTCTCACATTGAATCTAAACTTCAATTTTTTTTTTATCAGAGATACTTGTGAGACACAGCATTATTAGAATAATATTGGCAAGTCCTATCCGCACCAGTGTCTATCAACAAATTAAAGCAACTTATCAACCATTAAAACCCATTAATAAGATATGGCTCTTTTGATTTGGTTGACATACTATTTTGTACATATCACAATGTTAACCTTTTAGTTTTCACACGGCCTAGCAACTATTTACAGCACCCTAGAAACCGTAAAGAAATGTGAAGAAGCCATATCACAAGTCCACAACATCTTGAGTACTTTTGAAACTGCACATAGCCGACTAGCTGAACATTGTGTTCATTATAAATGATTTATCTATGTGGGTCATTCTTTTTAATTCACGTGGACTAAAAATCTTTAATCAAAATCTGAAGATGCACTTCTGCCCTCCAGTTGCTATTCTTCTCTGACAGTATTGGCAAAACATCCTCTTTACCTGTCAGTCTGCTGCAAGTTCTATTTCAAAATGAAACGACTTTTTAGATCCACATCTGCATTGGAAAACACAATCCAAGGCGTCTAATTTTCTCATTTGATGTCCCATTTACTCACTGTGCATAATTTATGACATTAAAAGTTGTCAAATGCTGAATTTGTCCAACAGATATAAACATTACAATGAATTTCCCGTTTCCACTTTCTTTTTTTAGTAAACCGGTTAAAATATGGGATCAAGTGGATGAAGTGTGGTCTTGCCGAGCAATGGGATCGTCTCTCCTTATCGGAACAAGACAACTTCACACAAACGTATATGTTGGGCTGTAACTGCACGGTAATGATACAGCATACAAAAGCTTGAAAATTTGACTTTGTTATTCACAATTTTCTACCAAAATGTCAAGAATCAGCTTTCAGTCTCTAAACTGAACTTTTTATTTCTTGGAGCAACATGAGGCTGAAGAAAACATAACTGAATATATATGGTCTTGGCAATCTATACCTTGAACAACACAAAACTCATGTTAATGTCAAACTGTATGTCAACTCAAACTCATGTCAAATTGTCCTCTCCACAGATCTCTACCTGTTCTGACAGTCCATGTTGTCCCCAATCTGACAATGAATGTAGGTGGGATCCCAAATCTCCTGAATCTCTGGAGTACGTCTGTCTGAGGGACAGTGACGGCTACTGTAGCTGGTACTGGCCAGCTTCAAGAGTTGAGGAAGATGAAATGTGTATGGGAGAATAAAAGACCAGCATTTTCTCATTCTTAAAGAAGATATTTGGTTGATGCTGAGAAATGTTGTTCTTTCTAATACTAATTCAGCTTCTGAGTCATTTTTTTAATCAATATAACACTGCTGTTTTAACTCTGAGATTGTAAACATCCCAATTTTTCCCCCAATGACTGTTTCCATCTGCAAATTAAACACCTTTGTATGCAAAAATAAACGTGTTTCTATTTTATTGTAAAATGAAAAGTAAACATGTTTTGTAAAAACAGGATATTATCAGTTCTTTTGACTTCATTAAAAATTCATATTGAGCATCATGTCTAAAAGCATTGTTTTAAATTGACAACGTTAAAAAACATCACAATGTTCAATAAGCTGCTGATGTAAATCCCTTACATTATCATCTACATTTATGATTTCTATGGATGATTTACTGCTTTTAACATGCATTTAAGGTACAAATTCTTCATCATCCTGTTCACTTTGAGAATCATCTCTGCCTTTAGTTCAGGTATCTGTTGATGGCAGAGGAACATTTCTTGACTTTTCGCAAATTGTAACTCACACTCACTATGAGTTTAGAAAGTTACGTGTTGGGCTGAAAGATAGACAACATTTTAAAAATGCCAAAATGGAATCATCTTATTTTTTATTAAGAATCAACTTATTTCATAGAGGTTGTCGGGCTGTGCTGCCATATCTGATCATAACTACAATAAAGGCAACAAGTTAACATTAGACCCTGTAACATCTTCAAGGAATGGGAAAAAGGAGGCTTCTTACAAACTTTTAATAAAATAAACAAACAACAAAACTAAAGTAAAATGTCGGCTAAGCAAACATTATAAAACCTTACAGTTTTACACTTAACATTGTCCAACTGTGTAATAAAGTATATTTGAATTTTTAGTATTGGAAAGGGAAGTTTATTTACATTCAAAGTCAATGAGTGATTATAGACAATTAATAATACTTTTAAATCGATTCTACATGTAACTGGCAGCCAGTGTAGAGACCTGAGGATTGGGGTGATATGCTCAGATTTTTGGGTTCTGGTCAGAATCCTCCCAACAGTGTTCTGTATGAGCTGCAGCTGTCTGAATGTCTTTTTGGGAAGACCTGTAAGGAGTCCTTTACAGTGATCCACCCTGCTGGAGATGAAAACATGAACTACTTTCTCTAAATCTTTGCTTGAGACAAAACACCTGATTCAGACTATGTTCTTGAGATGGTAGTACGCTGATTTGCTTATTGCTTCTACATAGCTGATGAAACTCAGGTCAGACTCTAAAATGACACCAAGATCTCTTTCTGTTGATTTCAGCAATGCACTGGCAAAGTGAGTCCATAGGCCTGAAATCATTGGGTAAGAGTAGATCTGAGTGTCACCTACATAGCTGTGATAAGCAATTTGATTTTATTCTTTATTTGACCAAGTGGGAGCATAAACAAATTGAACAGAAGTTGTGGGAGAAATGGGCCCTTTGAAACACAGATTCATAGATGCATATGTTCACAGAGTGACCCCTTCCTTTAAGGTATGACCTGAACCATTGAAGGACCATCTCAGAAAAACCTTCCCAGTTTTCCAGTCTATGTATGAGTATGGTGTGACCTACTGTGTCTAAGAAAGCATTGAGATCTAGTAATAACAGAACTGATATCTTTCCTGAATCAAATTTAATCGAATATCATTTGATCCTGAAGGAAACCAGACTGATAACTGTCCAGGTAGCTGTTTGAGTTTAAGAAGTTTGTCAGCTGATTGAAGACAACCTTTTTAATGATCTTGCCTATAAAATAAATATTTGAAATTGCTCTGTAGTTAGACCGTAATGTTTTGTCTAGATTGCTCTTTTTATAGTAGAGATTTGACAACTGCAGTTTTTAGGGACTCTTGGAAAGTTCCTGAAGCAGTGAGTTTCTTACTATTTTTAGGAGATCTGCTTCTAAACAGTTAAACACTCTTATGAAAAAGGATGTAGGGGTGTGTCAAGGCTGCATGTTGAGGCTTCAAGATGCTGTATTATTTTCTCCAAGGTTTTGTTATCAATTGTCTGAAATTCAGATAAAGTTGTTGATTTATGAGATTTTGTAATGAAGTCAGACTGACTTGAGTGCCAGATGGGGATTTTACTGATTACCATTCTGATGTTATTGGTCGTCTCAAGGAAAAGTTGCAAACTCATTGCATTTGCCATCAGACAGTATTTCCCTGGGAACTTAGAACTTGTAAAGCTGTTTTGGAACAATGCGCATTGTTAAAAGCACTATATAAATACAATTGAATTGAACTTGACTTTGGGGATTTGTTAGTCGCTCTACAGAAGACAAAAGAGTGCAGGGTTTTGTATATGTTGCTGAGAAAAAAGTCTGTCTAGCTTTGCCTAATTCGATGTTGAAGGAATGCAGGCTGTCTTTATATATGTTACAGTGAACTTCAAGTTGTGTTTTTCGCCACACATGCTCAGCTTCTCTGCATGTTCCTTTCATACTTTGGTGTGTTTCTCCAGTGTGCCTTACATTTGCCGATAATCATCTTGACCTTTACCGGAGCAATGGCATCAATAGCATATTTTACTTTTGCATTAAAGCTATCGAGTCTACAGAAATACTTGGTGACCAAAACATAGCATTCATTAATAGCTCACTGGTGTTCTCATTTATGATCCTCCTTCTTACAGAGACAAGTCTATCTTCAGTGGCAGGACAGAAATGTTTAGATCTTTGCTAATGATCAGATCCAGAGAGTGTCCACGATTGTGTGTGGGACTGTGCACATACTGAGTCACATCATAAGTGTTCAAAACAGTTAAGAATTCACTTGTAGTGTTGCTTTCTGTCTTATCTACATGAATATTAAAATCTCTGGTAATAACAAAGCAATCTAATTCAGAAGAAATAGTTGATAGCAGTTCTGAAATCCATCAACAAAGACTGAGGTGTTTTGGGAGGTCAATAAATAATTGTAAAGAGAATGTGTTGTGCGCCTTTCAAGACAATACTCAAGTATTCAAAGGATGGGTAATCTCCAAGTAACGATTGCTTGCATTGAAAGAGATCTGTGAATAGAGCAGATATTCCTCCACCTCTCATAATAGCGCTGCAGACATTTATAAAAATTAAGTTTCAGTAAGATTCACTGAGGATTTTAGCACTACAGATGTCATCTAACCAAGTTTCATTTAGAAACATGAAGTCCAGGTTGTTACTGAGGATGAGGTCATTAACTAAAGAGGATTTGTTTTTTTTGTGATGTTTAAAAGTGCTAATTTAACAGTAACAGTTTTTCCCCCTTTCATTCTCAGAGTGATGTCTAATAGGCAGTAGATTAGATAGATTTGCCAGACGACTGGAAAGGGCCTTAGTTTTTTCTTTTACATATCAGGACAGATATAGGGAAAGCTAAAGGAACATTGAGTTACCAGTTGTGCTGTAAACATTTTTGATTGTTGTTGCTTTCAAAGCAGTGACCCAATGCATATCAGTTACCAGGCATGTGTTGTTCTGCTCAGGCTTATAGGGTTTGGTGTTTGCAACAGTGTTTGCTTTAGTTGAGCTCTTGAATCTTGAATTTCAAGCTTTGCTGCAGGTTACTTCCTCCATTTTCTCTGAGAAGATCAGAAGAGGTGATGTTGGAGAGAGGTAGAGAAAGGAACTATGGGTCTGGTGTTTCTGAAGGCTGAAGTATGTTATCTTGCCTGTCCCGGTTGTTATTCACAGAAACGTCCTTGGGTGTTGAGTCTTCGTCACAGTCCAACTGATGTAAGGTCACTGGGCAGGGTACAGCTTGAGTGGTGACCGTGAGCAATGGTTGTTGTGGCTGAGGGTTGTTATCCAAGTGTCCATCTGACTGCTGATGTGAACTCCTGTGGTCACTGAGGCCAGGTGTATGTGTGTCATTCAGGAGTGGACTGGCTCTCTCTAGTAATGGTTGATAGATGGAGAAGAGAATATCGTCCTTTAGCACTCTTGCACCAAGTTTGTTTGGTTGGAGGCCATCTGTTGTAAAAAGTTGTCTTTGACTTCAGAAGAGATTGAAGTTCAGTCCTCTCATGTTGGAGGTTTTTTGCATTCATGTATTCATACTGAGTAGCCGAGAAAATATAGTTCATTAAAATCCCTTGTAAGGAGCTCTTGCTTCTCTTTTCCCCACACGTATGACAATCAGATTTACAGACTCATGTTGTGTCAGGATGTTGAGGAGTTCAATTATTTACATCAGACATCATTGCTTGAGGAAAACAGTATGTAAGTGTTGCCCTGCTACCAATGTTTCTGATAAGAGAGTCCCACTATGTGTTTGGCTCTGCTGCTTTCTGAGCGGAGCGCCATAGCCTATAACTTTTTCAGAAAGATTGTGTACTTATCAGATAATTTATAACATATTCATAACTTTAATAATTTAAATGGATGGTTCACCCAAGAACAAACATTCTGTCATCATGTACTCACCCTCTTAACAGTTTAAACCTGTAAGTCTTTTTCTCTTTTGCAGAAAAAAGTAGCTATTTTGAAGAATGTTAACTGTTGGTACCCATTGACTTGCATTTGTTTTGTTCCATACAATATAAGTGGATAGGGACAACCGCTTTTGGTTACCAACGTTCTTCAAAATATCTTCTTTTTTGTACTGCAGAAGATAGAAAGACAAACAGGTTTAAACTGTCAAGAGGGTGAGAAAATGATGAAAGAATTTTAGTTTTTGGGTGACCGATCCCTCAAATATTAATTTATGTCAGAAAATCTGAACTGTTAAAAAAATTATTTGTTTTTTTCAGCTGCAGCGACAGAAATGTACTTAAATTATAAAACCTAGTTGAAAAAATTAAATTTTGGGGGGTAGAATTAAACTTTAATTTAATGATTTCCTCCTGTTTAATTTATTCCCCCTTTTTATTGTAAATTTGCGCTCTTCTCTGTCTTTTTGTTTTTCTGGACGGTTCTTAAAAAATAAATGAACAATTTATTTCAAAGCACTACAATTCTTTTATTTGTAAAATCTGTGAATATAACAGAAAGATTCTGTAAAATTATTATTTTTTTAACAGTGAAGTTCAATTTGATGTGAAATAAAGTAACAGTCTATTCTCACTGAGGGCACTGTGTGTCACGTTTGTTGTATGTTTTGTTTGGTTTTTACCTCCCCTGGTTTGTCTCATTACTAGTTAATTAGTTTTCACTTGTGTTTTGTTATTAGTTAATTGTTCCTTTGCCTGTTTTCACTTGTTTCATTATTAGTTCATTGTTTTCACCTGTCCCTCATCATTGTTAATTAGTCCCGCACCTGATTCTGCTTTCCCTGAGTGTCTTCCCTTTGTATTTAAGCCCTGTGTGTTCCTGAGTTCTTTGTCTTGTATTGTTAATGTCAACGTGTGTTCTTGTTCCTGGTTTCCTGTTAGTTGTAGTTTTGTTTATTAAATCACCATTTGTATTATACCCTTTGTCATACGCTCTTGTCTGCCTGTAACACCCCTGACATTGTGATAGAAATTCACTCCACACACCCACACCAGTGTCCCAGACAAACAGGATTCTAACGTTCTTGGTACATCCCCAAAAATAATAAATGTTAATTTTGGTTAAACAAAGATTAAAAATGAACCAACCTGTAATAAATTACAGATTGTTTTATACTTCACAACACATGGCACTGAACATAATTGTATTCTAGTATTTTATCTTTTAATATGCAGGACTATCTCATCAACACATAAGAATGTGGGAGGGGTTTATTTGGTTGGAGGGGCAGATCCCTCCCTCAGACATGTGAACTATAAAATGCATCTCATTACATCGAGAAAAGTAGACATTCTATCACAGTCTGTAGATCAGACCTAATCTTTAGAAAGTATCATTTGACTTCTGCTGTACATGATGGGCGTCCAACTGTTGGGTGTTGTGCTGATCTTCTTGTCTGTAGGGCTGACTATGCAGAGAAGACCACAAAAGCCCATTCCCATGTCACCGTGTATCCCACGTCACCCTCAATCTAAATTCTTCTCTTCTGAAATAGGTAAATCAAATCTCATATCTCCCCGATATAATTTTGCATGAAATTTTGTAAACAGCAGAACACATTTAGCTGAAGGAAACGCTGTATTTCAGTTGATTTGTCATTTATCTATAAAACCATGAGCAATTTGAAAATTGTGTTTGTTACATTTTATATAGCGCTTTTTATTAAAAAACATCCAATCCATCAAGTTTAAAAGTATTATTTTCAGTATGTGCTGGATGTGGTTTTTATTCAGAAACAAACAACAATGTCCACAGTTGAATAATTTCAGGGGACTACAGCTGTATAGTCATGTTCAGGATGTTTATACAAAACAGAATTACAGAATTTATTTTCCATCAGTGATCTTAGCTGACGTGACTGGAAAGAGCCTTCCTGTTAAGAATCAACACAACTTGGTTCAGTATAAAATCAAAATAATCAAGGTGAGCTAATCTACTTGCACTTTAAAGAATCCACATTTCTCAAATTAATCAGAATCAATACAATTTAATGCAAAATGATATTAGTCTTTCATCTACAGAATATTTATCTTGATAAAAGAAAAAAGAAAGAATATCACAAATTTGCCGAATATTCACAATAAAATACTACCAATACAATATATAATGAAAATTCTTTTTCAGGTATTGAAAGGTTCTATCAACGCACACCAAACTCAAAACATCTTCACAGATTCATCATCTGTTGGCATCAAACTGAATCATGGGCGATACGTGCTTTCAGGTAAACCTCTGCTTCTCACATTGAATCCAAACTTCTATTTTTTTTAGTAGAGATACTTGTGAGACACAGCATATCACTATGAATAATTCTTTGGTGTGTCACTCGCCCCACACTGTTTGTCGTAGAGTCGTGAATGCTGTGTCAAATCCACTGGCCTATTGAGGAGAGGCATAGTGTTTGAAATAATGTTCATCGGGCGGGTTAAGAAGCTTGTTAGGTCATCTCAGAATGTCATTGAGCTTAGTGGTGGTCACATTTGAATTAACTAAACAAGCAGGAAATAAATAGTTCCCATTAGCTATAGCAATAGCAACCATTTAGAGCACCCTAACAACGGTGTAAATATATTAATTATCTCCGCATTAGAATAATATTGGCAAGTCCTAGCCGCACCAGAGTCTACCAACAAATTAAAGCAGCTTATCAACCATTAAAACCCATTAATAAGATATGGCTCTTTTGATTTGGTTGACATACTATTTTGTACATATCACAATGTTAACCTTTTAGTTTTAACACGGCCTAGAAACTATTTACAGCACCCTAGCAACCGTACAGAAATGTGAAGAAGCCATATCACAAGTCCACAACATCTTGAGCACTTTTGAAACTGCACATAGCCGAATAGCTGAACATTGTGTTCATTATAAATGATTTATCTATGTGGGTCATTCTTTTTAATTCACGTGGACTAAAAATCTTTAATCAAAATCTGAAGATGCACTTCTGCCCTACAGTTGCTATTCTTCTCTGACAGTATTGGCAAAACATCCTCTTCACCTGTCAGTCTGCTGCAAGTTCTATTTCAAAATGAAACGACTGCTTTTTTAGATCCACATCTGCATTGGAAAACACAATCCAAGCCCTCTAATTTTCTCATTTGATGTCCCATTTACTCACTCTGCATAATTTATGATATCAAAAGCTGTCAAATGCTGAATATGTCGAACAGATATAAACATTACGATGAATTTACCATTTCCACTTTCTTTTTCTTTTTTTAGTAAACCGGTTAAAATATGGGATCAAGTGGATGAAGTGTGGTCTTGCCGAGCAATGGGAACGTCTCTCCTTATCGGAACAAGACAACTTCACACAAACGTATATGTTGGGCTGTAACTGCACGGTAATGATACAGCATACAAAAGCTTGAAAATTTTACTTTGTTATTCACAATTTTCTAGTCTTTCAGCTTTCAGTCTCTAAACTGTATTTTTCATTTCTTGGAGCAACATGAGGATGAAGAAAACATAACTGAATATATGGTCTTGGCAATCTATACCTTGAACAACACGAAACTCATGTAAATATCAAACTGTATGTCACCTCAAACTCATGTCAAACTGTCCTCTCCAAACATCTCTACCTGTTCTGACAGTCCATGTTGTCCCCAATCTGACAATGAATGTAGGTGGGATCCCAAATCTCCTGAATCTCTGGAGTACGTCTGTCTGAGGGACAGTGACGGCTACTGTAGCTGGTACTGGCCAGCTTCAAGAGTTGAGGAGGATGAAATGTGTATGGGAGAATAAAAGACCAGCATTTTCTCATTCTTAAAGAAGATATTTGGTTGATGCTGAGAATTGTTTTTCTTTCTAATAGTAATTCAACTTCTGAGTCATTTTTTTAATGAATATAACACTGCTGTTTTAACTCTGAGAGAGTAAAGATCCTATTCTTCCCCCACTGACTGTTTCCATCAGCAAATTAAATACCTTTGTATGCAAAAATAAACGTGTTTCTATTTTATTGTAAAATGAAAAGTAAACATGTTTTGTAAAAACAGGATATTATCAGTTCTTTTGACTTCATTAAATATTCATATTGAGCAACATGTCTAAAAGCATTGTATTAAAAATGACAACGTTTAAAAAACATCACAATGTTTAATAAGCTGCTGATGTAAATCTCTTACATTATCATCTACATGTACATTATGATTTCTATGAATGATTTACTGCTTTTAACATGCATTTAAGGTACATATTCTTCATCATACTGTTCACTTTGAGAATCATCTCAGCCTTTAGCTCAGACATCTGTTGATGGCAGAGGAACATTTCTTGACTTTTTGCAAATTGTAACTCACACTCACTATGAGTTTAGAAAGTTACGTGTTGGGCTGAAAGATACACAACATTTTAAAAATGCTAAAATGGAATCATCTTATTTTTATTAAGATTCAACTTATTTCATTGAGATTGTCGGGCTGTGCTGCCATATCTGATCATAACTACAATAAAGGCAACAAGTTAACATTAGACCCTGTAACATCTTCAAGGAATGGGAAAAAGGAGGCTTCTTACAAACTTTTAATAACATAAACAAACAACAAAACTAAAGTAAAATGTCGGCTGAGCAAACATTATAAAACCTTACAGTTTTACACTTAACATTGTCCAACTGTGTAATAAAGTATATTTTAATTTTTAGTATAGGCAAGGGAAGTTTATTTACATTCAAAGTGCTTTACATGAAATGACAAACAAAGGAAAAAAAAGAATACATTATGCTTAAGACATCTTTAAAAAGCAGACAATAAAAAAATACAAATAAAACTTTAGAATTTAGAAGACAATAAAAGTTTTTTTTTTTTTAAATGTGTATATAAATAAAAGAATAAAATCAAAAGAACATAGAAATAAACATGATGTAAACCAGCACAATCCTCAGGTTGTAAATGCACAGCAAAAAATTGTATTTTTAATTTGAATTTAAAAATGGTTACTGTTGGTGAACATCTGATGTCTTCTGGAGGCAGATTCCAGCCACGGGTGGAGTAATGCCTAAACGCTGACTAAACTTTTGTGTGAACCCTTGTTATCTCTAACTGACTTGATCCTAATGATCTGAGAAGTCTGTTAGGTTTATATTCAATAAGCATATCTGAAATGTATTTAGGTCCTAAGCCAATGAGTGATTTATAGACAATTAATAATACTCTTAAATCGATTCTACATGTAACTGACAGCCAGTGTAGAGACCTGAGGATTGGGCTGATATGCTCAGATTTTTGGAATCTGGTCAGAGTCCTCCCAACAGTGTTCTGTATGAGCTGCAGCTGTCTGAAGGTCTTTTTGGGAAGACCTGTAAGGAGTCCTTTACACCCTGCTGGAGATGAAAACATGAACTAGTTTCTCTACTTCTTTGCTTGAGACAAAACACCTGATTCAGACTATGTTCTTGAGATGGTAGTACGCTGATTTGCTTATTGCTTTGACATAGCTGATGAAACTCCGGTCAGACTCTAAAATGACACCAAGATCTCTATCTGTTGATTTCAGCAATGCACTGGCAAAGTGAGTCCATAGGCCTGAAATCATTGGGTAAGAGTAGATCTGAGTGTCACCTTCATAGCTGTGTTAAGCAATTTGATTCTTTTCTTTATTTGACCAAGTGGGAGCATAAACAAATTGAACAGGAGTGGTGGGAGAAATGAGCCCTTTGAAACACAGATTCATAGATGCATATGTTCACATAGTGACCCCTTCCTATAAGGTACGACCTGAACCATTGAAGGACCAACTCAGAAACCCCCCCAGTTTTCCAGTCTATGTGTGAGTATTGTGTGACCTACTGTGTCAAAGAAAGCATTGAGATCTAGTAATAACAGAACTGATATCTTGCCTGAATCAGAATTTAATCGAATATCATTTGATCCTGAAGGAAACCAGACTGATAACTGTCCAGGTAGCTGTTTGAGTTTAAGAAGTTTGTCAGCTGATTGAAGACAACCTTTTTAATGATCTTGCCTATAAAATAAATATTTGAAATTGCTCTGTAGTTAGACCGTAATGTTTTGTCTAGATTGCTCATTTTATAGTAGAGATTTGACAACTGCAGTTTTTAGGGACTCTTGGAAAGTTCCTGAAAGCAGTGAGTTTCTTACTATTTTTAGGAGATCTGCTTCTAAACAGTTAAACACTCTTATGAAAAAGGATGTAGGGGTGTGTCAAGGCTGCATGTTGAGGCTTCAAGATGCTGTATTATTTCCTCTAAGGTTTTGTTATCAATTGTCTGAAATTCAGATAAAGTTGTTGATTTATGAGATTTTTGTAATGAAGTCAGACTGACCTGAGTGCCATACGGGGATTTTACTGATTACCATTCTGATATTATTGATCTTCTCAAGGAAAAGTTGCAAACTCATTGCATTTGCCATCAGACAGTATTTCCCTGGGAACTTAGAACTTGTGAAGCTGTTTTGGAACAATGCGCATTGTTAAAAGCACTATATGAATACAATTGAATTGAACTTGACTTTGGGGATTTGTTAGTCGCTCTACAGAAGACAAAAGAGTGCAGGGTTTTGTATATGTTGCTGAGAAAAAAGTCTGTCTAGCTTTGCCTAATTCGATGTTGAAGGAATGCAGACTGTCTTTATATATGTTACAGTGAACTTCAAGTTGTGTTTTTCGCCACACATGCTCAGCTTTTCTGCATTTTCCTTTCATGCTTTGGTGTGTTTCTCCAGGGTGCTTTACGTTTGCTGATAATCGTCTTAACCTTTACCGGAGCAATGGCATCAATAGCATATTTTACTTATGCATTACAGCTATCGAGTCTGCAGATATACTTGGTGACCAAAACATAGCATTCATTAATAGCTCACTGGTGTTCTCATTTATGATCCTCCTTCTTACAGAGACAAGTCTATCTTCAGTGGCAGGACAGAAATGTTTAGATCTTTGCTAATGATCAGATCCAGAGTGTGTCCACGATTGTGTGTGGGACTGTGCACATGCTGAGTCACATCGTAAGTGTTCAAAACAATTAAGAGTTCACTTGTAGTGTTGCTTTCTGTCTTATCTACATGAATATAAAAATCTCTGGTAATAACAAAGCGATCAAATTCAGAAGAAATAGTTGATAGAAGTTCTGAAATTCATCAACAAAGACTGAGGTGTTTTGGGAGGTCAATAAATAATTGTAAAGAGAATGTGTTGTGCGCCTTTCAAGACAATACTCAAGTATTCAAAGGATGGGTAATCTCCAAGTAACGATTGCTTGCATTGAAAGAGATCTGTGAATAGAGCAGATATTCCTCCACCTCTCATAATAGCGCTGCAGACATTTATAAAAATTAAGTTTCAGTAAGATTCACTGAGGATTTTAGCACTACAGATGTCATCTAACCAAGTTTCATTTATAAACATGAAGTCCAGGTTGTTACTGAGGATGAGGTCATTAACTAAAGAGGATTTGATTTTTTTGTGATGTTTAAAAGTGCTAATTTAACAGTAACAGTTTTCCCCCCTTTCATTCTCAGAGTGATGTCTAATAGGCAGTAGATTAGATAGATTTGCCAGACGACTGGAAAGGGCCTTAGTTTTTTCTTTAACATATCAGGACAGTTATAGGGAAAGCTAAAGGAACATTGAGTTACCAGTTGTACTGTAAACATTTTTGATTGTTGTTGCTTTCAAAGCAGTGACCCAATGCATACCAGTTACCAGGGATGTGTTGTTCTCCTCAAGCTGATAGGGGTTGGTGTTTGTGACAGTGTTTGCTGTAGTTGAGCTCTTGAATGAATTTTAACATTAAGGGTTTTTTTGGCCAATAGTGTGTTAAAATGCAAAGTGAGCTAAGATTTAATGGAATAAGAGCTTATTGTAATGCTAGTCAAATACTTTTGATTGTGTTGTGGCATTACTGTGGGGGATGTTGTGGGGGACTGCAGTGTGAGATTAAAGCACTGTTATGAATGTTGTATTATTAGAAATTAAATAAATCTATTTATAAATGATTCAATGTTAAATCAGTTTTAAATGAAGAATCAGTGTATGAATCTCAGCAATGGTGACAATCAACAAATGAAAGCTTCATTCTGCAATGCATGCTTGGTAACATCAGTACAATATTCCCAGCATGCATTGCAGTTGATCAGTTTATCTGAATTAATTGTATGAGTGTCAGGGATCGACAGGGTTGAACCCAAGTGCAGGCACAAGACAAGGCGGATGAAGGGGTTAACAGGGATTTATTTATACAAAGAACACTACAAAAACAGGGAAAACAAAGACCCACGATGGGGTAAACAATACTGGGATATATATATACTTAACAAGGAACAAGGACACTGACTAACTAAACTAATAAAACAAACACTTGAATTACAACACACTAACACTGACTAAACTACACTTACTTTGACAGGCAAGACAGCAACAGGAACAAGTACAAGGACAGCAACAGGAACAAGTACAAGTACAACGACAGGAACATGTACAGCATAAACGTACAGCAACATGTAGCAAACATCAGGCAATTAACGAGCAACGAGACAAAGAAACATGAGGAGTCTTTATAGGAAAGGTAATCACCACAAACTAGGAAACAGGAGGGTAGGAATGATCACGCGACTCGGGGAGAGTATGGAAGGCCATAAGTGTCAAAACCATCTCTCCCCACAAGAAACAGAGGATTCTGTATGATTCCACCTCTAAACCAAGAAATACCTGACAAGGAGAGGTGAAACCATGACAGAACCCCCGCCTTAAGGAGCAGCAACCTGATGCTCCTCAAAGGCACGAACAAGACAAGGCAGACTGGGACAACGACAAGACCAAACAAAACATGGAAAACACGACTAGGGGCAGACAGGCAAGAACAATCAAGGGACTAGGGTGACACAATAAAAATAACAAACAAGGGAGGGGGGGTGGGGGCAAACAAGGAAAAATAGGAAGTCCAGAAGGGGCAGGGCTGGGAGGGGAAGTCCAAACCCTGGGGGACGCGCCAGAGCGCGGAGCCCCAGGGGGCTTAACAGGGCTTGGCGCCGGTCGGAAGGCCGGCTGGACAGGGCTTGACGCCGGTCGGAGGGCCGGCTGGACAGGGCTTGACGCCGGTCGGAAGGCCGGCTGGACAGGGCTTGACGCCGGTCGGAAGGCCGGCTGGACAGGGCTTGACGCCGGTCGGAAGGCCGGCTGGACAGGGCTTGACGCCGGTCGGAAGGCCGGCTGGACAGGGCTTGACGCCGGTCGGAAGGCCGGCTGGACAGGGCTTGACGCCGGTCGGAAGGCCGGCTGGACAGGGCTTGACGCCGGTCGGAAGGCCGGCTGGACAGGGCTTGACGCCGGTCGGAAGGCCGGCTGGACAGGGCTTGACGCCGGTCGGAAGGCCGGCTGGACAGGGCTTGACGCCGGTCGGAAGGCCGGCTGGACAGGGCTTGACGCCGGTCGGAAGGCCGGCTGGACATGGCTTGGTGCCGGCTGCTGGGCCGGGCTGGGTGCCGGCTGCTGGGCCGGGCTGGGTGCCGGCTGGTCGGAGGAATCTACGGCCGTAGTGTCCTCTCGGACCGTCCCGCCCTCACGGCGCCCCCCCAAAAAATATTTGGGACTGGAAAGCTCCGGACTCGGGATCACAGGACTCGGGACCACAGGACTCGGGACCACAGGACTCGGGACCACAGGACTCGGGACCACAGGACTCGGGACCACAGGACTCGGGACCACAGGACTCGGGGCTGTCCTCCGTTGCCTCTTCTTTTTCAGCCGAGCCACCCGTCTGGTGGTCGGCTGAAGGAAGGAGGTGAAGGGCACAGCTGGTTCGGGGTTGGAGGCCTCCGAGGATGACCCCGAAGACGTTCTCCTCCCCCGCTTGCCACGGCGACCAGTCGCTGGTGGTGAAGCTGCTGCGGATGAGGCGGAGGGGGCGGCGATGCCCATAACCCCGACCTGAAGGGTACGACCCTCCGGGATAGCGACCAGCGGAGATGGATAACAGGATTGTACTGGGACCCTGGACTCCGACCTGTTCGTGGCATACCGCCACACGACATCGAAGTCCAGCGGTCTCAGCATCCTCATCTCCGCTGGCGACAGAGGATCCCTGAGGCCGCGGCTGAACAATACCGCCAACTCCGCCTCCCCAAAGACCACCTCCTCTGCGGCATCGAGGAACCTATCAACGTAGGTCCCCAGGTCATCGTTTCCTTGACGGATGCCGCAGAGGTGGCGTGCCTGGCGGGACCGCAAGCAGTTCACCTCGGTTGCCTGCTGGGTTCTCTTTGGCTCGTTCATTCTGTCAGGGATCGACAGGGTTGAACCCAAGTGCAGGCACAAGACAAGGCGGATGAAGGGGTTAACAGGGATTTATTTATACAAAGAACACTACAAAAACAGGGAAAACAAAGACCCACGATGGGGTAAACAATACTGGGATATATATATACTTAACAAGGAACAAGGACACTGACTAACTAAACTAATAAAACAAACACTTTGAATTACAACACACTAACACTGACTAAACTACACTTACTTTGACAGGCAAGACAGCAGCAGGAACAAGTACAACGACAGGAACATGTACAGCATAAACGTACAGCAACATGTAGCAAACATCAGGCAATGAACGAGCAGCGAGACAAAGAAACATGAGGAGTCTTTATAGGAAAGGTATTCAACACAAACTAGGAAACAGGAGGGTAGGAATGATCACGCGACTCGGGGAGAGTATGGAAGGCCATAAGTGTCAAAACCATCTCTCCCCACAAGAAACAGAGGATTCTGTATGATTCCACCTCTAAACCAAGAAATACCTGACAAGGAGAGGTGAAACCATGACATGAGTGTCACGATTGTTGAGGTGTGTAGGATGAGTGTTGATGTCTAAATGTGTCATTGAGGTTTTCTGTTTACTCTGTTGCAGTGCTTTTACAAACCTCACATTTTCACCAGTCGATAAAAAGCTAAACCTCCACTTTATTTGAAGCAGAATGTTTATTTGATCACAGCCAGTAACCAGTCACAAATGTATGGGGATCAAACACATCTTTCATTAGACGTCATCAATGTAGAAGTGTTTTTATTTTACACCATTACAAGCACGGAAAGAAAATGAATTTAACCGGAGTCAAGAGCTCAATTAAAGCAAACACTGATCACGGTAATGATGGAGGTGCAAAAGTGATCATCGTTTCAACAAATCAACAATGGGGTCGAGGTGAGGGCTGCCCATGTAGGGCCACTGCTAAGGGACCAACGTTTTTCCAGCAGATTCTCTAGGCCCTTTGCTGACAGCCTGATGGGGGCCCGTATGTATGTGTGTCATTCAGGAGTGGACTGGCTCTCTCTACTAATGGTTGATGGATGGAGAAGAGAATATCGTCCTTTAGCACTCTTGCACCAAGTTTGTTTGGTTGGAGGCCATCTGTTGTAAAAAGTTGTCTATGACTTCAGAAGAGATGAGTTCAGTCCTCTCATGTTGAAGGTTTTTTGCATTCATGTATTCATACTGAGTAGCCGAGAAAACATAGTTCATTAAAATCCCTTGTAAGGAGCTCTTGCTTCTCTTTTCCCCACATGTATGACAATCAGATTTACAGACTCATGTTGTGTCAGGATGTTGGAGAGTTCAATTATTTACATCAGCCATCATTGCTTGAGGAAAACAGTATGTAAGTGTTGCCCTGCTACCAATGTTTCTGATAAGAGAGTCCCACTATGTGTTTGGCTCTGCTGCTTTCTGAGCGGAGCGCCATAGCCTGTTTGACACAGAGCGTCTGCCGTGTCCACTTTTGTGTAAACATTTAACTTTTTTAGAAAGCTTGTGTACTTATCAGATAATTTATAACATATTCATAACTTTAATAATTTAAATGGATGGTTCACCAAAGAACAAACATTCTGTCATCATGTACTCACCCTCTTAACAGTTTAAACCTGTAAGTCTTTTTCTCTTCTGCAGAAAAAAAAGTAGATATTTTGAAGAATGTTAACTGTTGGTACCCATTGACTTGCATTTGTTTTGTTCCATACAATATAAGTGGATAGGGACAACCGCTTTTGGTTACCAACGTTCTTCAAAATATCTTCTTTTTTGTACTGCAGAAGATAGAAAGACAAACAGGTTTAAACTGTCAAGAGGGTGAGAAAATGATGACAGAATTTTAGTTTTTGGGTGACCGATCTCTCACATATTAATTTATGTCAGACAAGCTGCACTATTAAAAAATATTTGTTTTTTTCAGCTGCAGCGACAGAAATGTACCTAAATTATAAAACCTAGTTGAAAAACTTTTTCTTTTGGGGGTAGAATTAAACTTTAATTTAACAATTTCCTCCTGTTTAATTTTTTCCTCCTTTTTATTGTAAATTTGCGCTCTTTTCTGTTATTTATTTTTTCTGGAAGGTTCTTTAAAAATAAATAAACAATTTATTTAAAAGCACTACAATTCTTTTATTTGTAAAATCTGTAAATATAACAGAAAGATTCTGTAAAATTACTGTTTATTTAACAGTGAAGTTCAATTTGATGTGAAATAAAGTAACAGACTATTCTCACTGAGGGCACTGTGATAGAAATTCACTCCACACATCTGACTGAAAATACTGTGTCCCACACACCCACACCAGTGTCCCAGACAAACAGGATTCTAACTTTCTTGGTACATCCCCAAAAATAATTACTGTTAACTTTGTTAAACAAAGATTAAAAAATGCACCAACCCGTAATAAATTACAGATTGTTTTATACTTCACAACACATGGCACTGAACATAATTGTATTCTAGTATTTTATCTTTTAATATGCAGGACTATCTCATCAACACATAAGAATGTGGGAGGGGTTTATTTGGTAGGAGGGGCAGATCCCTCCCTCAGACATGTGAACTATAAAATGCATCTCATTACATCGAGAAAAGTAGACATTCTATTACAGTCTGTAGATCAGACCTAATCCTTAGAAAGTATCATTTGACTTCTGCTGTACATGATGGGCGTCCAACTGTTGGGTGTTGTGCTGATCTTCTTGTCTGTAGGGCTGACTATGCAGAGAAGAGCACAAAAGCCCATTCCCATGTCACCGTGTATCCCACGTCACCCTCAATCTAAATTCTGCTCTTCTGAAATAGGTAAGTCAAATCTAATATCTTTCCAATATAATTTTGCATGAAATTTTGTAAACAGCAGAACACATTTAGCTGAAGGAAACGCTGTATTTCAGTTGATTTGTCATTTATCTATAAAACCATGAGCAATTTTAAAAATGTGTGTGTTACATTTTATATAGCGCTTTTTATTAAAAATAATCCAATCAAGCAAGTTTAAAAGTATTATTTTCAGTATGTGCTGGTTGTGGTTTTTATTCAGAAACAAACAACAATGTCCACAGTTGAATAATTTCAGGGGACTACAGCTGTATAGTCATGTTCAGGATGTTTATACAAAACAGAATTACAGAATTTATTTTCCATCAGTGATCTTAGCTGACGTGACTGGAAAGAGCCTTCCTGTTAAGAATCAACACAACTTGGTTCAGTATAAAATCAAAATAATCAAGGTGAGCTAATCTACTTGCACTTTCAATATCCAAATTTCTCAAAAGAATCAGAATACATTCAATTTAATGCAAAATGATGTTAGTCTTTTATCTACAGAATATTTATCTTGATAAAAGAAATAAGAAAGAGTATCACAAATTTGCCGAATATCCACAATAAAATACTACCAATACAATATATAATGAAAAATTCCTTTTTCAGGTATTGAAAGGTTCTATCAACGCACACCAAACTCAAAACATCTTCACAGATTCAACATCTGTTGGCATTAAACTGAATCATGGGCGATACGTGCTTTCAGGTAAACCTCTGCTTCTCACATTGAATCTAATCTTCAATTTTTTTTTATCAGAGATACTTGTGAGACACAGCATTATTAGAATAATATTGGCAAGTCCTAGCCGCACCAGAGTCTATCAACAAATTAAAGCAACTTATCAACCATTAAAACACATTAATAAGATATGGCTCTTTTGATTTGGTTGACAAATTATTTGGTACATATCACAATGTTAATCTTTCAGTTTTAACACGGCCTAGCAACTATTTACAGCACCCTAGAAACCGTAAAGAAATGTGAAGAAGCCATATCCCAAGTCCACAACATCTTGAGCACTTTTGAAACTGCACATAGCCGACTAGTTGAAAATCGTGTTCATTATAAATGATTTATCTATGTGGGTCATTCTTTTTAATTCACGTGGACTAAAAATCTTTAATCAAAATCTGAAAATGCACTTCTGCCCTACAGTTGCTATTCTTCTCTGACAGTATTGGCAAAACATCCTCTTTACCTGTCAGTCTGCTGCAAGTTCTATTTCAAAATGAAACGACTGCTTTTTTAGATCCACATCTGCATTGGAAAACACAATCCAAGCCCTCTAATTTTCTCATTTGATGTCCCATTTACTCACTCTGCATAATTCATGATATCAAAAGTTGTCAAATGCTGAATATGTCAAACAGATATAAACATTACAATGAATTTACCATTTCTTTTTCTTTTTTTAGTAAACCGGTTTAAATATGGGATCAAGTGGATGAAGTGTGGTCTTGCCGAGCAATGGGAACGTCTCTCCTTAACGGAACAAGACATTTTCTCAAAAACGTATATGTTGGGCTGTAACTGCACGGTAATGATACAGCATACAAAAGCTTGCAAATTTGACTTTGTTATTCACAATTTTCTACCAAAATATCAAGAATCAGCTTTCAGTCTCTAAACTAAACTTTTCATCTCTTGGAGCAACATGAGGCTTAAGAAAACATAACTGAATATATATGGTCTTGGCAATCTATACCTTGAACAACACAAAACTCATGTTAATGTCAAACTGTACGTCAACTCAAACTCATGTCAAACTGTCCTCTCCACAGATCTCTACCTGTTCTGACAGTCCATGTTGTCCCCAATCTGACAATGAATGTAGGTGGGATCCCAAATCTCCTGAATCTCTGGAGTACGTCTGTCTGAGGGACAGTGACGGCTACTGTAGCTGGTACTGGCCAGCTTCAAGAGTTGAGGAAGATGAAATGTGTATGGGAGAATAAAAGACCAGCATTTTCTCATTCTTAAAGAAGATATTTGGTTGATGCTGAGAATTGTTTTTCTTTCTAATACTAATTCAGCTTCGGAGTCATTTTTTAATCAATATAACACTGCTGTTTTAACTCTGAGAGAGTAAAGATCCCATTCTTCCCCCACTGACTGTTTCCATCTGCAAATTAAACACCTTTATATGCAAAAATAAACGTGTTTCTATTTTATTGTAATATGAAAAGAAAACATGTTTTGTAAAAACAGGATATTATCAGTTCATTCGATTTCATTAAAAATTCACATTGAGCAACATGTCTAAAAGCATTGTATTAAAAATGACAACGTTAAAAAACATCACAAAGTTCAATAAGCTGCTGATGTAAATCCCTTACATTATCATCTACATGTACATTATGATTTCTATGAATGATTTACTGCTTTTAACATGCATTTAGGGTACAAATTCTTCATCATCCTGTTCACTTTGAGAATCATCTCAGCCTTTAGTTCAGGTATCTGTTGATGGCAGAGGAACATTTCTTGACTTTTCGCAAATCGTAACTCACACTCACTATGAGTTTAGAAAGTTACGTGTTGGGCTGAAAGATACACAACATTTTAAAAATGACAAAATGGAATCATCTTATTTTTTATTAAGAATCAACTTATTTCATAGAGGTTGTGGGGCTGTACTGCCATGTCTGATCATGACTAGGCAGTATGAGTGATTTATAGACAATTAATAATACTTTTAAATCGATTCTACATGTAACTGGCAGCCAGTGTAGAGACCTGAGGATTGGGGTGATATGCTCAGATTTTTAGGTTCTGGTCAGAATCCTCCCAACAGTGTTCTGTATGAGCTGCAGCTGTCTGAAAGTCTTTTTGGGAAGACCTGTAATGAGTGCTTTACAGTAATCCACCCTGCTGGAGATGAAAGCATGAACTAGTTTCTCTAAATCTTTGCTTGAGACAAAACACCTGATTCAGACTATGTTCTTGAGATGGTAGTACGCTGATTTGCTTATTGCTTTGACATAGCTGATGAAACTCAGGTCAGACTCTAAAGTGGAGGCCTGGGGTGTATTTCAGAAAGTTGGATTTGTGACATAATCGTGTAAGTTTAAGGGTTAGTTAGCTGGTAACCAACTTTTGGTTCCAAAAACGGAGACACCTTTCAGGGTATAGTAACCATAGCAACTTACTCTATGAAGATAATCTGCCACAGAGCAGGTTATGTTCTAGGGTTAGTTCACTTTAAGGAAATGTTTCTAAGCTTTAGGGGTTGTCTGAGCATGTGTGCGCTTTTGATTTGTCTCAAGTGGCCGTGGAAACACAGATTACATATAATGTATACTAATCTTACAGCAATATTACAATTACATTTACAATCTCACCCATCGCAATTTTTATAGTAACTTTATTATATAATCTTTGAATAATATAATGTAAGCTTTTATTTTTAAACTTTATGTATTCATATCAAATATTGTATATACTTCGAATTATTTTTATAAAAAAATCTCTAAATATCACTGAATGTATTAACACATCTTACAATTTCCTATAGTTAATGGATGTTAATTGTAATGGGATGTTAATGTTAAAGTATTTTAACTCCTTAGGAATGCATATTGTCTACTATTAATAGTATATACATACTATTGTCCACTTATTAGGCAATATTTGATGCATTGTGTCAAAGATAGTTATGGCCTAGTGGTTAGAAAGCCAGATTTCAAACTCAAAGGTTACAAGTTTGATTCCCAGGCCGGCAGGTGTCCAAGGATTTGTTAGGTGACCCCCAATGGGATCAATATATTGTTCGCATATTTAAACCCATTTACATAAAAAAAATAGTGCTGTCAATTAACGTTGAGTAAAAAAAAATTTTTGGGTGATTAATCATTATAAATTGCACATAACATTAATGTTTTAAAATATCGGTTTCCAATCTAAAAATATCACATTTAATCTTCCAATGAATATAGAAGCAACATATTTCTTTAACACCATTTTATGAATGAAAGCCAACATTCTGATATTAGTACTGTTACTGATGTATCTATTACATTGATTACTTTTTATTTATTCAAACATTAATTATATCTAATAGGTAGGAAAAACACAGAAATTGAATAGAAGTTCACAAACTTATATACACCCTTTGATGCTAAATTCTCATTAAAGCTAAGACACATTTTGAATTCCTCTTTTCTTTTTTATACTTTGATTGAAATTAGTAACATGTGTCAAAGCAGTAGGTTAAAGAATGCAGCACCTTTAAGAGCTTTCTCTTTACGGAGATGACGTCACTCCCATTTTCACAACTCTTTGCATCCATTTAAGATTTTACTTAACACGTTGAAATCTGTGTTTGCGAAAATGCTATTCAAAACAGGCTTTATGTTATAATCTTGATAAATTTTGCTAAAATACCACGGTAAACACGTTAAAAAGTTACAAACATCTCAACAAATCTACAGTTTATGTATCAACGAAAGCCATAATGAGTATATATTTTAAATATTATAATATATTTGTAGCGTTTTATGTCATACGGAAATAACCTCTGTTTTTTACCGTTCTTTTACAGTCAAAACTGTCATGATTCCGCTATCATGTCGAGTCTATTCTTGGTCTTTGGACAGAGTCATGGCATAGCCTACGGTTGTGCATGGAGGGAGAGATAGTGATCCTATAGGCTCGCTATACTCTCACTCTGGTCTGCGTCTTTGTTCCCGCCATCTCGATTCCTTGTTACCTTCCCATTAGCGTTTCATTACTCACACCTGCCCCTTGTTAATTATCCTGTGTTTGTTCCCCTTTAAAACATCCTCGTGTTCATTGTCCTGTGCTCGTTCATTGTACACAGTTGTATGCCGCTGTACACCTCATGCGGAGTTTGTTTTGCCAAGTCGTGTCCTGTATTACCTGTTTACCTTGTACCTGTTTGTCAAAGCCCCTGTAGCCTACAGTCTTAGTAAGTGTTTAAGTTTAGTAAATGTCAAATGTTGTTGAATTCAGTCTAGTGTCAGTTGGTTCTCGTACTGTTTAGTATTTGTGGCAAGGGGGGGCATGGTTTAGTGACGTCTGCACCGGGGAGAAGAGATCCGGGAAAGACGGTAAGCAAGTAGGTCGATTGTAGATAAAGAACACCTGCGTTTCATTACAGTGATTGGTGAGGAGACCACTTAAAGGCTTGCAGGATTCAGAGGAGATCGAGTGAGAGACTGGCTGGAAGACATAACCGAGCTACCAAGGAGCTGAAAGGAATCTCACAGACAGAGCTCCGGAAAAGCAGTGTGATATTTGACATTTTGAGTTAAGGAATATTGTTAAGCGCAGTGGCGCTACGTTTGTGTTAAACGGAACAGAATAAAAGATTTCTCATCTTCCAGTCCGGGCACATATATAAATAAAATATATAGGGCAGATATTTAAATAAAATTTAGTAGAGATGTGAAGAGTACACACGGTGTTTCACTTCCAGTCATAAACATTTGTAAACATTTAAATTTATCTATTTGGCAGACTTTGGGATTGTACTTTACGTTTGTTTTCAGACTATGTGAAATCCCCATTGAAACCGTGACCTTGGCATTTTCCAGCTCCATGCTCTAAACATTGAGCCACAGGAGAGTGTAAAGACTCATCATCTGTCATATGACCAATCAGAGAAAAGTGATGTCATTTCTCTGACACAGTCTGGAAAGATGTCTTGTGCTTGCATTAGTGTTCTAAGCAATATTATCTATACATGCAAAAAACAAACTTTAGTAAAATTCACTGAAATAAATCATTCTGGTTGTTTTAGGTTAAACTTCATATTTTATTAACATACCCAGTTATTTGATAAGTCAGTGTACTTCGCTGTTTTCTATATGTACTGCATTACTTGTCATCAAGTGCCACCTGCTGGATTAATGTTGGCTTTACTTTTTATGAATGAAGTTTTACATGAGAGGAATGACCTCACTGAGAGGTTAACTTTGATTTTTCTCAAGTACCCAAAATATGTCTCCAGTCATACGTGTGTGCGTGTGTGGGTCATGTTTGTACAATATTTGTTGACTCCCTCAGATTAAACTCTCAAAATATGAGGTGTGGTACAAATATGACAAAGCAATAAACTCAGTTAATTTACAGAATTATTTGGCAAAAACTGAAAGACTACAGTTCTACAAGATGTGTTTTGCTCTTGACTTAACTCGTGCTTTGTGTGTTGTTTCAATTCATTCTACATATACCCAAAGCTGAGATTCACTTTACACTCCAAGCAAATACGACATGCATACAAATTTTTTAATACATGTTTCACAATATGTTTGATTAAAAACTGAAGATATGTTTTGTGAAGTTAGACATCACTTGTGGCCAGGGTTGTTGCATCCCAGCGCCCAACATTCCTTTTCCTTGAAAACCTACAGTCAGGACAGTGGCCTTTATACTTACTGAACTTGTTGAGGATCAACAAACACAAATGGGTAAAAAAGTTACAAATACATGCATAACAGTATGTGTTGCAGATCAATGTTTCAGCAGGATATACAGATAATGTGCAGAGTGCAAATGAAAACAGGACAGAGCGCGCTGGCATCAGTGGAATGGTGCGCAACATGTTTATTGACACTTATACAGAGAAAACAGTTTTCACCGGCTCATGCGAAGCAATATCACTGCACAAAGAACACACAACATGAACAGTGTGACAGCGTAAATAAACAAATATTCAAATGAAACTCCTGAGATGTAAGACACACAGTACAATATGATATATAGAGATACTCCAAACATGGCACTCATGAATATCTTGACATGTCGATAAATTTTGGACGAAGCTATTCAGCTAAAATACCAGTCATCCCACCACTGCATTATAACTGACCAGTCCAAGCATTGATATTATTGGAAACTTGAATAGGAAAGTGCTGATATAAAGATCTGGAGGTGTTGCTGAACTAATGTCTAATTGGCTAAAGATTACAACACACCGACTAGATAGACACCGACTAGATACACACTGATTAGACACACACTTTGGGGGTAAACAAGGGAAAATAGTCACAAGTCTCTGGGTAATGAAAACACACCTCCATGATACAACAACAACATCGAAGGGTCATATACAACTTCAGCAAACACCAGCCTCCTGTAACTGACCGCTCAAAACAACCCCCTCCTCATACAGATCCCACTGTTTAGGGCAAAGTAACACATTAACGATCACTGTACATCCAGTCTCCACTTGTTAACACTCGGAAAAGAACAGGAGAATTGAGAGGAGGGGTTAACAGTTTATACAGCTACATGGAGTTAACCTCAGACCAGGATGTGTAAGGGTTGATCGTGTCACTGGACACCCTTCGCACTGCAGGGGTTTTCATTAGTCAGAGAACAGGCTGGCAAAAGATTTTCGCAAATTCCGGATGGTCTCGGCCTTGGCTTCGTCTTCATTGCTGGAACGGAAGGTCTCACCAAAGGCATTAAAAGCGTTGGTCAAGGACTGAGATTTACTGCAAAAAATAAGAAAAACTTTCGGTAAATAATTTAAACTCATGAAATGCAATTGTGTAAAGTAACTGTGTAAAGCCACCTTGATCTCACAGAAATTCATAACTATTTTACGAGGTGGCTAATTCGTATGAATTCATAGAATATGAATTGTAAAACGTATGATTATTAGCAAAAAGGAATGCAAGAACAAGGTTATGAACCATGAATGTTTTTAAATTACTGAAAGGTTTGAAAGAAATTGGTGATGACTTGTAATATTTCCAAATGGGAAAAATTATCAAAGTAATTGTCAAAGTAGGCACTATTCCAGTTATTACAGAAATTTGATTCAGTTGACTTCTCCAGAAGTATGATTAGGCATCTCTGGTGTAATGAACTGCTGAATTGTTTCCTGCTTCAGAGGACATGTTTTACAGTAGATCGTAATGTCCTCAAACCAAAGAATCTTACTTTAGGATAGGATGAGTTGACTTCTGCTGAGGTGCAGGCTGGTCCTCCACAAGAGGCTGGGATGGGGTGGGTTTCACTGGGGACGGTTGGGCTTGGGCTGGGCAAGCAAAAGGGGAAGGAGCTGCTCTAGAAGGGACTGAGGATCCTTCAGATGGGGCTTCAGGTTTGGGTTGCTCTTTGAGCACAGGTTTAGGCTGGAGCTGAGGTTTAGCTGGTGATTGAGGCTTCAAAGGAACCTTGGCTGGGGACTGGTCTTGTACAGGGACTGGAACTGCCTGGGTTTGACCAGGATTTCCATCTGTGTCATCAAATTGGGATTTTGGACGGGCCTTGGTAGGAGGTGGGGTTTGGGGCTTTGGCTGGATATGAGGCTTGGAGTTTCTTCGTACCGGAGGCACTGGTTTTGGAGGAAGTGGTTTGGGAGGTTGGGGTTTTGGGGGTATTTCCGTTGGCTTGCCTGGAGTGGGTTCAGGTTCCGCTTGAGCTTGGGGTTTGGGCTGCTGAGTGGTTGGTGGAAGAGTTGGGGTAGGGCCTGCTTTAGGAACTGGTTCCTGGGCAGGGACTGGCTCAGGTGGAGGTTCTTGACCTTTAGGTTGTGGTTCTTGGGGTTTCACTGCCCCCCCTAGGTTTAGTACAGAAGAGATTCATCATAAACATTTCGATAAGGTGAAAGCTTACAAGGGTTTTAAATCCAGAACCGGAAACTGATCGATTGTAAAAAATCAGGATGCCCACAAGTCTGGCCAAAGTAACAGTACAAGTCAAAGGAAAACCCACAAGACTGTGATCTCAACAAAGCAAAAAAAGTTTTGTTCACTCCGAACAAGCCAAATAAAACAAGGGGAACATTTAGTATTGGGTAGGATCACAGGTGTAAAGATTCAAAGTTGTAGGTTCACAACAACAGGTCATGCAAACAAAAGAATTGAGAGGAAGAGGCTGCATGCTGCATCTCATGGACTTGATTTTGACATCTTGCCTTGTGTTATTTCCTATTATACTGTACATTTTTGTTAGTTTTATAACAATAGAAAACTATTAAAGAGCAAAGAAAAATACACAAAACTTGTGTTCTTACAAAAAACACAAAGGAACACTGGGGAACATGCAAGAAAAAGTGGGACATTATGATCATCTTCAAACAATTGTTTTAAAATAATCTAATTCCTACACCTCAACATTCAATCTGCCCTCAGGAATCATGCTGGAAATACTCAAAACACACATCTTATTTAGAAAAAATACACATTGTGTGTTTTAAATATACACACATGGACTTTCTCATCATCACTCAAGCAGAACCAAAAACTCCACGTTTAAAAAAGAACAAAACAACATTACACAAAACACAAAATGTTCACATATCCAAAAACCAGAGAACATCAATCTGATAAACGATTTCAAACTACCCAAACCAGAATACAAGTTGTCAAAAACACTTTTCATAGAACACATCGACCCCACAGGACACTACTGCACTGAAGTTTGCGTGTAGGCATAATGAGAATTGTTCTTTAGCTAATAGCCAAGCCCTGAAGACCACACGACTGACAAAATCAAACAATGAGAGAAACATGAACGGTACAGACAAACACCACAACACACTCAAGGCAGATTCTGAAGCTCCAGACTATCACATCTTTAACAATCTTAACCTCAACCAGCATCAGTTCACTGAGCTTTCTCTTTACTGACACTTGAACCGTTTATCTGCATTTGTGGTGGTTGAAATAATTTTTACTGGACTTGTTTGGGTCCAACTGCAACTCCATTACAGTCAAGAATGTACTGTAAACAACCTTGTGGCGGGGGCTGCTGGCCGGGGGTCTTGTTGGAGTCAGCATGGCTTTCCTTCAAGGCAGTGCTCTGTAGATACATGTAAACATCTTTACACACATTTATTCAAACATTCAAATGTCAATTCTGAGTGTGTGTCAATGCTACAGTGCATACACTCACGGGGCCGTATAGGGGGGGGAAGCTAGGACAATTCCAAGGGGCCATGACTGACAGGGGCCCCTAAACTAGGTCAAAACTAATATAAAATGATTAAACCATCATCATTAAGTATATTTATTTATATAATATTAAAATGAATGACATTTTTTTTTTTGGAGGTAAAAGTAAAAAATCCCCCATGACCAAAAAGTAACCAACTGCATAAAATGTATCTGCATAAAATGGTTTGGTCCTCCCTTAGCGTAAAATCGGTTGAAATCTCCGTCTATACAACTTACAGCGAGCCGCTTGAACACGTAGGATTCGCCCTGTTTGGATGCCGATGTAGGTTCGCAAAACCAACATATATAGCAACGCAACGTTCGCTATTGCTCATGCTGTTGTGCCGGTATGTTTGTGTTTGGCGCTTTCAGGCTAGCGTTGCATGGGAAAAATTAGACGTATTTGGTGACGTAACACCCGGCTCTGTATTGGCTCTCAAGCCTGTAGAAAAGCAACCGGTTCTTAAAGGGCTCGTCGGTTGAACCAACTAAGAACTGGCAAAAGCACTGGCTCTGAACTAGCGCCTGGTTCCTGCTGGTGGAAAGGGGGTATCAGTGATGGTGTTTAATTGCAGTCTGTAGTTGCGCCACCACTACAGTGACCACAATGTTGCCTAGTAACGTTAAATCAAAATGTTTATTTGATGGTTCAGGGGGCCCAATTTGAGTTTTTGTCATGGGCCCAAAATTCCTGGCAGCGCCCCTGTATACACCATCAGTCTACATCATAGTAACTTTGTGCATGCTTTTTAGTATTCATATAGTGCATGTCCTTTTTAATTCTATTATATTTTAAAACGTTATGTATTTTAGTGACAACTAATTGTCAGTGATATTGAAGTTTTTGGATAAGTGTTTCCTATTCAGAACATGTCCTTCAATGTCATCTGAGTTTGATGGTCATATACCTGAGCAGGTTGAAGAGTGGTTGGAGGTCTTTGGGGGGAACGGGCTGTTGTCCGGCTTCCTTCTTGATTCATCCTGCCCAGGACTATCGCAGCTATCAGCTGTTTGTCCTCGACCTGATGTTCTCCAATGAGTGGCATTGAAGAACCCACAACCTTCAACAAAAAGTCAAATGACACTTACATTTGTTATGCATTACTTTTGAACAAGTCATAATTTGCTTTCCAAACTCAAAATTCACAAACTATATCTGGTCAAACTTTAATATTAGAACTATTCAACTGATATTTCGATTACTAGATCATCTTACATCTTGGATTTTGTTTTTTGTGTTTATTTGCTTGCTGAGATAGTGAGTTCCGGGGATGTCTTCTAAGTATTTGACATACTGTTTATTTCATATTGTCGCCGTCATTTAAAAAAAATCCCTCCAAATTTGTCGTTTTTCGGAAATGAGAAAATCCTTTACCTTTAAAATATTTCAATCCAGTGTGTTCAAAAATCACTTTTTTTATCAGATATTTGCAAAACCCATTGACAAACATAAAGGGTGACTTATATTAATGATTTATCACATATGTAGATACTTGTAACCCTCCTGTCTGTCCCCTTGTGTTCCCCTGCCAGCTTTCCGTCTGTTTTCACCTCATGGACTCACATTCAGCAGATCTTTCACAGTCACCGACTAAACTCCCCATAATCCTTTGCACCATCTTTATTACACAAGCACCTGAGACTCATGATTGCACCCACACCTGATCTTCATTCCCTTGACTCTTTATATTCCTTGTGTTTTGTTCTGTTGAGTGTAAGGTCTTGTTGTATTATGTTTGCTCTAGCCTCGACTTTGTACTTACCAGTTGTTTGTAGACTTACTTTCCCGTGAATGTTACCTGTTGTTTGTGGAATTACTTACCCATGGATGTTACCTGTTGTCTTTGTATTTACTCAACTGCTTCTGTTCACCTGTTCCCAGTATGGCGTGAGGGCACAGACACAGCTGAACCTCAGAGCCCTGGAGGGAGATTTATTCCCTGTTTCAAGTCCAGGTGTAGATTCCCGGGGTGTCGAAGTGTCGTGCTTCCTTGTCTGTGCTCGTGTGATTTGTGGGAAAGAAGTACTTTACCCGCTTGACTCTGTTGAAGCAGAGAGAACATAACATTAGTCAGTGATAACAAGCTTGTTCAGCCGGGCCGGTTTCAAAAGCGGTGCTGACTCTGGATCAGTGCCCCCCCGTCGTCCTGGTATTCCGATCTCTCCTGTGGGGACATAGGGGAGAAAACGGGTGAGGGGGAAAATGTTGCCTGACAGACCTGCCCAGCCAGACCACATCCGGGATAACCCGTTGGCGGTTCCTGCGTGATCTTGAAATTGAATCCTGGAGTGCCAGAAACCACCTTGTCACATGCACTTTGGTGTCCTTTGTCTTGGCCATCCATTAAATCGGCCGGTGATCGGTGATGAGGGTGAAACTACGGCCGAGCATGTAATAGCGCAACTCCAGGATTGCCCATTTCACCGCGAGATCCTCCTTCTCAACAGTGGCGTACCAGGTTTCCGCTGGCGTGAGCTTCCGGTTGAGGTAGGTTACCGGGTGCACTTCTCTTTCTTGGATTTGGAAGAGGACGGCCCCCCAACCCAGCACCGCAGGCATCCGTCTGCAGGACAAAGAGGATGCTGAAGTCCGAGGCATGTAGGAACCGGGGACGTAACCAGGGCTTGTTTCAGGGCCTGGAATGCAGCTTCCACCTCAGCCGTCCAACAAAACTTTTCCGGCTGCCCCTTTCTGATAAGGTCTGTTAGGGGGCTAGCTGTTGAGGAGAAATGGTGAATGAACCATTGATAGTAGTCCGCCAGCCCCAGGCATGCTCGTACCTGCAACTTGGTGGTCGGTCGGGCTGCCGTCCGGACAGCTTCCAATTTCTTCAGCTGCGGCTTGATTAAACCCCCGCCAATGTGGTAGCAGAGGTGCTTGACATCGGAAAATCCTAAGTGGCACTTCCTCGGGATGGCTGTGAGTCCTGCCCTGCGTTACTCGTCCAGCACCCTCCGTAGTCCTACAAGATGGTCCTCCTAACTCTTGGGGTGTATGATGACATTGTCTAGGTAGGCTGCGGGGTAACTTTGATGGGGCCGCAACAGGATATCCATCAATACGTTGGTATGTCGCATGGGCCCATGTAGCCCTGGTAGGACACGATACTGCCAGTGGCCGCTGGGAGTACTGAACACCTTCTTTTCCTTGGAAGTAAGGGGAAGAGGCACTTGCCTGTAACCTTTAGTCAGGTCCAGGGTGGTGATGTATCCGGCTTTGCCTAGCCGATCTAGGAGCTCATCAACCCGGGGCATGGTGTTCCTGTCTAAGGTAGAGACCTCATTGAGCTTCAGGAAATCGTTGGAAAAACGGAGCGTTCCGTCTTGCTTGGGTACCATCAGATTGGAGCTGGACCACGGGCTACGCGATGCTTCAATCACCCCTAGCTGGAGCATCTGTTGTACCCCCTCCTCGATAGCTTACCGGAGGGTTCCGGTACTCTGTAGGGCCGTTGCCGAACTACGACTCCTTGGGAAGTTCGGACTTTGTGTTTTATGATGTTCGTCTGCCCGGGGTGTTCCATGAACACATCGGCGTACTGACAGACTAAGGCGTTCAGCTCCGTCTTCTGGGAGGCTGACAACTGCTTTCCCACGTCACCGACCGGGTCAATGTCCTGGGTCTAAGCGGCCAGCTGCTCCTGGGATGCGATCCACTTTTTTGAGCAGGTTGACATGGTAGAGTTGGTCCTCCTTCCTCGATCCCGGCTGTCTGACTTGGTACGTGACTGGACCTCCCCGTTATGATGTAGGACCTGTGCCAGGAGGCCAGGAACTTGGACGTGGGGGTGGGAATGAGGACAAGCACCCGTTCTTTGGGCTGGAACTCTCGGGCCTGGGTGGGCCTGTCGTATTACCTCTGCTGGGCATGTTGGGCTTCAGTTAGATGTTCCCTGGTCTGTCAGGATCTCCGTTGGAATGCCAATCTGACTGAACATCAAAAATAGCTCCATGGCAATGTTGTTAGCTGTGGCCTTATGGAGAGGAATGGCTTCAGGATAGCGGGTGGCCAGGTGTTACCTGGGGCCGGGCGGGGGGGTGTTCGTTGAAAGTACAGGCATGATACTGTTGCGCTGCACAAACGGGGATTAGTCCGACCTGAGCCAGGATCTCTGCCTTCAACAGGTTGTAATCTTCAATCCTGTTGGCTGAAAGGGCAAAGTAAGCTTGTTGCGATTCCCCTGATAAGAAGGGCGCCAGGAGGCGAGGCCACTGTTATTTGTCTGATGCTTCGCGGAGGGCGACGACCTTGAACATATGAAGTTAGGCTTCTACGTCATCCTGTTCGGACATCTTCATCAGCATGGGCCGTAAGTAGAGGTTCGGACTGTGGGGTACGTTGCGCAGCTTTACGGAGGTGTTCCATCCCCAGTTCTGCCCGATCCTGTAGAGCTTTCAGCTGCTCGAAGCACTGCTGCTGGCAGACCGTAACCTCAGGGAGCCGGCGGAGAATCTCCTCCATCCTCACATAGAGAGAGAGTGGTTTTGTAACTCCTGGGAAAAGCAATACACAAGTGTCAAGCGGTTAGGTTCGTGTTCTCTTACCACAGCACCCGTATTCTCCAGGAGAACACAGACACATTACAGCTGAAACTCAAAACCCCGGAGGGAGATTGAATTAGAAACGTGTTCAAAGTGCAGGGGATTTCGAAGTGTCTTGCTTCCTAGTCCGTACTCGTGTGATTCGTGGGAAAGAATTCCTTTAGCCGCTTGACTCTGTTGAAGCAGAGAGAACACAACATTAGTCAGGGAGAACAAGCTCGTTGAGTGTTGTGGCTGTGCATCTTTTATGCCGGCCCGGGTTTTTTTTTCAACTGAGCCGGTTTTCAAGGCGATGCTGACTCTGGATCAGTACCCCCGCCACACCTGCAATAAACTATCGTCAGTCTCCCTGTGTGGCATCGTCCTCCCATCAGCTTGTATAGTGTTACAGAAGACCCGACCACTAACAACGATTTACAAACTGCAACCGGACCTGGACATCTTCTCTCCGGAGACTCAACTCCTGCAACTCCGCCAGGATGGGATGTCTCCAGAGACATACGTGGAGGACTTTTTGGGGGCATGCAGACTGGTGAGTTGGAGCGACCCCGAGCTTAACCCATTGTTCCTGACTTGGCTGGATGATGAGCTGATCGCTCTCATCATGCGCCCGGACGCAGAAAAATACCCCTTGGAGGAATTTCTTAACCTAATCAAGCCTGTGTGTGCGCCTCCCAGAGCCCTCACCAGTGTTCTGTCTCAAGCCCTCTCCAGAGGAATCCCCTGACCCTCCCCTCCTGTTTTTTCTCTTCAGAGTCAGTTCTTGTTGTATTATGTTTCCTCTAGATCCGACTTTGTACTTGTTGTGGGCTTTGTACAACCAGATGTTGGTGGAATTACTTACCCGTGGATGTTACCAGTTGTTTTTGGATTTACTCCCCTGTCTTCTGTTCGCCTGTTCTCTGCAATAAACTATCACCAGTCTCCTTCAGTTAACTGTGTGGCATCGTCCTTCAGTCAGCTTGTATAGTGTTACAATACTACAATAAGTTTCAGAAGGACAGCTTTTTTGTGGAAAACATGATTTTCTTTTCTTCTTCGTGAATGTTGCAGCTTTTGTCACTTGTCATCTCTGTATCTCGTGTTTTTGAGAAAGAGCAGCTGGTTGAATGAAGCTCTGAATCGTACACTAACACTGTAATGTCAATCAGATATGACAGACAAGAAAAAATATGCCACATTTGGTGTTTGCCTTAATAATTCTTCAATCTGACATGCTGTTTACCGAGTCTCACAAAGCGCTCACAAACATTTTTTGTATTAATGTGTGATTTTATGCTAATTTACTGTGTGCTAACATAGACAACAGTTTCCATAGCAACAAAGCCACGTCATATTTACCTTCTCGTGATAAAGTGGCACAGAGTGAAATCAACGCTTTTAAGCATGGTAGTCTATCATGCAACAAATCTGCAAATACATGTTTAACACAACAGTTTGGTATCATGTAAACAATAAGCACCTTTAAAATTAAACAGTTCTGTCACTGTGGCGCACCAGTGGGGAGGGACAACAACTGCCACATCTTCCATGCTGGAATTTAAACTCAATTTAAAATATTTTTTAATCACATTCAGTGGCCACGGCTCCTGTTGCAATCCTTGAAAATCATCTCTCATAAAAATCAATTTAGCTGAAAACTGTGGGAAGGTCTGCTTATTAGAAGTGTCAGTCTAATGTGAGGTCAAGAAATATATTTTGATTTATCTCATGTTTACTCTTTTCTGTGAGGTAACCAAGTGGAGAGAAGTCATTCAACTTGTGTGATCTATTCATTCATTCAGACCTGATCGTCGAAGACGACACTGTGAACATTAGCAATCATACACATTTAAATACTCCTCACATTTATACTTTTCATCATTATTTCTAATGTCATATTTATTATGTCATAGTATTCGTTTTTTGGTGAAGCATCACTAAACTGCTCCCTTTGAGTTGTCAGCCGTATCAGTCATTTAACAATCTTGGAAGTTCGTATAGAACATTTCGTATTTTCACCAGAAATGTTCGACCATACGGGTTTCTTTAAGAATACATGTAATGAGATAATGACATTTTTCTTATCCCCTCAGCCAACATTAACCCTCAGAAAACTGATTCCATGATGAAGTGTTTGTGTAACTGATAATGTTTAGGCATCCTAGAAAACCAGTGGGGTGACTTTCAGCAATGAATCAGCGTTAATGTGAATCATGTCTGCTGTAGAAAACTTTAATGTGACTTTATATATGTAGTCCTACAGTGAGACAAATGCTTTAGAGAAATTTAACTCCACTTTTACATTCACTTAAATTCATTCTGGGAATTTGTATACATTATTATGTATATACTGTATATGAAGTAAGTTATGGCAATTTCAAATACTTTATATGATGAAAGTCTTGAGAGAACTATGCCCATTTCCATGTCTATCATCAAAGGTTGACCTCAGTTTATTGGGTTGAGATAAAAAAGGAAATTTCAGCAGCTTAGACAATTTTTGCTAAATGAATAGCTGAACAGAAAGTAATTTTTGTCAGCAGCTCTTAAAGACATCTCTTAAAAAACAAGACAATATCATTTGCTCTCACCTCAGTGATGTAATCCTTTTCATCCTTTCCATGTATGGCTTTAATGGCACAGATGTCCAGACCTCCAAAGACCTCTGCACATGTGTCCACCCACAGTTTGTATCTGCAGGACACAAGAAAACATGCCATGTGCTTTCACATCAGATATTGTCATACTGTATTCACACACTTTTGTCTTGTGTTCCTTTGCCTGTGTTCATCATGAGTTAATTTGTCCTCATCTGTTTCAGTTTCCCCTGATTACGTTCCTCTCTGTATTTAAGCCGATCTGTTCCTTACATCATCATCTGCTGTTATTGAATGTTACGTTTGGTTGTGAAGACTCCTGTGTTTACCTGTTCATTCATTAAAGAACTCTATTGGATAACTTTTCTTCATTGTGCGATTGCTTATGTACCAATATAATGTATATACATGTATATTTGAGGAGAGCGAGGCTTCGTGAAACAATCAAACAATTGAATTAAATGTGCTATATCGTGTCGAGGCTTCGAAACATTCTGACACATTCTGTTGCTCTAAAACACTTATATTACAATGGCTTAGGCAATCACTGATGCATTGCAATCTGTATGTTCATGAGAAAGCTTCATTGAGTGTGTGGGGAGTGGTTAATGTTTCCGACTGGTGTGCTGATGTCGAAAGTACGAATCTCGGTAACAGCGTTGTCACATCAGTTAAACTAGTGTTTCTTTATTTTTATTATTTTTATTTCAAGTTTTTAATAACAGCAGATGTTCTGGCTACACGTATGCCTATCCAATAAATGAAGGTGGTAGGAGTGCATATGTTTCAAAATTGATAAGTGGTATGATTAATCATCACACACCTCCAAGGCTCTTTTCAAGGTGTCCCATAGGCTACAATTGACCTTTGACTTTTTGCTGTGCTCATCTTTTATGTAGGATAATTTTGCATTTGACATACATTATATAAAAAATAAAACAACCTTTGACTAAGTTTGTTAGGTAATATTTGGTTATATTTCACAATAAGCGATACTTGTCCCGGAGGATCACTGTCTATAGATCACTACAAACATGGATATTTTTTATTTCTTGATTTAAAGAAAATCAGTTATAGGCAGACACTGGTTTACGAGTTTACTTTCAGATCAACATAACCTAGTGGCGATATGTCGTCGAGTTTTAAACATTTCGAAACAGTAATGACGTAACGAAGCCTCTTCGCTAAAAATCACGTGACTTAGCCAGTTTGATAGCGCTTTGAAGCACTGATTCGATACAAAAGATTCGATATAGGTTTCGAAGCTTCATGAAGCCTGTTTCGAAAGAGCCCATCACTAAGGGCAGTATAAGTGATCTGTGTTCGACTGGACATCTCTGTTTGATTTTGTTCTGGTCTGTAGAAGTTCAAACTCTGACTGAGTGATTATAGACTTAAAACCTTGACAATTAATGAGACATGATGAATGTTTTTAGAGTACAAACATCCTGATATTTGGCTCCTGTCGATGTTTGCTAAAAAACGCACAGTGCCTGGGAACTAAACTCAAGACCTTTGTGTTGGTATAACGAAAAAAATATATATATATATTATGATTTACAATAACAAACTCTAATAGTGTATAACACAAATGACTTAGGAAAGTGTAAACTGTAAAAATGCTAGTAAACACCTTGAATATTCTGGGATTTTTTTATAAAGTAGAATGTTTTAGTGTTCTTTTTGAATTGTTAAATCTTATTATAATATATAAATTATTTTTAAGCTTATACAAGCCCATGATAGGGTTTGACAAACGTTGTTTGTTGATATATTTTCTGTGAGAACAAGAGGAGCTTGTATTTTATCAATCGGCAATAGGTTTTATTAAAGATATTCTAAATTGTGATTGTGATGTGTTATTGCTAGTAAAGTAAGGAGGTGGCTTAAATCGAAACATTCTACGGAGCATTTAATGGACTAAACTTGGATACGCCCCGTGAACAAGACAGGACTTCATGTAGGCCTATTTCAATTCCATCTATATTTTGTTAATCTTATGTTTAGTGGGAATAGAAAGGCTGCACATTTAAAAAGGCTAATTAAGAAATTTAGCAATGTTTTTTGCCATGACATGCAAACTAAAAGCCACAAAATATTACTAACTTCAAAGGTTTCTTTATTTAACTCACTTGTCAGTCATAGCCACTTGCTCCAGCATAGCAGACCCTGTGTTTGACTTCCAGTTGCCAGAGATGGATGTTCTCCTGTCGATTAAAATAAATTCTCATGTCACACATAGTATATCACAATCAATCTGTGGAATGATTTGGCTAAACCTCATTACAATGCATCTGTAGTTTGATATTGCAACACAAAGGAATACTTGAATCAGCAAGGCACAAGGCGATAAGACATAATTTGTATCTATATTTATGACAATTAAATGTATCATATCAATGCTAAAATTGGTTTTCATTAAGAAAAGTTACTACACCTTTGTTGATTAAAACAAGCTATCTGTTCATCTTAAAATTGTGTGTTAACTCAACTTTTTAAAAAAAACGAGGTAAGTTAACTAATATTTTTAAATTTAATTAACTCAAATTTTAATGCAACCAGGTAAGTTATTTTTTAAGTTGAACCAGCACAGAACAACAAATATTTTTTTACAGTGTAACGTGTGAATGGGTTTCAGCTGTTTTTCTCCTATTCAACCAGCATGCTTCTGTAGGTGTGAGTGTACTTACATGTAAGCTTTGTAATCAGATCCAATCTTCTGGACCCTGATGTCATATTTAGCATCAATGAATGGCTCTGTGGTTGTGTACGTCTGAGTAATAGCCACAACACTCGCAATGTCTTGGAAGTCGCTATGATTGTCAACCTTCACCTATCAGGGGAACAAGCATAGTTTCCAAATAAACATCTAAGAGTTAATGCTCCTCCAGTCACTGCCATTGGTCGGAAAACAGGAAGACTTGCCCCAACTTCAAAATCTCGGTACAAACCAAGCCGACACACTACCACAGATGAAAAATGGGCTGTAAGGGTCGGCTCAGGTTTACTGCGTCTGGGTACAAAGTTGCCCGAAAACTTCAAGCCAACTGTCGAAACCCGACAGCCAAGAAGCATGTTCCTTCTGCCCCTGAGGGTGAGGAAATGATTCTCCATACCAGCAGGTGTTAGTAGTCGGTATCTTACATTAAAACCGGGAAACCAGAAGAAGGTAGTGATAGCTAATCCTCAGGGCCATCTAGGCCATCTGTGATTACTTAAACTATCGTAAAAAATTATATTAAAAAACGTACAAATATTATTGTTCAATCAAAACAAAAGGAGGAAGACTTTGTTATCAAGTAATTTGATGATCGAATTGTAAGTTATTTATGATTTATTTGGCCGCCGTTCCTCAATTAATTCTGGTTGCCGATGGTCACAGCTGTTTATGTTGCTTAGCTTAGGCTGTTTCTCAATACGCGTTCTTCAGCGGTCTTGTGTCCTTGTGCTCTCGCTCTACGTCTTCAATAACCATCAAAGTCCAGTTCCAATACTCAAGCAGGCAAGAACAGAGCACGCATGAAAGTACACAGATGTGTTCTCTGTATCAAAGATGCATCGCATGCAGCCTTGCAAACCTACGGAAACCGCTTGAAGTTCCGTGAAGTCACTTCGCGCAACCATCCATTTCGTTCTTCCCAGGCTGCCTTGCAAGACCGGTCTCCACACGATCACAAGTCTTTTTTTTGTGATCTTTGCGAAAAATTTATGCGACTCTGGACGAGAAAAAAAGGACGTCGATGACATTTCAGAAGCTTATCGAAAAGTTGCCACGAAAGTTGGGGACTGACCAATAGAATCGATTTGTGAAATAATATGAAATTGACCACATACAAGGTTTCCGCCCGACAGCGATATGTTTTCTGTGAACTTTTTACACGGTGCCTTACCACCTGCTTTTAAAATATTTAATCTGCAAAATTTCCACCAAAAAAATAGCAATCAACAAAAACACTGTTATATAATTATTGTTATGGAAGGACAATATTCACTGAGTATTAGTGTTACATACCTTTCCCATTCCGGAGTGAGCGTGTCCTATCTTCACCACAACAGGAAATGTCGGCATTAAAATCTGGATAGTAGAATAAACAGAACATACAGTTAGTCTTCTTTTATCAGTTTACATGTATATGTATGCATTTTGCATATTCATTTATCCCAAGGGAATTTCAGTACATGTTGTTTATATTGTACTTGTCTTTGATCCGTATGTTTATTTTAGGTTACAATCAGAGTATATAACAGGTTCTTTACATACAAAGTAGTAGTGTAATACCATAACAGATAGTATCTCTAGTGTACGATCAATCAACAAATATAATCTAGAGCAGCGCTTCTCAACCACGGGTTCAGGGCTAGGGTGACCACCCATCCTGCTTTGCTTTGTACTTCACAGCAATTTTACCCATTGTCCTGCACGTCGCATATTGAGAAAATGTCCAGCATTGTCATCAGGCTGTTGGTGTTTAGTTGTCACATTAAGTAACACGCTCTTTGACCAGAAACATGAGACTCTTGTTTGCCCAATTCTTTATTTTACTTTTTAACAGCGCTGTATCAAAAGCAGTAACCCGTTGCATTCCAATGTCCAACGAGATCATACGAACACAACCATTTAAAAGCAGGACTTTTAACCAATTTATGAGAAGGCAGTGATTTCAATTATCAAGAGGCTGCGACGTCTATCAGTAGATCGAGTCACGATCCTCTCATGTCAACCTGCCGAATAAATACCAATCAAAACAATGTTAACTCTGTGACTTGGAACATGTGTTTAGCCTATAGGTTGTGGTTAGCGTATTAAAATAAAAAATATTTGCAAATCATTAAATGTATTATTTAAATTATTATACATATTAAAAGAGAAACTCTTTTTCATTATTTGTTTTTTCTTTATTCCTTTAGTTTTCTCTTTTTGGGAAGATCTTCAAAGTTTACAAAATGATAACTCCATGTCTGTTCTTCGCTCAAAATGTAAAGAGACAGTTAACGATTGGAGACTTAACGTAAACCCGGGTTCTTTGATAACAGAGCGAGGTGTTTCACTATGGGAATCACTTTGGGCTTGACCAACTGCGAAAGCTCCCATGAGACCACGTCTGTCACTAACAGTGAGCCTATATCAGTCAGGTCGACCTCTGCCTATTTCATTATAGAGTGATTCCTAAGAGGGTAAGAAAGTGCTGGTGAATCATCTCACTCTGTTATCAAAGTACCCGGGCTTACATTAAATAACCCATCGTTCTTTTACCAACTTCGCTCAGTGTTTCACTATGGGAGATAAAGCCCACTCCCGGAATGCACCCATATCCCTGCTATTCCTCATAGCCTTGCTCGGACACGTCCAGCCTATAGATTCGCACGAAAGTGTGTGGCATAGCCTATCTTGCCGCCGAGCAAGTGGAGGTGATAGGCCACTGAAGACTCTACCGCTAGGGACACGGCCAACCCCAGTTTCCCCATCCCCTGAATCTCCACCGTGGAATGCCCTTTGGTGGGGAGCTTGCTATAAGAGGGACATTACCTTCATGCAAGCCGGCACGGCATGCAAGAGCTGTATTGCTGCCGGCTGGGGAGGCGGCCACCTTTTCCCCTCACAAAGGTCCCTCTCTCTCCCTTCGCCATCTTTGGTCGCAGGCCAGGGAAGGCCTAGTTTAGCTGTGGGTCATTTGCAGACCTCATGCAGGTTGCTGTATATCTCCAAGGCCAACTCGTTCTTTTATAGCAGCCGGGACTGTTGGGCGTGGAAGAGGGAATTTTCTTCCTCCTCTTCGTCGTCCAAGTCGAGGAGGTCAGAGTTAGCCTTTCCCTCTGCGTCCTCATCCCCCTGTTTACCTTACCCCAGATAAAGCAGGCCATGCGGCTTCCATAATGTCCGCCCAGCTCATGGTAGTTCGCGGGAGAAGGTTACTCGTCACCTTTTGCATGGCAGCTCCAGAAAGGAATGTGTGTAATATTTGACTTTCTTTGACAATGCATTTATGTTATTCAAAATTGGGTTATAATGGATTCTTTTAAAATTAGATTTTTATGCTTCAAATCTTTGCTAATTTTTAAAGACACAAGAATGTTGGAGGAGTGGAGAGAGAGACAGATCCCTCTCTCCGGCAGACATGTATAAACTATAAAATACGTCCACTTCCGCTGAGGGCTGAAGACCACAACAGAGAGAGAAGGAGAAATTCATCGCTGCCTGAATCAGACCTCATGAAAATCTTATAGAAAGTATACCATCAATCTTAAGCTTCAGTGTGATGGGTGTCACACTGTTGGGTGTTGTGCTGATCTTCTTGTCCATAGTTCTGAATATACAGACAGCACAGATTTGCAACTGTTACTCAAGTCACCCTCAGCATCACTTCTGCACTTCTGAAATGAGTACGTCGAATCTAAGATCAGCATTATTTCTGCTACTCTTCTAATACTTTTTAAATGATTTTCTAACACTGAAGAACACATATAGCTGAAGGGAACACTCTATTTTTGTTGATTTGTTTCATGTTTCTATAAAACCATGAGCAATTTCATATATCCCAAGTTCACAACATCTTGAGCACTTTTGAAACTGCACAGTTCCGACTAGTTGAAAATCGTGTTCATTATAAATGATTTATCTATGTGGGTCATTCTTTTAAATTCATGTGCACTAAAATGTTTTAATATAAATCTGAAAATGCACTTCTGCCCTGCAGTTGCTATTCTTCTCTGACAGTATTGGCAAAACATCCTCTTTACCTGTCAGTCTGCTGCAAGTTTTGCAAGTTTTAGATCCACATCTGCATTGTAAAACACAATCCAAGCCCTCTCATTTTCTCATTTGATGTCCCATTTACTCACTCTGCATAATTTATGATATTAAAAGTTGTCAAATGCTGAATTTGTCAAACAGATAAAAACATTACAATGAATTTCCCATTTCCACTTTCTTTCTCATTTTTAAGTAAACCAGTTAAAATATGGGATAAATTCGATGAAGTTTGACATTGTCAAGCGATGGGAACGTCTCTCCTTAACAGAACAAGAAAACTTCTCAAAAGCATATATGTTGGGCTGTAACTGCACGGTAATGATACACAGCATACAAAACCATTTAAAGTTTACTGTGACATTCACAATTTTCTACCAAAATGTCATAGTTTCAAGAATCAGCTTTCAGTCTCTAAACTGAACTTTTTATTTCTTGGAGCAACATGAGGCTGAAGAAAACATAACTGAATATATATGGTCTTGGCAATCTATACCTTGAACAACACAAAACTCATGTTAATGTCAAACTGTACGTCACCTCAAACTCATGTCAAACTGTCCTCTCCACAGATCTCTACCTGTTCTGACAGTCCATGTTGTCCCCAATCTGACAATGAATGTAGGTGGGATCCCAAATCTCCTGAATCTCTGGAGTACGTCTGTCTGAGGGACAGTGACGGCTACTGTAGCTGGTACTGGCCAGCTTCAAGAGTTAAGGAAGTTAAAATGTGTATGGGAGAATAAAAGACCAGCATTTTCTCATTCTTAAAGAAGATATTTGGTTGATGCTGAGAATCATTGTTCTTTCTAATAGTAATTCAGCTCCTGAGTCAATGTTTTAATCAATGAACACCTCGGTTTTAACTCTGAGAGAGTAAAGATCCCATTCTTCCCCCACCGACTCTTTTCATCTGCAAATTAAACACCTTTGTATGCAAAAATAAACCTGTTTCCGTTTGATAGCAGGGGCGATTCTAGTTAGTTTTTTTCTAATCCAATGAGGTTATATATAAATAGAGATGGAGAGAGACACAAAGCAACACATATTGTATACATAACTAAAATAAATAATGAAGAAAGAATATTAACAAAAGCATAAAGACAAGTTAATGTTATTCAAATTAATATCAAATTAATTGGTCAATTTGCAACATATATATTGTGACAACAACATAACAATGAATAACACTCTCGCAGCAGGCTGAACTACAGTACCTCTTATCTGCCCTTCATCTTTCCGGGGCTGTCAAAACTACCGTCAATTCTCTATAACTAGGGTGCAGAAAAATCAAACAGCACATCATCATGAATGACACATTTCTGTGCGCTACAATATCATAATGATCGTTTTCTAAAGTATGCCGTCTTTGGTGTGAAGTGCTCTCATACTGCTGGAGGTAACGTTAACAACTAGTTAACAAGGGGTGAACGCATACAAAACATTTAAACAATGGATGGGAAAGTGTCTTGTATCGCACCCGCATCATAGTAAGCAAAAATGCAAATATCATTTTAATGCACACACCTTTTAACGTTACTCTGCTAATGACGTTCACTCCAATGTGCTGCTGTGTGAACTGAAGAATGTACTAAATAACTCATAAAAGAGTTTTAAAGGGGACTATAATGCGATATTCTTGTACAGAATACATTATTACTCACAATATTTTAGGGCGGCTAAGACATTGGTTTACAGAAATGTATAACATCTATAAGGACGTTGTTAGTTATAGTTTGGAAGATTGCTTCACCAAAGAATGTACAGGGCCCTACACTAAAACTGGTACCATTGGTCAATATGAGTAATAAAGAAGGCTGTGAAAAAACGTCTTTAGTGTTTATCCTTTTGTGCAATATTTTAAGAAAAATCTTCTGCTCTTATTGGAAACAAACAGTTGCAAATACAACACAGTTTTATAATTCAATTCAATTGAAGTTTATTTATATAGCGCTTTTCACAATGTGCATTGTTCCAAATCAGCTTTACAGGGGCAAACAGGAAAACAGAAAAGGTAAAACACAGTACCTTGCATGGTGTTTACAGAACAAGCAAGATCATTCTAATAAATAATATCTACTTAATAAATAAATGCAGTCTCCCGGTGAGCAAGCCAACACTGCCCTGCTGTGGCGAGGAACCCAAACTCCAATGATTGATTAATGGAGAAAAAAAACCCAGGAGAAACCAGGCTCAGCTGGGAGGACCAGATCCCCTCTGACGTGTCATAGCTGCACTCATAATACTTATAACTTATAATATATATATATATATTAGTGGTGGGCCATTATCGGCGTTAACGTGCTGCGTTAAAGTGAGACTCTTAACGTGCGATAAAAAAATTGTTACCGTTAATCTATTCTCAAAGTCGGGTTGGGAGCTGGGTCTATACTGCGCATGCTATGATGACTTTCACCTTGATATTTTAGCGCGGATGTATACATAGCTTAATTGCACTGTAGGGGGCGAGAACGAGATTTTTCAACTCGCGTGATTCGCGTCATTCGCGCCGCCTCATACCCTCATAACCAGGGCTTCATTCGTGCGATTCGCGTAGCAAGTAGGTCTATCGCGTCTTTGCATTGACTTAACATGTAAATCGCGTTTGGTCTGAACACAACATAACGTTACTGTGAAATTACCACATCAAACGTGACGTGCTAACATGGATCCAGCTATGAAGCCGCCGGGCTTGCTTCAGGGAAAATTTATTTTTAAGAAGCTTCCCAATGGAAACCTCGACAAGACTAAGGTTGTTTGCACCTTGTTCAATGTGGAATTGGTTTACTGTCCGGAATTGGTTTTCATACAGTAGGTTTAAAAAAAAACTTTCTGTCAACAGGTAGTGGTCTAGCTTTAGTTGAAACCAGTAACTTTGTATTGGCACCTAATGTATTATGGCTCCTGTGTGACATATCGCTTGTTGCTCCCTAACTCTTTGTAAGTCGCTTTGGATAAAAGCGTCTGCTAAATGACTAAATGTAAATGTAAATGTACTGTAGGAGCTCTTCCAGTCTCAAGTACCACCTAAACACAAAGCATCCCTTAGCTAATGGGGAAGTAAACACAAGTACATGTTATTGAACATAATTTAATTTTCATCATAAATTATCATAGTAGAACAGCTTTCTCAAGCAGTTTGTGATGCATTTTGGAAACAGGAGATGAGCCCCTGGTCTAATGCGCCACCTGGCTTTAGAAACCCGTTCTCAAAGACTTACTTTTTTGGGTAGCACACATATTCTGAATGCCTTCGGCAGAATTCAAATGAGCCATTTTAATCTAGATTAAACACCACCTCCACAGAAAAATATCAATGAATACCTATGGCGCATGACAGTACCAGTGGGCAAGCAGTAAACAAACATGTCGTTAAAGAAAGCTAAATATTGTCACCCCTGGCTGTGAATATTACAGTCGCTGCATAACCTTCCTTCAGATTCCGATATAAGTGAATTTAAAGTAAATGTTAAGGAAGGTTAAAGTTTATTTTTAAAGACATTCCAGTTCAGGTGGGAAAAACAAGGTGGGTCACTATTGCTTTGTTAGAGATCGCTTTACGTGCCCTGAGCACTATTCACACGAGATTAGTATTACCTGGGGACCTCATGGGTAAGAGGTATTAATTGTATTAATTGCAGAGGTTGTCTGTGATGTTAAGCCCGTTTGAGTCGCCATATCTGTGATTTAGAGGGTTCATATATCATTTTTCAATGTTTCATCCATCGTTTTCAAATAATGAAGGCTGCTTTGAAGTGTTTTGGTATTATTTCAGGTGCTGGGTGATAAGTTACCGGGAGTCTCCCGTTTGTTTATTTAACATGTAAACTCTCGTAACATTTGAGACCCGCGATCGCGCTGATCGCGCTGATCTTTTGTCCGGTTCGCGATCATGGGTCTCAAATACAGGAAGGGAAAGGTCATACATAATTAAACGCAATACAACTATAGGCTATACTAACTATACGCAAAGCCTTGCCATCACATCCAGGAAATAAGTCAGTAAATAAAAAAAAAAGATTAAAATCATGCCATGCTAATGCGTCACATGAAATACTGATGTGGGGATATCATTTATAAATCACAGGAGGTCACCAGATAATACTCATGCCCTGTGAAAACTGTGAAAGTTGCTAATGCGCAACCTAATGTTACGTCTCAATCCAAATTCACAGAGGCCTCCAACTACACAAACAGCTATCCAATCAAAGAGTTAGGGGTTTACTTATGAAGTCTTCAATGTGGCACGTCCATTAAAACCGAGCGTTTGAAGAGCTGGCCTCAAAACCAGTGTAAAAAATAGCCCATTACTTCTTGATTTTGATGTCTTTGGATGTAAAATCCACACAAACGTCATAAGTAGACCTCATATAACAGTTTAAAACAATGAACAAGGACAGTTCATCAGACCTTTAACACAGAATCTCAACCAAGGACAAAACTATAATTTGTAATGCCATATTCACAAACGCTTTCACAATGTTTGTCAGAACATTTAACCTCATTTTTCTTAACCTTACTTATAGGCTAAAGTCAAAGTGAACAGCTGAACACAAATGTATCACCTGTAGGCCTATTTTATTCCATTGCTGATGAGAAAAAGCAAATTGAAGTTATGCAAATATATAAATCAAAGCTGTAATCTATATTTAAAAAGGTTGCAAAGTGAGGGACAGAACATCAACCTGAGATGAATCTCTTGTGAGGGATCCCCTTCCTAATGTAAAATACATTTCCATCTTTCTAGGGTGACCATGTGAGCCATTTCTCCCAGACGCTACCTGGCCACGATTTGGGTTTGTCTTCCAGGAGTCGCATTTGTCAACCCCATACGTCATCGAGGTTCTCACATTTCAGTAAAAAAAGCATTATAAAATTAACATGTAACATCGCTTAAGACGTATAATAATGGTAGGTCATTGCCTATATAAAATAAAACCTGAAATAATAAACTTCGATCACGTGTTCCCTCGACAGATGCGACTCCTAGGGGATGCGACTCCTAGGGGCAATCGTGGCCTAATGGTCAGAGAGTCGGACTCGTGACCAGAAGGTTGCCGGTTCGATCCTCAGGGCCGGCAGGTAACGATTGCGGTGCCCTTGAGCAAGGCACCCAACCCCTACACGCTCCCCGGGCGCTGCACTGATAGCTGCCCACTGCTCCGGGTGTACGTGTGTTCACCACTTGCTGTGCGTATGTTCACTAGTCACTGGATGGGTTAAATGCAGAGGTCACATCTCGGGTATGGGTCACCATATCTGACAAATAGGTCACTTTCACTTCACCTAGAAGACGCATCCGAATCCTGGCAAGGACGCGTCCAGAAGAAATGGCTCATATGGTCACCTTACAGCTATACATTTTTATGTGTAAAGAAACATTTACATTTAAGATAATTAGTGAATGTGATATTACATTATGAAGAACATATTGTTTCCCAACTTACAAATATTGTTGGAGGAATATAACCCTGACGAGACATTTCAATATGTTTTTGTACTGTAATACATAACTTTCACTTTGAGTGCGAAAAAAAGGAACTGATTACTAGAAATATACAAATATAAACCATTCTGAAATGTTGCATGTAGCAATAGTAAGGCAGATGAGCACTTAACCTTCTGGAGGTCCCCACACCCTAATTTGAAAACCCCTGTCATAACCAAAGGCATGTCTTGTATATTTACTTCTCTGCTTTGAGCTGAACTTACCATGTCTCTGTAGTTTGAGTAGAATGTCTGATCAATAAGAGGGAATTTATCTGGTCCCAGCCTCATATAGGTGTTGATCAGTTGAGAAAACTAGAAAAAACAGATGATCAAAATCGTGGTGAGCCATGCTGAAAGCCTGTCGCTTTCAATTTTTTGCCAGCATTAGGTTTATATTTTATAGCTTTAACGATCACAGTCTCTTGGGTTAAGATTGTGACATTAAATAATGATTTACTTATAATGTCTATTGATGGAAGAAGTGTGTTTGTTGTTCCATTCATTTGCCTTGATGCATTGCATTTTGACTTTACTCGAAATAAATAAACCCTGCCACCTGAATACAACTTTATACTATACATATGTTAGTATACATATAGATTTAAAAGACACTGAGATGAAAAATTTCATGCATGAAGTGCGTACTCACAGCCCATGGCTTATCGCACAGGTTGTAGATGGACTCCAGTGAGTTGACGCTGGGGATTCCAGCATACTGCAGTCCAATGATGATATTTCTGAAGTCTTCATTCTGTGCCATGCTGAACGCATGCTGCCGGACCAAGACAAAGTCAGGCTTGAACGACCTGTGAGATAAACACAACAAAACAACATCTTATTTATATCAGGATATCAGATTAATAGGTTATTAACAATGTGGCATGCTCAAATGTGACACATGTAGGCGTACCCTATTACCAATCTGGGTTGGTTTAGAAATAGTTTGGTAAAATGTGAACAACCCTAATCACTGGTTTAAATGAACTTTGATCAGAACTTTGATATTCCAACCATCTCTGAAAAAGCATTATTAACATAGACTGTATTAAAAAGGACGTAGTTTGAGTTACGTCACCCGAAGGTTTTGAAGATTAAAAACGAAGCCTAAAGTAGGCGGAGCTGGCCTATCGCCGTATTAGCAGTGCATCACTCCAGGATAATCGAAAATGGGAAAATCGACGGGATGCGTTCGGAGATGAGGTGCCTGGTCGCTGAAACCACTTGTCACTCAAGTAGTCACGCACCTAATTTGCAGAATTTTAAGGCTTAATATAATCTAAACATAGTAGTCATGAAGGGCAACATTACCCATATAGACCACAATGCATTTTTGTACCAGGCTGAAAACATGTTTTTTTTGCTGTAAAGTTGCCCGTTTTAACATGGGGCTCAATGAGATTCTGCTCTGGTTTGGAGCCAGCCTCTAGTGGCCAGTCGATGAATTGCAGTTTTAGTCATTATCGTGTTGGTTTCATGAGAGAGACCGGAAGATTACCACTTGATTCTTACTGTATCTGTAACATTGTTATCACCAGTTGGAGTGCCCTGTAGATCCACTAGAGGGCACTCCATCCCACACCTTTTCTACGAATTCAGGACTTTATCTCCCACAAACCCCTGCAATAGACTTATTTCTGCCACACCTGTTTCCTATCACCTGGTCTATTTAAACCCTATTCATTGTCTCGTTCAGTGCGAAGCATTGTTAGCTACGTCTACATTACCAAGCTTTTACCTTGTCTTGGGGTTTCCTGTGTTTTGACCTGTTTTTGAACACATTTGCGTTTTTCACTTCACATTGATTGGATGTAAAAAAATTGCTGTTGCATTGATTTTGAGATGAAGCTGGCAGCAGACTGACAGTTAAAGGGGAGGAGTTAAAAGAGCCATCTCATTTATTTCATTTGAGATCGATAGTCATTTCAGGGAGGGAGTGCATTTTCAGATTTTAACTAAAGATTATACGGGTACATTCATTTTAAAAAGAAAATGACCCACATTGATAAGCTATGTACTATAAATGCTGCAATATTTCAAGAAAAAATTATGAATTGTGATTTTTATTTCACTGGGACTTTGACTAGTTGCTTATTAGCATGCCAATTATTAGCATATTTGCTGTTTATTAGTACTTATAAAGCACATATTCTGCATGACCATGTTCTACAGCTCTTAATCTACCCAATACCTAAACCTAAGTTAAACTAAACTACCTTACTTACTATTAATATGCAACAAATAAAGAGTTTACGGAGGCATAGTTGTAGTTAATGTTTATTATTAGTTTATTTATTCCGATAATTGTACCTTGAAATAAAGTTAGCAGATTATGGGTTTTCTTATTGTATGTCTGTGACCTCCATATTTATCATGTTTACATAATGCAACAATCAAACATTTCAATTTGCAAAATGTCTATTGTTGATCAATTAAACATGTTTTATAATTAACTATTAGGCAAAATTCATCAGCATTATGATTTTGATGAATCATAACGCACAAAAATATTGAAGTTACTCATGATTATTTGCACAAGTAGGCCATATTAAAAAGAACATGTTTCATTGCAAAATTAAGTGGTGAAAGAACTGGCTTTCTACAACAAATGATACCTTAAATTTTGCAGAACTGACGTTTTCAGCTATTTCTGTAACAACGTTTTGTTGCAAGGTGGTTTGAAAAAAAATGTGTTGTTTCAATGTTTTTGGACAATAATGGTTATATTTTGGCCTGAATTGCAGTTATCTAGAGTATATGAAACTTACCGAACCACTTTGGTTCCATTTCGGATCACCTGCATGTCCACACTGCATGTGCCATTTGCATGTGCCACGAGGTTGATCTCTGAGAATTCAGCCTGAAATTACAAGTTAAAGCTATGAAAAACAATCAATTACAACACATGAAACTAGCACTACAATGCAGAAATGCAATGCAGAAATGCAGAAAGTGTAGTTTTTGTCTGCTCACTGTTTCCTTTCCAAAACTTTGTTTACTGAACAACCTTGCCATTGTTTTACATATAGTTTTTGGCCAGTTACAGCTTCTAAAAGCCCCAAACATTTTACTGCAAAGCTTTAGCTGTGCAAGACTGTTAATTAAAAAGCTCTATAATAAAGCACAAACAAGTGAACTGTTCCTTTTATTCTGACAGGCCGATAGAGAAAAAGCTCATGAAAACATGTGTTAAAAATGATCATTAAAAACAACGGCAGTAATAAGGGACAGTAGAAGTGAATTGTTCCCTTCATTATAATCATTGTGGGCTTGTTAACCTTTATATATTATGCATTGTGTGAAGTAAAACCCATGCTTTATACAGGGATATACTAAAGCTGATGAGCCTGTGGCGTTGAGAAGACTGGGTCTGTTGTCTCATACATTTGATGCTTAATTACTGCACAATGGTCATTCATGAATTATTAATGTCCAATTAAATTGTATAAAACATTCTTAGCTTATTATCTGCAAAGGTTTACTTTACAAACAATTAGCATAGGACGAATTTTAAAGGACGACTTGCTCATTTATAAGGACATTTTAGACCCACTTTAACTATTATGATATGTTGTAACTATGAATCTTCAAATTGATCTTTCCTCCAGTCTTTTTCGATCTTAAGTGACAGGATTCATTAAAAGAAAAAAAATGTAGAAAATATATGTCTTTTTGTAATCTGTTATTAAATAACTACAGTGTGATAAATTGTACAAAGGAGGATGGTTCAGTTGTTTAAACTGGGGTAATTCACAAAAAATTATGAAAATTCTTTCATCATTGACCAACCCTGGTGGCATTTTGCTGGTGTAAACAAACAATGGCACCCATTGACTTTTCAGTGTTTTTTTGTCCATTTAAAACATTTAGCAGATGCTTTTATCCAAAGCGACTTACAAAGAGTTTAGGGAGCAATAAGCGATATGTCATACTGGAGCAATAATACAAAAGTTGCCAATAGAAGTCAATATGGGCCACCTTTGTTTGTCTTCCAACATTTTTTAGATATCTTTTTTTGTGTTCTGCAGCACAAAGAAAGCCATTGAAATGACAAGAGGGTTAAATGTTAACAGTATTTTCATTCTTGGCTAAAGTAAGTTAAACGTTTCCCAGGCAAAGGTTAGCAGCTGACTGTGACCAATGGCAAGTTCAAATCTATTAACTCTGTGCTCTTGATCAATACCCATCCCCTCAGGGCTCTGTACTAGGGCCATTGAAGACATCAGTCGAATTGACAAAATAACACATATTGACAATACTAAAAACACTTGTTTCCTGCCAGCAACTTGTGCTCTAAAATGTAAATGCGGAGCATTAAGTGCGTAATTTGGAATGTAAGTATATACCGTCCCACCGATGGCCTACCAGCCGTGACCAGGGGTGTACGTGTTATAAACGTGAATGCACGCAACGTGAATGCATGCAACGCAAAGGCATTAGCGAGTCGGACACGTATGCATGTAATGCACATGTTACATAAAACAACCCCCCCCCCCGTGGACAGAATTGGTGGAGGGATATAATCCTGGGCGGAATTTGCTTCCGAGTCCGCCCCTGCAAACAACGAATGACAAATCTGCAAGAAAATGTGAGTGTGTGTCCTCAATGGCTGTCAATGCAATAAGCTGCAAGTTCATTTTACACAGTCCGTCCAGAAACATCCAGTTAAGGGTTTCACACAGAGCATCAGTATAGTGACTCTCACCAAGCACAAGCTATTCTTACTTGGAGTAGTAAAACAACAACAAAGATACCTTTATTTTAATTGAAGAGGCTTATGTAGGTGTCTTTTTAAAGATGGGGTAACATGCTATGTCATGTATTCTGACTTCTTTACACTGTTAAACATGCTGGCTTCCCAAGCTAAAAATGGTCAACTTTTTAAAAATGAGTTGGACGTTTGACTTAGTATTTCTGTGCTCGATTCACTCCCCCAGCCCTCCAACTTGTTTCAGAAAGCTTTTTATTAGTCTAAGTTCCTGTTTCATAACAGGGATCCTATTCCTTTAATTGGTCATTCTCCCGGAAAAGCATGCCCACGTGTCATCCACCGAGCGAAAGAGCATGCCCACGCACCAGCGTGAGAGACTGAGCAAACCTACGTGTCAACCAGCCATCGTGAGAAGGGCACACCCATCAATGCCGCTTCACTCGGTTGACAGAAGTTTAGCTGTGTTTGTTTGTTCACAGCATTTCGGTGATGAATGTTATATAAACGGGGGATACGACGCTAGATTTGGTGATTGATTAAAAGTGATAGATGGCGCGGTCTCAGTGACAAAAGATGCCAGACAAAACTGGACGTGGAAAGTCAAACTAAGTCATATGTCTGTGTTTTGCTGGCAAGCGGCGCATACGTGCATAATGTAAACAACTCCAATGGACAATGAGATGATGTATTGTGTGCTCATGCTGTAGTCCCGTCCCCCCTGCCCGTCTCCAGGCGCATGTCTTTCGCCGGAATAATCTAACAGCTGTATCTCTCTTTCATAAATGTGATCATACTATATACTCTTTGAAAATACAAGGTATGTGTAGTGGAGTAGGCGGGGCGAGACTGTGGTTCGAGATCGGTGAGTAATTATTAATGAGTGCCAGTTGTGCGCACACAGGTCTCCAATCACGTAGGAGATTGGGAGCATATATGAGAACGAGCGACCGGACCGTTGAAGAGAGAGGACCGGGCCCGAACATGTTTGTATTTGTATTTATGTTTTGTTCGCCGGCGGTCGGCCGTGAGGGGCCGCCGGCCGTTATTACTTCCGTGTTTTTGTTTTGTGATTTGTTTTGGCCGCCGGCTGTTATCATTTGATTAAATTTTTAAATGTTTGCCGGTTCCCGCCTCCTTCCTTCCCTACTTTGAATCTTGTTACAGTATGCAATACTACTGTATAGATACTCAAAATTAATATGAGGTTTGCAGAAAGTGTGTGTGTTACCACATCTTTAAGTATATCCATACAGTCATCATTTATCATTTATGAGAGAATTTGAATGAATGAACATTCAACAGTAACGTACTATTGCACAGGCCGTGTTACATTACAAATGGAAATCCAGCAACGTTTTATTTCTACATACTGCTCATTGGAGAAAAAACGTTAAAAATGTCTACGTTGTTTAGTGTTGATACAATGGAAATCAATGGGTGTCAGTTTCGCCTGGTCACCAACTTTCTTCAAAATATCTTCTTTTGTATTCTGCAGAATATATAATGTCGTGAGGGTGAAGGAATGATGAAGAATTTTTCTTAGGTGATCTTTTTAACAGTTCCGGCCACACTAGGAGATCTTAGGCTGGTTAAAAAGATCTTTTGCCATCAACAGATAATATGCAGGATTGTATGTTGCTAACAGAGATGTATAAAGTACTAGAGACCCAGACTTGAGTAAAAGTACAAGTGCTCTATCAAAAAAGTAACTTGAGTAGAAGTTGAAGTGCTCTTTAAGCACCACACTTAAGTAGAAGTACTAAAGTATTCAACAATTTTTGTACTTAAGTATTGCAAGTAGTTTATTTTAAAATTTACTACTCAAGTACTGAAAGTGAAAGTACAAGTATTGTGTTATGTAGTTATTAAAGAAAATAGTCAAAAGTTTGAATATCATATTGTTTTTGTGTTTGTAACACTCTACAATATGGTTTGATTTGTTAACATTACATTAGTAGACTAATAACCATTACATTAGACTAATAACCAACATGAACTAACCATGATCAATACATTTGTTACAGTATTTATTAATCTTTGTAAATAAAAATACAGCTGTTCGTTGTTTGTATGTTCCTTTACAGTGCACATTAACTATGAAAACAATTAGAGAGCAAGATAGCGCTCATGTTGTTTTAAGACGGTGAATGCGCGGGCCGGGGCGCTCTTGAGTAAGCACTTCATTCTATATGAATTATCTTTCACTCCGCATATAAGAACGTGGACAAAAAGTAGGGCGAGGGGTGGTCTCCTTCCTCACTCTCACAGCCACGATCACTTGAAGTTAATGGGGTGGAAGGTGGTGTTCTTGGTTCGTCCATTTTCTTAGCTGATCAAAAGGCAGAACGGGAGCACGCGCAGTCTTCTTAATCGCTTGATTCGCTCAATGATGTGCCAGCTGAGCTTCATCAAACCTGCCAGTGGTAATGTGGGTTTGGAATGGAATGATTCGTAACATTTTTTATAATTGTAACGAGTAACGATGCAGCACATAAAAAAAATATCGGAGTAAAAGTATTAAACTCATCGAAAATATGTACTGAAGTAAAAGTGGAAGTAGGAGGAAAAAAAGAATACTCTAATAAAGTACAGATACCGCCTTTGAGTACTTAAGTACAGTAGTGAAGTAGATCTACTTCGTTACTATACATCTCTGGTTGCTAAATACTAATGCTTAAAATTTCTTACCTGTTCGACTTTCATGTCATAATCGCCTTGGACCTTCTTCCCACGAAAAATCTTTGGCCTGCAAGACATACAAGATATTCATCCATCATTTCAAGCCCGTGTTTATGCACACACAAATTAACTGAAATAATTTATATCCCTGCTGTTTTAATGAGTGAAACAAAAAACAAATAAATCAACGAAACAAACGGTGTAATTGCAGATCACATGGCCATGAAACGACAACTATGCAAATAGCTGCTATTATGATGTGCTGTTCAAATCATTAGGTTTTATTTATTACTACGTCTCGCTTTTATTCCTTCGCACAGCGTAGCTGCCACTGCAGCTTGTGTTTACTGAAAGAGTCAAAAGATAGAAGAGCTCGAAGAGCCCAGCAGGATACAATTACACCATTAAAGAAGCAACAAGAATCTAGGGCTCATGCCATCTAAAACTATCTTGTGACCTTGCTTGTACATGACTTGTAACACAATGCTATTGTCAACATAAACATCAGAGGAAGATTATTAAGCTGATTGTTTGATTTACTGACAGCATTTTGTTACAAAATGTTCACAATTTAAGGGTCAAAAAAAGCTTTTTCAGATGAGTTTATCACAGCCCTTGACGCAGACCAGAAGTTGAATCAAATGCTACCAATAAAAAGGAAATACAGTGTTATAAGGCAGAAAATACAACACCCTGTGCATTTTATCAGTAGACAGACAGCTTTATTTGAATATAGATTTTCTATTCATTCAAGTTAATAAGCATTTCTGTTGGCTCAGAATAGAAAAGCAGTTACATCAAGAACTAAGTTTGAAGTGAAGCAAGCTGGAAGCACCATTTGGGTGATATTATTCTTGGCAGCACAGAGGCAAAACAACTAGTGACGTTGATTTGAACAGACTGGATATGATTTCACAGTTTGGGGAAAACAGGCTTTTAGAGTATAGTCAGTATGTGACTTATACTGTAGGAAAGTCTTAATATGCTACCTAATGTCTTCACAGTCACCAAATCATAAATTCTGGAGTCAGTGGCATTGCTCAAGCATTATCCTTTCTAATGGTTATTCGGGTTAATGATCTTATCAAACCTCTATATAACCTAGAGAATTAAACTTGGTTTCATTAACTCATCATGCGAATCAATCATGTATTCTTGAATATTATGTATTACCTAATAAAAACAGGTGGTTCAGGTCAGGATCCTTCATGCGACGTCACTTGTGAAATACTTTAAGTATATTTGTACATATAAATGTCATGATCCTGCCTCTCCTTGTCATGTTTTTCAGGTTTTGTGCTAGGATCATGACATACCCATGTGTTTTATGTGGAAAAAGAGCATGGTATTGTTTTGATTTTGAAATGCCATGCTCTCTCTCCGGTGTCGGGTCCTCTAGTCCCGCCCCATGTGATCCGTTAGCGCCCTATAAGTGTTTCATCCTGTTCACCTGTCAAGCCTGTGCCCTTTAGTGTTTTGAGTCCCGTCACCTGCCCGTCAATAGCTTAGTGTTATTATGCCTTGTTAGTGTTCCCCTATACTACAGGTGCTTTCCTGTAGCTCAGTGGTAAGAGCATTGCGTCAACAACGCAAGGTTGTGGGTTCAAACCCAGGGGATTGCAAATACCTATGTAAAATGTATAGGATAAAACAATGTAAGTCGCTTTGGACAAAAGCGTCTGCTAAATGCCTAAATGTAAATGTAAATGTATACCAAGTCCCAGTTCCCTTTGTCCCGTGTCGGTTCATTGTGTGTGTTTACCTGGATGTATTCTTGTTCGTGTCACCTTTAAAAGACTATATTCCTGTTTGGATTTTCCCTTATTTGTGTTTTGTTTTATTATTAAGTATCCCTGTTAATGCCCTCTTTACCAATGACTTTTTTCGCAGCTGTGCTTCAGGTTATTGTCCTTAAAAAACAGTAATGGACTCTAATGTTTTCCCTAATGTACAGATCGGCGGTTTCCTTTCAAACAAAGACCATTCCATGCAGCATTAGGTGAACTGAGTTGTCGCTGAAACATCACAGGATGTATTTATTTGTTTGCTCTATTGTTTTGTTACATCTCTGGATAGATGTAGGGGTTTATTTACATTATTGTTGTTGTTGTGTTCTGTTAATGCAACTATATCAAATACTGTTGTTAAATAAAACACTTCGATAGAAATTTTGGTTTACCCGTCCCTTACTTTGTCAGACATTTGTTTCATCTAGTTGGTATAACATCCAACAATATCAGATCAAAAAAAAATACTGTATCTCTTATCCAAAGTGACTAAAGTTTTAACCCTCATTAACTTTTCAATGTTTTGAAACACAGTTTCACATGATTTTTTAATAAGGTCTTTATGTAAATGTTTGCAATCACGAAAATATATTATAATACAAATTTATGAATGTGCAAAATTGTAGAGGTAAATTCTTCCAATGTATTTTTTTAAATAACCTCTAAAGGGTGAGACCGCAAGAAGGTGCTTCATTCAATAACCAGAGAACGGTTTGCAAATGCTACACAACTTGTGACATTAAAGGCACTAGAATATATATTTTGGCCTTCATAGCTATTATATTGATGGAGCACTAGAATGAGACACAAGTTACAAGATGAGAAAGTATGGAATAGCAGCTGGGAAAGGACCATGAGCCAGACTGAACTCAGGTCGCCTGCACTGGCAGAATATTACATTTCTTTAGAAGGCTTTTAGTCCCAATTCCTACTGTTAAATTCGTATAACTCCATAGTCTTGATGAGTTTGCCATTCAAAAACATTGATCCTAAACGAAAGTGTAGGCATGTAGTATATAAAATGCCGCAAAAGTAACTTTCTTTCACAGTTTATTTGTTGTGTTATGTTCCTCCTGACCACTATGCGGAGACCTACATTTACATTACATTTAGCAGATGTTTTATCCAAAGCGACTTACAAATGAGGTAAACAATAGAAGCAATTGGTACAACATAAGGACAACAAAAAGCATAAGTGCAGTAAAATCTCGTCTCATAAAGCCCACCACAGTTTACAAAGCTAAGGATTTTTTTAAATGATAGAAAGAGTAGAAGAGAGATAGAAGTCAGAATTAATCGGTCAGGTGTTGACGGAAGAGATGTGTTTTCAGACGGTTCTCAAACATGGTGACAGAATCTGCTGATCTTGTAGCAGCGGGCAGATCATTCCACAAATATGGAACAATTCAGAGAAGGTACGTGAGAGAGATTATTTCCCTTTGTGGGACGGCACCACAAGACGTTGTTCGTTTCCAGAGCGTAGGGATCTGCCGGGTACATAAGTTTGTATTAGCAAATGAAGATTTGGGGGTGCTGAAACAATTGTGGTCATGTAGGCCAGGGGCTTGTTGCTCACATAGTGTTGTTTAAAGCAGTAAGTGGTGGAGTGAGTAGTAGGTTTTGTTTGTGTTCAGTTTGCCTCTACATTCCTGTTTCTGAAGCTATTGTGTTTTCAGCTCAAACAGGATTTATGGTTTGATGATTATTCTACGCCTGTGATTTCCAGTAGGCGTTACCAGACGAGTACACCATTTAAAAACAATACATTGTGCTTCACTTGGGTGCAATAATGCAACTGACCAAGAATCCAAGTTCGGATCTACAATCCCAGGGATTGCACATACTCAACATAAAAATCTATAGTTTAATAAATGTAATGCATATGTATAAATGCATAAATGTAAATGTAAAATTGAAACAACTTATGGGACAATAAACTTGAATAGTGCAAAGTAGCTAGGATGGTCAATTATAATGCCATCAAACTATGCACAAAATATTTGTAAAGAAAAACAAAACTAGTCAGCTCTGCTTGGATTTCAAGAGCTTATTTTCAGAAAACAAAAGGCGCACAATCATTAGAGAAGAATCAAGTCTTTCTGTCTATAGATGCTGTGTGGAATCCAAGGGACAATCTTCCAGCTCTCTCTTGAAACCAACACTGAAGTGACTAAAACTGCAATTCATCGACTGGCTGCTAGAGGCTGGCTCTAAAACAGAGCAGAATCTCATTGAGCCATATGTTAAAATGGCCAACTTTACATCACAAAAAAACATGTTAACAGCCTGGTATATAGGTATATATACTCAACTCAACTCAACTTTATTTATATAGCGCTTTTTACAATTTTCATTGTTACAAAGCAGCTGTACATGAGACACATTGAATACAAGTAAAAAAACTAAAGGCATATACCTGTAAAAACAAGACAAAGGTGAAAACAACAAAGACAGACATACAAATGCTCCACACACACAATATGCAAACATACATACACACACACACATTGACATAGACGCACACACACACATTGAAAGCACACATTGGCGATAAAGGAGAAAGAACCACAGGTCAAATATTAAACGGACTATAAATTCTTATATGCAATATTAATTATGTCTAATTTCTGAATTCTAAAGCAGCCCCCCCAGCCAGGCAGATAGTGCAAAACAATATGCAAAACTCCCATCGAGAAAAAAAACCTCAGGAGAACCCAGGCCCAGCCAGGGGATTCCAGTTCCCCTCTGGCAAAAGCTGCTGCCTCTGCACAAGCTCAACAGTGCTTGCACAACAAGGCTAAATAAAAATAAAAAATAAACTTAATAAGGTAAATGATAGATTTAAGATTATCATTCACAATCTAATAACATTTGAAATGTTGTAGGAAAATCAAAGTTGTGGCGTCCTTTATCCAGCTCTATCCTCTTAGCTCTTGTCAGGTCACCGCTTCCCATTCTCAGCTCTGCCATCGGGTCTGGGCATGAACTGCATCCTGCGGTAACCTTGGAACAAAGAGACAAGACTGGCTGAGAGTAGAGTACTGTTCTGCACTCTTTGATGCAACAAGTACATCATTTGTTGTTGGATGTGTTTCTGGTTCCGGTTGATCTAAATAATGCAGCCTAAATCCTCTGAGGATTAATATTATGGAGGAGTATTGTATGCAAGATTAAAAAGATGAGTCTTTAGTCTAGATTTAAACTGACAGAGTGTGTCTGCCTCCCGGACCGTGCAGGGTTCCAAAGTTTAGGCGCTAGATACGAAAAGGATCTACCACCTGCACTTGATTTTGAAATTCTAGGTATTACCAACTGACAGGGCGCCTGAGAGCGTAATGTACGTTGAGGTCTGTAATACAATAGAAGTTCATTCAAATACTGCGGCGCTAGACCATGTAGGGCTTTATAGGTAATAAGCAAGATCTTAAAGTTAATGCGATGCTTTATAGGTAACCAGTGCAAGGTTGACAGAACCGGGGTTATATGCTCATACTTTTTTGTACGTGTAAGAACTCGAGCTGCCGCGTTTTGAACAATAGGTATAGGTAATGTTGCCCTTCATGACAACTGTGAGGTGGGCAACATTTTTAATTACTCATCCGTCTAGATTATATAAAGCCTTAAAATTCTGCATAATTAAGGGCGTGGTCTAGCTTGGCGGGCATGGTTTGTTTCAACAACCAGGCAAGTCAGCTCCACCCACGTTCTGCCTCTTTTCCCATTTTTTATCACCCAGGAGTGACGCACGATGACACGATGCCAAGATGGCGACGACTGGCTCCGCCTACTTTAGGCTTCATTTTTACTCTTCACAAACGTACGGGTGACGTCATGGAAACTATATCCATATTTTTTACAGTCCATGGTATTATTATTTTACTACACTTTTATTTACACTTTCTTGGACTAGCGAGACACTGTGCAGTGTAGTTTTGGTTTTCCTTGTGTAGACTATGTTTAATAAGAGCCTGAAACATTACTCATCTGTTAGCCAGTTGTTATTTTTTACAAATTTTGTACTTTGGTTATTTCTGTGGCCACACAAGGTAGATTTTTGTTGTAAATGCTGTGTTCTCCTTGTTTATGGAGAGCTAGGGAACACAATTACTATTTGTTTGTCTATTTGCAAGGATAAGCGGTTCTTCCCTCCAGCTAGTTAGTATTATTTCTGTTTATTATGTTGCAAAATTGCGTTTTTGTAACAACACCCTGTAGCAACACACTGGCAACTGCACAGGAATACAAAAAGCACGTAGGAATGACCTGTTAACTACTCAGACCCACGACACTGGAGGACTCGATCACACTGAACTACATCCAGCACCTTAGCAACAACATAGTATAACCAATCAAAACTCAGCATTAGCAACCATTCAGAACACCCTAGCAACTGCAAAGTGATGTGTTTAAAAACACTTAACAACTGTATACATTTGAACCCTCACAAGTACTCACAACACCACTCAAGAGGCCATATGACTGACAGGTAAAGCAACCAATCCCGTTTCGTTTTGTGCCGCGTCATGACTATAAGTTTGCCGTGAACCTCATATACTTTTCAGAATTTACCGTTTAGTCAACCGTGATGAATTCTTACAGCAACCGTTATAAACACGACAGCTTACTTCTTTGATCAGACGGCTTTGTGTTGTTTCTCGGAAGACCCCCGCGACACGCACGTCTCCTGGAAATCCTGTGAAATTCAACCAATTAGATGTGTTTCCAGAAAAGTGTGCCTTATGCATCAGACGTTTAGCCATTCATTTTGACCAAACAACCCCTGATAATGAGTGACAATACACATATCAAAGGCCTGCTCATATGTAATCATCATCTTGCCACGAGCCTTCAGCGCAGGAACTCAATGATGGTGTACCTGACATACAGTGATGAAGCATCATCTCTGTAGATCTGTTTCCATTAAATTACAGGAGATCTGGATATCGAGCGCAGTGGTCAGTCAAACAGCTCTGCTCCATTAACTTTATACATCTTACAAAACAAAACACAAGTTTACCCAGAGCAACAATTCTGTGGAAGAGCCACTTTGCGCTAACTTTTTTTTTCATATTGACTTTCTCTCTTTTAGTGTTACTTTAGAGTTACTCTACCGAATACATTTACACATTTGTCAGACACATTCATCCTGTGCATTCAATATATTCGTTTCAATGTATTCATATAATTGCTAAAAGATTTTATAAACCAACCCACAATAAAAATATGATTGTTGAGAACTAATTCTTTGTGCCACATATTTCATCTACACAGCAACAAAGTTAATGAAAACTGTCATCCGAAAACTATACAATATATATTATCCTGAAGAAGGCTGTGTTAGCCGAAACACGTAGATTTACACTATCACATTTTTACCATGTAGCCCTGGCTATTAAAGGCTTTTAAATTGTACCATATTATTAGTATTTTTCTATTTTTAATACATTGCATGAATTATTTTTTAACTGAATTCGAATTTTAGGAAAAGTCATAAAATAAGAATTTCAGTGTTGGAAAAATGAAATAACATGCTGGCTTCTAACATGAAACTTGAAAACGACTGGTCGGTGGGACGAAAACGGACATTTTGGACAATCTGACATTGTCGTGAGTTATGAGTTTGTGTTATGAGTAATATACTGTAAGCTTTCTTCCATAGCAACTGGTTGTACTGTGGACAATGACTGTTATTTCAAAACATATGGATTAAGGGACGGTCTGCTTTGACTCTTTCAAGGGACAGATACAATTTTTTTGAACTACACTGATGGACTGACCAGGATATCTGGGGTCTTTAGATTTGAGCCACTGAGATACTGCACATACTGTACTCTCTTAGCTTTTGTATTCATTCACAAGTCACCCTGAAATGATCACAAACAATATATTTGTAATTCATCGTGGTATCAGCACAGTAGAAAGAGTTTTCCTGTAGAGTAGTGAATGAAGGGGAAGCAGTGAGGTGTGTCTCAGGCCGACAGCGGTTATTAATCACGCAGGTTAACTCTGCACATGTTGCCGACGCGCTCGCTTGACCTTGATGGCAGACTCAAGGAGATCCACTGAACGTTTCAAGATTAAGTCATTATTTTCCAGTGTTTTCTGTCTGCCAGAAGAAAACCGAGAGAAAGAAATTGAAAAGGAATGGTTGTCCCGTTTAGTTATCATTTCGGAAGAAGCAACAGCCCATTTAGATTGTTTGTGAGGATGAGAAAAACTTCTGTGCCATCCAGAATACCTCGATCATTTATCGATTATGATTATTAATATCCACCACAATTACCTTGAACAATTTGTCTCAGGAACTTTAAGATTAGACAACAACTTTGTAACAATGAAAATTGTAAAAAGCGCTATATAAATAGTTGAGTTGAGTTGAGTTGAGACAAATCAGTCCCTTGAGGTAGGACTGCACGTGATGACTCCACCCAGTCCAGGAGGTGGCGGTAATGACGTCACATAAAGCGAAGGATACTTTACTATTTTTTATGCGACAATGTGATTGCTTGTATACCAAACGCGATATTTTGAAGTATACCTTTTCAATGCTGATCAACGTTTCCAATTCCGGTTGAATTTCGTCCTCTGCAAAAAACGTAAAAAAGCCTGGATCTCGTTGTCAGTCCATCTGTATTTTTTATCCATTTCAAACAGTAAACAGCTGGAACTACATTCACTGCAACAAACTTTTAAAAATGGTGGTTTGTTTTTACCGGAACACAATGCTGCATGTATTCAACCTATGAAATAGTGAACTCAACCAATCAGCATATTCGATGACCAAGGACCACCCCCTGAATTTTCCGGGCCTCTGGAAAAGAACTACCTCACGAGCAGACGGGAGACGACTTTTTGGGGGGAAATATTTCCCCGCAACTTTGTTTTGATCCTGGTTCCTATGGTGGAAACACACCGAGTACTGCCCCTATGTTCCGAGTTCCGGGGGAAAGTTCCCGCGGTGGAAATGCGCCAATAGTCTGGGATACACGGTGCCCTGAATAATACTGCCTACGTTACATTTGATTTCTTTGAATCACTAGACTCTGATATTTATATTTGATACAGACGCTTTTTCCAAAATTGAAGGTACACACATTATAAGCAATCGAATACACTGTTAAATAACCTGGGGCACCAAAAACATCATATTTACCTAAAGTAAATTGTACATCATTTTTGTGTTATTTTTAGGGTTGTGCATTTAATGCGTTAAGTATTATGGAAAACAAGCATTTAACACACCTGCCACGACATAGTAGGTAATATTACATTTCTTACAGTTGAATATTGACAAATATGATGTTGGCAACAACTAACTGCGTGATATAACATACAGCATACTGTCAGAAAGAAATGACCTAATATTAGATTTTGTCTCATTTTAATTGAATTATGCAATCATACAGGCATTGAAGTGCTATTTATGTCCAGAAAACTACTAGTGAACCTGTCCTGTTGATTTTGTACAAGTTAATTCAATAAAAAAAATGTAAGGTATATTTTTACAGTATAATGCAATGCTCTTATTTTGGAGTAATAAACAGACTCAATATTTTTATGCGCGTGGAACGCTAATGACTGTGTCATCCTTGTTTAGTTGAAGGAGGTCATACAAGGCCCATTTTCCGATCCCGTCTCCTATCTCTGAATGCGGAAAGTGATTTCTGCGTCACCGCAACTTACCAACAGCAGATGAAAGAGGGATACTAATAAGCATGGATTCCTTTGATCCTGCCATTTGATAGAGGCAGCTGCCTTCTTTGCGAGAAGAGGAAATGTCCCAGTGATCCGCTGAATTCCTCTCTGTCATATCACTGCTGCTATTCAATCAAGTCATTATGACAATCAAACCATTTGAGTCTGCCATAGGGAGTTTCATGATGATTTAGAAAAACCAACAAAACTGCAACAGTACTCGTCCAATATTTTAATACATGAACATGCTTTTATGAAAACAAAACAAATACGGTATGTACATGTTACTTTCACATTTTTATAGCACAGTGTTAGCTGAATATAGAGCAATTTTACTTTAACCAAAATAAATGCCATGCTGTGTTTAAACCTCCAAGGAACACACAGCGTGGTTTCGCTTCTAAATGAATACGTTTCTTGTGCAAATCAATCGTGTGAATCAGTGAATCAGTGGCTTATTCATAAAGAGTCACTTACTGCATTCCTGAAAGAATTGAATTGAACAGTGAATCTAATGAATCAATGACATTTACTGCCACCTACTGACAATTTTTATTTCTTCTTAGATAATACTTAGAAATTGGTGATAGTCCCCCAAAAACAATCTGCTTATTTACATTTACTTACTCATATGTCGTTTCAAACTTGAATTAATATTTCTTTGGGATAAAGGAAGATATTTCTTGAGAATGTTAGGAACCAAACTGTTTTGGTCTTTAATTACAATAATTCATAATTCATTAATAAGCCCTTTTACTCCCGACATGTACATTTTTGCCAGGGTGCTGCATCGTAGGGTTTTCTGGGAAAGTTTCTGGATGGTTTCATAGATATGTCTGAGGCTATTCGTGTTATGGATCGGGGTGAGAGGGCGACAAAGGACCCAGGCTAAGAGTCAGGTAAGATGTTAACACAATAATGATTTCAATATTTTAATGATAAAAATAAAACAAAAACCCTGGCGTGGTAACATAACAGAACAAGAGTAAAACCCGACGGCTCAACAGGAACATAGACTAACTACACTAGACAAGACTCAAGACAACATTTGACATAAATTAGAAACAACTAAACTAGACTGAACACAGGAACTCAAGCACACAATCAAAATGAACCAGCTCAAGACAGAAAACACAGGAGCATTAAAAAGGAATCAAATCAAGAGGGGAACAGGTGTTGGGCATGAAAATATTAACAAGGAATAATAAGGAAACAAGGGGGAGGGACAAAGACGAGAACAGAGAGAGTGCATGACATGTCAAAACAAACAATGCCATGTCTCTCTCTACATGAATCATGAGGCTCTGTCATGATCCTGCCACTAGACCAAGAAAGACATAACATGATGAGGCAGAATCACGACAGTTCCTTCAATACTGTTACTCAATACGATAATCTGAGTTATCATTCACATCCAGAGCAAAAACTACACAGGATTTGTGCAGATTTATTGAGGGGTTTATAATAATGATAAATGCCTCCGAGAGGTTTTTTGTCCTGGGAATCTATAGTACATTTCAACGCAAGAAGAAAAAACAATCTGTAAAAGCAGCTCCAATTTGTTCAGCTGTTTATGTTTTATTCATTTGGATCAATACAGAGAAGTATACAATTGCCCAGATTTGCTGCAGCAGTCTAATGAGTGCCCTAAAAGTACATCCAGTAATGGGCAAACAATCAATGATCCTGACAGCAATTATGTCTGCAGCACGACTGGAAAACAGCCAACAGATCTCACATCGATACCTTCTGGGCTCGTCTCAGCGATCAGACTCAAGAAACTTCCCGTCTCTAACTGACAGAATATCTGATGATGGTTTTAGGCTCTGTAGGTTTAAGGTGAAACATCGGACAGATATGAGTTTGCACCTCATCAACTGAATCCAATTGTCAGACCGGGGAGAGCCTTCCTCCCGTCTGCCTGCGGTTATGACAGGTGTGTGCTAATGAATGTGACATGTCATGTGACCGACTCTGAGCTGCACACGCATCTGAAGCCGTGAAACAAGATTCAGCACGCAGTCATAGGAGGATCAATCACCCATTAAGTTAATGAGATCTCAGAAGCCAAAGCTACTAGACAAGTCTGATTTATACCGCCGCTTGAGCCTTATTTAACTCTGTAGCTCGGAGTCTTTGTGTTTACAATGATGGTTTACCAAAAGATTAGATTAGATTAGATTAGATTCAACTTTATTGTCATTACACATATACAAGTACAGTGTAACGAAATGTAGTTTAGGTCTAACCAGAAGTGCAATTAGCAAGTGCAGACATACAGTGTGAATAAATACAGAATACAATTTTAGGGAAATACTATACAAATGTTGTATGAAAATATGACAGTCGGTATGTACTATGAACAATATATACAGAAGGATATATACTGTGAACGTTAATGTACAGGTGGTTATGAACAGATAACAATATAGACAATACAATAGTGCAAGTGACTTGAATGTGCATTAGTTACAGACATTAGCTATTAAAGTTACAGTGCAGTAGATGAGTTAATGCGGTTATTAAAGGTACAGTGCAGTACATGAGTTAATGCAGTTGTTGAAGTTATAGTGCAATACATGAGTAGATGCAGATAATACAGTTACAGTGTATTAGATGAGTTAGTGCAGTTATTGAAGTTACAGTGCAGTAGATGCGTTAATGCGGTTATTAAGGTTACAGTGCAGTAGATGAGTTAATGCAGTTATTGAAGTTACAGTGCAATAGATGAGTGGATGCAGTTAGTTATGCAATAGATGCAATAGATGAGTTACAGTGCAGTAGATGAGTTAATGCAGTTATGAAAGTAGTTTATTAGTGCAAATGAGCAATCAGTGTAATATTCCTGGTGTGCAAGTGAGCAGTATAGAGTGCAAATGATGCTATGTGTGTGTAAACAGTCCGGTAGAGCAGATAACATGAAGTACTGGTGTGTACAGTTCAGTCATGGATGCAGCCCTGTTATGCAATGTAAACAATGTAGTAGCAGCATTAAAGTTAAAGTTATGAGGGTTAGTGGAATCAGTGGGGAGCAAAGTTCAATAATGAAACAGCTCTGGGAAAAAAGCTGTTTCCTAGTCTGCTGGTTCTTATCCGGAGGCACCTGAAGCGCCTACCGGAAGGCAGGAGAGTAAACAGTCTATGAGCGGGGTGAGAGGAGTCCTTGAGAATGCTGCGAGCTCGATGCAGACAGCGTTTCCTCTGGATGTCCTCAATGGAAGGGAGTGTAGTCCCTGTGATGCGCTGGGCTGTTTTCACCACCCGCTGCAGTGCCTTGCGCTCAGCAACAGAACAGTTCCCGTACCAGACTGTGACACAGTTGGTCAGGATGCTCTCTATCGTGCAGCGATAGAAGTTCACCAGGATAGTTGAAGACAGTTGGTTCTTCTTCAGTGTCCTCAGAAAGAAGAGACGCTGGTGAGCCTTCTTGACCAGGCATGAGGTGTTGGTGGTCCAGGACAGGTCCTCCGAAATATGGGTCCCCAGGAACTTAAAACTGGAAACACGTTCAACAGCCATCCCGTTAATGTGGATGGGGTCGTGTGTGCCTCCTTTCGCCTTCCTGAAGTCCACGATGATCTCCTTTGTCTTGGAGGTGTTAAGGAGCAGGTTGTTGTCTGAGCACCATGTGGCCAGGTGCCGTACCTCCTCCCTGTAAGCAGTCTCATCGTTGTTGCTGATGAGACCAATCACTGTTGTATCGTCTGCGAACTTGATGAAGGAGTTAGATCCATTCACAGGCCTGCAGTTGAGTGTGAAAAGGGAGTAGAGAAAGGGGCTCAGCACGCAGCCCTGTGGTACACCAGTGTTGAGGGTGATGGTGGTGGAGCAGATGTGGCCTAACCTAACAAGCTGAGGCCCGTTCGTCAGGAAATCCATAATCCAGTTGCAGGTTGAATTGTTAATGCCTAGGTTTCCAAGTTTGATGATTAGCTTGGAAGGGATGACGGTATTGAATGCAGAGCTGAAGTCTACAAACAGCATGCGTGCATAAGTGTCCTTATTATCCAGATGTCTGAGCACGGAGTGCAGCGCCATGGACACTGCATCATCTAGGCTCCTATTGCTGCGGTAGGCAAATTGGTATGGGTCCAGTGTGGATGGTAGAGAGTCTTTTAGGTGTGACAGGACCAGCCGCTCGAAGCACTTCATAACAATGGGTGTGAGTGCTACAGGGCGGTAGTCGTTCAGGCATGTCGGGCTGGAATGTTTTGGAATGGGAACAATGGAGGTGGATTTGAAACATGCTGGAACAACTGCTTGGGCAAGGGACAGGTTGAAGATATCCGTGAAGACCCCAGCGAGCTGCTCCGCACATGCCCGGAGTACGCGACCAGGGATGCCATCAGGGCCAGCAGCCTTGCGTGCGTTTATCCGGCTTAGTGCAGTGTAAACATCTGTGGAGTTTAGTGTGATGATTGGGTGGTCAGTAAAAGGTGTGAGCCTGGTGGCGGGTTCCTTATTGTCTCTCTCAAAGCGTGCATAAAAGTCATTAAGCTCGTTCAGAAAGGCAGCATCTGTGGCTATGGGGATGGAGTGGTTGGGTTTGTAGTCACTAATGGCCTGGATGCCCTGCCACATGCGTCGAGGGTCAGAATTGGTAAAATGCTCCTCTAGCTTCAACTTGTAGCAGTGCTTGGCCTTCTGATGCCCCTCTTCAGATTTGCCCTGGAAGTACTATAGGCCTGTGCATCACCTGATCTGAATGCGGTGTTGCGTGCTTTCAACAGGAGGCGCACTTCCTTGTTCATCCATGGCTTCTGATTAGGGTATATGGTGATCTGCTTCTGATTTGTGACACTATCAATGGTGGTATTGATGTAGTCCAATACAGAGGAGGTATAGCTGTCTATGTCCGTGTGAGAGCCACTGGTGGCCTGAGAAGCAAACATACTCCAGTCTGTGTGTAGAAACCTTTCCTGGAGTGTGAAGTCTGCCCCCGCAGGCCACACCTTGATGGTCTTCACTGATGGCTTCACACGATTAATGAGAGGTGAATACTTGGGGGTGAGGAACAAAGAAAGGTGATCAGATTGACCCAGGCGGGGGAGGGGTGTCGCGGCGTAAGCTTCAGCCATGTTTGTGTAGACATGATCCAAAGTTTTGTTTCCTCTTGTGTGGCAGGAAACATGCTGGTGAAATTTAGGGAGCACTGTCTTTAAGTTAGAGTGATTAAAATCTCCCGCAACAATAAATGCAGCTTCCGGGTGAGCACTCTGTTGTTTACTGATGGCTGCATGAAGTTCTTTCATAGCATGAAAGATGAATGTTCTGCCATGATTCACTAACCATCCTTTGGTTCTAAACCTTTATGACTTACTTTCTTCTGCAGAACGCAAAAGAAGATATTTTGAAGAAAACAACATTGATACCCATTTACTTCCATTGTATGATCACACAACCACTACATTTTTCTAAATATCTTCTTTTGTTTTCCACAGTTTGAAGTGTTATTAGAACTGTTGGAAAATGGTGAACTACACTGTTCAATCTCATATTTTATAATGCATGTTTGTCTGTTGAATGTTGCTGCATCCCAGCAACTGGTGGTTGCTAGGGCATTTGTCCTCCCCCTCCTAATTTCGTGTTAGAGGGTTTGTCGATGTTTTGCCGAAGAACATACATGAGACTTTATCTGATCTGATAGGAGAGTAATACGGTATCGCTGGAAAATCTTTGAACTGTCATTCAATGCTTTTTCTCGAGGTGCTCTAGTCGAATTCAAAAGATCATTCAAATTGTCCTGTATGGGTGGGTATCTCTGTCTCTGTTATGGAGTGAGTTCCCGTGGCTACTGTTTCCATGGTGATTTCTCAATAGTAGGTTTAGATGATAGCCGGCCATCAAGTGCGGAGCTATGAGTGTCTTCCCTACGTGTGTCTTACTGTGAGCTCACCCCTCCGGTATTGTCAGTGCTTGTTGTTCTGCGTACTCGTACTTTATCCTCTGAAATAATCTCAACATCAAATTTAAAATTGTGCATTCACAGAAACTCAGCGTTTCCAGATAAGATTTATAGTAAAAACCCACAGTATTTCTAATGGTCTGGATGTGTACTGTATGTCTGCCACAAGTGCAGCTCAGTCATCTTCATTAATGAGCAAAATACATTTAATTGGGTCTCTTAGAGATGCTTTTCTGGGATTTTCTGTGAAATCCTTCAGCTCATGTTGCGCAATATCTGTAGATTTTTAGCAAGTGTTGTTGACTCGTCCAGACTGCACAACAGGGAAAAAGCAAAGGTTATAGGTAATGTGAACCTTAACCACTAAACTTTGCAATACAGAGGAAAGAAACTGATTTGTCACTACAAACAATGGGGAACACTGTAAACCTAAAACAGAGTTAAGTCATGATATGGTTCTGTACGAGCCACAAATCAGTATGAGAACCACAATACCCAGCAGTACAAACAAAAAGAACCAGAAACGAACGAGACAAAAATCCATAAAAAGTGTTGAGGCGCAAAAGGGTAAATTGGATGAAAATGCTTGAGTTCATATTGAATATTGACATTATATGGAAATTTGTGAAATTTCTGGATCTTTTTCTCAGGAGAAATTTCACCAATAAAGCCAATTAAGGCATAAGCAAAAGTTTCCCTTTGCTTTCCATTGAATTGCATTGTTGTCTGGGAGAAATATGTTGAGAAATAAAGTCTTATTTGCTCAACAAACATTGCCGTAAACGTTCAATCTACATCTTTTAACCACTGTCAATCAATACACCCTTTAATTTAACATTGAGCTAGTCTCTTTTCTCCAGCACTTGACCGGACTCAGTCACAGAGACGTGATGATGAAAAATTGATTGCAGTACAAATGATATCAAATGATAATGATAATTTGGTTCTGATTTCTATTTCTTTTTCTAAAAAATAAAACTCTAACTTAGCTCTGTATCCTGTGTTAGGTTAAATGAGACCAGTCTTGTTTTTTGGATTGCACTTATGCTTTTACTGTACTTATGCTGTCCCAATTGCTTCCATTGCTTATTTCAGTGAACCTCTGCTTCTGATCTTGACCACATCATAGAACTGAACCTTCACTTCATTCACAAAAGGACACAATGACTACAATTGTTACGAACACTGTTAATAGCACTTAAAAAGCAAAAGAGCCATTCTTAAAACACAATACTTAAGATACCAGCTGATGTATAACTCAAAGAATCACAGTGCATTGTTTCTTACTACCTAAAAAAATATTCATGGGATCTGGTAGCATGACCTAAATAAAACCTTTTAAGTTGCACACAGGGTTTTGATGATTAAATCAAGGTGAAAACTTAATTATTTGATAATTTGGTAAAGCTTTGCATTAAGGTACCCTTTATGAAGTGTTTATAGACCTGTTCATTTATGATAAATAGGCTATTTACAAATGCATTATAAAGCAGTTATAACTGCATGAAAAAAGGAGGATTCCATCGAAATAACTGCCAAATTAGTGAGCAGGTTGAAGAAAAACATCATAACAACCTATAATGTCAAGTTTGACAGCCTATATTCCAAAAAACATCAAAATAATAATGAATCTGCTTTCGAATCAAATAAATAATGAATAAATACACTTATTAAGCATTTATAACATGTGAGTTAAAAATGACAGGTATTTCGTTAGCTATCCTCTTTTTATTCATGCAGTCATATCTACTTCATAATGCATTTGTAATTTACTTATTAATAATGAATAAACACATTTATAAATGCTTTAAAATGGTACCTTAATGTAAAGTGTTACAGATAATTGTAATTAACTTAATACTCTGTAATACTTTGATGTTTTAGAGTTGGGGCTGTGATGTAGCTTGTTATCGGTATTATTGAACCGGGCAGAGGATCTTAGATTCCCAGAATGCATTGCATGCTGGATAATGAGAGTAAATGTCAAAATATTGTTTCATTAAGATGTCATGTTGGTTGTGGTAATACCGTTTGAAACAAAACACTGGAGCATGCAACACTAACCCATTTGGGTTTTAACACAGTCCTGGACACTTGAATTTGATTCCTCATTTCCATTTTTAGATTTAGCTAGTTAGACCATTGTATTAGAATAAATCCCAGCATTTTTATCACCACTCTAAGTCATAAAGCCGCCATGGAAATTTTGCAATAACTGGACCACTTCAAGCAAAGATGTATAATGAGTTTCAAAGAGCACAGTATGCTGCTAAAACGAAAAACTCAAGCTGTCATTCATAGATGATTTCAATCAGGTAAGAATTGTATGGTGCTCAGCAACTTGTGACGTTTGCATCTCACAGAATCTGGTGTGGTTTTTAAAGTGATAGTTCACTGACAAATCGAACATTATTTACACACCCTCATTCTATTTCTATTTTTCTCTCTTTACTGCAGTTTGATAGGAGCCATTGCGCAGCAACGCTATAGAGCAGGACAGTTTTACAATATTCGTAATATTAGAGTTATTTTGTTACTAAATACATTTTTACCAATTATTAATGCGTGAATGTATGGGTTTAAAGTCCAAAACTGTGGTCGGTTATTAAAGATGGTGTCTTTTAAAAAATTAGCCTTGATGTCTTCAGAGATGCAATCACCACGCAACCACCGAGTGCTGGGCGCTCATGTACCCGCTAGCCTCATCTCGGCAAGTTCTGAAACCCCCGCTGGCTCTGATGTCTGATATCTTTAGCGGATAAACATGATATATAATTGTTGGCCAAATGTCTAACGGTCAGTTTCAGCCTATAAATCAGTTATTTGTACCTGATCAAATCGTTTTGACTGAAGGCAAACTTAAAGTGCATATTGCAAGTATAAAATTTTTTTTCATGAATATATAACCTTGTATAAAAAGTACCATATGAAAAGTTAACGCCGGTTTTAAAATGTTTTTCAAAATTTAAGGCCGCAAATTTAGTAGAAGTTTCTTTGACCGTCTTTGTTTCAACATCGCGTCATTTGACGTCACGAGAGGTAGAAGAGTGTGGCGCTTTGCTTTTCATCTCTGCAGACTATCTTGGTATTCAGTAGGAGCGGTTGTGAGTGAGTCAGTTTTTACTAGTTATTTATTTACATTTTTCATCATCATGGAAAATGATTGTAATTGTAGAGGTTCCACAAACTCCTTCCTGTCGGGAAATCGTGTCCACATGTTTTATCCGTTTTGTCCCTGCTCTCTTGTCCGCGTAGCAGGCTCATAATTATATGGCAGTGGTCCGTCATACGAATGTAAGTTAACATTTAAAATATTCTCCAAACTCTCATTGTCATCGCGATCCATTGTTTTCCTATTGTCTACATCGACCGCACTCCCTCTCATAACGTCACTTCCGGTTTTGGCGGTTTTCAGATGCGGAAAATAAATGTTTCTCAAAAAACGTCCCCAGAAGACTAATAAGCGTATTTATGAGTATATTTTATAATATACATCTAATTCCTATGCTATTTGCTATTCATTTACTGCCTGGGGTCTCCAACTGGCAATATGCACTTTAAGTTTCATAACTTTAGATTTTTGATATAACTTTGTATTGAAGCGCTTCCCTGTGCTTTTGACTAAATGAGTTGTTTTTAAATTAGGTATTGAACACTCCTCTTTTACGTTCTAATAAGGGATTGTGTTTTGTATCACTAATTTGATTAAAAAACTGGTAGAAAAATCAGAGTAGGCATATGTTGCCTAAATCGCGTATGACTATTTCAAAACAGGAAATAAATATGAACTGGGATAAACATAGAAGGTTCTGCTCGCGGCCAGTGGAAACGCGATGCGGTTCTGAAATGCGGTTCAGCTCAAGCCCCGGTGGAAAAGTGGTATCAGTGTCGTATAGGTTTTGAAAACACATGAGGGATAATAAATGACGACAGAATTATGGGCAGACAAATATTTGGAACAAGAGATCTCTAGGTGTCTAGACTTTGGAGTCCCACCCCTGTTGCTATGTCAAGTAAAAAGGATGATACAGATAACAAATGGTTCAGGAGTACAGATACGGTAGTGGATTCTGTAATGTGATCAGTTCTCTGTTGGCAAAAGTGAAAGATGAAGCATGACTATGAATCTGTCAGGTTGGTGTTATTTGAGGATAGTCTCTCTTATTGCTGGCATCGGTCCCATGACTGTGAACGGTAAAATGAAATTGTGCTGTAAAACCTAAGTAAAGAGAACAATTATGAAGACAGAAATAAATCTCAGCCACACTCAAATCTAATAACAGCACAGCATATTGAAATCATGCAGGCAATCCAATTGGAGCATGACATATCTGTCTTTTGGATCCGTGGAGTGGGAATGTAAATTCGATTAAGATTCAACCCAGGCTGACTGTCTGAAGACTCTGACTGGCAGCTTTTGAGGTCTAAAACATGACAATTACCTTGTTGCAGTCCATAAACATTGATCCTGGTTACATCTTGATCTGCCATTTTCCTTTATAGTGGTAAAACTACAGCGTAGCTTTGCAAAGACAAGCATTTTGAATTCATGATCAGGAGTGATATACAACAACCTGTCCTACCCCGAGATCTGTATCGATCTGGACCTCTTTGAGTGTAAGAAAATGTTTTCTGATGGTGTTGTGATGACCTATCTGGGCTCCCGCTTGTGATCAAACCACTACTGACAAAAAATAACAATCCATTAAAAGGCAAAATAAGTATGAGATGTTGTCATGCAGTTGTGAATTATGATGGAGGTCTATAATACCTGGCAGAAATGGAAAAGTTTCAGACCATAACCTCAGCTGTAAGAACATGGGAGTGTTTTTGGTAATGTTTTCATGTTCCTGCCTCTTTTTATCATGATTTTCGGGTCTTGGGGCAGGATCGTAACATACCCATGTGTTTTATGTGGAGAAAGGTCATGGCATTGTTTTGGTTTTGTATTGGCATGCTCTCTCTCCGGTGACGCGTCTTTAAGCCACGCCTCCTTGTTCTCGTTAGCGCCCCATTCGTGTTCATCCCTTTCACATGTCCCGTTTTATCTTCCCGCTAGTTCCCTTTTGTGTTTAATCCTTGTCACCTATTCCTCACCGTCCCTGTCCAATTTCCCTGGTTATATTTTCTAAATATATATTGTCTCGGTTCCCTTTATCCCCCGTCGGTGTATTGTTCTTTGTACGTGTGTTTGCCCTTCCTTTGACTGATCCGTGGATTGCCTGGTTCCTGTGATGGCATTGTGTCTTTTTGGATTTATTATTTTCAGTTCTTCTGGACCTTGTTTGCTTTAGTCCCCTCGTGGAAGTTTTGTTTTTGATTCTTGTTTTTTAGGTGTGTTTTCCTTTAAATAATAGTTTTTGTTAACCCCTCATTGCCTGCATCTGGGTTCTGTCTCAAACCCTGACAAATGTGACCTATTTGATTAAGGCACAGGAAATGATTTGATGAAAATGCTCATGTCACAGATATGTGCATAGAAGGTTGACTTCATGTGAAACCTGTCTTCATAGCTTTGAAAACTATTGATATATTTCAGCTTTTTTATTTTATATCATTAGACCACATGGTTAGGCTATACTTTCTAACCATGTGACTAATGGTTTCCTGTAGCATATTCTTAAAAAATCTCTACATTTACAAAGCTTCAAACATCAAATTAGGCTTCAAATTCATAAACGTCCAGGCAATTCGGTTTCATGCCTCTAATTTGCAAAAAATAAGATATATATATATATAGACTGTTTCAAAGTGACGATGTAAACGTTACTGCGCATTCGTGCGTTCGTGGACTGCCCTTAATTTCCGGTATACATCGGCAAACAATAGTGCCTGTTGATTATTTCGGATAACATGGCTAAACTGGTCTCTTCAATATTTTGAATGTAGACTGCAATACCAAACCCAACCGCTAGATGTCAATGTCCTATACACTTTCTTTAAATGTGACAATGCCCTCGGACCAATTCAACTAAATGAACATGAAAAATTCAACCAATCGTTTATTTAATACAATTATCCTGCAATAAAATAATGATATAAATTAACATTAATGTTACACCCTGTTGCTGGCGCTTTCTTGATCTCCACCTGAGGGCGCCATTTTGCTCTGTGTTTCTTCCAGGGGGGCCTCACATTAGATTAGATTCAACTTTATTGTCATTACACATATACAAGTACAGTGTAACGAAATGTAGTTTAGGTCTAACCAGAAGTGCAATTAGCAAGTGCAGGATAAACAGTGTGAATAAATACAGAATTCAATATTAGGGAAATACTATACAAATGTTCTCTGACAATATGACAGTTGGTATGTACTATGGACAATATATACAGAAGGATATATACTGTGAACATTAATGTGCAGGTGGTTATGAACAGATAACAATTTAGACTATACAATAGTGCAAGTGACTTAAGTGTGCATTAATTACAGACATTAGTTATTAAGGTTACAGTGCAGTAGATGAGTTAATACTCAGAAAGAAGAGACGCTGGTGAGCCTTCTTGACCAGGCATGAGGTGTTGGTGGTCCAGGACAGGTCCTCCGAAATATGGGTCCCCAGGAACTTAAAACTGGAAACACGTTCAACAGCCGTCCCATTAATGTGGATGGGGTCGTGTGTGCCTCCTTTCGCCTTCCTGAAGTCCACGATGATCTCCTTTGTCTTGGAGGTGTTAAGGAGCAGGTTGTTCTTTGAGCACCATGTGGCCAGGTGCCGGACCTCCTCACTGAAAGCAGTCTCAACGTTGTTGCTGATGAGACCAATCACTGTTGTATCGTCTGCAAACTTGATAAAGGAGTTAGATCCATTCACAGGCCTGCAGTTGAGTGTGAAAAGGGTGTAGAGAAAGGGGCTCAGTACGCAGCCCTGTGGTGCACCACTGTTGAGGGTGATTGTGGTGGAGCAGATGTGGCCTAACCTGACAAGCTGAGGCCTGTTCGTCAAGAAGTCCATAATCCAGTTGCAGGTTGAGTTGTTAATGCCTAGGTTACCAAGTTTGATGATAAGCTTGGAAGGGATGACGGTATTGAGTGCAGAGCTGAAGTCTACAAACAGCATTCCTGCATAAGTGTCCTTATTATCCAGATGTGTGAGCACGGAGTGCAGCGCCATCGACACTGCATCATCAGTGCTCCTATTGCTACGGTAGGCAGATTGGTATGGGTCTAGTGTGGATGGTAGAGAGTCTTTTAGGTGTGACAGGACCAGCCGCTCGAAGCACTTCATAACAATGGGTGTGAGTGCTACAGGGCGGTAGTCATTCAGTCATGTCAGGCATGTCCGCCAGAGTCTGCTGCCCGGCCGCCAGAGTCCGCTGCCGGAAGGCCGGACGGGACCGGCTGTAGAGGCTCCGGAAGGCCGGACGCGACTGGCTGGAGAGGCTCCGGAGGGCCAGATGGGACCGGCTGGAGAGGCCCTGGAAGGCCGGACGGGACCGGCTCTGAGACCAGGTCCCCTTTAACCTGCTCTTGTTTTTGGGTGGTGGAAGAGGCAGGTGTGACATCCAGGTGAGTCGGAGCTAACCCCCGGCCTCTGACCGATACTGGGCGACTCTCGCTTAAGTCCTCATCAGTCACCCCGACGCAGAACCGATTGCTTGGAGGACTCGATTTACGAAGTCCTCCAGCGGGTACTTATTTGCGTCGGGAAGCATTATGAGGACGAGCAGACCGTCATCCAGACCGGACACTAATAGAAAATTAAGAGATTGATTGCTCCAACTCACCCGATAGCACAACTCTAGGAACTCCTCTACATAACTCTCCAGAGGCTGACCATCCTGCCTCAGATCCATGAGGATGGCCTCTGGAGAGAAGTCGTAGATATCCATTTTAAAAGTTGGTTATTCTGTCACGTGTAGCAGGAACACACGGGCGAATGACAACAGGATACAAATCTAAAGGAACTTTAATTAAAAAACTACGAAAGAAAACCAAGAAACCAGGAGAATACACACATTGACATTAAACAGTAACCAACATCCAACTAAGGGAAACACAGGGCTTAAATACAGGATAACGAGGGCTAATCAGGTGAAAGGGATAAACTAATAATGAGACAAGTGAAAACAGGCAAGGGACAAATTAACTAATAAGAAAATCAAACACGGAAGGAAAATACAAAACAGAGACAACTGTGACACCAACAGCACATTCATAACCTAATCACAAAGTGAAACGATCTGTTAGATTTATTTACATATGTGAGATAAAAAAATCTGAAGCCAGATCTTTTGGGAGCAGTGTTTACATCTTGCAAAAGTGGTTTGTCAGTCCAAATAACTTGAAACGAACAACATAAACAAATAAAATGTTGCGTTACTACTAAAATAGCTAGTTCTATTCTTTATTATATTCTTTATATATAGTAAATATAGTAACCATTCTTTAAGGAAACCGGTGAAATCCAGCTTTGGATTCACGATGCAACTGATGCTGCACAACTGCGATATGACTAAGAGGTACAACAATAGAATAATGAATTATGTTTCATAACAAAAAGCATCAGACCTATAAAGTGGTAACACTCTTGTTTTGAAGGACGTTTTCTATTTGACTGTGAATACATTAGTCCTGTGCCGGAGAGGATGGATGGAGAGTACACGGCTCTAAAGTATGTCGACTAGAATTGCCAAAGGGTACTGAAACACGGGCAGTGCTGTCCAATGACTTTGCAGTCCTCTGGAGGACAAGATTTTGGCTGACAACATTTAAATGGCTGCAAGTCTGGAGACGCGATCTATTTAATACCGGCCCTGTGGAGCTGTTATAGAGCGTGACAGCATGAGCTGGTATTAGAGGCCTTTCCTTGTGTAATATAGTGCAAAACACAAATCAGACGATTAGACCTCCCGTCTGTATGAGAGAATGGATTTACCCTTCAGCAGCAGGGACCTATATGGTATCCAATTAATGCCCTTAACTGACATCAACTCATAGATTTTTTATTATAAATTATTTAATGAAGAACAAAAACGTCATACTGGTACAATAGCATCTCACTTGTACTTTGTGTTCCCCTGGAATCAAATGTAAAACCTTTTTCAACCTTAACAATTTTATCTCGATAAAATCCTAAAATGGTCTTCTTCATGATCCATTCAAGATGATGTGGATAAAACCTGATGTGAACACCATAAGAGCTACACGAGAATCACAGAAGAACAAAAGAGCAACAGTATAACAGTGGCATTTTGGGTTATCGGTTCTTAAATTTTGTATATTTAATATAATTTTCGGGTTTAAACAAGAAGACTGAATACCAGGTCATTTTTGTAGTCATCTACATAGAAAGAACTGCGTAGGTGCAGTTTTAGGGTCATGGTTTTCTTCTCTATAACCCTCCTGTTATGTATGGGGTCAAATTGATCCCAGCGCAACTTTGACATCTTCTGAAAAGTATCAGGGTTGTATTAGTAAACCTTGATAATAGTCAGCTAGATAGTCAATATAACCCAAAACATTATTGCATAACTTAAATTTGTTTTTGTTCATAAATTCTTAACTGCTTTATAATAATAATAATTATAATAATCGTTTGTTACATTTATATAGCGTTTTTCTGGACACTCAAAGCACTTGGAGGGGGGGGATCTCCTCAACAACCACCAATGTGCAGCATCCACCAGGTTGATGTGACTGCAGACATATTGCGGCAGAACGCCCACCACACACCAATTTATTGGTGGAGTGGAGATAGAGTTATGAAGCCAATTAGTACATATATGGGGATGATGTGGAGCTCATGATGTATAGAGGCGAATGGGGCCAGATTGCTGGGGTTACACCCGTGCTCTTATTTGAAGGATATCCTGGGATTTTTAAAACCACAGAGAGTCATGACCTCGGTTTATCGTCTCATACGAAGGACGATTTAATATGGACATCGGAGGATTCTGCTTACGGTCTTTCAACATTTACCAACAATAAAAATTGTTACAGAGTCAAAAAACATTTATGATAATGATGATCATAATGAAAATTATCTGGAAAATATTTGACCTTTTTAAAGCTAGAAGTGGGAAACAAAGATCTATTTTCAACATCTCCATCTGTTCTAACGGTAACAACATGTTGTAACATTTTGCCTGTGCATTGCTTTACTGTTGCTTAGATATTCTGGGTGGTTGCTAGGCTTTTCTAAATGCGGTTGCTTACTGGCCCAAATCAACACAATCCATTCCCCAATCTCAATGTTTCTATAATCAAACAATATGTGGTTTTAGAGCAAATCTAATATGTTTTTCCCATCATTTTGCTTCCACTATATAGATTATATATAAAGCAAGAGATAAATCAAAAATCTAAATTCTTTTAAATTCTTCATGTTGTTCAAAACTTGTACGTGGCGTTTTCTTCCGTGTAACACAAAGAAAATACATTTTGAGAAATATCTCCGTGATTTTGTGTTCATAAAATGGAAGTTAATAGGGGACAATGTTGTTCAGTGTGCAGTTTTAGCAGTTCAATACTGAAACACATCCTGGCAGGATTCTGAAGGTCATTCAGCTCTCACTGACGATGATCAGTAATAAAACAGCTGAGGATACAAACAGTCAAATATTCCACTGAGAAGATGCGGCTCATTTACAAATGCCCCTCACGCTGTGAAAACACATTATCACATGTCATCTTTGTTTCCCCGTGAGGAAAAATCATGACAAAACAGAGTCGTGACTAAGGGAAAAGCATCATTATTGTAGGTTTGTTGTATGTTTTCTATGTTATGCATTTCGTGAATTGTAGCTATCATTGGAAAAACAATAGTTTGATATTTATTCTCTGTTACCTTTATTTTCCTTTTAAGGAATAGCTTTTTCCACGTTTTTAAAATCAGCTGAAAAGCAATTAAATAGTCTAGAAGACAGTTAAAACACAATACCGGATTTTTATTATAATTTTTTGTATTTTATTTTACAATCAACTGTAAGATGAATGATTTATACCATGACAGCTCACCCTACACTGTAAAAAAAATCCCAGAAAAATACTTCAAATTAACGATAGACTATGCACACACAAAACATTTTTACTTACAATATTTGGTTGATAGTTTTATTGTAATTTGCAATGTTTTCCTGTAATTTAATGGTTTTTACTATATTTCAAAAATATGTGAAGATTTGTCAAAATGTCTGTAAGAATACTGTTTTTACATCATACGTCTCTAAAAAACAACCAGACAGTTCTCTAGCATTTTTTTACAGTGTAGTGTAACAATTCTTTTTATATTCTTTTGATATACATTTATATCTTTTTAACAACATCTTTTGAAAAAAAAAAGTTTATTCGCTATGGTGTTCTGAGAGGTGATCACAATGTTGCTATGCTGTTGCTCCTGTGTGTTGCTCTGAGAAGTCTTAAATGGTGTTAAGTATGTTGCTATGATGTTGCTAAGGTGTTTTGGGTGGTGGTCAGCATGATGCTATTCAGTTGCTACAGATACGTTTTTAAATCGACTACTTATGCATAAACTGTATCATTTAGAGTAGAAAGGTTCTGTTGCCACCAGGGTGAGATGTTTCGTCTACATGCACATTTCCTGCAGGGACACAATCGGCAGATCGCTCAACACCATCACATAACTCCTGTTAACTGCACACATGGAAATGTCACTCGTGTTCCAACACTATTCTAATTATTCTCACCAACACCTGTCACATGTCAAAACCTTCATTATACCGTAACGTGTTTAGAACGATTCTTAAATTAGAAGGGGAGAAGATAAACTTGTCTAAATCAATGCAGAATCTTGAGATTTCAGTGAAACAATTCCTTGTTTCAAGGAATTGTTGACACTTCCAATGATGAGAACATATTGATATGATTATGAGTAACATAAAGTGATTTAAAACAAATTGGTCTTAAGGGTGGGTTGGATGAAATACATTTGTCCAACGCTGATCTTCAGTTAGATTTTCACTATAGTTAGCGAACCAAAATAAGTTACATCAGCTCCACGATTGACATTCCATATGAAACAAAAATGAAGTTTGAAAAATGAGATTTATAGTTAGACATGTGCCTAGAGTACCTAAAAGCCTTTTTGACCAATAGCTTTGTACAATTATTTAGTTGTGGTTTCTGTCCCCACATTCCGTCATGATTCCGCTCTCATGTCATGTTTATTCTTATTCTTGCAGCGGAGTCATGAATAAGTCTAGGGTTTTGTGTGAGAAGGACATGGCATGGCATGGCTTAGATATTGGCTGTCATGCGCCTTCTTGTGTCTCGTCTATGGCCCCGCCCCTCTCGTCTCCTCGTTAGCTTCCCTTGAGTGTTTTATTATCCACACCTTCCTATTGTAATTATCCTTTGTTCGTCTTCCTATTTAATGCCCTGGTATTCTCTGTCTTGTGCTCGTTTGTTACTTGTAACTTTGTTATCTGCTTGTTATCGGTTTTGGTGTCCATTTAATATAAAAGTATTTTTGTTTTACCTCACCACCGTCTGCTTGCATTTGGGTTCTATCACCACACATTCACAACCATTTTGAGTCTTGACCCTGACTTGCAAGTGTCTTAAATAATTCAAATAGTTTTAAATTAAATTAAAATTGAAAGAAAAAAAATCTCAATTACTTTCCTATTAAATATGCAATGAAATCTCAAATGTTAATGAAAACATTTCAACGTTGACTTGTGAGAAAAATCCCCCCTCTGAGCTATTGACCTCAACTCATTGAAAAGCAGTCATAAATAAATGAATGCCGAGAGGAGCAGAAGTCAAATAAGTGCATGTAGTGTAATTGCAGGTTGTAAATCTTTTCTAAAATGTTTTTTCTTTAAATCACACAATGGCCAACATAACCATGATGACTTTTCAATTATTGAGTTTATTATGAATCTTTAATTAAATGGCTTTAATCGAAATAAACCCATGATTAGATGGTGTGTGTCTCCTATTAAAACACATTTACAAGGTTAATGGTTTGACCTTCGATGTATCCGTACTGTAGCTGAAGCTGTTTTCACAAAATTCTTTCATCCAAATCAAAGTTCAGTTCCATCCCTTCCCTTTTGCTCACAAATATAGAATTACAGAAAAAAGCACATTTATTCACCTGTTTGCCCAACATAAGTCTGGTTAATGCGCCAATCTCTATGAAAATCAAGACTTATGTGTATTCAATTGGCAGCAAAGAGACAAGCCAAAAGCCACAAGGAACAGTGTGTCCAAGAGAGATCAATTCAGTTTAAGCTAAAGGCTTTCATTACAGCTCGTTCATCAAAGATCCCAATGCGGACCCACACACCTATGAGACACACAATACAGACACAGTGACCGATCATCACACACTCCTCAAATGATGATGAGATCACATCTTTAGACATGAAGAGTTGGTACATGGTTTATTATTTATTGTCATTTGTAGGATGTTCTGACATGCTTGATCACACATTTGTTGTCATTTCGGGTTTGTTATTTCAACTGTGACTTGTCAACTGAACATACCGGGCTTTATGATATTCATATATCCTTTAAAATCCAAAAAGTCATTTTATTTACTGTGATATTGGTTTATATCATCCTAGTAGCGTTGTACACTGTGATACATATTTAATGTGTTTATGAAACATAAAAATGCTTGGTGTGTTTGATTCATTATATTTTGTATTTTTGTATTTTTTTTATTTACCATCATGCTCAAGACTGTACTGGAGTGATAAAAAGGCAATTAAAACTCGCTCAGAGTTTGTAATAATTACACTCATTATTCAACAGATAGTCATCAGAGCTGTAAATTGAAGTCTATCGTGAGTATGCAACGGGTCGGAAGTGTTGGGGGTGTTTAATAAAAGTCCAGGATTAGTGATTATTCCTATCAGATCTGCATATCCATCACCATCAACAATTTAATTTAAAATCACACGTTTCCTATATGACAAATGACATGGTTGTTTTGCTGTACTGACTAAACTTTTCTTTCCTAAAGGTTCTGATTCTGAATAATGTCAGCATGATATAATATACTCATCTTTCCAATGTCTATTTTCATTAAAAAACAATTAGAGATTTTAATCATAAAATTAACCCAATTTATCACTTTTGCTATTAAATTATTAATGCGATAATATGACACGGCTAAAATGATTTTGTTTTATATGTAATGCAATATGTAAACACGATTTAAGTTTAAAAAACGCTGTATTTTCCACCTACCGTGCATGTTTGTATCGTCTCGGGTTACTTGGCTGTAACCCTGTTCCCTGAAAAAGCAGGAACAAGATCCTGCGTTTCAAACGCTATGGGAGAACAGTCTTTTTTTAACCGGTAGAGAAGCACCTGTGTCAAACACGGCAATATTTTTTTGGCTTTAAATAATTACACCAGCACCTGCAGGTTATAAATACACGTGGCGTGAACATGTCTTCAGGTTCCAACTTCGTCTGAAAGGACGTCCGGGGACGCCTACAGTGCGGCATTGAGGCGCAGCATCTCGTTCACGCTCACATGTCTCCTGAGGCGGCCTGAGGGGTGCGGTGGGCTGTTCCGCTGACTCCGCTATGGAGGGCGTGATTTGCCTCAAGTAGACCGGACCCACCCGAGACTGTGTGCCTGGTCGGGACTGGAGAACTGCTCCAAAATTCATGCTTGTCCAGTTCGGAGAGGAACCTCTCACAAGGAAAAACACATCTCTGCTCTGAATTTGACATGACTTATTTGTTTAGCTCTTCTTAAATATACGTATAAAAGGCTAAGTGACAGAAGTCTTAAGACACTTTATATATCGATATATATAGACTTCTTTGTTAAACTCTTTAGTTAAACTCATTTATTTTTTGAACATGCAAGCCACACATGCACACACAAAGTGGTCCTTGAAGACAAAGAAACCTGAAGACGCCTTTGCGCCATGCAAATTTATAACCTGCAGGTGCTGGTGTGATTAGGGTGTTTGACCCAAGTGCTTCACATCCGGTCGAACAAAGATTGTTCTCCCATAGCATTTGAAACGTAGCATCGTGTGTAGCTTTTGATAGGGAACTCTTATTTGCCCCGCCTCTCTGAAACGCGCGGATTTTTAACAAAGCTCATTGCTCTGAAAATCGAGGTGTGCTATGATTGGCCAGTTGACAAGTGCGTAGTGGTTGGTGGAATACTGCAAGTGTGTGACGGAAATGTCTCTTCAGAGCGCATTTGGGCAATTCCGTGAAAATGTCAACCTTACAGTGTTTAACAGCAGTTTTAACTATGGTAACAGCACAGAGTTTAACATTTGGTGGTTCAAATACCCATGTGAGATCTCTCTTCAAATCTGTAAAGCATTTGTTTTATTTTTAGAGCATGTTTATTCATGGTCAGGCAAGTGCCATTTTCAGGATTGTCATATCCATATTCCTCATAGATGGACACATGAAAATGAATATAAAGTAAGTATTTTATGTTCTATAAAGAGGCATCCCTTCATTGTTCATTGCGTATTATCGCTTCAGGATTGTGCACTTTATTTTACAGAATCCTACAAAGTTTATCATCTCTCAAAAAACGTGTCCTATTGGTCACATCCAAAAAGGTGTTTTTATTTCACTTTTTTTAAATGTATTTTTTTCATAGATTGCCATTTTTTGATGTTTAGACTCTATCAACAAGGGTTCAGTAAAATATAATGCAAAATGTCACGTCCATAATGTTGGAATTGACCATCTCCTCTTGAAAAGTAAAAACGTGACAACATCTTAGTTCTGTGCAGCCACCGAGGTTCGAATGGGAGGGATGGAGAAAGCTGAAAAAAGCAATTAATACATATATTTCATGACTGAAAGATAAATACAATGGTATTGGTAGAAGATAAACTTTAATGTTAATAATTGTCAGGGCTGACACGGAGGAGGATGAATGGAGATGCAAAAGGTATAATCCAATAAGGTTTAATGAAGATGAGTCCAAAATAAACAAGGGAGCAGGAGAACAGGGAAGACAAAACCAGCTTGATAATACATTGACATTAATAATAACCGACAAAGAACAGAGGGAGACACAGGGCTTAAATACAAAAGGAAGACACTCAGGGAAAACAGAATCAGGTGCGGGACTAATTAACAAAGATGAGGGACAGGTGAAAACAATGAAACAAGTGAAAAGAGGCAAGGAACAAACGTGACATTACCCCCCCTCCACAAGGCGGGTCATTGCGGCAAAACAGTACCAAAGGGGGAAGGGGGGGGTGTGCGTCCTGGAGGCCGGTGCAGGGAAGACCAGACCTGGTGGGATGGGAGGCCTCCAGGACGATACGTCCTGATCAGGGGTTCTGGAGGGCACCGGCCATTCGGGAGGCCTGGAAGGCGCCGGCCGTTCTGGAGGCCTGGAGGGCGCCGGCTGTTCTGGAGGGCGCCGGCCGTTCTGGAGGCCTGGAGGGCGCCGGCCGTTCTGGAGGCCTGGAGGGCGCCGGCCGTTCTGGAGGCCTGGAGGGCGCCGGCCGTTCTGGAGGCCTGGAGGGCGCCGGCCGTTCTGGAGGCCTGGAGGGCGCCGGCCGTACCGGACGGCAGACAACCTGTCTAGCCTGGAGGGCTATCCCTCCCATATGGCTCCCCCCAAAAAATATTTGGGCTTAGTCCGGGAGCTCATATGGAGGTTGGCCTGGACCGGCTGGGCAGCGGGCTCTGGCGGCTGGGCAGCGGGCTCTGGCGGCTGGGCAGCGGGCTCTGGCGGCTGGGCAGCGGGCTCTGGCGGCTGGGCAGCGGGCTCTGGCGGCTGGGCAGCGGGCTCTGGCGGCTGGGCAGCGGGCTCTGGCGGCTGGGCAGGCCCTGGAAGGCCGGACGGGACCGGCTGGAGAGGCCCTGGAAGGCCGGACGGGACCGGCTGGAGAGGCCCTGGAAGGCCGGACGGGACCGGCTGGAGAGGCCCGGGAACGCCGGACAAAACGGGCTCCGAGAACAGGTCCCCTTTAACCTGCTCACGTTGCTGGGTGGTGGAGGAGTGAGGCGTGGATCCGGGATGAGCCGGAACGAACCCCTGGCCTGTGACTTATACTGGGCGACCCCCGCTCAAGTCCTCATCAGTCGGAGCCGATTGCTTGGAGGACTCGATTTACGAAGTCCTCCAGCCGGTACTCATCTGCATCGGGAAGCATGACGAAGACAAGCAGAATGTCATCCAGACCGGTCAAAAATGCCAGGTTTAGAGCTTGATCACTCCAACTCACCCGATAGCACACGTCAACAAACTCCTCCAAGTAGTTCTCCAGAGGCCGTCCGTCCTGCCTCAAGTCCATGAGGATGGCCTCTTGAGAAAAGGTATAGCAATCCATGTTTAGCGGTCGGTTATTGTGCCAGGGCTGACACGGAGGAGGATGAATGGAGATGCAAAAGGTATAATCCAATAAGGTTTAATGAAGATGAGTCCAAAACAAACACGGAAGCAGGAGAACAGGGAAGACAAAACCAGCTTGATAATACATTGACATTAATAATAACCGACAAATAACAGAGGGAGACACAGGGCTTAAATACAAAAGGAAGACACTCAGGGAAAACAGAATCAGGTGCGGGACTAATTAACAAAGATGAGGGACAGGTGAAAACAATGAAACAAGTGAAAACAGGCAAGGAACAACCGTGACAATAATACAGGCACAACGACCTCATAAATGATCTCATAAAGCTAGAAAACACAATTAATGGTTAATGGTTTGTCTCCGCAGAATAGTAAAGGAGCAATTATCCAACCCAACTGTTGTACCCACGTGGTAAAGATTAGATTACGTTTTTTCTGGCTCTGTTTAATACACTAGATACTACCTAACACATATGTTGTACCTATTAGGTAAATTGTATTGCTATTAAAAGGCTTGAAACACAGTTTGGCTCTGTTGGTGTAACAGCTGACCCATGTGTTACAGATGCTAAACTGCAGAGAGCTGGGTTGTGAGGCACATGGTGATTGAGTTTGGACCCAATTCAATAAAGCCACAGAATGGACATGATGAAATTACACTGCAGGTAATATCCATGTGTTGAGGGACACGTGCTCCACAGCCACATCTGCTCTCTGAACAACAGAGAGTCTGTACATTCTGCAAACATACAGTTACCATACAATTCATAAAAGAGGTTACTTGGCGTCACCCGCTTAGACATGAAAATACCCTCAAATGTTAAATAAAAGCTTTAACAATCTTTAAAATAAAACCCTTTAATTTACTCTGATTCTACTGTATCGATTTCACACAATAACTGTAGTATCTATTCTCTAGAAATATGTTGACATTTTTTGGTTAACTTAAACCAGCAGTTGGGGTTTGTCCATAGTTGACCAAACCATGTTTTATGTAAGGGGTAATGTACGGGCGGCCGGTTGTTATCGCAGAAATAAGCCCTGAAAGTGTGATCAGCACCCGACCTAAAGTGGATGTAAAAAGCTGGCTACTTGTACATTATCCTGCATATTACACGGCTACTTGCCACATGAGAAAAAACTGGACATGAAATGTGATTTTGAAATATTTCATTGCTCATTTTTACCGAATGAAGATCTTCCTCAAATAAAAGTGCTTTACTTTCGGTTTTAGGGTATGAAGAAACTTTCAGTTGTCACAATCAGGCAATTTGGTATAATAATTTCTAAATATAATTTCATATAGACATATTTATATTTAATTGGCCAAAAAACCTCTAAAATATGATTTTATTATTAGTTTTGAGAGGTTGTTATCTGGGTTAATGAACCTACAAATGTCGCGTCTGGCAATTCAGAAATAAGCATTCCAACCGTGTTATAAATAGTAAATATTACAATGTCCTTAAAATCTCATTTCATTCAGTGTGTAAAGTGAACAAATAACAAAGTTATTGGCTTGGGAAAAAGGAGTCGACTCTGAATCACGTGAACAAGTTGTCTGTCTTTCTAATTTCAGTTCCGGGTCTTTGCGTCAATTCTGTGTAATGCCCCCATACGATACATTTGCGACATTGCACACGATAGACCAATCTTCCAAGGGACCAAGGGATGGTTCATTAAAGAAATTCTGACTAAATGGTTATTTGTGGAACCAAAGAACTCTTTATTTTTTAGAGTGCATTTTGTAATATGCAAATAAATACATAAACAGAACACACATATGTGTAAGTATATGTAAACTATACATAAAAACGAATACAAATGAAGTACAGAGGAAATGTATCTTGCTTATACGCTATAGTCGAGCTTTAATAGCTTCCTGACACATACACACACAGTGAGCTCACAGATGCAAGCCCGAGGCTGACTCTGCTGATTCATCATGTCCCTCTTCATTATTGCAACACATGACTGGATTTCAACTGCGCTCTGTGCATCTAGAGGAGACTGTGAAGGGCAGAGCCTGTATTCCCTCAGTCAATTCTCATGACCCACAGGGATTCTTTACTCTAGAGGGGTAAAGCAATATTTAGCACACCACTGGGCTCTTGAGTTCAAAACCTGATGAGTGATGCTGAACGACGTAAAAGTGTTACGTATAAGACACCCAGGAAGAACGCATGACATGACCAATGCTATTAATGCATGTGTCCCTGTAACTCAATTGGTTGTGTTCCCATGTGAAAAATACTCTAGGAAACAGTACTTTAGTATTCCCTATAGTGAAGTAAAGAGAAATCTTAGGTGTTTTTGAACCTTACTATAGTAAATATTAAAGAATACTACTGCAGGATTTATTACAGTTTTTCAATTCACTATGGTTCATTTCTTGAACAATCAATTCTTCGTCTTTCACGTCCTGAAGCACTCAGTACCCGCCTGCAAGATGGAGAATTGCTCTGTGCAAATAACACTATCAGCAAACACAAATCAGTCTTCGGGAATTACTCCCAAAACCCTGTGGGGGATAAATGAGGAAGCTTTTTCTTTCAGACTGGCACACATAACATGGGTGATGGAAGCCGGCGGTTACGTAAGACTCATCTACACTCAGAGAGACTCACAAGATGGTTTCCAAAACAAATAAATAACACCATTATCTCTAAATGCTGGGAGTCACCTGAAATATACTTCAATTGTAATGGTAGTGCGTGTCATTAAGTGAACACAAATAGATCCCAGACAGGAAGCTCTGTCGAAAGAGACTGAAGCTGACGTCCATGTCTTTATTCAACGCTGCACATTCACAATACACTGCGCATCTCCTGGCACATGTCACAAGACGCACCCACCAAGACTCGGCCCTGCATGTGGCGTTGACTATGAGACAGGATAAAATCACATAGGCTGTCATCGTATTTGGTTCGATTTCTTTATCTCTATCTAAATGCGATGCCTCCCCCCTGGAGATCTTCACTTTGTATACCACAGTTCATGTGCGTCACCGACGCTTGGACCACAGTGTGTACTCACCACGGCTGTTTACAAGTGTAGCTAGGTAACTACTAAGGCGAGGATGCCAGCTTCAGTGTATTGGTTTTGCCAATTTGCTCTTGCAGATATAACATTACATGCAAAGACTGATGCCTGTGACTTTTTGGACAAGACATGCAATGAATGCAAATAGCTAGAAAGCAAAAAAGGCAGACCACAATGACGCATTTATATTGAAGTAGAATAGGGCAGTGTCATCCGACCTGATCTTACAGGATTTCGTTTATCCCTTACCCTTCTAGCAACACACAGACTGATACAAAGGTTACCTTAGCCTTACACAGTGAGTTGCTTAATATCAAAGCCAAAAGCATAAATGCTACATGTGAGTCTATGAATTTGAACAATGTGAGTATACTATATGCAGCCAGCTAAGCCACTTCCGCTATAATAGCGCCGAGGTAATTTGTTACCAAGCGATAACGATATGTTAACTTAAAAAAATAAAACGTTTGAATATCAGTTAAAATGTGTACCTCGTTTTTTATCATATTTGTGGATGTAGCTTGAAACGTAAAGCTTGAAGCCTTTTGACTTTTGGGCTATCGATGTATGATGTAGTGTTTAGATAATATGACTCATGTCGTTGATCATAATGCTATAGGCGCACCCTGAAGCGACCAAGTGAAAATCGTCACTGTTCCCTATGGACGCTATATGTGCCGGATGAAACTGAGCTGCCTTATACAAAATCGGAAGTGATCGTGGATAGTGTCTATTGTACACAGAACATAGGCCTTCAACAAAAATGAAACCCCAAACCATCACTGGAGTGAAAGAAGATCAAATGAAAACCTGGAAAAAAAATTGTTCATGCGAATCATCCTCCTCGTAAAATACTTATATATTGACATGATATTGTGCTATATCTTTAAATAATCAAAGAAATATCACTTCTGGATGGTATTCAAATCAATTCCAACCAAGACCAGAGTTCACATGAGTCGTATCGGGCACACTTGGGTAAAAACATAATGAACAACATGAACTCTCAACTTAACAGACAGACATCACACCTAAACTATTAATAAAACCACTATTAGCTTTATGATCACTCATTTAAGTAATATAAAAGACATTTAACGGGTATCTGTGTGTGTTTCTTCAAATAATCAGGCTATTGTGCATAAAGCAATGCACTAGCTTCTTAAGTCAGTATTTATGTGCCCGAGGGTCTCCTCCTGTAAAGGAAAAATCAATAGCATTCAAACACTGCTGGCTTTACCTTCTTAGACAGAGAGCATGCTGGTTATCCACAAGGAACACTGAAATATTCATGCTTGTAGTTAGCAGAAGAAGGGTGTGATTCCTCTACTCAGCACTACTCTTGGATTATTACTAAGCAAAGCTTGTGATCTAAGCTTATTAATATAGTTTAGACTGAACATTCATCAGGTTCAGCTGGGGAGGGTTTTACGCAACCAATCAAAGTACTGGTTTAGAGTATAGCAACTGGGGTTGATTGGTCAACATTGTAAACGACACAGGAATTGCAGAAATAATCATGCACAAGGGAATGTAACCGCACTCAAAGCGTTTAAACCTTTTATCATGTGTATTCATGGATGCTAGTCATTGCGGGTCAAACAAACGTTTAGCAATTATTCATCTGCATTTGCAGAGCTCATGGCGTGACAGTAATACTCTCCTCTTGTCAACCATTAGGAAGACAATCTGCACAAAAGGTTGAAACTGTACTGTAAAGTGAAGCTTTGGGTGGGCAATCTTGTTAATTGGCAGCATTGCCGTAAATCAAGTCTGCTTGCATGAAGCCATCTGCTTAAGAGCCATGAGAATGATGGAGCTTCTCAAGGGACCAATCAAACTCAGGCGTCTGGGGATTTCACAAGAGGTCCATTTTGGAACAAGACAAGAGGCTGTGATTGAAGTGGACTGACCGACTCTTATGCACAAGAATAAACGGACAAGATGCACTCTTGTAGAAGCTACAAGTTGTTCTTGTATCAAGTTCTACGACTGACACTACTATCACATCAAATTCAGCATTCAAATCTGTTACAGTCTGGCACTTAAACTTACCAATCATGCAGCGATTCATCGATGACCAGGAGAATCTTGAACTTCCGTGACACCGCCGCTGGACTCTGCTCTACGAGTCCTGCTGAAGCCGCCGTTTGCTTCACCGCGTTGGTGATGGAGCTGAAGAAGCCAGTTCCGGTAGATTGTGCAGGCTGTGGCCGTCGCTCAGGTGCCGGAGAAGCGGTCGGGGACATGGCCGCAGCGGGGGGCGCAATCGGGGCAGGAGTCTGTCCGGAGGCAGGGGTCTTGGTGCTGGAGGTGGGAGGAGGCGGTGGAGGTTGGTCGGGTCTCTGGAGGTCTGACATGTAGCCATTGGGCAGGTTGGCGATGAAACTGCTGTCAGAAAGGCGACGACGTAGGAAGTTCATTGCTGTGGCTGGAGAAGTCTAAAGTCTAGAAAGGACGATGTGGGAAACTCTTCGATCTATTAAGACCTTGTTCCAGTGATTCAAGCTCTAAGGTCGGAGATCTCCAGACTTCTAAAGAATCTCGGAGACTTCTTAAGAATATGATGATGATGTTGCTCTTGTATTTTTCCTCTCTGCTCTCTCTCTCCGTCCTCCTGCACTAACAGCCAGAATGCCAGGAAGAGCTGCTCACGCTCTGCCTGTGTCTCGACTCCCTCCCTCTCGTACTCTCTCTATTTCTCACACACTCACTTACCCCCTCCCCCCCGTCCCTCACGATCTCCTACATCACCGCTTACGTGGCTGTACTACATTGTTCTGCAGCTCCTGAATGGGTTTTCCACTGAATATGTATGTGGGAAGGGGAGATCCTACAGCAATCCCCCTCATCCGTGATTCTCTCCTCCTCTGGTCCCCTCCCTCTACCCCTCTGAATGACCCGCAAACCATGATCTGGTCATACTGAGACTGTAAGAAGGCTGAAGGATGGGTCGATATGTCTGCAAATGGTGGAGGCACGCATCAGCTCGGCCCTCTGGGGTCTGTGAGTATCTTCCTGCCCTTGATTCTGTGGCATCGTGGAGTCAATGAGACTTTTCCCCTAAAACGTAAGCTGAATGTGTAATTTAAGGGTTGAGCGTGTCCTGCAGGTTATACAAATAAAAGAGAGGGAACAGTGATTTTTCTGTCTTTTCGTGCTAGAAATTCCCTTTGCTTTCAATTTAAAGGATACTTTGTTGTCTTCTATTTACATCGACCGCTGCTCTTTCAGGCATCCTAACTCAAATGAAATCTCACAAGGGACTTAGCAGCACCATGCGTCATGCAGATATCTCGGAGGAAAGTTTTCAGTTTTTATGTAGATTGTAGAGGTAAATATTCTGGATTTTGAAGTATGTGATGAAATGTTATTGAAATCTTCAATATTATTGAGATTTGATTGCGGCTTGTCAAATCTGAGCTTAGTTTGAGGTCAAACTAATTCTCACATTGTTGATATCTCTTCTGAAACTCATGGAGACACTTGTGAGATTTCTTGGATGCAGATGAAACTTGAGGAAAAGTTCCTTTTTTTCTCTTTAATCTCCTTGATGTCTATGAGAAATAATTGAGATATCAAAGATCTGTGATTTTTCTTTCTTATGTGTGGCATTTATTATGCGAAGCACATCATGGGACACTCGATACACAATAATTACATTTTAAGCTTTCTTTAAAATACTACGAAGCACACATAAATAATTAAACATATTCACTTTTTGTATTAAATGAATTGGATTAATTTCTATACACTCCCCCGCCATCTTAAATAAATTCTTCAATACCTGCAAATGCCAACACATTTAATAGTCAAATGCTTAAAATATTTACCTACATTTAAGAATGATAGTTGTAGAAACTGATGTCCAGTAGTGTATTGAGCCTGAGATCATGAACAGGTCTTTCTTGTCACTGCTTATCATAACTGACCAAAAACATTTTGACAGGAATGAATCAATGAGACTTTATATAGCGCTTTATTTTATATTGCTGTACACGCAAAGCGGTTTACAATCCTATAAGGGGGTCTCTGCTCACTCACCACCAGTGTGCAGCATCCACCTGGATGATGATCCTTATTCATCTTATGAACCTTATTTCAGGAAATCAAGGTGAAGACATGATTTATCACTGGTGTAAGCATCTCTAAGATGGTGGTCTTTTTGACCAGCATCACCCTAGCAACCACCTTCACTTTCTGGGTTAATTTAACCTAATTCCTCGGTTCGTGCTTTTTTGACCCAACATTGGGTTGCAAAACAACACAAATTGGGTTCTTTTTAACCCAACGCTTTTTAGAGTGTACTGCAGCCCAGAAAACCCCAACAACCATCTAGCACGACCCAAAACACCCTAACAACTGCATAGCAACACAGAATTAACATTCAGAACCCTTTTTCTACTGCATAGTCATCCACCCACAACATCCCAGTGATGGCAGTGACATAAATGAAGAAAAGGATTATTTTGACTGTATAAATCAGTTAATCTGAACTCCGGTCACACTCACATTTCCGATAAGAGAGGCAAAGAAAATGTGCAGTGGACTGAATGTGGCAACCTTTAGTATAAATGATTACCCTATTGAAAGGGTTAAATTGATATTTACTTATTAAATGGCTGGACAGTCTCAGGCTAAATTAGATCAACATTTTCATTTCAAAGCCTAGCTGAGACAACAGTGCGCTGATGGCAAACAGGAAGGAAAAATGATAACGAATATGAACATAACAATATTGAGTCTTATTAAATTTTGTGATAGGATTCCAAATAAGATGTTAGAGTCTGCTGTTTGTTTGATAAAACATGCTTTGTACTGTGTTAGAACAAACACGCATTAACACGCGTGTTGCATAAATTCTGGAGGCTAGTTGCTGATTTCTGAGGCAGACGTCTGAAGTCACGACATGTTTGCAGTAGACGCAGTATAGTGCTGCGGGTGCGAACGGTGCTCGGTCAGGCGCGGGCGGAGCACGTCGTGAGATGCAGCTGCAACCCTGCTGACATGCTAAGCTCATTCTGACCTCGATTTTTCATAGCTGGGAAAAAATAGCACTACATCATGCGGTGCTCGGCCACACAGACTTCCGATTAGCTTATCATTGTTGATGTGCCGCAGAGAAAAATAATACATCCATTTTAATACGATTAAATGATCAAAACCATCATCAGATGGATCAGAAATCACGTCAGCTCATCATTTTATGAGACCGTGGCATGATTTCTTCTTAAAGCGCATGAGAAGAGGTTTGAGATAAACATCTAAGCATCAACCTGAGGGATTTCGGCTGACAGTGTGCTCTTCATACGCTTGTTGAGTTCTGCCTGGGGCTGACTTGTAAATAAAGATTTACCAAAGCCAGCAAAATTTAATCATGACATTTTTAGGAGACGCAGAAATGAAATTTGCACTTTACAGACAGCTAAATGAATAATGACCAACCACAATTTTGTAAGCAAAAGAGATAATCACATCATGCTTGTCAGATTTCAAATGACAAACATTTCATATTTCCTATATTTCAGTCCAATTTAAATGTATTTACCCTCAGATTATATTTTGAATTTAATCCCATAGTTCTACACAGTGTGTGTACAGAGTTTGTGTTAAACAAGCCGACAAATTAAATTGTGTGTTGCCAGATTAAATTACATGTACATTTATGCATTTGGCAGATGCTTTTATCCAAAGCGATTTACAATGCATTATACAACACAGTTGTTTCTAAGTACGTGCAATGTGGGATGTGGGATCGTACCCATGACTTTGGCGCTGCTAACGCCATGCTTTAACCAATGAGCTTCAGGAAAGCTAAATCATCTACAAGAAAAAAGAAATAGCTAAATATTAATGTTGTGAACCGGTTAAAACGCAATTATTGTATTCTATAAAAGGTGACTATATTTTCTGGAATAACCCCATCTGCTCTATCAAAAATAGCATTGGGTTGTGAACACATGGGTGTTAAAAAAGGTGTTGCACTACTCCTCACAGCGTCTTTACTGCAGCGATAAATCGACTTTATTTTCACAGTTACACGGTGCATAGCTACAATACATGTCATCTTTAAACCTGTTTCGCTTTCCAACCTAAGCATTGCTTGAATTATTATACATTAAACAACGTACTATATTTTAATCCGCAAGAGTGTGCTTTGTGAGCCCGTTGTGTTCATCCACAATGACATCAGGGACGCAGTGTGTCCTTTTTAAATGCAGGCGAAGTGAGACGTGGCAGGCCTTAGATGTCTCTCTCTCACAGGATGCTTTAAACGTAGAAAATCTGAAATAAGCAGTGAATTCATCTCCATGGCAACTGTCTGTAAAGAGTGAGATTGTGTTGGGTATTGTGGTGCTTGAGAAAAGAGCTGAGGTCCAGATGCTCCTCTATGCTCACGATCACCAGTCCTTGGGCGCTATTATCACGGATTGCAGCAAGCAATTTCCCCTCAAATAAGCCCTCATTGAGTTGCAAGGCAGACGACACTGTACCACATAATTGTTCTGAGAACACCACAGACTTTTAGAACGTGGAAGACCGTGATGGTGGGATTAAATGTGGAATTTTCCTCACACATTAGGGGTCTCGTATTAATAGCGTTCTCTGGAATTGGTAGTTGTGAAATCACTCTGTTGGGGGCCAGATTACATTTTGCTTTAGAAAACTCATAAAGCCACCTGACATCACAATCTGCATTATAAATGCATGACATGCTACAAAACAGAAAACAGTTCTACATGCAGATATCCGTTATTTCCTACATTCACTATTTTAATATCATTATATTTTAAATACTCAGATTTGGAAAGCTCAAGGGTCACACCTGTGTTATATTTATAAAGTGTCACATAACTATGCATACCATGGTGTCCAAAAGTGCTATATAGTTATGCCTTCCCCCATACATTATCCAAACGAAAAGTGTTATCTCAATTAATTTGGCTTTGAATTATACTGGACCTTTTTTGAATTTTAAAATCTAATCAATATTTGAAGACATCAGATAAATGCTGTATTCATGCGGCAAACATGATTTACGTGACAGCTGTCTATGTGAACACCAGATGTGTTAAAATCAAATCACTCACATCATAGAAAATGCGGTTAACATTTGAAGTGCTTATTTGTGACCACATCACACAGGCCACACACAACATGAAACGTCTCGAGGTCATTGCTGATCTGCAGGTCTCATGTTGAATTGCACTGCAGTGCGTATTGAAAAACTGTGGAATTAGTTGAAGAGAGCAGTGTGTTTCTGTATGTCCATTATTTCTATTTATTAAAACTGGAAGTTGTGGCAGGATCTTTTTTCTGTGTACAGACTGGTATTCAGCACATTTTTATGCATTCTGATGAGATGAGTAGTATCTTGACCTGAATTAAAATAGAGTCAGTCTACATTCTGAACTTTAAAATCAGCTCCCAGCTATTTGCAGCCCTGTTTCATGTGAATAAATAGTCATTGTTGAATGGTATAATCAGGTTTGTTGCCTTTCAGCACTTGTTACCAAAAAAATGCTTAATCCTATAGTCCCTCTACTGGCTAAAAATGTAAAAGCTTTATATAATGGTTGACAAATTAAAAAATATTTTTATGTCAACACAGTTCGATACAGGAGGGTTGATTGGAAGAGATAGGGGGTTACCCCCTGAAAATAACTTTTTACACCCAACACATAACCAAATACATCTGCTTACTCATAAGGACTCTTGCATTATAAAAAAAGTCATTAAAATGCATAAAAAATACATTTTGAACTTTTTCTAAATACATGTATATACGACTGTTGTATTGCTTAAAAATGAATCTGAGCTTGTTTTCTTTGCAGTATTAGAGTTCTATAAAACTACAGAGCGTCTTTTCTGTTATGTGGACCTGTTTTCATTCTGCACATAAATGCAAATACAAACTTTATTTTTGTTAGATATTTGTGAGAATTATTGTTAGTAGTTCACAGAAAAAAACAAAGATAATCACTTTACCAAACACTGGCTATAAAAGATTAAACGGTGAAACGGTCTCTTAATTTTTTTCACAGCTGTATATTCAGAAACCAGAACTACTTGGAGAAAATATAATCTGCAAATGAAATATAAAATACATATAAAATGGTTCCTCATCGCCAACTAAAGAGCCAGTCCAACAACCGCAGTTGTTCATCCAGTTCTGTGCATATTAAAAGGAAAGTCCCCCTTTCAGGCCTACTCCATCACAAAGGCCTATACTGTATTGATTAAAAACTGCAAAGATACGTTGAAAAAAGTAAAAGTTTATTATCAGGATTTAGAAATAAGTTAATTTCGCAGACCGCCGGTCATTAAGTAACTTAGGTTTGTTGAAACAGTGCCACCTGCTGACTGGATCAGGTGCAGTTCACCGGGCAAAACAACCAGCGCTTCAAAGCTGAATTTGAAGAAATGTGTGTGTACAATGATGATAATGTGGTTGTTCAGAGCTCAATAAATTTATAATCTTAAAATGTATGAAATATTAACGTTGCCATAAATTGCTTATAATGTAGCATAGTTGCCTAAACAATATCCTTATTAAGAGTACGAATATAAATATAGTTAGCAATATGCTTATTTCCGAACGCTTGTGTACATTTATATCTTAAATATTTGTTAAATGCTTATATATTGTATACACACATTAGCGGTGCATTCCAAACGGGATACATCGGCCTCCGAAGGGCCCTTCGGTAAGGGGACGCCATACAAATCAGTCACTCCAAATAAAGAGAAAATATTGCCGTTTTTATTGCTCTTTTTGCCAAGTGATTTTAAAACAGACACATGAAGACAAAGCATTTTCCCTCAAGAGTTTACACATCAAGAGAATCATTTTTCGAAGTAAGTAGGGCACAGGGATGATCGCTTTGAAATGAAACGCTGTGGTAATGTTCCTCCAGACCGCGAGGTGGCGTCCGTGAATCACTGACGCTACCGACACAAACATTTACAACCTGACGAGAAAATTGTCATTCAAATCCAGCTACAGCAAAGAGGAGCATCTTCAATTTACCACAATATTCAATTATCTTCAATCCATTACACATTAACCGTGAATATATTCGTTTATTAGCAGCAAGTTTAATGCAGAATATCGCCGTCTCGTTGGAACAGCTTCGATGTCTGACAACTGAGAGAAATGTAAATATGTTCACGTGCTGATCAGTCACACACATGAAACGTTAGTTTTCATCATGACTGTTCCAGCGTTACAGAACAGCAGTGTTTTCTACAGAAGGATCCTCAGTCTCTTCCCACAGGACATCAGTCTGGCATTTGCTTATGGATCTGCTGTCTTCAGACAGACTGGAACCTCTCAGGGTCAGGTGGGGGTAAGAAACGTTACAAAATATTCACATGACGTCTTTTGAAATGACTGTTGTCTTCTCTGACAAGAGCTAAGGTACAGTAATGGTATCAGATTGTTAGAACATGGTACACAGTTACTGACAAGGTACACATGGTTGAACTATGAAAAACCAATCTGACCACATTATTTATATAACACAAGCGTGCAATACATGTATGCAAAAAAACGTAATCACAACAGCTGTCGTTGTAGAATAAATTTAATCTCCACTAATAAATATGGCAAAATCCCATACTTTGCTGTAGTAAAGCTGTAGTCAATCAATTTCCTTTCAGGCGTTTGACTTTGAAGTCTGCAGCGTATTTGTCTGGTCTGCATTTAATGTTTCATTGTTGTGTTTCTGTTCTGTGTGTTTCAGAAGAACATGCTGGACTTTATTTTTGCTGTAGATGATCCGGTCACATGGCACACCAAGAACCTCATTGAGAACAGAAAACACTACTCTCTCCTCAAGCATCTGGGCCCTAAACGGATCAGCAACATCCAGAATGACCACGGAGCTGGAATCTACTTCAACACACTGGTACCGGCCGATAATCGGGTAAAAGCTCATGACAACTGCTATCACATGTAAACTTATTTGACACTTTGAGTATTTCAAACCGTGAAACGGTTGCTCTACATAAACCAGAAGTGTGTCCACTGGTTTACAGATATATAATTTTGTTTTATAGGTTGGTTGTTTTGTGAAAGCTTACATTCTACAACCACTTGTCTGTGCAGGTTATAAAGTACGGTGTGATAAGTACGGATACACTGATGGACGATTTATTTAATTGGAAAACCCTCTATGTGGCAGGCAGGCTACACAAACCTGTAAGTATTTATGTCTAGAATGAGTGGCTTCCTTTCAGCAGTTACAAATAGAGACCAATAGATGGCAGCACCAAAGCAATGAAGCCTGGAAAATTGTACCTTAAGAAATGTCCTTTAAATTTCATTGTAGTTGAGATCTGCACATCTTTTCCAAGTCTATAATGTTGACACATAATGCGTACATGGAGAAAATGTTTGAGTTATGTAACTGGTGACTATTGCTTTTTCAATTTTCACTTTTTATAATCTCTATTTAGCACCTTTGTCTAATACATTTTAAATGGTTATGTTTCAATTCTTTTTTAAACATACAAATATTCTGTGTAATCACTATGAGGCATAAAAGCTGCATAGAATATCACTTCACACGTTAACTTCCTATACGTTTTTCATGTGAAATAAGCAGCATTTCGAAAATTTTATTTTGTTTGATATTTTATACAGTACAAGTTTCAATCAAATTGAAATGGACCAAAATGGATGTTTTTTAGGTCCGTATTCTGCTTCAGAATGGCAGCGGAAAACTTCGGGCCGCTCTCGTGGGAAACCTAAAAAGTGCCGTGATCGCGTCCTTCCTGATGCTACCTGAAAGTTTTTCAGAAGAGGACCTTTTTCTCCAGATCGCGGGACTGTCTTACTCTGGTGAATCTAGCAAAATCAGTTTTCAGCACTTGTATTTGATCCCATAATTAAAAAATATTTTTAATAATGGGCTTTAGTAATAATTGTAACCTAAATTAAATTGAAATAACTTGTAGTTTTGTGCTTAGAAAGAATGAATTGTAATGCATTGTTTCCCACTGTAGGGGATTTCAGGATGGTGATCGGCGAGGATAAATCCAAGGTCTCCAACATCGTAAAGGACAACATGCCACATTTTCGGAAGTTATATAACAATATTCTTCAAGAGTGCCCACATGTGGTGTACAAGCCTCAACAGGGCCGACTGGAGGTGAGAGGTGTCATGTACTGGCTCACGTTCACCTCATTCAAAGTATATTTGATATGCATGTTTCATATGTCTTTTCAACTGGCATTCTAGAGTTCAGCCGGTGTGAGTTGTTACTATGATTTTCGCTGAAATGACACTAAATGCTTGCAGCTATACTCATATTGTGAAACATCATATCTAGGAAATGGTAGCTGAGGGTGTGGCTCCACGTTGTGTTCTTGAACACTAAACTTTGTTGACAAAGCAAGTCTCCTCGGGCAGAAACACATCTCTGTTAAACTGGCAGTGTTCAATTGATCGGATTGAATCTTTTTATTTTCATCATACAGTATCTCCTGCGCTGGTGATAATATTTATACTAGTCACATAAGCAGCATGTCCACATCAGTGCATATAGCAAGGAATCTGTAGTAAGACACCCTGATAACATCTGTTGTTTTGGCTTATCTGATTCTTATTTTGTTGATGTTTTTGGCCCGAACAAACACACACACACAGGTTTATTTTCATACGTCGGAGGGACGTTACATAGATGTAATGATTTTTATGCAAATATATATATTGTTTAGAACAAATTAAGAGACCATTCCTAATTTCATTTCTTATCAGCATTTCTAGATTTATTGCCGTCACTCCAGTACAGTGTTTGTTAAATTTCAATGAAATCAAACTTCACAACAGCAATGTGAAAGACAGACAGGATAACAAGAAACATGAGAACAGTGATAAGAATCACAGGTCATCACATACTTTTTTTTTCACTTTTCCTAAATACAATATTACTGTTGTATTGCTTAAAAGCAATTTGAGGTCTGAAAAATTACGGAGCATATTTTCTGTTATTTTCACCTGTTTCTCCAGTTTTTGAGGAATAGTTGTTAGTAGTTCACAGAATGAAACCAGAAGGATCATTTTAGTTAAACACAATAACAAATACCTGCACACACACACACACAAACACAGGACGTGTTTTTAATGGGGACGTCCATAGACACACTTACACAAACCTCACTGCATTTTTACTTTTTCAAATAAACAATTTAGGTTGATTCATAAGCTGTTTTTCACGAATCTCCCCACAAGATCAAAAAATTACTATATTTTTTTACTATCTTTATTATTATCTTTGAGGGAAAACATACATTTGCTTGTCTTCTTTGAGTAGACTTCTGTTGTTGCTATACAAAGGTGGTCATAAAACCTTTAACATAACCCAACCCTAAAATAAATTATTTTGCATTTTTACATTTTTGAAATTTCTACTATATGAGGACATCCCCAAAGAGAAGTTCGGGTCAGATTTGTCAGGTTATGCTCACTTTTGGATATACATGTTTCCCCTAAAATATAATTAATTTGGCACACACAAACGCAATCACATCATCATCTATATGTGGTCTGAAACCTTTTCTGTTGTTTGGAAATGTGCTTCACTGTGCCCCGGCGCGTCATTCAGGGTGTCACATGACTTACATATCACACACAAAGCACAGCAGTGTGTACAGCATTCTGAAATCACTTATTCGTGCTGATCTTTAGGATGATAAATGAACAAACAAGTGGGTTAAGACATGGCAAACATTCATGAATGTGTAAACACAGTCAATCCGTTTCTTGTTTCTGCTCTTTATATTTTTTTATTGTGTTAAAATAGCACGAAGAGGCAGTCACACAACAAAATTGGTGGAATGCAAAATATTTTTTATTCATCTAAGTAAAAAATCATTTGTCCCTGTGTGAAAAGACCTCAACTCCACCCTACATGCTAATGTTCCAGGCCACGTTCTTCCATCATAAGTTACTGTGAAGTATTTTCTGTCGAGAGCACATTTTTTCTATTGACCAGGTTGACAAGAGTCCGGAGGGTCAGTTCACACAGCTCATGGCTCTTCCACGGACTTTACAACAAGCAGATCACACGTCTGGTGGATCCACCCGGGAAGAACAGAGACGTGGAGGAGATCCTGCTCCAGGTGGCACAGGACCCAGACTGTGGATCAGTCGTACAGCATGGTAAAACCAATCTTTATCATTGCACGCGATGAATGGAACTGCTAACAGGCGACTTGAGATGGGATGCTCACAAACAGAGAAATCTAGACTAGCTTTACTGTAGCTGTCTCTGTATATTCAACTTCTACAGGACGAAATGTTTTAACATGAAAAACCATTACACTTCGCCTTCAGATGTGTCTGATTTCGAGCTTAATCTCATTTAAAAAGCATCGCCAGAACTATTTACACTTCACTGAAGAATAAACAGACAGTTCTCAAGAACGAGAAGTCTGCAGGACTCACCAAACTGGCTGGATGGGTTGTTTGGTGTTGGGTTCCTTCAGTGGCCTCACCCACCTGTCTCATTGTCATAATAACCGTCACCTCGGCTCACACAAACACCTGTGTGTGTTTACCCAAATTATCAAAGCACTGATGCATATGCTACAGTTTACATTTATTTCACGTTCTCATAAGATTTCCATGATAAATATGAATCACTGATCATCTTAGATATTTACATATAACTTTAGTTTTTATGATGGATGGCATCATTTCTCAGTTTGGTTATGTGATGCGGAGAATATACATAAGTAGTAACCAAATGATGAACTATTGGATGAGTCAAATCATCAATTCATGTGTGCTTTTTATTTCATCAGGAATCTCATCAATAGTGAAAACCTCCAGCATAACCCAAAGTGCCAAGGGAATTGCCACAGCCGGTAAGGGACCGTATAGATTTTAATGTTACATTGAAATACTATTTTGTAGCCTAGGATTATTGTAAGATGAACTGCTGTTATAGAGAATACAGTGAATTTGTATTAGACGTGTTTCTATGTTGTTCTCCATTATGATTAGATGCTTGGCAAGTGTATTAAACAGTATGACATGACTGATGTACAAATGCTTTGATGTTTCTACAGGTCTTTTCAAAACGGTGTCATACAGTGTGAAAAAGCTGCAGAAAATGTGGAGAGGTTGGCGCAGAAAACCATCACAATCCTGACGTCACCATAGGCCATATCACTGTGTTATTTACAAATATTTATAAAAAACAACGTACCATGTAACGAACCAGTTGTGTGTGAATTAATGACTGATGAGGACATTAAAGAACATTATTTACACAAAAATGAATCATTTACAATGCACAATATTTCTAATAAATCATTTTAATTAAACATTACAGCAGTGTTTATTTGTGCGCTTCAAGTTATACCTGTTGCAAGGATGTGACGTCACTTGCTCATTAACATAATGTACGCTGATCTCACTCCGTTGACTCTGACCAATGAGAGTCCTTCACACTCATCACCTGCTAGGAAGAGAATTCCATCATTCCAAGCATTCTTCCCGCAGCTCGCGCACTGCCACTTCTCAAGCCCTCCAGTCTTGGATTACCGCCTCAAACTCTGGACTTTTTTCAGTGGATTTAACATTTTCTGGGGTCTTTTGGCTTGACATCTCTCGTAAACTTTGTGATCCAGCAGATTCCAAAGTGGCGCTTCAAGGTAGTGTAGTTTACACGTCTTTAAACTGACTCTTAATGTACATAGTAGCGGAGTCCTTATATGGATTTCATAATATTATGAAAGTCAAACAAAGCTGTGACTGTATAGTTTAACAAGACAACCGAGAAAACGAACACTTATAGGAACATTTCACTTGAGAGTAAGTTAGTTCGCAACGCTCGAATGAATGCACTTTTTGAACGCATTAATAAGTAACCAAATATCTAAGCACTCGATGACTTCCTCATGTGTAACACGCGGCAAGTGACGCGACGCCACACAACTCGTACGCAACGCTCCCACTATAATCAAAGAACCTGTAGCGAATGTTTTTGAACGCAGCACAACGCTCGCATGCGCGACACGCACGGTTGTTTGATTTGAATGAACGCGTTGCGCCGAGAGACGCGTTTAAAACGCGCGTGAATTCCCACAAGCTACGATGTAAGAACAAACTTCAGTTATTTTAAAACAAGTTTAAATGTTTGAATGAAAGATATGAAGTCGAGCTGAGCTGCGCAGAACTGCGCAGATCTGACTGGAATGGTATCTGTGGAATGTTGAGTGTGGGAAGTGGGACGCTGCAAACCTCACATGTTTGTAGTGTTTATTCCGGGAATTCTTGAGAACATGACACGATATAAGCGAAAAGACTGTTCACCAGACGTGTAGTGAGAAAGCAACAGTAACAGTCAGACAAATGAAGAAAATAAGTCCAGTCTGTGTTTTTGATTTTAAATCTGTGGTTTTTCCATGATCAGGATCTTGCCCAGAATGGAAACGCCTTTGGATGTTTTATCACGAGCAGCATCTTTAGTGCACCAGGATGATGAAAAACGTGAGTTTAAAGAATTTGTTTTTTTGAGAAAAGAACATTTTTATATAAACATGCAAACAAAATCTCATTTTAAAGTCTTCATTATTTGGTATGAATAAAATTCACATGTTTTGTAATTATTTTTGCTATTTAAATTCTAGACACAATAGTAACTTAATCATTAGACTTTCAGAAGAAAAGTTCAAAAGTATATTTGATAGATAGATAGATAGATAGATAGATAGATAGATAGATAGATAGATAGACAGATAGATAGAAATTATGAAGAGTTTGGTTTCGTTTTTAAATGTTTTAAAAATCATGTTGTTTATTATGTTTACATGTTTTTATTCTTAGCTAGTATCTCCAAAGCTCTAAATATCCAAATATCTATCTATCTATCTATCTATCTATCTATCTATCTATCTATATATATATATATAAATATAAATATTTATAATATATTCTATTTTATATACATGTAAGTTGTTTTCGATATTTGGTTAATGATTTAGTTACAAAAATAACAGTTGCAAATCTTTTTAAGGCTGTTGAAACGTAAAATGCAAAGTGTTTCTGCATGAATGAACGCCATTGTTTCATGCTGAACACACAGGTGGTGATCTAGTGTTCTTGGGTTCTTTAAAGGCCCACCAAATGCTTTCCTTCACTGCTCGACAACATGAACACAGGTGTGGTCGTCCTTATTTAAGTGCTTTCAGTTGTATGCTTCAAGGCAAAACAGCTCAATTACATTACGCCTACAGTATCTTACAAAACAAGACGTGAAAATAATTATAATGTGACAGAGGCATTTAACAAAGTGAGCAAAAATCCGAATCCTGACGTGACCACGAAGAGAGTTACTGTATTTCCATAAATAAGGATTGTGGCATTTGTCAGTGTTTGTATTGAGTTGGATGATTTTACATATGAAATGTCCTCACATAATGGCCTCGTCTTTTCACAAATATCCTTTGGCACAAGTAAGCACATTCGTTGTAATGCTTGGATAAAATAATTTTACGAGGCTCCTGTATTCTTTACGATGTCATTCAAACCATCTTTCCTCGGTTTCCATCACACCTTTGTGCTTAAGCCAAGGCGCACAGTCATTTCATGAGCACTCTGCAGTGATTTTAATCAGAAATTCCTTCCTAGATCAAGTATGAACAAATCCTGCTTAGGTTGCATTTAGTTCACTTAGAATTCATTGTGCAACATGGACGTGTTGAATGTTCTCCTCAATAGTGGCCTGATGGCAGGAAAGCTTTTTTGTTGTTTGTAAATAATTTCTGGTTAAACCTAATCTTGTCTTTAACTGACTGGGTTTGGTGCTCTTAAGCACTTTCCCATAATGCCTTTCCCTCTCATATTGACTCCAAACTGTAATAGTCAGGTATGGAAATTGGGTCATCGCGTCAAAGCTGCGAGTTCTCGCATAGTCTTAGGACGCTTGAAGCTTGGGTCGTTGTAGCGTTTCTTTCTCCCCCTGCTGTGTTTTTGTTTTGCGTAGGGCTGATGTCACTCCTGTTGAGGTTGTGTATGTGCCTTTGTTCTTGCACAATGCGTCTGACCTGTTTTCACAATGGTGTGGGCCCTGCAAGCTCCTCCTACGTATTGCTAGACGTTTAGAAATGTTCTCACTTGCAAGAACGCTTCAAGGGAAAGGCGTTGAGTCACTCACTGGTACACATCTGACCAAAACCCAGAGGTTCATATGCTACTGCGAAGGAACGTCTTCCATTCAGTGATGGGAATGTGCAATTAATGGAAGGTGGGGTTGTCTTTGTTTCAGACGGTCAGGTGATGGCTTGTGTTCGGTTGCTTGAGGGCAAAACAGGACCTCTAACATCATTAGAGACACATCACACAGTTACAGTGTCTACGCTTTAATCTCTCTTAAAGCAACAAGCGTTTCTCAATCCAACAAGACTAAGCATTTGAAATCAATGAAATTCAATTCAGTTTGATTTAAGAAGCGCTTTTCACAATTTTTCATTGTTGCGAACCAGCTTTACATACATACATTCAGGCAGTGGTAACTGTAGTAAAGGGGGGGGGAAATACACAATATATGCAATTATAATAATAATTATAATATAGCAATTTTCTCTATATGATGTACATTGATGAAACGTATCTGAAATAACTACTATGTTGGATTGTCAACCGATTGTTTAAAGCAGATCACCCAAAAAGGACAATTCTGTCATCATTTATTCACTCTCATGACAGTTTAAACCTGTATTGTGTTTTTTTTCCTGCAGAACACAGATTAAGATATTTCGGAGAATGGTTGTTACTGCACAATGGCAGTACCCATTCACTTGCATTGTATGCACACAAAACCAATGCAAGTAAATGGGTCCCATTTAAAGGGATCCGCAGCTCTCTCTGCTTCATATAATGGGAGTAAATGGGGTTCGCCGTTCTAAGAGTTCCTAAAGCACATAATTGCAAACGTTTCCTAAAGTGACCAGCTCGATATTATTATAAATTTGAACTTCATTTTTAATAATATTAGCCATACTATAAAGCCTCAACACTCCCTTTCTGCAGGTGGCGCTAAACATACCAGAGGCTGGTATGCCATCCGCCACCAAATACTACAAGTAGATTGGGATTGTGTGCAGAGGCTGCACATTATGGCTAATATTAAAAATGACGTTCAGTTTTATGAAAATATCAAACGATTCGCAAAACGTCAACATGTTGCCAGGAGTCACTTTTTGGAATTATATGCTTTAGGAACTCTTAGACAGGTTGAACCCGTAGACTCCCATTATATGAGGCAGAGAGGGCTGCAGATTTACCGACAATCTTCTTTATGGTTCTTAAAAATGTCACCTACATCTCAGATGACCTGAGGGTGAGTAAATAAACTGCAAATTGGTGTTTTTAGTTGAACTATCATTTTAAAGGGATAGTTCACCCAAAAATTAAATTTCTGTCATCGTTTCAACAGAACCAAAAAAGATTTTTTGAACCGTGAGATATGTAGTTAGTGAGGTTTCTGTAGACTATTGTTAGGGAAAGAGATTTGAGCAAAACCTTAAATCTATTAAATGCCAGCCCAAATTGAGTGAAAAAACCTTTCTAGCTTTTTTGTGGAGGGACTTGATACGGGCTGCCTAGGGTACCCTAGCAGCAACCTCATGACAATGCACTGACAACCACACAAAACTGTGCATAGCAACACCTTGGCAACCAAGACAAATACGCTAGTAATGGCACATGCAGATGCTTACATGACAAACATTTTTGCAAGAACAGACCTTATCCGCATTAAGAAAATGTATTTTGCGTCTAACTGGTTTCCGTGTTTTTGCAGTGTTGTGTGTTATATAACGCCATTTCCCTGTTAAAAGTTGCATGTCTCGCCTATGCTTTGGAGTCTGAGAGTATATGGCTTGTGTTTGAATAGAGTGAGCAGTTCATCTATATGTCAATGAACCTGTCACTTCCCCTTTGTGCTTTGCCGGCCTGTTCAGCTGCTTTGTATATGTGTGCAGCAGCTCCTACGAGTGGCCACGTGTTTGCATGCTGGCCAGGGAACAAAAACGTCTCTTCATTCATATTGTTTGTGTCCCCTTGCATTGTGTGTGGTTATTAACGGCTTTCACGTCTAGTAAAGTTGAAAGCCCAGAGAAACAACACAATTGTGTATAAATTCATGTGTTGCAGCTTTACAAGCTGTACCGATCGTTTAAAACATGACATTTGAGGTTAAAATGTTATTTCCTAATGATAAAAACACACGATCCAGAGTCAGAAACATGTCCGCTTGATGCCTCTACAGGTCACTGGGAGCACCCACACACACACAACCCTGAGGGGGTTAGAGGTCAGGGGTTACAAAAGTGGGGCACGCAATTAGTTAAGCTGCTGTCTTGATCAATTTCAGAAGTTTAGTACATTTTGTTTACCGTATGAATTTGACAAAGTTGAGACGCTCTTCTTCAAAAACGTTTAACTTTAATGATAAAAAAGATGAAGAAATGCCACATATTGAAGGAAATTCTTGTTGTTGTGTTCAGAGTGGGGTCTTTTCATTTGGACCAGTAAGTGAATGCCTACTAATAGAATCTTACAGAGACCTGCTGGGAAGGTTTATAGGACACCTCCCTTCATGATTGGGAAATTTGTTGGCTAGAGACACACATACTTTAAAGAAATATGCTGTTATGTATTTATTATTTGTAGGATGGTTGGAGACATGAGGTGGCTGATGGAAAAATCTTCCTTTTACTTACTTGTTTTCATCTTTATTCAAAATCGCCACAGCAACAAGTTCTTGGCTCTGAAACGTTTGAAAGGTTGTACACGGAAATATTTTGAATAGATTACTAGTTAACCAGTAGCCCTGTGTTTCACCAAAGATTTATTTCAGCTGCTGTCATCACATTAATGGTTAAAAATGTTGGTTGTTGTTCTACTTTCACCATGTCTTACCACCATAAACTGGCCACATAGATCATTCATGTTGAACGAAACGCATTGTACACAATCTTAATGTACACTGAGAGAAAAACTACTGAATTGGCATTATATTTTATGGGAATTAAACACATTTGAGTTGAAAATAAATTCTTTGGAATAAGTTAACAATAAATCAGACCTAAAAGAGAGTATGTATGAATGCGTTACGTGAGAAGTTTGAGCTTTGTGTAGCGGGCATCTGACTGTTTTATTTATTAGGGACCCACAAACATGAACAATGTTGTGATGATCAAAGACAATGTTTTTTTACCTTGATGAGTATTACCTACAAAATCGTTTGCTTGACATTTTACTTGCTATTTTGTATAACGAAAATGAGATTTTTTTGAGTTTAACCGTTTTGCAGAACTTTGTGTTGAAATGTACCTCAAGGTTTTGCCTCATAGGCACACATCACTCCTTGAATTAATCGTGTTGAGGTAATAGTCACCAAAACTGTTGCCAGTCTTGAAAAAAATCTATATAATAAAGTGATTTATGAATGAAACGTAAGCGTGTTAAAATACGTGATATAGTATAACCGGTGATTTGTCTTATACCAGCTCCACAATACAATATAAATGTATGTGCGTGTTGCCTCCTTTCTAGCATGTTTCTTCATTTTTACTTTTGGCAAAAATTTATTTACATATTTCCAAAGTGAAAACCAGCTGGAGTTTTGTCGAGTGTAAACAAGTGGATTTTTTTACACAATGGTCAAAAGTAGTAAAAAGTAGATGCTGTTTTGTACATTCTTGTTGTACTGTAATGTGATTTATCACCCTTTGAATCCCACCGATTCCCTGAATCCCAGAACACATAAACATCCAGTACTCATGGTGTGTAAGCCAGATGAGAAATGAAAAGGCCCTGAGCGCGGTAAAGGTCACAGGCCTGCGACACAGCTGTCTCACTGGATCGTGGAGACCAGGAGCTGTGCGGCGCATGAATTGTCAGGAATGCAGGACGGCTGTGTGTTTGTGTCTGTGGGTGTCTGTGTGTATTGCAGAACTGCAGGAAACTCGATTCAAAATAAAAAAGAACTTTGTAAACTCACCATCTGAAATATATACTGACTGGACTCTATAGGTCACACTGATAAACCATATAGATAACACAGACTCTTTTCATACTCTGTTGTGCGGGTAATTTAAATTGAGTTGTGTTATTTAGTCAAGTGTACTATTTCCGTTTCTATACATTTATGTAAACTTAATTTGCAATCTGTAACTTTTCTTTATCACCACTTCTGATTTGAATGTCAGATTGAAGATGCACTTGTCTTTAGGTAGGTTGATGTCAAACTGACGTTTATTTTTTGTGAAACCCTACCTGAAACTTATTAATCATCATACGTAACCAGTTTTGTGTTAATGGTGATAAGGTACGGAGACTGTTTTCAACAATGTTTTTGATTTACTTGTTCAATAACAAAACAGATTGCAGATTAAATTCTATTAAGCAAAACTCCCATTTTTGTTTTAATGAGATTTACAATATGTTGACTATGTAGTCATCATTGCAACATTTCAATATGATTTTGGATGAGTTGCGATTTGTTTAACAAACAATAGCCATTAGTAAGAAACATTAAAAGTGTTTAAAAACGAAAACATCTGAATAGATCCCAAGTCCTGAGGTCTTGAAGTCTTTTTTGAACTGTTGAACAGCTTTTTAAGGATACTCACTCCTAAAAGGGTTCTGCAAAATACTGTAAAAACAGCAAGACATGTTGCAAAGATCGAATATCTATAACATGTTCAAATAGAAGATTCATTTAAAAAACAACAGGGGTCTTAAGTCATTTTAGGCATTTTAAACTCTGCACTAGAGTCAATCACTGACATGTTGTATCATGTATTTTAATGCCTATAAGGTCAGGTGCTGTTATTGATATTTCTTTTAATGGTTTGATGTGGACGCAGAAACTGTATTCATGATGAAATGTTACATATTTATATGCAGTTTTGATGTTGTAGGCGTAGGGGTGATTAACTCTTTATTGTATGACTCAGTCTGTACACGTAAGGGCTTAATGTTTTATGATGAGGAAGTGATGTCAGTGTTGCCTCCTTACTTATAGAGGGCTCTTTTTTCTACACCCCCTTCTTACACCTGGAATCCTGAATATAATCCATGACGCACAAATCTTGTCATCCACACATGGGACAGGTTTCATTGAGATACATGTTTCATACATGATGTTTGCCTTCAGAAAGCGTCCACATTCCCTCGCTGCATCTCTTTGTCATTTCTCAGATCTGGAATTCTGCAATATTTCTGACATTCCTTATCCTAGGACATTTCTTCATGTTTCGGCTATGTGCTTTTAGTCATTGTTCTCCTGGAATAGCAATATTCGATCGTAACCGGTTCATCTCAGGGATTTATCTATAATTTGGTGTGGTCCTTAAAGCCAGAAAAGCGTCCGTCAACATATTTTTGCTGAAAGCAGCTCCAGGCAGATGCTGTCAACGGGACACTTCAGGGTGCGGTGTGATTGCTGTTCAATTCTGTTTGGGTATGCGTCAGACAAAGTGCTTTTCTTCCAGGCTAAAACTTCACTTTTACTCTCAGAAATCTGTAGGTTTGGTTACAGGGCTGCTGTGTCTTTCCTTCCTTCCAGAGAGTGATCTGTTGAGATGATGATGTGAGTATGAGGTCTGAAACTGTCCTGAGCTTTCAAACTGGCTTTTTATAATGATACCGGTTGTCATTTGTGAGCCTGGACGACAAGACCAGTCTTATGGGTACATGATTCGAGACGGAGATTTTTACATCACCTGAAATATAAATGGTTTGTTTGTTTGGGCAGTATCTGGCGGAGATACAACAGTTTAAAACTCTTGAATCTGAGGGTGCAAAAAATGAGAAAATCGCCTGAAGTTGTTATTCAAAGGCAATGTAGCAGGCCAACCACTCACATAGATGACGTTTTGATATATTAAGGTAGGGAATGTACATATATCTTCATTGAACATCATCTTTACTTATTATCTTAATGATTTTGGCATACACTAATCATCGATAAATACATTTTTGGCTTTTACCAAAAATTTTCCTGTGCTACTTAAGACTTGTTTTGTGATCCAGGATCTCATATGTGTTAGTTGGTTGATTTTATTGCACACGTTATAATATTGTTGAAGTTTCACATACAAAAATGGATTCGCCAAACAGGCTTAAAAATGCTGTTTTATGCATTTCAGGCCAGAAGGTGGCGATGTCACTTTGTAATAAAACACTACGCACTTTGTATTATCTGTGGAATTTGACTTCAAATCTCTATTCCTTATCAACGCCTCTGAAACTTTACAGAAGTATGGAGGCTTCTGGCGTACACCATCACTGTAAACCCTTCTGTCCTCAGAGGTGGACCGGTCCCGTGGGTCCGTTTCCTCTGCGAGGGTGATCTCTGACAGCCCTCCCCAACAGCAGCGAGATCCTGTTTCTTTCCAAAACAAGATGAACAATACACTACCCCATAGTAACAGCAATGTCAAATGTGCGTGTCTCACCTGTGGAAACTATCAGCTGTCAGGCCTCTTGCTTACGAACAACATTTTAATCCTCTGTGGTCCGTGCCAACAAATATGTCCTGACGCATCAATTTAACACCCAGTTTTTACCTCGTCTCAGTTCTAGTATGATATGATCCAATTGTCCAGTTTGGTTCCTCTATGGCATACACCATAAAGTGCCATATTGTGAAAAGTGAGCCCTAAATAACCACCATAACTCAAATGAGTGTTTGTTTATATGTCCAGGTTCAATTGATACATGTTGTCTATATCAGGAATGGAAAATCTATATAGAAGAGATTTTACTGCATTGATCGGAGGTTAATATCTGATTACGTCACCTCTTTCATGATCTCAGATTACAGCCTTTGGTTATAATTAAAGTTTTATCAGATCAGATCAATGTCATAAAAATGGCTTCATGAATCAATTTGATAATCTTAAAGCCGATTATGCGATTTAAAATCTTCAAACTTTAATCTGATGGTACAGACAGATAGGCTGTAAATGCCGTCATTACGTCTCAACAAATCTGATTATGATATACTTTATTAAGTTTAAAGAGGTCAGATTTAAGGGAGTGGTTTGACCATAACACCTCTGCAGTTAACATGAATCACATTTAGCCAAAGCCGCGCTATGATAAAATCACAGATCAAATGTGTTAGGATGAATCATGATGGGCCATTTAAAGGTCCTGGGTCTCATTCTTTTTTTGGTATGATCTCGTGAGAGAAGCTAGCCTGTTCTGATATGATTGGTCAGATGGTCTAGTCTGCTGTGATTGGTCCACCGTGAATGAGGCTCACGAGTGACAGTGTTTTGGAAGAAGTGAAGTTTTAGCAGACAGTCCTAGCAAAACGAAGAAAGGGACTATATGTTGTGACGTACATCTGTGCCATTCTTGAATCGGTCTAGGGGTGATTCAGAGTCGACTCCCTTTTTTTCCAAGCCAATAACTTTATTCATTCACCTTCAGATTTACAATTTGCCAATCTGCTTACTTTCAAACAAGCAAACATTACACACTGCATGAAATGTAATTTTTATGATGTCATGTTATGTACTCTTTAAAGATATTAGCAACATTTTTGAACAAGTATATGTACTCTTGTCTTTACTCCACTACATTTGTAATGACTAATGCAATTACACATTACATTCTGCGTGGCACCTTTCTTTTTTTGCAGAAGTTTATTTTTGCTACAGAATAATAGATATTACCATTGACAGGGCATTAAAGGTACTATAATCTTGTGGATTTTGCCCTAATTTACTAAAACTGGTCAACATGGCTTTCTTTTGTAAATACGAGTGCAGCATCAGGTATGTAAATTGCTGGCGATTTATATGTGAAATGAGGACATGACTGCTGCTGACCTTGAGGCCAAAACCATCATGTCCAGTGCAAAGGCTTTGACTTATTTATTTGACTAAACATTATTTTATTTATCCGTCATATTGAAGAGATCTTTTTGACGGAGTTTGATTTACTTATGAATTGGATGTTTGTGATAGACGTAGGATATGGTGTCGACCATTATTTGTAGCAATTTTGAGGTGTTCAGTCTTATTATGATTTAAGAAAATAAATGTGATTGCTCTCCTCACGAATCAACTGTTTCTTGTTTTTCCCTGACTTGTCTCTTTAGTGTCGAGGACTAGTGCTGCTTTGAGCCTACATTCACTACTAGTTAAATACTAAAGTACAAGTACTGTTAAAATCAGATACTCTAAGACTTTTACTGAAGGGCAATTCCAGCGTAATGGACGTGACATTTTGCGTAATGGACGTGACATTAAATTGCTAAGAGAATTAATTTGTCACGATTATATTGAACCATCTGTTTATATGTTACTCAACCCTTGTTGATAGAGTCTAAACATATAAAAATGTCAGCCTATGAAAAAAAGGGTAATATGCATGTGTTATGGATGTAACAAAAAAAGGACACGTTTTTTCGGAGACGATAAACTTTGTAGGATTTCTGTAAAATAAAATGCACAATCCTGAAGCAATAATACCCAATGAATTATGAAGGGATGCCTCTTTATAGAACATCAAATAGTTACTTTATATTCATTTTCATGTGTCCATTTATGAGGAATATGTAGCGTTATGGATGTGACAATCCTGAAAATGGCTCTTATCTGACTATGAAAAATCATGCATTAAAAATAAAACAAATGCTTTACAAATTTGTAGCGAGATTATACGTGGGTATTTGAACCACCAAATGTTAAAATCTGTGCTGTTACCATAGTAAAAATGCTAAGGTTGACATTTTCGTGGAATTGTCCTGAAGTCATTTTGGAGTTGGTGAATTGTAATGGAGTAATTTTTGCTGCAAGGTATCTGTACTTTACTGAAGTACGGTTGTAGGTACTCTATACAACACAGAAGATGTAGTTTAGGTGTAAAAAGACCTTACATGATGCAGCGTTATGTTTTTATTATCTTTGAATAAGTTTTCTCTTTCTGTATACACCACTGGCCCTCTTACATGGAATTCATCATGTTGTTTCTACAGAAGCCGTAAACTGACAAACTGATCTACAGAATGCCTTTTCCTAAGAAGTAATCTCATTCGACAAAGAAGCAAAAAACTTGTCCCGTGTCAGTTGCCGTAGTGCTTCGAAACGGGGGTGGAGTGAGCCGTTGGTTGCAAGGGAGGGCAAGACTGCCAATAAACAATAACAACTTAACAGAGGAGCTGATTTTTTTCTGGATAAAAGCACAATAACATTTACATTCTCCGCCTGTTTCAGTACTTTAATCTTAGTGGAGCTTTAGAATTCAGAAATTAGACATAATTAATATTGCATATAAGAATTTATACTCCGTTTAATATTTGACCTGTGGTTCTATCTCCTTTATCGCCAATGTGTGCTTTCACTGTGTGTGTGTGCGTCTCTGTCAATGTGTGTGTGTGTGTATGTATGTTTGCATATTGTGTGTGTGGAGCATTTGTATGTCTGTCTTTGTTGTTTTCACCTTTGTCTTGTTTTTAAAGGTATATGCCTTTAGTTTTTTTACTTGTATTCAATGTGTCTCATGTACAGCTGCTTTGTAACAATGAAAATTGTAAAAAGCGCTATATAAATAAAGTTGAGTTGAGTTGAGTTGGAGTACAAAAAGGTTTGGTCTAGTCGCTTAAATTTAATTCTCTGCTTGCGTGTATGTGTTTATAGATCAGTCTTGGTCTCCTTAATATAGCAACGGCATTGATGTACAATTCGTCAGTCAGTGCAGCGTCAGTGTTTGTTATGGGGGGAAACAGAGGAACATGAAGTGAACTACAGAGAACAAGAAGTAGAACATTTTTATGAAACAAAAAGGCTGAAGTATCACGCATGCAGTGTCATTTCCCTGCACGGTTTACAAACATTTAAGGACCCGAGTAAAAAACTAGAGACCAGGGGCACTGAATAACAATCATGCTACCGTTTGAAACACCCTAGCAACCGGCAGCCACCCAAAGCACCTTGGTAACAACCATAGCAACCCTGGTAACCTTTTCCTCAGAAAACATCTTTTCACAGCCTGTTTACCTAGTGCTCGGAGTCGGTCCCATACAGAATTGATTCTTTGCCTCTCGGGCATTAGGAATGAGGAGTCGATTCCAGAGTCTAGGTGTGACATGACAAAACTGTGTTTATTACCTCAATAAACGTCTGCACAGCCCAGAAGAGCTTCAGCTGGCAGTGAGGAACATTTTGATCAGGTGCCCCAAAATCGCACCATTTCAATAGAGCGAATTTACGTTTATGCATTTGATGGATGCTTTTATCCAAAGCAACGCAGTGTATTTAAGCTTTACATTTTTTTGGTCAGCGTGGGAGTTCAACCAATGACCTTTGTGATGCTTACACACTAGTCAAACTGCAGGAATAGGAACAAATTGGCACCTTAACCAAATAATCACCTTAAAACATCATTATCATTACTAAAACAAATGGCTGACTGAAATTTCTAATGGATTATCATCTCTTTTCATAAACTACTGTACATCTTTCCCATTAAACCATTTTTGCTGTTTATGCGGCACAAATATTTCTAAATGGTTGCTCTGTTCAGCTTTGGAAAGGCCTTTATGTCGGGAGTGTGGAATATGGTACCATGCCTCCTTAATCTTTTTGAAAAGATTGAGGAAAAGACCTGTGAAGTATGGTAAGAAAGGGCTGGAGAGCGAGGGGAAAAGACCTATAAATCCATTCTGTTTTTTAAGATGAATTAAGGTTAGGAATACAGCAGTCTGTTAAAGGTTAACCGGCTGTAAAGATTCAAGTTTGCTACCACACTGAGGATCTAATGACAGTTAGTTCCTGCTCCATAGGTCATAAAATGATTTGGACAGAAATCATCACTAGTGTAGGGGTTATCTTTGATGAATGTCGGTTTATGAGAAAATATTTAATGAAGGATTAAGGGCAAGCATTTGTCATATTCTTATTTGGCAAAGAATGCTTATTTTGTCAGTTTTTTATAACATCCTAATATATATATATAATTATCATGTTGTTGTATCTTTACAGAAATATTAAAATAAATAAATATTTGTCAAACTACATTGTCAGTAAAACGGTCTACTGATGGTGGGTAAACCATTGACCAGTAATGCATATGAAACATTCATTTTTTAATTCAAAGATTTTTTTTAATAAAGACTTTAATATTGAAAAAAAATCTTGATTTTGTCTGAGTAGAGTTATATTTGTGCATTCTACATGGTCTGAGCAAATGTTTGACTCGTGTGTCAAGATCTTTGAGGTTCGTCACATGAAGTGGTTTCTGATCAGCAGAATACTTGTTTGTGATTGGTCAATTCCTGGCAGATTGTCTACATTACTGTTCTAGTGTCGTGTGTCTCTTAATATTCCATGCTTTTTCTTTTTACACAAAACAAATTTGTTTGTTCATGCAGGTGTGTACTTAGTGGGATAATGTTAATTTGTCCTGTCATTCTCGCAAAACAAACACTGACACTGTGATCTAGATGCAGTTTGGACTTTCTTGGACATTTTACAGAAAAGTTTCTCTCTTAACTACCAATAGTTTCAGTTTGAACTGCTTATTTAATAAAACAGTTTCCCGCAGGACTGCTGTCCAATTTAAATGGAGACTCGCCTGTATAAAATATGACTAATAATCCTTTGAATAGCTGTTAATTTAGGAAAGAGACTGATTGTTCCACCCAAATAAAGCTGATTCAGAGGGCTATTGCACGTTTTGACTGCTGTGCTGGGGAACAGGTTTAAATATAACATATAAATATGAAATGATTCGGAAAGGTCTTGTAGTATCAGATCGTTTTGTCTTTTAGAGCTTGTTAATCATCCTATTAGGACTAATGAAATGCAGTTGCAGTTCTAAACAAATTCTGTTAATTTTAGAACAATCGGCCACTAGAGGGCGTCCGATTGTCACTTGTATTTGGATTGTGGTGGTTTACGAGCCAATATCGGTTGTGCTGTCGACGGAATAAAGATCAGTGCACAGTTTACACAATTACAAATATACAGTCAAGTCATTAGACATATGTTTTTTTTAATAAATTACCTAAACACTTGGTAATCTAAATCTATTCTTGGATCTCATGGTTCATTTTATAATCATTTTATGCGTTAAATGCAACATTTGTTTGAAGATGCATGAATACTGTTTAAAATAATTTCTTATTATTATCAGTAATGATTACAATAGTAACTCAATTCTTACTATTAACAATTGTAAGAAATAGTAAAAACAAAATATGTTAAAGATTTTTTTAAACCGATGTGGATAGTGTAATAAAACACATAGCTGCATGAAATGAAACGTTACAGTTGAACTAAAAAAAGATAGAAACTAGAAACAAAACGTTGTAGATGAAGCAAGAATTCTCTTCTTGCTTGTTTGAACATACTGTCGTATCTTTTCTTTGCTTTTCTCCCACTACACCCCTCCCTGTCCCGTCAGTTAAGGGAGGGTGAGAGTCTCGCGTGACTTGGCGATCACGTACACCGAGGAGGCGCGCGCATAGAGGATCTCGAGACCGCGCAGTAGAGCCAAAGCAATCACAAGCTCCGTGTCAGTGCAGTCGACTTACAGCGGGCTGTGAGGAGAACTTGCGCGACCCCTTTGTCCATAAATACAACTTTGCAATCGCTCAAACTTTTCAAAGTGTCTTTAAAGTCTCGTTAGAGTTTTTATACTCGTCAGGTACTCGAGTAGGTCGTGTTAAAATACTTATTTTGGCTTTGTGTGAAGTTAAAGGCTGGGCCTTTCACGCGCTACGGACGAGAGAAAGAGAAGCTGGTCTTTTTGCGATTAAAAGTCCATAAATGCTTTTTACCAAAATGGACCTGTTGAACTACTCGTACTTGGACAAAATGAACAACAACATTGGCATTCTGTGCTACGAAGGTAAAGCGAAGCGTTTACTCTTTTCTTTGCACTTGTGATTGATGATATTCAGTGTTTATCAGGGAAAATAACGGGCGGTCGTGACGTCACTGAGACGCTACACACACCGTGTTTTAGTATGTTACAATAAACATTTTATTTTATATCCATGTCTTTAAAAACGTGTTTTTTCGTCTGATACGTGCAAATACATTTACTTGCAGTAAAGATGAGTTTGTGTATGGCGATGTTTTTAATCAATAAAGTTGTTCTGGACTTTACAGTAGTATAGAATTGAAGAATGTGTTTTTGACTTGTATTCTTTTGGGTTTGGTTGATATATATTTTTAAGTTTAAAGCCTCTAAAAACGTGCCTTAATGCATTTGAAGCTGCTCGAGCTCTGTTGTTTGCGCATGCGCTGTGAGGGTCTCACCTCGTGAAAAATGTGTAGCACGCAGATTCCTCTGGTTCAGTGCTGTAATCCACAGAGTTTACAACATTCCGCCCCACTACTGTTGTTATTTGAAGGAAGTTAGGAAATAAACCGCACAGTCATGCTTCTAGAGGTTTTATCATTATTAAGCATAAAGTTTAAGATCATTTTGGTAAATTATTGTGGATGATTTTGGGAAGAATGTTTCTTGTTAAAAATGTGTCTGGGTTGCTAGGGGCAGTGGGGGTGATCCTGCACCAGGCTGTACCAGCCTCCTGTTGTTGGCCATCATATGTCAAGAAACCTGACATAAATGCATGCGCTGCTGTTAATGACTCTCTTTTCAGACTTTTACAATTTTCATTTATTTTTACTGCATGTAATATATAAAAGTTGGGTTTAATTTTAAGTGCAATTTTTATCTGTATGGTGCATCCAGTTTGTTTTCTGGCAAATTATTACAACTCTTACAAAGACTTCAGTAATTCACACTAAAACTTCACTTAAGTGGACACTGACTCCATTAGCAATTATGTATAAAGTAATTAACAAGTGGTCACGCTATGAAGTTGAGAAATTGTGCATGTCACACCTTCCTTGCCTGTGAATCTTCCTCGTTTCCAGATAACTCTCCCAATCTTTCAATGGAAAAAACTCCAGGAACAACGTGTGGCCGGATGGTTGACATGACTGGCATATCTCTGCATAGGCCTCTGTTGTGACAGTCTTGTTGCTCTGAGCGGATGTTGGGCAAATGGAGCGCTGCTTGCCTTTGACCTGCTGGAATGCCCTCCTCTCTGGCAGCTGGTCACATGACCTGGTGACAGTGGATGGAAATACATATTCACAGCCATTTTTGCTCGCTATTGCGCGGCTACCACTTCTGCTATTTTTAATGTGTGCCAGAGAATTTCCTGAGCACATGGCTAATCTATTACAGCTCCTGCGAACAGAGCATCATCTCTTAAAATAGATCACCTTCTGCATCACTTTGTTTCTGTGCTCGTGTGGATGTACAGATTACAGAAACAGCTTTGCTGAACTTTGCCTTGTGCTTTATCAGGAATTAAATGTATGTATGCAGGATTTGAAGGTCACTTATCTTTATGATCATTGTTATTCACACCAAATTATATTTTAGGGACTCTTTTACCATGTGGTAAATCTCAAAGTTTAAGAACAAGGATGTCTTGTTTGTGTTATCAGGGAACTTTGCTGTTTGTTAGAAAAAAAACTCATAAAATATGCCAAAGGTAGATAACATACTATTGTCATTTTGATGCCTTGTGTGGGTCATGAACATTTTTAGCGGTTTTGTACAGTTCGTCTTGATGCTATGCCCTTTGTTTATCCTTTTACAACGCTGTCTGTAGCTTTTCTAATCCTTCAAGAGAATGCTTTCACTTCTGTTCATCTGTCATACAGATACAGTTGTTAGCTAAAGCCGATCGGTTCAAATGTCAAGTAATAATTGTTATTTGGGTTTATCTCTTGTAGGGTGTCATGATTTAAGCTCCCCTGACCTCTACAGGCAGAAGTTATCAAACACATTATTAACAATGTGTCATTTCGCATTTACCAACATGATGATTCCAGGTATCCGTCATGTTCATAAAGAAAAGGTGATCTAATCCTCGCTTGCTAACACAGTTTGAATTGGTGGCATGCTGTGCGCTGCTGTGGATGTGTGTTAGCCATCAGGGTTTAAATTAAAGCCGACTCTGCAGTCGGGAGTTAAATGCTGACTGTCACTTCCCTTCTGAACGGGCTATAAAGGGCTGGCGGCAATTGAAAGATAAAACCCCCTACTAAATCCATACCTGTTCAACAGTTGCTTCTGTGTCTTCAATTACTCTTTCTTTTTTAAAGAAAGCCTTAGATGCCGTTTTATGAAAGGGTAACGTGTCGTTTGCTAGACAGAGAAGGTCAGATTTCGGACACTGTAAAGCAAGGAGACTCCTGTTCTGCAAACATTTGTACGGTGATCATGAGCTATAAGATGATTTTGACCTTGTGTGCATTTGAAGCATTTTTATTCCGTCTACACTTACCAAAATATATATGTTTTGCTTTCTAAAGCTCCCGGTCACTGTGTAAAGAAGGAAAGGGGGTCGGCACACATCTGTAATACAATCTCATTCTGTCTTGACGTTTGAAGTCTCTAGCAGTTGGGCCAGACTTTGATCAGTTGTGCTCGTAATGACCGTCTTTCAATAGATCAAACATCGGCTACATCCCCTCATAACAGTCTTTTATGGTTGCTGCAGTTCCTAACAAAAGTTGCTCTGAGGTTTTGCATGGTTTGGAATTCACAGAAAGCAGATACACTGAAGTGTGAAATTCAACAGGTGTGTTAAAGACGCTTCTTTCTCCTGATGTCTTGTCTTCAGGGCTTTGCATGTGAAAGGCGTCTACATGTTGTTACACGCTTCGAAGCTCTGCAGTGATATAGAGACATCATTATCACGTTCAAATAGAATGGTTTCTTTCTCTAAATTTGGTCAGCCTTGCATTACATTTTCATTACCTAAATTAAAAGTAAGAGGGGCTCTAACCATTTCTGTTTGGCTAAATCTAACCTTCTCAAGAAACTTAGTGTTTGGATATGGAGATCTGTGTTTGTTGTAACAACCTTATTTTATTCTTGCCTTTTGTCCTATACCATAGTTTAAGCTTTTTATTGTGTGATCTCATTACGTTTTAATAGTCATGGCATTTAAGAAATTCTTTACCAGTCTTTTGAAGAGACTATAAACTTTCTTCAAATTGCCTCCTAGTCTTTGTGGTTATGTTTGCAATTTTCCAATTGAGACTACAATATAGGATTGCACCACAGTGAAATTGAAATTTGTGTTTCTTTTCGTCGCAGCCTGTCACACACTTCTTTGGCGCCTCTAGGCAGTAGAAGGCGTCGTCTGAACGCTTGAGTTCAGATTTCAAGCAAAGGATCCAGGGCTCTGGACTAACATTTGAGAGAGATGGCAATGGTACTATCAAATAGGGCTTCCCCTGTCAGATTTTCCTAGTCAACTAGTAGTCCTTAATAAAGAAATAAGAAAAGTTCGTAATCTGATGGTGTGGATGTTGAGGGGATACAGTACAGGCGCTTAGCTGCTATAGCAAGCTTTAGATATATTTCTTAATTTTTTTGCCACCATGTCAACGGTCCCGAATCAAACTTTGTTTTGTCCGCTGTGTACATCTTTATTTCTTTCTTCTCATTGGATGCTCCTCCTCATAAATGGCCATCAGCATGGATATCTCGGCCTGCTTTTTCTTTTTAGGTGCGGTCTTACCGTCCTCTGTAGACTGTAGTACTAATGCTGTAATGACTCCTATATTGCGCAGCTTCTGTAGATAAACTTTCTGCCTGTCTATTCCCATATCTTGTCATTTTTTCTTGTAGTCAGGCTGTCATCATTGCGCAGCACCAAATGGCGTCTCTTCATTTTATTAACATAGGCACTGTTCACTTTGGTCTAGCGTTTTCTTTTGATGTCATACACTGACCAAGCTGCGCAGCGCCGTGAACTTTTATCGTTCGTACTAACTGCGTGACGTTACGTGAGATTTCTTTTATTTTCGCAACTAACCGACCAATGAACATGTATTTGACCAAGCCTCCTTCACATCCACTGACGTTTAGTCGACTATTCGGAGGCAGCCATACTACCAGATAGGCAATTATAGAAATAATAATATTCGATATTCGCTGGAAATTGTTTCGGAAATCCAGCCCCTCCAACGCATGCACATTTATAGGCTGCATGCATATATAGGCTGCACACACATAAACAGAGGGAGGGAGCGAGAGAGGCTATGCAACACTTTCCATCTGTATGATGACAAAATGTTTAATTCATTAGGGAATAAGCTATCTTACATCTCAGGCCATATTGTAATTTTAGGATGATGTGCCGAAGAATATTAATATAATAAACATAACCAAATGACAGAACATATTATGATCAGTCTGAATGAGGGCAGTTACAGTATCAGCTGATTGGAGGCGTATCTTTTGCAATCATCCTGATGAGTGCTGTAGTTTGCTCTGCCCTTCAAGCATTCAACTCGTTTGATCTGATCAAGAAACTGTCCGATTGCTGCTGACCTGTGGATGCTTCGCCCTCAAATGAATGCTCATCCCAGTGGTTGACCTATGATAAGCAATCTTCATATGGCAGAGTTTAAACTGCGAGTGTGAGACTTGTGGTGACAACTTTTAGGTGTGTTTTGGCAGCGCCAACCTCTGGTTGAGTTTGTCATGTGTATATTCACATATAGAAACATAATGCCTTTTTTAGGAATATGTTCGCTTGTAGAAAACAGTGTGTCACTCGCTTAATGTGACCCTTCCTGCTGTAAAGGTGGGGAAGACTAGCACCTCATGTGCACTTAGAGACACACACCAAAAAAGCGCGTTTCTCATTACATGGAAAACTGATGATAAAAGATCTGTTGTGTATTTTGAGCTGAAAATCCTGAAACCTGACTGATAAGCAGATGCTAGAAACTCAGAAAATGGGATACAGAAGAAGAACGATTAGTTCAAGGAAATCCCAATGGTCATTGTAGAAAAATTCATTAAAAGGAAGGAAGGAGGCGGGAACCGGCAGACATTTAAACATTTAATAAATAATATCAAAGTAAAAAGACAGCCGGCCGCCCCTCACGGACGACGGCCGGCGAATAAAACATAAATACAAATACAAACATGTTCGGGCCCGGTCCTCTCTCTTTGGCGGTCCGGTCGCTCGTTCTCTTATATGCTCCCAATCTCCTACGTCAGGGGTTTTCAACTGGTTCTGTGCCAGGGACCACCATTCTGACTACCAAGTAATTGGCGGTTCACTATTGTGTGTGTGTGTATGTACCAGGGTTGCCAGGTCCAATAAATATTTCCAGCCCATAACCCCCCAAAACCCGCCCAGAAGGAATGAAAACTAGCCCAATTTTTTACCTGTGTCGAATCAAAGTTAACAACTCCCTAAAGATGTTTCTATTGCCATTTTTTTTATCTGAATGGTTTCCTGGGTATTGTATATATCGTTTTGTTCTGTTGAACACAAAATAAGTTATGGGATATTTAGGAAAGCTAACAATTCTGGGTCATGTTTGACTACCATTAACTGTTTTCTGCAATGGTAGTCAAGGATGCCAAAGAATTTTCAGCAGCTAACATTCTACCAAATATCTTTGTGTTCAACCGGACAAATAATTGTATACATGTTTGGAACAACTAGAGTAATTCATACCAGAATTTTAATTGTTGGGTGGAGTGTCCCTTTAAAAATATCCCACATCTGCCATGCACGCAAAAGGACGAGAAACATGTTTTCTCTTCGTAAGACATTCAGAAACTTGATTAAGAAATAAGGGTGGTTACATTTATTGCATAATGTATAATGTGTACAAGCACGTCAATGTTTTAAGTTGTTCTAGACTGCTTATAGCGCTGCTCAAACGTGATATAAGGCAGCCGGTAGAATCAAGTGTTGTACACACACGAGTGATTTCTTTCATTGTGCAGCGTGACATTCACCTGATGAAACATTGGTAAAAACATCATTCTGATGCACTGTGTCTAATACCACTGCTAATTTCTCCTCTTTGGTTGAGCTGAGCTCCCTCGTCCCTCCCTGTACTGTAGCCTTTCTGTCAGACTCGTTCTCCACACTTTTGAGAACGGGCTGGTCCTGGAGTTGCCAGGTATTCTTTCGGAGTTTGAATACACAATAAGAAACTCGTCAATTATCATTTATCCTTAGAATATAAATAAACATTTTGGCGGTCGCAGTACATTATGAAAGTAGCCCTAAACCCCTAACTCCATAATTTTTCCCGCAACTGTATTCTCAAAATAGCCAAATTGTGCGGGAAAACCGCGACCCTGGCAACACTGGTATGTACGTATATGACGTTGGGGACGCAAAACACAACGTTAGCAAAGCATAAGATAGACCTGATAGGTGCAAAGCTAGCCTATGCTGTGTTTGTTTGAATCTCACCTCAAACTCAAATTATTTTAAATATTTTCATTAAATTTAGTATTCACACCAATGTGCAGATATTCTGGAAATGTTTGGAAAAATAAATTATGGAAAAAAAGTGATTTTAATAGTGAAATTAGGTAGGCTGGAATGCATGTCACGGACCACATGCAATGCCGCGGACCACCGGTTGAAAACCCCCGTCCTACGTGATTAGAGTCTGGTGCGCGCCCAGCTGGCGCTCATTAACAGTTACTCACCGGTCTCAAAGCACGGTCTCGCCCCGCCTACTCCACTACAGTCATATTCTATCGCTGTTCCTCAAATCTTCTCAGGTTCATGGTAATAAAGTATATTTATAATGATGATGTTAGACCAGTGTTGCTATTTCAAATGAAGGTTAAAAACAACTCGATTTCAAAGTGATTTTAGGTCAAGCAGTACTTCCTACTGTTCAAAGAGCCGTTGTTCGAGGAAAAACTGCATAAAACACAGAATTGATTTCAGAATCGCACATTAAGTTTATAATGTGGAAAAATGATATATTGATCTGTCTGGCAGTCGCACAGCTGTGACCATTAAGAAAAATCCTACGACTTGGTTGCAGCCTAGAGCCCTTCCATCTATTTTCATGACTACAAAATACTATACAATACTTCTACTACAATATATAAGTGCATGTTTATGAAGACTATAGAAGAAGAAAAATAAGGGAGCCTATTTAAACTGCTGTACCATTTCTCATAATTATATATTTCTTTAAAATTGTGTTATTTCAGTAGTGTTTCAAGATTAAAAAAACTGCAGTAGATGAGCTTCACATGATCTGTCATTAGCTTGATGTTAGGCATACTGAAGATTTTCTGTGAAGACTGGTTTGTGTGCTTTTCCATGTTGTGCAACTTTCATTTAAAGAAGCATAGTAGTATAAAATAGTATAAAAAGCCTTGTGGCTGTGTTTTGCTATGAAAACATTGTTGTTGTTAGCATTCCAACCAGCATAACGACTTTTTCAGAAAAGCTTTTTTGGAGATCTGTTTGCTTAGAAAAGACACAATTCAGCATTAAAGACTTGGCGTGTGTTAAAAGACTTCTTTATCGTTCTTTAGAAGTAATAAATTAATAGACAGTATCTTTATAATAGCCTGTATCTGACTGGCAATTGAAGGGGCTTTCAGAAGACAAACAAAGATAAGCTATCATGTGTCAGGGACTGTGTGGACATTTACTGCAGACTTGTCTGAAGCAGCACAGCCTTTTCACTATTAGCACCCCCTGCCAAAAACACTGATGTCATCACCGTTGCCATGGAGGACGGACAGACGAGCCGAAACACGACAGTCAGGAAAATAGGCCGCTTGTTTTGGGAAGTACCTCACAAGCTCGTATATCCAAGCAGTATCATTTGTTCACTTGATACGGAAGTCAAGTGAATGTTTTGTGTGAATGTATGCATGATTTATTTAGAAGGGTTCAGTGTAGGAGCAGACACCTGGTGTGGCTGTGTTTTTACTATTTCCATTTATCATTTTACCCTGTAAATAATTACTTGAGCGGAGTGCAGTGACATCCATGTCTGGTTGAATAAATGATGTTATAAAAATAAAGTTTCTCAGGCTTAGTTAACCTCATGGAAAAGTCCCTTTGGCGAGAGCCTGCCAGTTGTAATTTTCCGCCTTCACTCCTACACACAGTGCCTGTAAATGTACTAAGGACTGGAGAAATCTTACAGAACAGCATTTCAATGATGTTGCGTGAAGCATATTTCTGATAGTTTTGCAGGACGTCTCTATCTGTCAATAACTGCTAAAATCCGTGCAGATGTAATGAACACTTGGACAATATTAACTGTGTAAATGAAGTTAACAGTTGTGTCAACAAGGCACTTGAAATGTTAAACAAGGAAATGCTAGCTTATCTGCATTTGTGCACCAGCACAATGACGTGGCACGAACTACTGAATGCGATGAGAGATGTTTCGGTCTGTATTTAGTAACAAGAATCGCACATTTGACATTTTTTCAATGTACTGCATTAGTCACTGTACTTTGACATGTTTGTCCAACACTACTCCGACATTCTTAATAATGGAAGGACACGAAATGGAGGATTATTGAGAGAATTGACTCTACTATTATAATTCTGCTATTTTGTGCTGAAGAAGCATCTCATCTGATGATCTTCATACAAAAATCAAAGGTTTTGCCCAGGATATAATATAATGTACAGATCAAGTGATATGCTGCATGAAATAGTGGTATCAGCCATAACAAGTTTGCTGGAATTTTACCACATGAAATGGTCTAGACAAAATATATTTGTCGTTGGTTAAATGGACCTTATCAGTGAATAAATATTCTCTCTTCAAACAAAGGCTAAATTATGAATGTAACTTCATATGGTTTTATGTTATTGAATCTCTCTGGTGTTTTTTGTAGGTGAAGCTGCTCTCAGAGGGGAGGCCAGAAGGCAGGCCATGTCACTGTCCTCTGCAGTCAGCAGCCACAGGACGGGCCCTCCTCCCATCAGCCCCAGCAAGAGGAAACACAGCGGGGACCAAACAGACGACGACATCGACTGCAACAGCGAGCATGGGGCCAAGATGAGCCGGCTGTTTGCCGTACAGTTGTAAGTGGAACCAATTAATATCCCATCTCTTTATAGACACATCTGACAGGCATCCACAGCTTGTGTCTTTTTCACCAGAGTGGTAATCTGAAAGCTGTAGCTCGCTTTCCGCAAGTATGCAAGCCACTTTAGTCACACATTTGCTGATCTGGTTGGCAGTCGTTAAAAAAAAAAAGCACTTACTCTGTTGAAACAAGGCCCATACAAGCAGAAGTTCTGGTATGTTCGCAATACCAAGGCCTGGGATTCTTGTCATTCCAGCCCTCAGTGTCGAGCACATGGGCTGTTTGTAACGCCTGGCCGTGCCCTCATGGCAGAGCTGTGGATCATTCCTAACATACCAGCCCTGTTTGGAAGAGCCGTGTTCAGACACGGGACACAAGACGTGCTATTCAGCAGTGAATAAGCACACTGGTTCTGCTAGGCAGAACAGCTGAGGCTCATTTGAGACCGCTTCAATGTGTCCAGCAAATCAAGACCCAAGACGACTACCTACAACAGTTTGATATCGCAATATAACAATATTCATTTGAGTTGAGCAGGTTTGAATAGATTATAATCTTCATTCTGCACTTCACAGGATATTCTACTGTTGTTTTACAGGTATAAAGTAGGAAATAAAACAGATTTGATTGTGGATAATAGCACATATAGAATCACAAGTAAGACTAGGAGTAGATTGATGCTTATTTTCGGTTAAAAGTTGGCTGTTTTATCTCACGTGTGAACACACAGACAATAGTGGCACTTCATGTTTCAGATGGGTTGTGTATTTAGCACTTATCATATCTCTGGGATTTTCATCGGGATAGAGGTGAATGAAGCGCTCTTGATTGTTTTCATTGGGAGTATTTTGGCTGACACCAGACACCACTGGCCGAGGCAACGGTGAAGCTAGCTCAGGTTTCCATGATGCAGTTTTGCTCTGGAAGGGCGAAGCCTGTCGCTCAGGGAATGAACCAGTGGGGGTTGGGAAATCCAGTCTTCCTGTCTCTCTTCTGACTATAATCTTTTGTCCCGTGCTGGAAAAAGGTATTTTAAGCATTTCTGGCCCTTCGCTGCTTTTCTTCTTACTGGAAATGTTTCATTTGTTTGCTTTGATTCCTTTTGTTAAGTTTTCCTCCACTTATTCATTTGGTGGTTTCAGTGTTTTCTTCTCTATTTTTGTCACTACGGGCCGAAATATATGGTTTAAAGCAAAGATAAGCACATAAGACTTAGTTGGCGGAAGCCCTCATTGCGAGCTCTCACAGGGTTAATAAAACTGGAAACTCAGGGACATATTGTTGTCGAGTGGGCTTCGTGTCAGGGTGGGGGCCGTTTTCTCGCTTTCACCAGCGCCATGAAAACAAAGGGCCGCTTATCCGGTCAGCCCACTGTGTTCTGGAAGCTTGCTCGGGCCTGTCCCACTGGAGACGCCCCACTGCAGGAAAAGTCACATTAATCCTGCCCTTGTCCCTGTCGACGTGTACAACAAAATAAGAGTCCTTCACACACAAATCTATATAGATAATGGCAAAACAAATTCACACTACTTGATCCTTTCAGGTGTAATTATTAGACTTAACTCTGCGTAATACAGAGGGCTTTGGTTTACTGTGTATTACTGTAAGTAGTAAGTAAAGAAAGCCAGCTGTTTTCAGAGGTTCTCCTGTAGTTGGGAAGAATCCATGTCAGCCTCTGTGTTCCCGCTGGGAACTTGGAGACTTTCTTTTTCTCATGCATCCATATCCAGCCAAATGGAGAGTCAGGAGAAAGCAGTGCCAGCATGGTTAGGGTTTATGAAATCATGTTTTTCTGCTAACTTTTATGCGTAAACACACTCACGACAGCCACACAAGCTTCTTAGTGTTTTGGTCATAATTTGTCAAAGCAGTCGAGTTTTAAAAGTTAACCAAACGTTTTAATCTGATTAGAATTGCTGTGGGATGGATCCAGACGCTGAGACCATTCACCTTTTGGGCTGCTCGTGTTAAAACCTGAGCCAAAGTAATTCATGCGCAAATATGTTTGTTTCAAATTAAGACTAGCCATATTTTAACATTCAAGAGATTAAGTTAATGGATATAAAAAGAAGGCAAATTAAAATGGTCTTAAAGGGATATTTCACAGGCAAAACAACATTTCCCCATCCTTTACTCGCCCTCAAGAAATCCTGACTGAATATGACTTTCTTCGGATAATAAAACCATGTATCATATCACGTCTGCGCATGAACCAGAGGCTTGTTTTTCTGGCAATTACAGTGACGAAAGCTCCCGCGCTGATGAGACGACATCCTTTTGGAACAAAATAGAAAAATGGCGCGTTCATCACCGGAACTTATGCCTGCGTCATTTGCCGGAAAAACAAGCCTCTGGTTCATTTGCACCAGAGGGATAACAGGAAAACATCTCGGAGATGAAAGCTAGACATAAACATTAATAACGTTGTCAATATGGATATATCTCATAACATAAACATAGGCACCGATTGGCATCACAAGACCTTTAAGACCACGGAGCCATGTCGAACAGTTCTTTGATCGCTGGATAGTGCTTTCGAAAAGCTGCAAAAAGTTGACGCCCATTCTACCACTGGGATGTAAAATGAAACGTGGAACCTTTGACTGCATTATTCTTCAAGAAGAAAGTCATATTCAGTCAGGATGCCTTGAGGGCGAGTAAAACATGGGCAAATGCTGTTTTGCCTGTGTAATATCCCTTTAACTTCGTCTAATTATTAAAAGTGAAAATGAAGGTTCTTTTCTTGCAGTAACTAGTCAACGGTGTGTTTGGGGCAACCCACATAAAGTATGACTTTCAAGCAACTGCTTGTATCCCGTGGCCCTGCCGGCTTTCTCGTCTTGATTTCTCCCAGATGTTTCCTGTATCTTTGTGGGCAAGGTTCCAGTGACTTAAAGGAGAATTAAGTGAAACGTTTCGCTGGCGAGATTTGCGGCAGCATCGTGAGGTTTTGCGCAGGGCTATTGAACAATTATGAGAAAAGGTCCCTAGTTTTATTGCCCTGCATCTGTGATTAAAGCGAGTCTAGCAGAGTTACACATCACTTCTATAAAGTTGAAAGCAGACTGGCTACCACACTCATCCTAGATATTCCAGCTATTGCACATGGATTTTTTTCATTTTAGGCTGTTAGACAAGAGTCATAAAAAAGCATGGATTGTAAAGCATATATTAAATGGGCTATTTTGAAGATTTATGTTTATAGTAGCAGGATTGCTTTATTGTTTTGCAGTGTGGTCTTGCTTTGATTCTGAATATTAATAGATTTCTGTGTGTTGCTAGTTTAAGATCCCACAGTTCATTCCACTAATTGTATGCTTGACAAAACCCAAAACTTGGAAAGGCAGGCAGACTGCATCTATTCATGGGTCAGAGGCCTTACTGCAAGCCCATCCAATATTTTACCATTTGAAAGTCAATTTATGCCAAGTTTGATGTAAACACTGAGCTCGGTGCCATAAAATGTGTCCGCCTGAGGCTTTATACGAAACTACATAAACACACATGCTTTAACATTTATTAATGCACTGTTTGTTGTAATCTCAGCATCGCAACAGGGATGCTCTAGTGAGCTTTAGTATAATGTTAACTGGGTTTTTATGTTAACTACTTGATGTTTAATGCTTCTTTTAACTGAACATCTTTCTGATCCTCTTAGTTTAACTAGAATAACACATCTGGTTTAATAGCACAGACATTTACAATGGGCCCTTGTATTGGCCAAGCGTTTTTTTTTTTGCCTCACTTGCGTAGAGCTGTGTGGGGGGGACCTGGGCCCTTTCTAATTGTGAAGATTGTGTTTCACCAACATCCATGCCAAGGTTGCGGAGGACCGTAGGCTGTGTTGTGGGAGGATATTACTGGGTTGTGTTCATTCATGTTCGGCTAGAAGTTCATCAAAACACACAAGCGTTTCATGTGAAACAGATTCAGATTTCTCAGAATCTCGAGTTTGGTATCCAACAACTGCAGAATTACTCCATTTTTTTAATATCACAAAATGAATGAAAAAGTGCTCGCCGCCTCGAGCAAGCATCTTGAAAGCACTCATGGAATGATGCCAGAGCGTTTAGCTCAAATCAGACATGAAGAGAAAGAGCCTTTATGCTGTTTGTTTTCAAAGGATCTTTGATGAAAAGACTTTCGTCAGTTTCCTCTAAAATCTGAAAACTTCATCTGATGTTGATAATCTGATGCGACTGCTTTATTCCAGAAAGCTTAATTTCATCAAATGCTATGGTACAATCATGGTACCAGTAATTGTATTTGTACCCTATTATTTGGGGCGTTGCACTGAAATCTGACAAAAAATAGTATTATAGGTGGATGTGTGATGCTGAAACATTCGAGTAGCCTTTTTGTTTGAAATCGGATGTTTTATATCATAATGTGAATTTATTCTGTATGGATCAGTAAAAATAAATATTCAATACAGGGCATGTTTACAAGTGGACAAGTTTGTCTGAGGGTTGTGAGTTTTCTGTTTTCTCTCTATGGCTTTCAGTTTGTTATTGTCAGCGCTGCAATTTCCGGTGAACATGAAAGTTAACTAGCAGATGCTTTGGTTGCTTAGTAACAGACCTGTGACTGCTGTGATACTTAAAATACGGAGTATCAACAAAATCTGTGCCCTAGTCACAAAGGAGATCCTGCATCTGAAAATGTCATCGGCAGCGTGAGATCCGCTTGACACACTCGATTCTGTCCAGAGATGGACCACGATCACCCAGTTGAGGTCTGGTTACAAATACCTCTGGCTGTTTCCGCGCTGTTGTTGGGCTCTCCTGTGTGCCCATTGAATGGTATTAGGTTCTCTTCCTGTGAAGCACAGTTGAAGTCTTTTGAATGGTGCACTTTGCCCCTCGCTGGGCCTCCGCTCTGCTGGCAATGGGAGGAGAAGAAAAACAGGAAAGAAAAACAGGAAAGGAGGTTTGATTGTTGGGATCGGGCCTTTTGTACGAAGCGATTTGAGCCGAGGGAAGTAACGAGGAAGACCGTTTTGATGGAATGGAACAAGACTTTCTTCAGAGAAAGTAGATAAAGGAATGGTTGAACGCAAGTAATGTTGACTCCTCCGTATCAAGTCACGGTGACTTTTTGAGGGAGTTCCAGAGCTCTTGCCAGGCCCTGCTTAATGCAGCATTAACAGCTCTCGTCTGTTTGTGTCGCTCGACGTGGGCCCCAGTACAATCCCTTCTTTGTTTCTTTTGCAGAGGCAAGCCTGCCAACGGGGACTACCGCAAGGACCCCCGGGATCGCAGCCGCAGTCCCATCATTGCCGCCCCCACCATGAGCCTCGTCGGTGGTCAGATTTATGCCCACATGCCCAGCCTGGCCATGGACCAGCCCCTCGCACTGACCAAAAACACGGACGCTAGCCGCACCGTCACCATCTCCCCAACCGTCAGCCCTGTTGAGCGCCAGCAGGTAACCTTCCACAGCACAACACGACTGTTTACCGCTTCACTACACAATAGTGCTTCTCACACTTGGAATGGTTAACCCCCAGGGTCACTCTTGAAACTTAATCTTGGTTCATTGTGTTTCATACCATTCATACCTTACCACAGGGGTGTCCAAACTTTTTCTAATGGGGGCCAGATTGCATTTTGTCAATACAAGTTGGGGCCGTATACTTTTATTTTTTAATGCTTTCGTGCATTTTGCTAATCATGGTCATTATAATAAAATGTGACTCTAAATTAACAATAATTTATTTTTAGGTCCGAGCACATATAACAACAAAACTTCAGCATCACATAAATTGAATAAAGTATGAATGAAAAAGAATGTATGAAAAGTTTAGCTCAAACGAAGTATGACACTACAGTAGTTAAAGGTAACATTTTAACAGTCACTTTCAAATTAAACACCTCAATGGAGGGATCATAGGCCAACAAACATCAGGCTTAAATCAATTACAAACTGATTTATAACAAAATGTATACAATGTGTAGAGAGAAAGTTATATCTCAACGAATTGTGACAAGTAAAAAAATTATAGATTATTAACAATTACCTGCAAACTCAACAAAGCATCATAGGTTTTAAACAATTATGTATACTGCATTAATGTAAAATATGGATAAAATATACTGATGAAAATGCTAAGCTCGAGTTAAGTGACACTAGAAGAGAATGCATTTTAAGTATTCGGTAAACAGGTAACAGTAACACTGTAACAATCATCACCTGAAAACTGAACAAATCAGTGCGACGGATGGAACTGCGGTCTGTGTCTGAAATATCAACACTCTCATCACATGCCAAAGAAAAATGATCGAAATTATGCCCGCGTTCTGTCACTTGTTTTTTGATGTCGGGTGATATTTCTTATATTCTCCGTGCGATAGTGTTGCAAGCAAGGCAAAGTTAATAAACGTTGTGTACGTGGCCATTGTGGCATCCTAATGGTTCAACTGTCACTCACTCGGCCTCTCACAACAATTGGCCCTCTAAAATCTAGTGCTCCCACCTTCGGTTGACATTTTATAATGTGCACGATTTGATTTTTGGGCCGACTTAAAAAAATATGTATAGACACGCTGCGGGCCGTTTAAAATTCATCCTGACTTTGGACACCCCTGCCTTACCATGAATTAATAATTAATACTGGGCTGCCTATTCAGGTTCCATGAAAGTAAAAAAGCAAACATGCTTTCTACAGACTTAAGCAATATTCTACCCGTTTTAAAATGCGTTTAGAAATTATACTTGTAGTGTACTATATTTTTCTGCTCATTTTAGAATCAAAGCTCAAATTTATTTTGTATGAATCAAAGCTGTCCGTCTCTTGCTGGGCCAAATATGCACTGGAAGTACTTTGTGTACATTTCAATTTCCAGGAAAGAGATTAGGTTTTCTCTGATGGTGAACAGAAGGCTTTTTATTATTCAGTTCTAAACTCGATGTGTCTGTAGTTACTGAGTATTTTAAAGTACTGAAGAAACATTTAGATGATTGAGTTTTGTTCTTCTTGCATAAAATATATTGTTTTGCTTTTTGTTTTATCTGCAGAATCGTCCCTCTGTGATCACTTGTGCCCCAGCGAACAATCGTAACTGTAACCTCTCCCACTGCACCGTGTCTCACAACGGCTGCTCACCCAGCCTGACTTCAAACTACCGCAGATCCTCCAACTGTAAGTAGAAGCAAACGTCAGCGTAGATCAAACCTCTGGCTCCTTTCATAAAAATGATTCATGACATTTTTACTTGTACGTATTTTTCTACCAAAATAATTTCAAACATTTAGCAACTTCATATCAAATACATGGAGCTTACAACTGTAGTAACATTGTTGTTTAACTTCTGTTATCCATCGGCTGCGCCTGAACCTGAGGCTTGTTTTAATATCCCTTTTCTTAGGCCCTGTCCACACGAACATAGGTATTTTTAAAACCGCAGCTTTTTTCTATGCGGTTCGGCCGTTCGTCCACACGCAAACTTAGCACCCAGTCACTGAAAACAAACTTTTTTAGAAACTCCGGTTTCAGTGTTGTCGTGTAGATTTGGCGTGTGATGTTGGAATGCATGACGCTTTCTCTGTTGTTGGACATCAGATTCCAGGCTTCTGATTACCCAACACAGCTTTTTGGTTCGGGTTATATCGCCACCTGTTGGTTTTTTGAATGTACATGGGTATACTTTCTCCGTGTGGACAAGCTTGCAAACATTTTAGCAAGCATACGATTGTAAATGCCGTTTTACCCTATTCATGGAAAGTGCAAAAAAGCTGTATAAAATGTGTTTGAATTAGTATTAAAACCTGCATACTCAAGCCAACATCTCGTTTCTTCTTTCTCAGCTAACACAGTCTGCGATCCTGTTATCGAGGAGCATTTTCGTCGCAGTCTGGGAAAGAACTACAAGGAGCCTGAGCCGGTATCAAACTCTGTGTCCATCACGGGCTCAGTGGACGACCACTTTGCCAAGGCGCTGGGCGAGACGTGGCTCCAGATCAAGGCCAAGGGCAGCTCGTCCGGGAGCCCGGACTCATCCCCGAACAGCCACATGGTCAACCACAATCACTCCCCCTCTCTCGTGTCTTGAAAAGAGGACCAGCTGACCCCAGTCCCAGCCTCTTCCAGCTGCCTCGCTCTCAAGCATCCATGCATGTTTTAGCAGTGCTGATGTATAGCTATGTACATAAGAACGCACGGCGAGGATGTACTCCTTCATTTTCCTTGTTTTGTGCTTTTATTTGCTTTTTCTTTTAAGTATGCTAGTGTACGTTTAGCTTGGTCGTTACATAATGGGATGCCTATACACATCATCAATGAGCAGGAAGCATTTTGGTTTTTTGATTAACCATCATCCGACTGTCTAACCATCTGCCTCAGATACCAAAGAAACCTCTGATGCAAACCATTTACCCAGAAGCCATTCTCGCATTTCAGCCAGCTCATTTCTTTACTGGTTTTCCTCTCCGGTTGTCCCACACTGCGTCTTCTCTCCCGGGTTGTGCTTTGAATCTGTATGTGTATATTTGAAACTGAAAGCCTGGACTGATTTTGCACTATTGATGGATTGAGGCCGTATCAGTTTAGTGTTGGATACACATGCTTGGACGTTCAAAACAGGAGGGCAAACTGCTGACACAGGTGGGAAGTGATGTCATCTACATCACTTTGGGAGGAAGGGAGGGAACTTTCAATCTTGCTTCAGACGATTCTCTCTATGGTGCTGACAACTGGACTGCGGCAAACATGGGCATTTTTGTCGTTTTGGATTCGTTTCGATCCCAGGCACTGTGGTTTTTGTAGAGTAGATGAGGTTATAAGGGTTAACTAGTGCTTATAGGTGCATGTTTTTAAAATAGCTGGTATCTATTATCGTGTAGACATTTCATTTGTAATTCTTTTAGCCTTTCTTTCAGATTTTATTTTTGTCATTAACAGTCCTAGATAAACTTACTGCTGGTACAGTTGTACTCCATATTATAATTTTCTATTCAATATTCATGGTGGTAGCTGCCAGATACAAAATAAGTAAAACAGCCTCCGGAAAGGCCATCTATATATTAACGGTTGGATTTATGTTATTCATTTTGTGGTACAGGACGCTATCGCTCTTCGCATGACTGAATAAGACATTAGCAGCTACAGACAGGTCAACTTTAGCGTTGACAATTTGCCGGGAACTCCAAGCTAATTGTTGTTGTTTTTCATCTTGCTCTCAATTCTGCGTTGTTTGGCTGCGGCTGTCAAAATGGACTTTGTTTTCAAACCTGTGCCGTAACATTCCTCCGATAGGGAACTTCGTACAGGTGTTGTACTTTTCTGACGTTTTCAGTGTAGTTACTAACTCGAAGCTTTGACATGAGGTTGCAGATGCAGGAGATGCTTATAGACCTTAAGCTTTTCCTTACATTCCATCAGCTCAGTTTCATCGCAGGTTTGGATATTGTGACATATGAAAACGGGAAATATTGCCAGACAGCCATCTTTATAACTCACCCTGTGCTCTTATTGTAAGGCGTTGCCACAATGTTGTCGTAACCTACAGGGGGCTTATGGGCTTTTCTCCCTGTGTGTCAATACTGGGGCAGGGTTAAGGGAGGGATGTCCAGCGGTCTGTCACATACACATTTCACTACCAATTTACTAGGTAGGGCACTCACTTTCAGCTTGACACACAATTCCCTACACGCTGTAGGTATCTCACTTAATTAAAAACGAACAAAAAAAGTTTTTATATAGGAAACTATAAGACCATCATTACGCTGTGCGTAACGAATGTACAGAGAAAAAATCGTAGGTATTTTTTGAGGAACAATTAATTTGTTAATGATATGTAGCTATTTAATTTTTCCCTTGTCTTTTATTGTAATCATGCTTTTTTCGTTGAAAAAGTTGATCTTTTTTGTTTGTAGGTTTTGTTTAAGGTTAAAGTGCAGGAACACAGTTATTCTATGAAAACACTGCGTTAATGTAATAGCCACTCGTGTATTACTTCTAAAGGCTACTGAGCAGTCTCGATACACTTCTGAACAGAGACTCTTCAACTGTCTCTGGAGACATTTGAACAAAAGTACTCATCTCATCGACCCAGAGTCTGAGTGAGATACTTCACTCCAATATCAGCTGGGAGTTAAGCAACATGTTTTTATTATATGATGTGCGCTTCCAGGAGAACGACGACAAGAAACAAATGTTGAAAAAAACTTTTTTCTGCACCTCGAGTGTACTTAATTCGTAAATCTGTATTATACCCTCATTTCATGGCCTTATTTCACCTTGGAATAAAACAAAGTTTTGGCAGGCCATTGTTTTGTACTTAAGTAGCCTCAATGAACAATAAAGTGCTCTTAAACCACACTCCACTTGACTCTGTCTGTAAATAATGAATCGTACATACACGGTCACATGTAATACTTTTGAACCAGCGTGCATATAATCGCCAAAAATCTCCTTTTGTAATTCTGACACATGAAGATTGCAACAGTGACTATTTCATGTGACCACAACCCCTGAACATTTCACATTATTCTTTATTGTTAACAGAGCAACAGGACATTTGATGAAACCTGAAATTGTTACAAATGAATGATACATTACAGACTTTCATCCCAACAGAAATACACCGAATCATATTCAAATAGCAGAGAGAAGCTGTACCTTCCTCCAGAGTCGATTTGTAACACCTGGTCATATACTGCAGTTTGACATTACATAATATAGACATCAAAACCCTAATATGAAGATCCAACAAAATAAACAGTCTCAAGCACATTAGAGCGAAAATGGACTTCAGGGTAGACAACAATTTTATTTGAATAACAACTAGGCTGAGGGAAACTAGGTCTGTCTGACATGTTGCTGAAATACTGCAATTACACTTTTTCAGCTACATTTCCATTTACTCAATGATGTCTATCTACCCTGACGTCCATAGACACGTCCTGACAAAAAGAACAGGACAAAACAAATGTTTCTATAGACACAAGAAAGTCCATTTGGAATCAAGACATATTTTCCCACATTTGGAGGAGGTCAGTAAATGAATACTAAAGAATCAATGAGTTGCCATGTGAATCACGGTCAAATAAAGAAACTTCATGAGTTCAGTTCTGGTCCTGAAGCCTTCAGATACTTTCATCATCACTCATGTCCCAGATCTGTCGAATAAGACAATCATGTTATTAAACATTCAACATCCTTTAAAAGCACATTCAGTGTTGTTTCCAATGACAAAAAACGTTAGCTTAGTCTTAAAAGGCAGAGACCAAAAACATCAACTGAGTGGCAGATGCTAAGAAAAAGTCACTTTGTATTTTTGTATTTTTTAATTCCAATAAGAAGTTGCAATCTGTCACGTTTGGAATTAAAAACAATTGTCAGCATTAGTTTCCAACCTACTTCAGTACATATTAACACAGGGCAGAAAAGGCTGAAAGGACAGAGTATATATAGATAATACAATTATTTTAATCAGATACTTATAGTAAGGATTTTGAAATCCCTGTTAAATAAAGATTTAAGTTTTGTCTTTTAGTTGGACTGTGATCGCCTTAAGGTTACTCTATAAGCTACGGTGATACAGGTCTTTTCTTCTTTTGAGAGAGATTGTATGTTTTAATCTATGTAAATATATGTAAACGATATGTAAATGTTGGTCGATAAAGATAACCGATAATTCTTAAACATTTGATAACTGATATATTGTCCAATATACAGTACCTAAATATTAATGTTACATTTTCAAAGACTCAACATTCTATATTTCGCTTGAATATCATGTACCAAGCTTACTTGACACTAACTTTTCTGGTATAATGTTTCCTAATAAACAAATGAATGATGTTCTCACAGAGTAACCCAGAAAGGTGTTCTACATATGCCACAAGTCTAACAGGTCTCAAGATTCATTCAGACAGCAATCGGCTTCAAACAATGTGCTTTAGTTACTTTAATTTACACATTCATAAATACTGTACATACCATATCAACAATGTTTTGCTAATAGCAGTAAGTGAATGATCACGACAGAAAGACAGAACTGTACTGGATCTTAACTCATAAGAATTTTAACCAGAGGAAATGATTCACAATTTAACGGCTATAATACATCGGCCTAAATGTTTATTTGATGCCGATAATTTATCGTGGATCCCTAGTTTGTTTATGTTGTTGCCGCTAAAACAGTCCCCTGTTCAGGACCCCTGAAATAAGCCACTTGATCATGCATTTATATTCCCTATATGGTAAATGGCACATAGGTAGTGGACAGGGAGTGATTCAGACGGTGTAAATATGAAGTCTTACGGGAAGAAGGAAATGCAGCAAATAAATTAAATGACTTGTGACATGTTGTCATTATGAACAACCCAGATAAAGAGAAACATTCCAGAGAAACAGGTTCAGGTAAAAGAACACATTTGAGTAAATATTGACAAAATGTTCATCTTGAGGTAAACTATGCATTTACTATAGAGAAAACTAGAGACCTGCAGGTGTAGCGTCATCTGAAGAGCATTCAACAGCAGGTGAGCATCTGAACATGTACAGATCTTTACAAACACACTAATTCTACACACAACACACGCATGTTTGAAAAGTCAACTGTATTTACACTGCATGCAAAACTGAGACGGGACACAAGAGCGAAGGCAAACAACCACGTTGATGTCCTTTTGAAGACAGAAGGACCAGACGCGAGTGCGTGTGTTATTTTGGATTAAGTATGTGACTGATGTGTGCCACCGTCAGCTCTTTCTTCTACTGCACACCTGCTTGTCAAAAGCTGTGTCGTTGACATGCTAATAAAAGCCGAACAAAAACAACTTGAGCGGCCTCTCCACTTTGAAGTCTATGCCAAGTCAAAAAGAATAACAACCTGAGAGATAAGAGGTGAAGAGAGTGATCAAACGGAGACAAACTGGGAGACATGGAGGGTGTGAACTGTGCCTGACTCTCTGTGCTCCTTCACAAACTCTCCTGGCTCACTGTGCTTCATACAAACACACGGCGGCTTCCTCCAGCACAACCCTGTAACACTTTACATCACAATCCATCTGAACACAACACAACTGCGTTAACAACTGGAATTACACACATCACCAGTGACTGGATTTCATTAAGGCTTGTAAATAGGGCTGTCAAACAAAAAAGCGTATTTAGAATAAAGTTTGTGTTTACATAATATATGTCTGTCTTCTGTGCGTATTCATTTTTTATTTATAAACACATAAACATGCTTGTAAATATTTTATAAATGTGTATACATGCATTTCTTTATATTAACAAATAATTGAAAAGTAAAGTATTTTACATATTCCTTAAATATAGGCATGTTTGTGTTTTTATAAATATGAAATTAATATGCACAATACACAGACACATGTGACACAAACTTTTATTTGGGATGTGATTAATCATTGTTAATAATCGCCCTAGTTGTAAATAATGTAACCTTTTGTGATGGTTACTTGAGTAGCGCTTGAAAACTAATTGTCTATTTAAATGTTATAGAGATTGTGTAATATATAAAACAAATCTCACTAATCAGCAAAAAAATGTTATGGAGCACAAAAATTAATTTTTACATTCAACTTGCAAAGTCAGATATACTGGATTTTAATCTCGTGCACAGGTTTGTTTTAGCAAATACTGCTATTTCATATAAATGAAAAAATGTAATGGTACATTATGTAATCACTTCATTAAAATCGATCACACTTTTAAGTTCCTTAAATGACGTGCATGATACGTGCATGATATCTTCTATATAATACCAGAAATGAAGGCCCATTTAGACCGAAAACAAAGATTGATCAAGTTTTGAAAACTTTAAAGGACATCAAGAGGTTTTGTTGAATAAGAGCCTAAGGGCTGTGGCTCACAAAATGTGGTTTTGAGATCAGGATTTCATGTTTGGAGACTATAATTATGAATCGTCTGAATTACAATGTAGCGCTGCTATCGTTCTGTCATATCAGTGTTGTCAAGCAGGTTGTTATTGCATTTATCTATTACATCATCCACATAAAGTGATCATTTTCTTTCCATTTTCCTAAAGTACGTGTATACATTTTAAAACGGTCACTTGATTCTTATTGGCTGAGCGGAGTTCTAAGCCGTAATAAAATACCCCGATATATGACGTTTGACCGCACCAGATAGCCTAAATATTTGATTTACTTTATTTTATGAAACCTTGCTAAGCATATTGAGTAACCGTTTGATAAAAGCAATAAGCCTGGTGAAGCAGTGGGTTACAGTGCATTTTATAACGGCTCCGGGGTATTATGCTTTCCGCTTTGCGTCATGCCACAACACCCTTAGCTGTTATAAAATTCACCGTAACTCACTGCTTTGCGGGGCTTATTGCTTTATTATAGCGTCTGTTTATATTATATGGACACATATTACTGCACGTATGTTTCTAGGAGAAGTTTTGGGTGTAAGAGCCGGAATAAAACTGTGCAGAACAAGACAGATTTTCATCAAAATGAAAACACGCCATTATATGTACGTATTATATAAACGGATCAATCCGTTTGTTCATTTTGAAGTAATTACTGAGGCCAGAAATTAGATGCAAATAGTCCAAGAGATTACTGACGCTCTTCATTTCCCACTATAACCTGATGACAGACACAGTCACACACAAGACAACATTATTATTAAAGCTGTCATTACATAACAACAATTTCAAATGAGTCATTCAACAATGTTCTCAAAGTACACAACCATCACCAACGATGCAAAACTGCTAACGTGAACAACACAACACCAATGTTTCTTTAACTATGTACTATGATAAAGTTTCAATATACAAATAAACTTTATGAAATATTTAAATGATTATTATCATTACTATTATTGACATGTACACAGCTCCAGATCTCTGTAGCACAAAGTCCTATTAACTGACAGATGATTTCATTATCTACCACCATCATTATCATTCATCCATCTCAAAGATCCAAGTTATGATTTTCTTTTTTTTTTGGCCTTGTTTTTATATCAAGTTTCCTGATGTTTTTATATAGTTGTGCAGAGTTTGTGATCTGTGGTTTTGTATTCACACTTCAGGTGTTTTCCAGTAAGAAGTCAAATTGTTTGCCTCCTAAAAGTCAAGACCTTGACCAAACCAGTTCATCTCCAAAATGTTTGCTGAAAAACCAGACACGTTTCATTATCCCGGAAAAAACAAAGATCTGATTCAGGAAGACTGGGAATGGAAGATCTCCAGTGGCACAATACACGAGGGACGGGTTACCTACAACAATGATGCATTGCTCTTTTTCAACATACTTAATAAATCCAACCAAATCATTTTGCGATCAACACAGAGTGGGTATCATGGTTCTTAGGCTACTAGAGATGTATGTGTGTTGGGCTGTGGTGCAGCTGGAGGGCAAACAAACCCTATGAAAGCTTCCAGTAGATGAACTAAAGGCAAACACAGTGAGAAACATGTCTGGTCAGGATACAGGTGTTTGAATTACAACATACAGCTGGCTGCTTTACAACATTCAACAGCAGAGAGAAAGAGACAATTGTGTTTCTCTCAAGAGGTTCTATATTTCTATTCAATAAAAATATTCTTTTCAACAACAGTCTATGAATGTCAGTAAATCTTTCTTAATGTGATTTGTTATGAAATTCGTAATATTTATGTCTGCTCTGCCCAATAGAAACTGGGTTTAATAAGCCAGGGCACCTATGGCTTTTGTTCAATGTCCATCAGACAAACTTTCTGACAACTGGCATGTGGACAGAAAGGATCATTTTTTGTGTAATAAAGCAGTCCCAGAATTGTGATTTCTATTTATTTCCTTTAATTATAGACTTTATAACATTGATTATTGCTTGGTTGTGTTGTAATAAAGTAATTAGTATTATTATATATGATCATTATTGATTTATTATAATTTCAGTTGTCAAGTACGAAAAAGAGGCAAAAGTTATGGATTGCAGCTTTAAATATTAAGTGAGCTGTTACAGCCAAACAAATATAATAAAGTGATTAAAATATAAGCTGGATGAAACATCACATGTTAATGTCTTGTGAATTGAATAACTAGATATAATGATTTAATTTTTGGACTAAAACATTGTATACACTATCATGTGATAATTATTGCTTGTTTAGCTACAGCTCAAAGACCCTTCACACATGAGTCTCTTCACAAAGGTCAGCCAGCTATCTGATAATATCTATAAGCGGAGAGAAATACATCTAATGGTGATGAACATTTGGGAAAACTACATCAAAGTTGTCACTGCAGGTCAGCTTTGAGTTTTGGTGAGATCTATTGACAGATGAGGCCATATTTGTTCATGTCAAGTTGGAAGTAGAGGAACAAATCCAGGAATTACTATGTGTCAACATATCCATTGGCTCAGTTGGGGATGAAGTTCTCGCTCGGTTGTCTTTATGTCTCAGGAAGGAACAAGCAGAGCTTAGATAAGAATGTGTCAGTGTTTCAGAGCCCACATAACCAGGACAGATGAGACGCAGAACAAAGCAAACGGACACCCAGAGGTCATTTTATCAGTTCTTGCAAACCAACAAACACTCACAGACACAAACAACACCAACTCAACAACACTCGCCTCACCAGATGTGTTTTCTATCAAGCACTCAGGTTGACAAGATATCTGGCACGATCCATCAAAAGAGTAGAAGATTTGTTTTCTTTTTTAGCCAAGGCTGGATGATTCTGACGAAATCTTGCTTTCAAGATGTCAAACGTGATATTCTAGAAACGCTCACATCAACAAATTTCCTTTTTGATTTTTTAAATCAATGTATGACTTGTTTTAAAGCATTCATTACATTTCTTTACTGTAATGTAAAAACAGGGATTTACATTTTGACAACATTTGGTCACACTTTATTTTAAGGTCCAATTCTTAGTATTAATAAACCATAACCTATAACTTTTGCCTCAGTAAACTCCTAATATGTTGCTTATTATTAGTTAGTAAGGTAGTTGTTAGGTATTAGGTAGGATTAGGGAAGTAGAATATGGTCATGTTGAATATGTGCTTTGTAAGTAATAATTAACAGCCAGTGTGCTAATAATAGTCATCTAATAAGCAACCGGTTAATAGTGAGAATTAGTCCCTTTACTAGTGTTATCAAATTTTTTATAAAAAGGCCTTAAAAATTCTCATTACCGTAACCATTTCAAACGGTCAATCCCACAGCATGTTTTGCCAAAAAGTTCTCAGCAAGTTTTTATTAATCATTCGTAGGCCTAATAAGACATTAATATAGTAATCTTTAATAGAAAATTACAGGTGTACGATTTTAATTGTGACGATCTGTATCGGTAATGAGAATATAAAAAGTTGTGTAAACGGCGTGACAAGAGAATTTTCAGCTCTAAACTAAAAAAATCCAAAGTTATGTGTTATCTGCCATTTGAAAGGTTCTGCAGACGTGTTTCTTCACACAAAATCACACTTAATATTTATATCTTTGTGTGCGTTTAAACATACTTTTCTAAATGTACAGATGATGAGAATATCAGTCATGGATACTTCTTTCTTCCTCTATTTCTTCAATTTCATTATGAATATTCTGTCAGTTATTCTTTTGTGATTTGAGAGCATCTCTTAGAACATCCCATTGTCTTTTCAGAATATTTTAATACGAATCAATTACAAAATATAATGCACTTAGACAAATCGGGACACGTTACGGTAGTGAGAATTTCAGTAGAAAAAGCAATACAATGATAACTCATTCCCATATCAAAATAATGCTTAAACAGATGTGAAAATCAAAATAAATTTCAGGTGATCTTAATATCTCCATCCAAGCCAAACCTACTAACAACATCGAGGGACATCAGAATCAGTTTTATAATGCGAAGTCTCTCTCAGAGGCTCGAGTCCCTACATTACTCCAAAAGATTAATAAGACAATCCATTTTCTAGGAAATTGATGTTGAGTGACCTCTGTATCACATCAAAAGTATTCATATTACTGCCGAGCACTTCTGTGCGCCAGCTCGTAGATGACCAGAGATTGACTAGAACTACAGGATGGGACTTGTAGCTCAAAGCGAGAGGTTACAGTGTTCACAGGCAGTCACCATGGGCCCACTGGCCTACGTGGAAGGGGAAATTTCGCAAACTGTTTGGAGTAGACGGCCTGGGTTTTTCCCTTCACATCTCCACAGTCCCCTGATCTGTTAACATCTGAAACTCCTCCCCCTGCTGTCAAGACGCGGGTCGCCCTCCCCTCACCAAACTCCAAAACTCATTTCACTCGCTGCACTCCCTCAGGAGAATGACTCACACTCTCTCTCTCTCTCTCCAACACACGGCCATAAACAACACACACGTTGTAAAAACTTGGTTCTAATAAAAGAGAAACTTCACAGGTCTTTGTGGAAACTCAAACGCACCAAAGCCGGCCGTGCTGTAGCGACCTGACTGGACTGAAAACTACAGAAGAAACTACGGAAAGTAAATATCGTAAAACTAAGGAGGACTAAAGGGAGAGTTGCATGAATCAAGTCTTTCTCGGCCTCTTTGTCTGCGCTCGCCGAGCCGAGCGGATTCACATAAATACCAGCTAGCAAAACAAAGCACGGCCCTCTCTAGGGTGTGGTGGCGTAGTGAGCTACAGCTGTGGTTTGTTGTTGCTCAGGATGGATGTTGGGCCCCCGCTTGACTCCGCTCCATCCTGTTCCCTATCTCCCTGTGTGACACATTTCCTGTCCCAGATATCAAGGAAAAGGCAAATGTAGGGTCTCGGGCACCTTCCGGAGTCAGTATACTTCCCAGCAGAGAGTAGAAGACACTGTGCCTTGGGCGTTTTTAACACCTTTTTAATAGAAAAAACAACTAAAACACAAAACGGTTGTGATTTTGGAGCTCTGTTCCGAAATCTAATAAGATGTCTATGAGGGGTTGCTTAATGGGACCATACATGTAGAAGTGATCTTAAAGGGATAGTTCACCCAAAAATGAAAATGCATTATTTATTCACACTTAAGTCACTTATAGTCCACATTGACCCCCATTGCATGAACACAAAACCACGGAGACATTTCTTGCACGTCTTCTTTCGTATTTCGTATCGAGTCCAAGTTTTGCACCACGTGAGGGTGAATGAATGACAGATTTGTTTTGGCTGAACTATGCCTTTGCTTATTTTGTCTGCTAAGATACGTGTTTTGGACAAAGCAGTTAGTTCGGTTACGCCTACACCAAATAAAGAAATTCCACCCAAGTCTGTTTTTTCAATAAAGGTCTCTTCTCCATAATTCTGTGTGCTCACCAAAAACAAAGCATCACATTCCTCGCTCAAAGTGACTTGCTGAAAAATTTTCGTGTCACTTGCGGAAATGAAAACATCTGATGGCATTGACAGTTTATATGCATCAATGAGCCTTTTGTGCGAATTTACAACTTGTGCGGAAGACGCGGATGTAGCGATTGTCGGCCAATTTGCGTCCTTCACGCCGACCAGTATGAATTTGCATCTTTGCTTTGCATGCAATCTACACACAAATAAATAAATGATTAAATTCACCCTTTTCCACATCTGCCAATCAAAAGTAAATAATAAAAATACAATTTGACATCATTGATAATTATATGGACATATACACAAAATAGTATGCAACAAGTATCAATACTGCATTTAAATATTACAAGCATTACAATTTTGTTGGGTTTAAAAAAGAAATCGGATTCACAATAATAAGGTTATAAAAATGATTTAAGCTGTTGTGTATGACATGTTTGTTAGACAAAGTAATCTGACTTGGACAAGTAATCTGCAATTTGATGGTTCAAACACAGACGACAATAGCGCGCGAAAAGGTTACAGATTGCAGCTTTAAATGTTTCCGTTAAATATAAAAACAAGATTCAAAGTACAAAATCCAAGACTGTTTAGGATATCTGGGTCAGCGAAATCTGGGTCGCGCCTGCTCTATGAAAAATGTTGCAATAACTGAGTGGGAATGTACCGGTGGATGGAGGTCAGGCAGGTGCTTTTTCAGAACAGGTCATAACACGTACATGTGCGATATATGTCCACACATGTCAGTTTGCCAGGTGTACGAGTAAAAGCGTGGAGCTCCTAACAGCATCTTTGAGAACACGGACCATTGGCTTACAATACCATTGTAGGTGTTGATAAAAAGTTGGGAAGCAGAAAGCAAACACACAGAGCGTGTGCGTGTAGAAACCTGCCCCGTTTAATGATGAGTGTCAGGAGAAGTGCGCTTGATCTCACACACAAACCCCAGACCTCCTTAAAGCTAGGATTTAAGAGAAAGATCTTTTAATGAGAACCACTGGAAGCGTTTCAAAGACGAGGGCAGATCAGTTGAAACCAGAGAGGAGCTTACCCCAGATCAAACACAACCTCTTGTTCCAGAGAATAAACGCTAACCACAGAATGAGAGGTGATCCTAGACTCTTCTGCACGGTTATGATCTTTGTTTGGGGGGTTGGAACACAATATGAAGCTCTGAAGGCTTGAGTTGCTTTGAGAGTCTCAAAAGAGAGTTTGTCTGAGCATGTGTATGCATTGTGAGATTAATCGACGTGTCTTTTGACCAAATTCTGTTTTGGTTTGGACCAGTCTTGAAATAAAATGAGCAAACGCATTCGAAACCAAGAACACAAATAAATGGTTTTGAGACTAATATATAACACCACATAGACTAACGGACAACTTGCATTCATCTCATTTTTGTTCATCATAACAACGAATTGTGCATGTTAGCCCCGCACACCATTAAAGGGATGGTTCACTCAAAAATGACAAATCTGTCATCATTGTTTCAAAACCTTTATACATTTCTTCGGTTCGGTTAAACACAGAAACATTTTCAGTTCTGTGACATCATCCGCTACCCTAGCAGGAAATATTTTTTGGTTCTGTTGCACACAAAGTGAGATAATCTGAAGAATTTAGGAACAAAAACAGTTCTGGGGAACATTTGACTAACATTTATTTTTTCCAACTATGACAGTGACAGAACTGAAAATAGCTATTCTTCCAAATATCTCCCTCTGTGTACATTTAACAAAGTGATTAATATCGGTATGAAATAACATGAGGGTGAGTAAATGATGACAGAATTTTTGGGTGTACTATCCCTTTAAATGCCGTTGGCCAAATCTCACTCAACACAAAAGTACTTTAAACACTACAATAATTGGTTCAGTTTCACATTTGTTATTACGAACATGAAGAAAGAAAGATTGACAATCTTGTCAATTGTATAATCCTAACTGGTAAAAACGTTGAATGTCTAAATCTCCACCTTTATACAAAGTATTCTCAAACAAACTAAAAAACGGTGAAAATCTAAAAGGTAGGTCTATTATAAGTGACTGAGTCTATACTGGCGTATTGTGAATGTCTTTTTTTGTGTGTGTTCTACTTCATCTTTGGAGCTTCTGTTATTAATGTATAATGTTTTTTTGGGTTGTTAATCTACACTTTTTGTAAGGTGTATGTTGCACATTAAACATGAAATATCTTCTGGTAATGGGGCGGTTTTACTTGTTGCTTGGTCTGGTAAGTGCATTGTGTAATACTTCATGTTTAAATCCCTCGTGTGTGAGCAACAGTAACCAAACCCCACTAATAACAGTGTGCACTAAATCACACTTCTGGAAAATCACACATATTCAACTCTCACACGTATGAGCAGATAGTTAGTTGTGACGCCTTTGCCTTATTTTAAATAGGACGTGGGCGGACGACACTACACTATGACATTATGCCATTTTAATTCGCAGTAGGTGGAGAAACCATCACCTCTGTCTCTAACCAGCAGTAGGAAAGCCGACCGTGGGGACGATCCTATCTTGTTCTCCCATGTGTTGGTTAAACCAGCGGGTGAAGATAAGGACCTGTGATGTGGCACCCAAAGGGCTCCAGAGAAGATTATGACACCATATGTCGTCCACTGCCAGCATCAGTCCTGGCCCATCTGGACGCGTGAGAATTGATCTGAACACTTTCTCCCAGCCAACCTCTGTCCCAGAACACCGCTCCATCGATACGCGCATATCCGGCATCGACAGCTATATGTGTCCTCTGGAACGTTCATAAATCACAGTTTTGTGCCCTGATGTTTAGAGATGCATGTCATTTCAGTCATGAGCAGGGGCGGACTGGGATGCAAAATCAGCCCTGGATTATTTAGCCCACGACGGCCCTCCACCATGTAACATGTTGTTTGTAAACTGTCATTGCGTTACTTGCATACATGTCCGACATGCTGATGCCTTCAAGTTGTGTGCATGCGTGTTTATAATATGTCCCTCTGTCCAGCCCAAGCGTCCAGCCGGCCCCATACATTAGTGGCCCACCTGGAGAAGTTCTGGGTATTCCATATGGCCAGTCCGCCTCTGGTCACAGCCCTTGGGCCGTTGGTGAGACGGGCGTTCTTGACTTTGACCGGATGGCCTACCGGTCAGTCCGCCCCTGGTCATGAGACTATACATTTTGACAAATCGATGAGTCAAATACAGATTCAACTGCACAGAAATGAATTGAAGTGGTCAGGCATGATGTTAAAAATAAAGAGTTATTTCCAACTCTTCTCTTCTTCAATTAGAGGATACAAGAACAGCACACAGACTTTATTTGAGCTCATTCTAAATATGTTACAGGTCTGGATGTCGACGTACATCTTTACCTAGATTCAGCTCTGAGCCTACTTCTGAACATGATCAAGCATTAAATGTTCTCTCATCTGTAGATCACCTTGGATAAAAGTGTAAGTTTCAGTTACTGTGGATTTGTTGGCCCATAGGAAGGTTAAATGCAGCTGGTGCTGAGAGAAGCTAATAAATATACACTAGATCAATACAATTCATCCATTCATTCATTCATTGATCTATATACAATTACATAGTTTCAGTCATCATTCAGTCATCTATTGCCCCTAAAATCAAACTTTGTAAAATTGTATAAACTTTCCTCTTTATTTAAAGAGATAGTTCACCCAAAAATGAATGCCATGAATTACTCAACCGCAAGTTGATCCAAACCTGTATACATTTATTTGTCCTGTTAGGATATTTGGATGAATGTTAGCAAATGACATTTCTGGGGCACCATTCACCACCATGGTAGGAAAATGTAATTGGTAGTCAAAGGTACCAAAGAACTGTTCGTTTTACTAAATTCTTCCAAATTTCTTCTTTTGTGTTCAACAGAACAACACATTATACAGTATTTGTTTCTACTGTGGTAGTCAATGGTGCCCAAAAAATCTCAGTTGCCAACATTCTTCCAAATATCTTTCTTTGTGTTCAACAGAACAAAGACATTTCTACTGGTTTAGAACAACTCGAGACTGAGTAAACATTGACCGAATTTTCCTTTTGGGGTGAAGTACGTCTTTAAGTAAAGTATATTATTCTTGTTATAATGTGTTATGTGATGTGCTTCTCTGCTTTATCAGCGTAGCTCATTTCAATGCACACAATGCTGAGCTTCTCCAAGTCAGACATCTTGGAAGGCCTCCCTGTACAAACTTTACACATCTGGAGAACACCTAGAGTTTGAAGTCTTGAGATGCGGCCTATGCTCACTATGTTTCTGGAACAGAAGAAAGGAGTCTAGACAAGAATCATTCAAATAAAAAGAATAGCTCTCTTTAGATTACAATGATGAATGGATCTGTCGACAGCTCTGACGTGACATCAATCCTCAAGTGTTTTCATGAACAACTGAATTAAAATGATATCGAGAGCGCAAACCCATACCCTCACACACACACACACACACACAAACATGTGTGCTTCAAACAAAAGCTAAATGTAATCGTGTGAAGAAGTCATGTTTCCTGGAATTGAGAGCGTTTGACAAGTTCACGTGGGGCAGCATAATGCCGACAGAAGAACTGTATCATTTCATAGGAAATGTGACACAATGGCATCTTTCTTATGATGATGATGGAAGGGAAGTGAATGAGTTTGAGCACACAGAGCTCTATTGTCTATGTTGTGTCAGAAGAACTTTAGTGGGCCCAGCATTAACATGTCCAACCGCAGATAACGGCATCATTTACCAAACATAAAGGGAGGACGACAGGCCTTACTGACGGGAAACAGACGTATCAACATCCTGGAAAACATCAGACTTTTAAGACTTGTGTAGACCACACTGTTTCCGCTCTACTAATTTGATTGGCCGTGTGATGTTGATATTTGACATTCAAAATAAAAGCGCTGAGATGTTTGTATACACCTCATGTTCTGTGTTCATGACATTAGGGAGTGGAAACTCAAGTCCTCCACTCACACCTCATACTGAGGAAATAAATATACAAACTATAAGTAGCCAACTTTTATGTTCAATTTAAAGGCGTCATATGGCCTGAATACGTGTTCTTCTGTGTCTTTGGTGTGTTATAAGTTGCCCATGCATGTATTAGACACGTCACAATGAAAGTGTGGGAACAAAAGTTTAATTCTATCTTAAAGCGAATGCTCATCCACACCTGCCTGAAACGCCTCGTGTAACCACACCCACACAAATCTACATCAGTTGGTGGTTTGATTTGACTAAGACGCCCAACTCTATAAACAAGTAAGGTGGTGTACCTGTCAGTACAATTGAAGAGGAACCTGATGCTCCAAATATGGTAAGAGCGTTACATTTCCTTCACACGCTTGCAGTATTCCACCAATCACTACACACTGGTGAACTGGCCAATCATAGCACACCTTGCTTTTCAGAGCCATGAGCTTTGTTAATAATCTCCACGTTTCAGAGAGGCGGAGCAAAGAGGAGATACAAACATGCACTGTATGTGGAAAATACAGCAATTTTGACCCTTAAATCCTGTATAAACATTGCATTACATTAAAAGCAAAAGATAATATTCGTTTTAGCCGTGTCACATGACCCCTTTAAGTTACTTGATTATACGTTATGTTTATAAATCAAGTTATTTGACAACCGCCATGTATTGACTTTCATCACAGCTGTGATCCATAGCTCTTCTTTATTCAGTGCTGTCAAAAACAGTCTGAGCAATCATATAAAACGCTAGATTGTGTGAGTGAGTTTCCAGTCGCTTGTTGACACCCATTGGCTGAAACTTAAGTGGCCCAGTTGAAAAATGACTTTAATTATGAACAAATAATGACATTATTATGAAAGACTATGAAGAAACTTTTTGTTCCCAATAAGACATTGTGTGTTTTAAAAATGGCTCATATGTGCTCACAAGTTTCGTTCATCACAGATCAAACCTGTGTGTGGATGTTTAGGACCACCCATGATAAGAGCGGATCACAGGTACTCCTATGAGATCGCACGCGAAATAAGCATATTATCCAGCTAGGATCTACCTCGCTGAGGCAGGACTAAACTGATAACACTCCAATTAAACAAACAGCCTTACTCTTAGAGATCTGTCTCGGTTGCTCCGCTGGCCATTCCCTGGAGTTCAATTGGGTTAACAACTTAAAACATCGATCCAACACCTGAATTACAACCAGAACGGAAAAGCATTTCTTCCATTTATGAGGGGATTCTTTCATGTTTCAAAGAACAAAAACTCCTTCAGTAGTGACCAGAACACATTTTATAATATGTTCTCCTCAACTTATAAGACGAGTCTAAGTTTACGCACACTCTTCAGCCCTGTGTCCCGTTCCGCCCTACAGACAAACCACACAGGGCCTAAAATGAGAAAGCCACGTGTAAGCTTCTACGCACTCCCTGTCCAGCGAGTTAAATTATGGTTTCCTTCATATCATCCGCATGCACATGCTCAGTCCCACCCACGGACCTCCGCACACATTCCCCCATTGCTTGAGTGGGTGATGGTAAATAAGACCCCCAAAGCCGCTTCCCTACCCACGGCTTACACATAAAGAGAGCCTGTCTATCTCAAAGTGTCCAAATATTATGACAGAACTCTCTACATCCTTAACCAAGTGCCTACAAGCATATACATACATCACGATGTATTTTGGAGGGTGTATCAACAATCAATATTATTGCTCAAACCAATCTTCGAAACATCTCACTTTCAGCGAACTAAACATTAAATGGATACTTCACCCGAAATGAAAATTCTGTCATCATTTAATCCCCTTCGAGTTGTTCCAAATCTTTATAAATGTATTTGTTCTGATGAACACAGAGAAAGATATTTAGAAGAATGCTTATAACCAGACAGATCTTGCCCCCCACTGACTCCCATAGTTGCAGTCCTACATTCGTCAAAATGTCTCCGTTTGTGTTCAACATAACAAATAAATAAAAAAGTGATTTTCCTACTATGCGAGTCAGTGGGTGTTGAGATCTGTTTGGTTATAGGCACTCTTCCAAATATCTTTCTCCATGTTCATCAGAACAAAGAAATTGAAACACATTTGGAACAACTCGAAGGCGAGTGAATGATGACAGAATTTTCAGTTCTGGGTGGAGAATCCCTTTAATGATGTGGTGGAATAAAATGCCCTTAAAGGGACAGACCTGAAATGTCCATCTCATTTATCACATAATATTCCCTATAGGACACTTCGCTACATTCGGTGTCCAGCTGTGCTGGTCATTTCAGCAGATTTCAGCTTTGAGACAAGCTTGGCAATTAGTCAGGATCAAAGAGAAATGAGTCAGTCCTGTAAGCAAGAGAATCACCACAGGACACTCTTCTGTGAAACGACGGACGGTTCAGAGAGCTATTACTGTGAGAAGGTGTGATGATAGAGCAATTTAAACCAATTCTGACATGACAACCTCCAAACCATGGCAACCATTTCATTTTCTTTTAATGTCTTTAATAATGCTGTCAAAATCTGTCCTGTGAAACGAGAAGCGTTTCTTCCCCTCTTGTACTGTAATATTCATAAAGCACTGATGTTCACTGAAAAGTCACTTTATCACAGTTCATTCAAACTGTCATAATGTCAGATGGACAGTATGTTCCAAACACAAGTTGCGAGGAGAACGCGTTACTGAGTCGATATATTCAACTTTAAATAAGCGATGAATGAACATGAAAATATTGAATAGAGATGCGGTCTGAGCCTGCCCTACAGTTCCACAGTGCACTTCAAATACAGTTTACATCTCATCTGCCCTACTGGATGTGAAATGAAGATTATTATCATTTAAATGGTATTAGTCGTCAATTTTGTGTGCAGGCATTTCTTGTTTATTCCGACCACGCAGGCTTTTATTAAACTTAGTATTTCACCCAATGCTGGCGCAATACTACAAGCATTTTTGATTCACATCTCATCCAAATATTTCTTTATATGTTGACAACGTTTTTTTGATTTTAGTCATCAAATATAAATATTTATGTATATGTGTGAAGAGTTTGGTTCAAATATGTTCAACGCATTTAAAAAAAAATCGAAAATCATGTTTTTTATTATGCCATCATGTTTTTTTTGTGATTTATTATGTTAGTTAGCCGTTTTTTTTTAGTAATCATGGCTTAAATTTAAACAAATCAATTGCAGTTTGATTGATATTATATATAATAATGCACAATAAAAAAAAATATTTGGAACAAAACTCTTCATATATATATATTTTGCGATAAAGGCTGCTTCGAGCCCTCTGGAGCCTAAAATCACTGCAAAGAATTACGTGCTATCTCTAGCAACGAAGAGCACACCTCATACACACTTTGCGTTCTCTTGTGTTTCACTGAGTTTTAAATGATTGACTGTTCTCTTATATTCGCAAGTGACTCGTTAGTTTTGACTGTTCAAACGAATCGATTCAATGTAGTCATTCGTTTGCGTAGCATTCCGATCACGATTTGGGTTTATACCGAGGGGCAACCTTCCGGTCTCTCTCGTGATGCCATCACGGAGGTGACTATAATTCATTTATCGACTTGGCACTAGAGACTGGCTCCAAAACAGAGCTCCATGTATAATGGGCATCTTTACAGCACATAAAAACACGTTTACAGTCTGGTACAAACATATTTTGGTCTAGATATCTAATTTTACCCTTCGTGACAACTGTGAGGATGGTGAATATTTTTAGAACTCATCCGTTTAACTTATATTAAGCCTTAAATTCTGTAAACTAGGTGTGTGGCCACTTGAGTGACGGGTGGTTTCAGCAAACCAGGCGCCGCAGCACAAACCACGTCCCGCCTTTTTGCCAGGAAGTGACGCGCGATGACGCGATGCCAAGATGACGAATGCAAACTCCGAAGGATACAGCCTTCCAAAATGAGAGACAGCTCAATATGGTATTATAAAATGGTTAGTCTCCGGTCCTTCATTCTGATTGGTCAACAGCAGTGCTTTATCTGCAATGAAACATGGCTATGACCACTTCACCTAACGATTCTGTGCATCACTTCGCACCTTTGGCAAACTAAGCAAAACATTCTGTCTGGGATTATTTTTCCTGCAGGAGGAAGACTTCATGAACGCTGCATTGATTCATATTTTGTGGCTTTTTTATTTGTATTGTGTTGTATAACCGTTTTAATGCCAGTTTGCATCGCCTAAAAACACCCTTCAGCTGTGATGTATTCACAATAAAGCACAGCCTCTTGTGTCTAATAGCTTACTTAAAATACATGATATAACAGAACGTTTTTCTCCATGCAGTGTACATTGATGAAACTTAAATGGAATTAATGCCATGTTTGAATTGTCAGATTTCTTTTGATTTCGGTCCAAATGTTAAATTGACTGTAGATTTAAGCCCAGCGTATAGAGAGATGTATGGCTTAATACGACATAATAGCCTTGCATACTAGCATTTGTCCTTAGAAACACATCTAATATTTCTTCAAATCATTTTAACCTAAGGAGGCCGCCATGTTCTTCTTGAATGACGCGAAATGGTTGCACACACAGGCAGCCAAACTGAACACAGACACACTAATCTGTTCTTCTAATTATCAACTAATGCTCACGTGTGCTCTAATACAGAATATCCAACCCGCAAGTGTTTTATTATTGTGTTTATCAATATATTCTCATAACCTGTAAAGTATGCAATAATGGTAGATGTTGATGTCTTAAATAGTCTCAAATGTCTTAAAGACGATTGTATAAAGCCTTGTTTACCTTGAACAGACGCTTAAGAACGCATTATTTTTTTATGGCAGGCGGGCTGGCTTGTGTCAATAGGACATACCGCCACCTACTGTCCCTGTGTATTTATTTATCTGATCTTATGTCTCATATTTTACTTTTATATATGGAAATCGTGTGTTCTTCGCTGTAGCGTTAAGAAAGCGGGTTTAGGTCGCAACCATTTGACATCAGATTTTGATCAAAAGAAAATGGCGGCCTCAGAATAAAAATGTTGTTCAAAGTTTATGAATACTGTGACAGTTACACTGTTTTGTAATTTGACCTTTATTAAGTCAATGCCATTGTTAAATATTAAGCCATGCATCTCTGTTCCTTTTAAAAACAAAAAAACTGACGGACTAGCTTAAGGTTTGCACAGTTAGTATTGGTAGACGCTTGGACGGATGCTCTCTTCCACACATTTTCACGACAGAACTTGTACCAGGCTGGACGTAGTAATAATCTTCTGATCTGCTCAACCTTTACAAGACTTGTCGTGATGGGACTTTAAATATAAACCTACTGTTTTAGGCCCTTTGTGCTGGATTCAAGGGTAGTCATGTTCTAAACACAGTAAACATGCATTCAGTTTCACAACAGTGACAGGAACAAGACGGCATTATGATGCAATGACACTGACACACAGATTAACCTCAAGACTTTCTAACACAGCAAACCACGTCCAAACCCAGCCTGAGCAATACACCAGCCATTTGAACAGAGTCAAGCAGTTCACAGGTAATGTGTCATTACAAGCTAAAAGTGGTACATTTCCATTCATTTCACAGCTTCACATCGAGTTGGAGGAAGCAGGAACACGTTCGAGTTAAAAATACACAACTGCAGCCTGGGAATAAAAAGTGCCTGAAAGATCCAAATAAAACGAATGCGAGGGCCTCGGACAATACGCAGGCAACTGCAAGAGCAGACATCCTCTCATTTTGACTTGGACGGCGTTCGCGCTGGAAACCGCTGTGGAGGGGATCGGACTGCTGATGTGGGACTTTCCCTCGTTCTTCATACTGGTCTTGTTAGTCACTTAAGAACTTGTGAGTCCCCCTTCGGGACCGTTCCCAGAACCGAAATGCCCGTCCGGGGTAAGGCTTGTTTTTTAGGTTCAAGTGACAGATATCTGTGCAAGCTGTAGAAAAGCTGATCATGGATCGACGGCGTGCCAAGATATTTTGGGTATATGTGATCTGGTTCTCTAGAACGAGAAGCTACTTAGAGCCAGGAACGGCAATAAGAAAAGCTGCATTGTGGGTTATTTTGATATTTCTGTGAAGGGAAGCGCAAACGCTTCAGAAAAGGATTAGTTAAAGACATGAGGAATTAAAAGCACAGGATATCAGACGTTTATTGAACCGATATCAAGGAGATTCAGGTTGATCTGGATGTGGCCGTTACAGAATATCATGTGCATCACAAAAACTACTGAAAGAAACAAAAACTATCTGCAATCAATGAATATAACAATAAAACATTAAGATGTGCTATACACCACAGGATATATGCCACGGGAACAGGTTTGGCCTCATGCTTGTGTACCGATGTGATACAGAGACACAAGATACACACTTAGAAACAAATGTGTAGTATAATGCAATGTCTGCTAAATTTAAATGTAGGATGAACAGTCTCACCTCAGCTGCCTGTGTCTCCTGATGGAGTAACGTCAAACCAGTCAGATCCTCCAGGAAGGAATGGGATGAGTTGAAGACATTTGCTAGGAACTGGAAGCCCTCCCTCTCATAATGGTCAAGAACCTGTCAAAAAAAAGGAAATTCACTCATGATTCATAGGGGTTTTTCTATTTGTAACAACAGCGACTCTGTAAGCCCGAGCTCACTGGAATCTTGACCTTGTGGTCTTGGTGTTGAGAATTTTCGAGATCCGGTAAAACTGGGACTTACAGGAGTCTTTAGGGAGTCTGTTTTGGGTCTGGGTTGTGGAGACTCTGGTATTAGTCCGCATTTTAAGAAGTCTGGTTGTAGTTTAGGCCAGAGGATCTCAACAGGGGGTCCCATAATATGGCCCCAGCTGACTTGCAAAGGGGCCTCAAGATGACCAATATCTTTATATAAAGATACTGATTATTATTTTGCCATATTTATAATTCATTAGTTTTTCCAGTTCATGTCAAGCACTCAAATATTTGAAATTTTGGTTTTGTGAGTGGGGCCATCAGATACTATTGAATACAGTAAGGGGGGCCTTGGAGTCAAAATGGTTGAGAACTCCTGGTTAAGGCTTATGGTATGAGGTCCTATATACTGTAACAACTTGCATGCGTGACATTGAACAAAATGCATATTGCTAATAAGAGTTCACACAGAAACTTGAAAATCGTGCACATTTGATATCTGAGAAGCCCTCATCTCAAACACAGGTTGGCATCTTGACCAGTACACATCCAAACGCAGCGATAACACAATCTCGAACTGCCATAACATGGCACTGGTCCCCGTGCACAAAAGGAGGCCAGGGAGGAGAGGCAGACATCTGGCACCACTGTCCGTTGGGCTGAGAGCTCTCGAGCAGCATCTCATCGACAGACAGCCCTCCACAATCACACTGGCTCCTTTCACAGAGTTGATTCTCAGAAGAGATTGAGTTTCTGCCGGGGGCTGATGAATGGGCGGCAGTGTTGAGCTGCAGGGGACAATGACGTCTGCTTTCAATGAAGCACACATGGATGACTTGAGCGACGGAGGGGGTACGGTGAAAAATAGAGCACACCAGAACTCTACTGTCCAAACTCAATGAACTCGGACGGTTCTGTCTATACTTTAATGATCGACACGACTGCATCTCGTATAACCGGCTATTTTTAATACTTGAAAACTGAGGGTTCTTCCTATAGCCCAACTGGTAGACCATGGGTTTATATTCCAGGAAACAAAAGGAATAAGTTGATACAAACTTCGGCAAAAATGTAAAACGTTGATTTACCAAAAAGTGTTTATATGTTAAATGTTAACACACAAAAACCAAAACTATGAAACTTTTAACAGTGACATTGTTGCATTGTTACATATAGCAAATAGTGTTTAGCAAATAATCTATTTTGCTTATAGCATATAGTGTATATTGAATGGCAAACACTATATAACTAGAATTGCTTATAGCATATAGTGTATATTGAATGGCAAACACTATATAACTAGAATTGCTTATAGCATATATTGTGCATAATATAGCATATATTGCAGCCATAGATCATTTAACCTATAGCACATAGTGTGTATACATCACATATTCCACAAAGCACATTTTTGGTATATAAATACAGTACACTATATACAGTCTCTGCTATGCTATATATGTGCTATAACATAGATTGTCTATGGCATGTCTTGCACAAGCAGTATGTCCTTAGGTCAACAAAATATCTAGTCCTGAGGACATCAACCACTTGGCAAAATCAGGTCGAGCACCAAACCATGAGTGAGAATGATGTCTCATGCTTCCTGAACCACTCTTTGACAAGTTGAGCCCGATGAATCCTGGCATTATCATCTTGGAATATGCACTTGCATCGGGGAAGAAAAAACTGGAATAACCTGGTCATTCAGTATATTCAGGTAGTCAACTGATCTCATGTCAGACTGGTCAGAATAGTTACAAATACTAATATTTTGATGGCACAACGTGTTCAAAAATGATCTTTCGTAATTTAAGTAATGTTCAAAATAGTTTTGAAAGAAAGCATTTTAGATACTGTACAATACATCATCTTTCCTTCTATTGGTCAATGAGCAAGTGAAACTTGCACATGATGTGTAAATGACTAAATCTTTCTTTTAGTACAAATACTAACACAGGGACAATAGTGACTGCGCTCAGAAAATAGCTGGACTGTAAAGCACAAGCCATGACTGTAATCTTACATCTGGTGTCATAGGATAGTTCTCCTGAAAATGAAATTTCGTTCATCATTTATTCCCCCTCAGATTGTTCCAAACCTGCATACATGTCTTTGTTCTGATGAACCCAGAGGGATATATTTGTAAGAATGTCAGTTACCAAACAGATCTCATCCCCCATTGACTCCAGTAGCATTTATTTTACCTACCATGGGAGTCAATGGGGGATGAGATCTATTTGGTAACTGACATTCTTACAAATATCTGCTTTTATGTTCAGCAGTACAAAGACATGTTTACAGGTTTGGACAACTTGAGGGTGAGAAAATGATGAAAGAATGTTCATTTTTGGGTGAACTTTACCATTAGTTGTAAGGTCACATCAGTATCAACAGACGAGGAAAGTTTGTATACCAGCAAACTGAAAAGAGTCGAGAGCAACTAAACTTGATTCTTTTTTCCAGGAGAGGACCTCCTCGACTCTGAGACTTATGAAGCCCATTAAACCATTGACGCAGTGTGTGTGTGTGTGTGTGTGTGCGTGTGAGTTTTGGAGGGTGAACAGCACATCTGGTTTGCATACAGTCCCGCTCTCAAAGCGACTCCTCCCAGCTTCCCCTGTAATTGTTCGAGATGGTGGAAGTTCTCGCTCCACGCAGATAAAAACCTCAGATGGGTTTAACGCCAAGTGCAGCCGCCATGTCTGCCGTTCCTCATGTGAGGTCAGAGCTGGCTAAAAAAAGGTTTTCAGTTTAATACCCAGCTATATGGAACATTACACAGAAAAGCTGTGATTCCTCCACTGGTTGAATATAGGGCTCTTGTAAAAGACCTCGAGTGTCCATTTAGGAAATTGTTTTTTGTGTGATATCTGAAGTGCAGATGGATATGTTGTCCTTTGATTTATATATGAGGGGCCAAACACGGACTGTTCAAAGCCCCTTCTGTTTTATAAGCTGCTTTCTTCATATTACTTTTTCTCTGCCGCTGGAGTCTATATCAGCCCATTTCTCTTAGACACAGTTCTTGACTTGTCTTTTGTCTTTTCATCTTTATTATTAACAAATAGTATAGATCATATAATACAAATGACATAAGAGAGATGAAACTATAGCTTCTCCATTAACATAAATCTTTCTAAACATTATGTAATGTTATAATGCATGATAGCTATATTTCATTATTATGTTGCATGACATATATTTATCTGAATAAATAAGGCTTTCCAATTACCTTTTCATTTTATGATTACACTTTAGCCATACTAAAATGCTTTTAATATTTTGAAATTCTATTGATGTGATCATTCACCAAAAAATGAAAAATCTGTCATCATTTCCTTGCCCTCTTGTTATGTCAAACCTGTTTGAGTTTATTTGATCCGCAGAACACAAAAGAAGATATTTTGAAGAATGTTGTTGACCGAACACCGGTGGCAGCCATTCACTTGGATTGGTTTTGTGTTCATACAATAGAAGTGAATGAGTCCCACTGCTGTTCGGTTATCAACATACTTCAGAATATCTTCTATAGTGTTCTGCAGAAAACCTTTATTTTAGAAAGATTTAAAAAAACTTCTTGATGACCTTTTCATCTTTAAATCCGGGGTACCAAAGCGTCTCTATCCCTGAACTTTGGTTTCAAAGCATGTAATGGAGATGTAAGGTGCATCACATGCTCTAGCCTTTCATTTCAAAGAGACATTATTTTGGCCTGTCGTCTGTGTAGAGAAGAAACAAAGTCGCAACATTTACGAGCGTTTGTCTGCCGACGGCTCGAGTGTTTTGTTTCCATGGTTTCGTGGTTGCACACAGCTGACAGGAGGCCAACATCACTAATACACAACTGGTGGATGGAGGCCAGATCAGAGATCCCAGCCTTCCACACGGCAGTCCGTGATTTACATCATGTTCCAGCAACACTAGCATCACTACGACTTGATCCACATCACAACTAAAAACACATTCACACTTTCCATTCGTCTGTGCTGATTCAAGACCTCTACAATAAACCAAGGAGTCGTATTAAAACTACACGTTAGGTACACGCCAATAAACTGTTTCTTGGAACTTGAAGGTGTGTCTTAAATATTATCACTGCATGCCAAAAAATGACTTTCTAACATATTATTTTTGCCTCGCTTTCCATTACAAATGTCTAAAAATTATTGAATCAAGATGCATTTTCTTGATGAGCAAAATGACCTAAGAAGATAAGTCCGTGAAATATGAAATTGTGCTAAAAATAAGCAAACAAATCTGCCAATGGGTTACGAAAAATAATCTTTAATTCAGTTACTAAGAAAAATGTAAAGCTTAATTCAAGATTATTTTTCTTGCCCCATTATCAGATTGTTCTGCTAGTATTAAGAGCAATTTCACTGAAAGGGCATATGTTTGTCTAAAATCAAGACTTATTTTCTTAGGTCATTCTGCTCATCAAGAAAAATTTTGGACATTTGTACTGGAAAAGAAGACAAAAATACTAAGTGAGAAAGTCATTTTTTGCAATGTGATCATGAGCATTTTTTCGCCATTCCGCGCACAGGCGGACTCCCGACACGTGTTTTCCTTCAACTAAACTCCCATTTAAAACAAACAGCAACCAAATAAACCAAAATTGGCAGTGTTTACCAAACACCTCTGGTGATGTTTTTGCAAACATATGTTTGTAGACAATGGCTCAAAGTTTTGAATGAGGTTATTCGAGGCTGCCGGACGGAGTTTCCTCTGAACTTTCTCAGGAATAGTTTATATTCGCTGGCGCTGATAGGCTTCCCTGGAACCTGCGGCGTTGTGTGTCTTTCATACAGCAGAAAGACAACAGTCACATTGTTATCTGCTAGTCACCATGACCGCATATAATAAATGCATCTGCAACTGCTTTATAATGCGGTTTAAACACATTACATCAAAGTAAACTGAAACTAATGCTTAAAATGACAAATGTTCCATGTACGTCTTTATATATTTATGTCTTTAAGTAACTGGTTTGGCTGTTTACCCAAAACCCAGCCAAGTGACAGATCTTTATCTGTCAAGCTTTGAAAAGTAGCCTGAAGTATCCAATAGTCTTTCATTTCAACCCAATTCACTATTCAATGAGAAAACTCATTGGCAGCACATTGCAGGTCACTGGTGAGCGTGTCCCACACCAACACTACGTGCAAGATCAAACAAGCAGAATGGAGAAAGAAAGGGTTTAAAAATCACTTACATTTTGGACCCTTCACTGTATAAAGACTTCAAAAGACTTGATAAACAATGCACAGGCTTGATATGGATTCAATTTATGATATTTTGCTTGTGTTTGTTTTTGATCATAACCACTACAAACTGGCGAGTACAGAAACTTGCTGCCACGAGAATCTTAAAAACGATCAGTACTAATCAAACTTTTCTGTAAACTATTCCTTTACACAGGAAAAAGGCATATGTAATACCTCACACAGTTTCCTAAATGTCTCGCATCAAAGCTCAAAGATCTCAAACATTTTATGACCCTTTAATGTGTTTACAGCAGGAAGAAAAAGAGAGAGAGAGAGAGACAGTAGTAATCACTTGCAGAAGAGGGGGAAGGGAACACTTCAAACTTTTTACTCTGAGCTTTTACACTCGCTGTATTCACTTACATGTGTGTGTGTGTGCGGGAGGGACGGACAGGAAGGAGTGGCTACTGAACCATTAAAAAAGAAATAGTGAGTTAAAAAAAGTGCTTCATGCACACGTGCACAAGAGGTTGAGCTGTGGTGATGTATGAGATGTAAACTCATCAACAGCAGCATGTCTCAGGGGTTAAAACACTTCAGTTCAACCATAATAGCTCACAGACGTCTTTGACATCAACGTCAACTCACTCACGGGCATCAAACTTCACACGTATTCCGGGCAAAAGAATGATATTCAAACCAAATTATTCTTGATGTAACTTGCTGAATATTAATAACGATATGGGATATATCATTTAGGTTTCCAAGGTAATAGAATATTAAACAGTAGAATAACAGTTCTATTCTACTCAAGAACTACAAAGGTGACTTACTATCAATGAGCATGCGGTGCATTTGTCAAAGGCCAAACTTGCAGGGAGGACATTGTCAAATCTCGACAGGAATCCTCGAATCTGGAAAGAAAACAGAAATGTGTTATTGTTACATTAGAAGATCATCAGAAATCTGCTTTAATCTATACTGCCACCTGGTGTGAGAGTACAGACTGTGCACCCCCTTTGAATTTGAAATGACAATATTTATAAATATCACATCTTTGCTGTTTCCATACTTTTAAAAATACACTTTAATTGATTGGTTTATGGTGAATAATACACACATACTTTTAATCTATTTTTGACATTTTTATTTTACATATATGAATTAAGCTTATTTCTGTGACACAATAACAACACAATCATAATATTAAATCCTAACACAGTTTAACTCGTCATGGCAGTATTTGCAGTTCTACATTATATTGATTTAAACTGAACGATGTGCTCCAACACAACTCCGTTACGCACTCTTTTCCAAAACATAAATTAAGTTCTTGTTTTTAAACCAAAATGCAGCCGGATGTCATCATGAGGTTCATTGTTAACAACATCAAAAAACATGTATGAAGCAGCAGGCCGCACTCTTCAATTATACTGTGGTGTTATCACAGTCACGTCTGGCCTGTATTTCTCGCCCAGCATGATCCACAAGCTTCTGCGCTCATGTTTGGCAGCTGATCTTAATTGAAAGGAAATTAAAGAAAGAGCTCAAGGGAAAGATAAGAGGAGCTGAGGCTTCTGCATGAAGATTATGAGGAATTTACAGGCGAATGATGCATTACGGGACATCCGTGAATCCACGTGCCTGAGCTCAAGACACTTTGATGTAAAGTTCAACCATCACAGCGTCGAATCCTCCAAATATGAGAGATTTATATTTAGGAAGTCGTCATATTTCATTTTTTAATCAAGATCTTAATGAGTTAATGAGTTTTGAAGCGAGCGTAAGAAAGATCAGCGACGTGATCCTTTAGTGTGAGAGCGGTAACAGTTGATAAAAACATATGCGCACACACTGAAGAATAATACTTGTAGAATTTACTAAGTAAAATACTCTTAACAATTGGGTCAAATATTTATTAAGTAAAATGTGCTGCTATAATTCAAGTACAACTTACTAAGCAGAATAAAGTAAATTCTACTCATTAAATACATTTACTATTTGTTGAAATATTTAGTAAATATGATTTAAAGAAAACAAAAAAGATTATGTTGATAATCTTTTCTAAAATGTGTCTCAAACATCACAGTTCACTTTCATATTGAAATTTAATTTAGTTTAACAACATAGATGGTCAAGTGCAGCTTTCCTGTAGCTCAGTGGTAAGAGCAAACGCAAGGTTGTGGGTTCGATCACAGGGGATTGCAAATACCTATGTAACATGTATAGGATAAAGCAATGTAAGTCACTTTGGATAAAAGCGTCTGCCAAATGCATAAATGTAAAATGTAAGTGAGAAGAGACTGGCGGTCTCTGTACTGGCATTAGCACAGTTACTGCTCAACAAGTATAAAAACACATTTCATGACTAATATCGTTCCTCCCTCAGCTTAGGCACAAGCACCACTTAAAAATAATACCAAAACTCTCCTAAATCTCAAAGATAAATCAACACAAAACACGAACAAGTCTTTCTTTTTAATGAACTACACTTAAAATGACAGTTAATCTGGAAAATGAATCTCCTAATGCAGTCAGATACAAAGCATGCTGGGAACTATAGATCAACTGCCAAAGTAGATATATCTCCAAAAATTATCAACAGAAAATAAATAAGTAAACAATTACTAATGACTAATTAGACTAATGACTCATTTAAAAGGGTTTAACATGATAAAATTGAGTTGGATTTACTTATTTAGTTTGAGTAATTTTTAATAAACAAATTTTTAATTAAAATCTTAACCAAAATAATTAAAATCTTAACCAAAATTAGTAGATTTTATTCCCAAGATGTTTATGTAGTTTTAACTCAAATGTTTTGTTAAAGACAGGAACATAATTCTATTAAGTATATTTTAATAATTTACGTTCATGAAATCTGCTACTCTTTCCATGTAGCTATATATATTTGTATGTTTGGTGGTGTGGCGTGGTGTGGTGGTTATAGATCTAGATCTGTAATCGAAGGGTTGTAGCTTTGAATCTCAGGAGGTTTGATGAACCACCACCTTGAGCAAGACACTAAACCTTCAGACACTGGAAAAATTCATAGAGTCCACATAAACATTCGTATGTGTTTTATGTCATGTCATGTGTATATCGTTACTTCCACTATTCTAAATGTAGTAAAGGTACAGGTATCACAGCCAGAGGAAACAATTTTCTAAGCTAAACATATCTTCTGCTTGTTGATTCACGAGCACAGCGATCAAAACCAGACGCACACTGATTGTCATGACAACAGCACAAAGCCATTTCTTACAACAACACATCTTGACAGAGGAACGGCTCGCAAAAGATGATCAATTAAATGTGTAACTGCAAATTTTAATCATATTTCCATCTACTGGTGGAATCTATTCTCCAACACATAGGTTTTTAGTCGGCTTATCAAACATTTGTGTGATATTAAGGATGATCTATTGACATAATTTCAATATAATATACATAACTATGTGTTCAGAGGTGTTGAGACCTTACATAATGAAGCGTTAGGTTTTTATTATCTTAGAATGAGCTATTTATATCTATTTACACCACGGGTCCCATTATATTGAATGGACGTCTTGCACGTAGCCTTGAAAAGTACTTCCGACTTGAAATCGTACGGCTCACTATGTTCCGGTTTTATGTATTAACAATGGGGCGTTGCCCCCTGTGAAACCAAAACGGTTAAAAATAAGCGCATTCATTAACAGCAACATAAGAAGAAATATTCTAAACATCACTATTTACATAATCTTCAAAAAAATCTGAGAAAGCAAGTGCTGGTGAACGATGGTGTTACACTTTTTCTCCTCACACACAGCTCCAACAGACATTTAACCACAGGACGCAAATCACTGAAGGAGACTAACAGAGAATCATAGCAGCAGTGTTTTATAAGTAAGGTGGTGTATCTGTCAGAACAATTGAAGAGGAACCTGATGTTCCAAATATGGTAAGAGGCGTTACATTTCCTTCACACGCTTGCAATATTCCACCAATCAGTACGCACTGGTTAACTGGCCAATCATAGCACACCTTGCTTTTTAGAGCCATGAGCCTTGTTAAAAATCTTCACGTTTCAGAGAGGCGGAGCAAAGAGGAGATACAAACATGCATTTCATGTGTGTGAAACAGCGATTTTGAACTTTTATCATGTATACACATAGTATTACATCTTAAACAAACAATAATATTTGTTTTAGTTGTGTCACATGACCTCATTAAATAACCACAGACTTTAAATACTGCAGTGTTTCATGTGTGAGACAGCACGTACCTGACCGACACACGCAACACACTTCTATTAAATGTTTGGATCACTATGTTGTGTTGTTTTTTTTGTTGACAAATGTAATGCTTTCAATGAGTAAATGCATTTTCTTGTCAATTGGTCTCTGGAAAAAGTGTAGTTATAATGTTTAATGATAAATACCGTACATTTTTGCCCAGTAAATGTATTTATTTGGCATTAAATCTGCTCTATCTGCACATTTCTACTTTTAAATACTTTGAAATGTGAATGAACGTCGAATTAATTGAAAATCCACACAGAACATTTAACAATCATTGTATGGTGTCATTTTATTGTCGTTAAAATGTATGAAATATATTAATGAGACTAACACCGTTTAGGAAAGCGATGGACTGCTGGAGGGTGCATACAACGGCTTTATTATTCAGGAGATGAGTATACCTTCGAAATCACCTCATTCCATAACACATAGTAGGCAGAAATAAGTATGAGTCATGAGTAGCATGTCTGAAACCTCAGTCTGTAAAAAAGAGTTGGCGAGAAATACCCGGATGGTCTACCACTTCCGCCAAGATTTGTGACTGTGGATGGACACTTCTCCGTCCCATGATGCCACAGGAGCTAATTTCAAAAGTAAACCAAATAAATATAACAGAAAACTTTAAGGCGGACGTCTGTTTTTAACGGAAATGCCAATAAATGAATTTTTTGTGACTAAATTCTGTTTCAATCAATGCTCACGTGTTGGTTGTTGTTAATACACCATAGGTCAAAGAGCATACGGGTAACATGACCATAAAACATGTCGGACGCAGTATGTCTCAAATGTATTCATCCTACCCCCACTCATACTATATAGAACCTGCTGTTTTAACAGCCGATAGGCAAGTACTCATTCAAATTCAGTATGTGCGATTTCAGACGCAGCATACGTGCAAGTAGTCCATTTTCCATGTTGTTTCTACGGTAGCCCTTAACAGACAAACTGCTTGACAGAACTCGTTTCGTAAATACATTTTCTCCTTCGGCAAAGAAGCGAAAACGTGCCAAAATCTTAGTCATGTGACAGCCTCCGTAATGCTTCGAAAGGGAGCGGTGGAGTGAGCCGTTGGTTGCAATGCACAACCTCGCCACTAGATGCTGCTAAATTTCATACACTGTACCTTTAAGTCTTCACTCATAAATTTGTGCTAGTTTATTTCAGCTTTCATACCAGAATAGGACCAATAGTTCAATATTGAATCTTTTGAGGTTTTATTAACCTAATTTCTTAACCTAGAAAAAAACTTTTCTCTTTTCTCGATCATCTGTTGTCATGGTATTTGTTACGCTAAAGCTTTGATGTGCGCGCATGTAAACATTTTTTGTTAGTATCACACAAAGCACACAAATATATAGCTTTCCTGGGCTCAGTGGTTAGACTATGGCACTAGCAATGCCAAGGTCATGGGTTCGATATGAGGGGATTGCACATAGTCAGAAACAAATGTATAATACAATACAATGTAAATCGCTTTGGACAAAAGCATCTGACAAATGCATAAATGTAAATAAATAACATATGCGTTTTTATACTAAGTGCTAGATTTATAGTAGACTTACGTGAAGCAGAACAACCAAAGCTAAGCAAAATATAACTTGCATGTTACGCTGAAATATTGCTGCAAAATGAAGCGAAGTTAAATATTACTCAACATTGTCATTTCTGACAAGGCAAGCATGGATCTTTTAGAAATGTATGTATATTTTAACCTAGCCAATTCCCGGGTGTTCCTCTTTATTTCAGCAGGGGGCAGTGTTAGATAATTAGAGATCTTCCCTTTGAATTCTGGGACCAGAAAGAAAACAATCGCCTGTGTCAGTGCTGTGTCTTCACATGAAGTTAATGAAACATTAATGCAAAAGCCTTTCACACAGTCAGGAACATTAAAACCTGTCAAATGAATGAATGAGGTCAGAGACTTATAATGATGCTGCTATGGCACGTGTCCTGTATGCCAGCATCTGGTATTGTGTTGCAGTCCTGAGAAGACTGTTTTTCTGATTAATCGCATGAAACGTAAAGACTTGCATACACGCGATGATGGGTTCATAAGGAGAAGAATATCATTTGTGAAGAGGCATATGTATGCTGCGTGCTGGTGTGGTTAATAACCCAGAGAGATGCTCTTTGACGTCTGTGGCTGCGTCATTAGCCCCCTGTGTGTGCGTCTGAGGTTTAATGCGTGCGGGGGGCTCTTGCTAAACCGCAATGCTAAGCTTCAGCATGCACAGAGGCAGGGGGTCCCGCTGCATGTGCCACTTTACGAATTACAGCAATACTCCGAGAGGTAAAACTGCAACAAACTGCTGCATAAGCAGATACATATATTGTATATCGTATATAGTATATATATTCTTCCAAATATATTTCAGAAAATGAAAATTGGAGAAACAGGGGAAAATGATAAAAAAGATGCTCTGTATTTTTTCAGAAGTCAAATACGGCAAAGAAAACAAGTTCGTATTCACTTTAAGCAATACAACAGTAATATTTCTAGATGTATTTACATTTATGCATTTGGCAGATGCTTTTATCCAAAGCGACTTACATTGCATAATACTATACATTTGTATCGGAGTACATGCAATCCCTGGGATTGAAGCCATGACCTTGGCGTTGCTGCCGTTGAAAGCTACTTAGCCATTTAGGAAAAGCTCATATTTTTATGTGATAACCTTAATTTTCATCAGTTGTCATGTGTCATCACATTGCTGTTGGATGACTTTTGTCAGTCCTGAGGTTTGATTTTGTCCAAATTTAACAGACACTGGACTGGAATGACCACAATACATCTAGAAATGGTTTCTTAATTTTTTCCAAGACTGCATACAGTTCATTACAAATATATATTGAAATATCACATTATTATGTACTACAAAACTGTTGGGAATCCTACTTAAATTGTTCAAGTTCCAAGTGTTTCTTGACATTTTCTATGTCAAATGGTTACGTAAGGCATGAGCTGAATACAGGTTTCAAGGAATATTGAGGTTGGAAGTCTATCATATGGGCTATGACAAAAATAAAAATTTTGAAAGAGCATTTACATTTTAAGGCATTTTTTGTATCTAAAATATATGTTCTATAAATGTTGGTAAAAATCGAATGTATTTGTGCCCATTTGAAAAGTTTTTCTTCTTATACGCAGAAAATAACACATTTCAGTGTTGTAACTGCAATACCGTGAAACCATTTCACTTTTGCTAAAGATTATCATACCGTCAAAATCTCATACCGGCCCATGCTTAACTGTAGTTTTGAAGCAGGTTTGCCAGTAACTTACTGTAGATTTCATTTACAATTTTGTTTTAAACATAAACGTGACTAGTTCTTGTGTATATCATTCATAAAACAAGACTAAAATCTTATGTCACTTTTCTTGTTACACAAAATGTCTTCAATTATGATACTTTTACTTTTTTTTACTAGAAAACAAAACAAATGCTTAGGAAGAATATATCTTTTTTTGAGTGTAATGCCAGTAATGAGACCAGTCTCTTCATGCTCATTTTTACTTGGTGTTTTACTTTTGATTACAGTCAAGTTGAATTGACTGTAATTTCTTATTAGTACCGTTTTTAAGTTAAGTAGTAATCAAATCTACATTAAGTTACTGGCAAACCTGCTGCAAAACTCCAGCAAGATTTTACAGTATAGTTCTTGTGTATTCCTCCAGTAAAAAGAATGCATCACGATACTAAAACAACCTGCCTACTATAGCATCTCACATAATACTAGCCGAATACTAAATACTAGTATTCAAATTAGAATAGAGTCCCAAATTGATTTTGACATAATTTGGAAAGAAACAATTAAATTATAAAAGAATGTTAATAAACTATAAACATTTAATTACAAAGGTGGAAGTGTGTTATGTAAGACTAATGTTAATGTTAGATATTGGGGTTTTTCTGTGCGATTTTAAGTAACATGAGTAAAACAATACAGTAAACCTTCAATACTTTCTCATGTCTGTAATAGGTGATACCAAATTATTTTTTTTCCACCAGCGTTAATCCCTTCATTCCATAGACAGGAAAGAAGGTCTTTTTTCATGACAGAGCAAGAAGAGTTTAACTTCTTTCCTTCCACAACACTTTCTATACACAACGCCATCTCTCCTTTCCTCTTCTCTCTCTCTCTCTCCAGAGAATATTTGAGCTGGTGAACATCTCCGAGAATATGATGACGAGAGTCAAAGACAAACATGAGCAGAGCCGCAGCCCATCAGTCTGACGCACAAACTGCCCTCATGGAGGATTAGCCATCAGATTTCCTTCAGTCTTGTATTTTGGTCGTGAATGACGATTCAGTGACTCGAGACGATCTTAAAAAGGTTTACGTTGACCACACAAATGATCTGATCTTTTAAAAAGCTTATCTTCTGATTATGATTATGAATTCCAGTCCCATATTGACATCCAAATGTTATTTAGGGGCAAATGTATCTTAAATGCAATGAATGCTTTTTAGCACTTTAAGTGCAGCATTGGGGGGGTTATGGGACAGATTTGAGTAAAGAACACGTGAAGCATTAACCAACAATCATGGTCAAGATGACCCCATACTACTTTTACTCCCTTGTTTCACATTCCTGGTCTCATTGAAGACCATATGAAGAGTTTGGTTCCACAATGTTCAAAAATCTTTATTTAATTGTGTATTCAAATTAATATAAATCAAACTGCAGTTGGCTTGTTTTGATTTAAGTAAGAAAATCCATGATAACATAATAAAAACATGATTTTTGAAAATGTCTAAAAACAGAGTTCTCATTTTGGAACCAAACTCTTTCTTATTATGCTCATAATCAAGTTCATCATTTCATTACAGGGTCTCCTAAAACAAATATTCCACATACTGTACATAAATGCAGCTCAAAAAAAGTTTTTAACAATCCAAAATTGTGTTTCTACACAAACAGCTTCATGGCTCTTCCCAATTATGTATAGGATAAATAAATGTCCAGGACTGTACAAAACGTCCTGTGCTAAATGTTATAGTTGAGCACGGGTGTGATATAGTTTGGAAGGTGCTTTAGACAGAGCTGCTTGTTTGTGTGAAGTAGGTTTGTCGTTGTGCTTGTTCATGTGTGAGGTTAACTAATGGCGCACCGCTATTGTTTTCGTAATTTTTTTGGCAATTAAATCTTGTTTTCCTGCTGCATCGAATCCAGTGATCTAGAGCTCTATGATCTGCACGATTTGGGAAAAAAATGGAAGGAATCACGAAAGAGGAATGCTACGATTTTAATGTGTCCTCTCGCTTGTTCTGCATTTCTATGAGTGAATGAAAAATAACTCCCAAAACCACTCACAAAAGTAACGTTTTTATATATTTAAGCTTACATCTTCATGGTTTATCTTAATATCCGTATGATTTTTGGCATAAAAGAAAAATCAATAATTTTGACCCATACCATGTATTTTGTCTTTTACTAAAAATTTTCCCATGCTACTTAAGACTGGTTTTGTGATCCAGGGTGACAAATGTATTTAGTACTTTACAGTAAAGCATTAAAATTACAGAACTTGAAAAAGTTTACTGGAAAAAATAATTTGGGAAAAACAAAAACTTGAACGGTGCTTATTTATCCATATGTATAAAGTTAATGTCCATTTTTCCAGTTTGTCCAATGTTTTCAGTTACTGTACCTGGCTATTTACGCACTTGTGTTTTTTAATGATGATAAAAGAAGTATACTTGTGCTAAAACTGTTTGGCCTGTGCTACAAAACTTTAAACCCCAGTGGCACCGGTGCTATGTGCAAAAAAAGCTAACATACAGCCTGAAAATATCTGACATAAATCACTACTGGAAAAGCTGTTTTTCACTTCTTTGTCAAACAAAGAGCCAACTACTTCTATGCATCCACCGCTCCACAGTTTGATAGCTTAAGAATGTGACAAGCCATTTAAAAGTGTCTCAATGTTAAGACGAAAGACTGCGACTTCCACTGCTCTAAAGTGCTGTAATGACACACCATGATGAGCGGTGTTCAGAGCAGCTGATGTTAGAGTGAAGTCACGAGTTAATTCATGAGAGACTTGAGGGAAAAATCTTGATTGACATTTCAGGACAGGATGGGGTCTAGTCCTGCTTTTACTGAAGCATAAACAAACTGAACAAGACCACATGGAAATAATAAAGACTGGGGATGTGGATGATCCGGTTAATCAAAAAATCAGTCAGCAATTGATATAGGTTCTGTATAGGTTATTATGGTACATCTCTTAGATAAGTTTTTGTAAAAAAAGCCATATTGTAAACTAATACATTTAATTAAAACTGAATATATGACAAAAAAAATATTTACTCATGAAAATATATGAATAAGGAAAATATATAAAACTGGACCCAAATTCTTTATTTAAATTAATAAAGTATTTCTGCTAATAGATTAAAATTACACTTTATTTGTGTGACCAGCAACGGGGGAGGAGTGAATGGATGCTCCGACCAAGCCGTCTAACATAACATTATTTGGATATCCAGTAGAGGGCAGAAGTGCATTTTCAGATTTTAACTGAAGATTATGAGGACATACACATTTTTAAAATTAAAAGACAATGATAAGCTATTTACAATATATAATGCAACATTACATGAAAAAATGGGTATTGTACATTTTTATTTCACTGGGACTTTAACACGAGCAGGATTCTGTATAAATTAATGTTATAACAGTCCAACTTCAAGGCGCTTTCAAATCTGCAGATGGAACCAATAAATTAGCACTGTGATGAATAAAGGTTTATCAGTCGGACGTATAACATAGTATTTTTGTTCTTTATACACTCCTCCAGCACTTCAACTTGTTTCGGAAAGTTCTTTTCTAATTCTGGATCCCTGTATCGCCAAAGGGATACAATTCCTTCTATTGGACAAAAGCACGACAAGACAAAAGAGCTCGCCCACAAGCCAACCGACGAGCGAGAACCGCTTACCATCAAGATTATCTGCGCTGCGTAAAGATGGTACGCGGTGCAGCTGGTTACTATTGCGATAGAGAAGTTGAGGTGTGTCTGTTTGTTCACAGCATTTCAGTGATGGATGTTATATAAACGGTGGATATAAGGCTAGATTTGGAGATGGTTTGAAGCTGATAGATGGCACGTTCCCAGTGCTAAAAGATGCCGGACATGAACTGCACGCGGTAAGTAAGACTAAGTCATACGTCTGTGTTTTATTGGCAATCGGCGTGTAGATCCATAATGTACAAAACACGAAGGGATTGATGTGATGATGTGTTGCTTGCTCAGTCTGTAGCTTCATCCCACTCTCCCCACTAGTCCCCCCTCTAGCACCTTGTGTTTTTCCGGAAATAATCGTACAGCTGTACCTCTCTTGTGTAAATTTGATCAAACTTAGTACTCTTTGAAGATACGACGTATGCAATTCTACTGTATAGGTACTCAAGATTAATATGAGATTGGCGGAAACTGCTTGTGATACAGAATCTTTAAGGTCGCTCGATATCAAAGTCACCACCACCACAGCTTCTTACAACTCTTTCAAACTCTATTTAAATGTTTTCCCTGGTAAGTAATTACTCTGTGAATGAATCCAGATCTATGTTTTATGAGATCTGTGCCTATGTTGCATTATTTGTGAGCTTTATATGCACGATGACATCTAACCGGCCCAAGGAAGTGGTCACTTTTAGCATCTTGTTAGCAACCGCCATTTTTAAGACACAATCAGTTGGTTACAATTGGTGTGTTTTATGTCATAGAATAAAACGTTAACAATTCAAGGTTTTGTTGACCACAGACTTTTTTTGGACAATTGATTTAAACCCATTAAAAAAAAAAACATCGACTTTGGAGCGATGGAATCGGGGTTTGCATACAAATATGAGTCATCTCTGAGCCTCCTTATTTGGGAACAGCAATTCCTTGAATTATTGGTGGGTTCAATATCTTTCTTAATAAAAGTAAGAAAATAATCTTAACTATAAAAAAGTACAATGACATTTGCTTGTAATAAACACACACCTTACAAAACGAACTGCACACATCAAGCTAAAAAAAAACATTTACCTAAGATAAGTAGCCTATATTAACAAAACGAGTGATCACAACACATTGTGCAACAAATTATACATAAGGAACAAATAAGAAGGAAATACAAAATGAAAAACGCTTATGTTAATAGATGAATAAGAACTGAATAAGAAAGAAATTCGAAACTAAAAACTTTATGTTCACAACATGAGCACTGTGAACTGTGCTGGTTTACATCAACTGCACTTCTATTTCTAATTTTTTTTTCTTTTGCTCTTATTCTTTTTATATATACAGTACACTCACATTTTTAATCAATTTTATTACAGTATTATTGTTTCTTAAAATCGAAAGTATTTGTGATCTTAAATCATTCGCATTTTAAAGATACGCATTATTTCTCTCTGTCAATCATTTTATGTAAAGCACTTTGAATAGCCCTTGTGTATGAAATGTGCTATATAAATATACTTGCCTTGCCTTGCCTATGTTAAATAGCACCTGCTTTTGAAAATTAGAACAAAAAGAAAAATTGAAACTTCAACATCAGTGCTTAAATATAAATATAAATACCACATGTTCTTTGTCAGAACAGCCTGTGCCAAGTGATGTATTCAGTATGCGAGTGGACACCATGTATAACCGGTGACACACACTATTGCAACAAGCCCATTGCACAATTTATATTTTAATTAAATATTAAGGACAGAAGTTGAATATACAAGCACATCAATACTAATGAACATATCCATATACTATAATTAGTTTACTGACCTGATGGGGCACGAGACCAAGTGATGTTGGCGGTTCATTCATGCGGTCGTCGCTGCTGCTGGCCATAGCATAACCTCTGACAGAGATAAAACACAAAATAAAATGACTATAATCAATTTCGTACGCTTTTGGAGTACATAGATTAATTTCCATTTACATCGTTCAAAACTGATATCCCTCAAAAATACAATTTTGTGTTTCACAAGAAAGTAAGTAATGTGAGTTATAACAACATAAAGGTGAAAAATAAAAGAAAATAACTGCTGCACCACTGCTCATGTGATTGATGAGGATTTTATAAAAACATTCCACACATTCCTTTAAAAGAAGATTGAGTTTTAGCCAATTCAGCTGTGTGTGTGCTGTTGAAGAAGTGGTCGGATCAGCTTCTGGATTTCGTCAGTTTTAGTCACAAAACCTGAGGCCATAAGTATGTGATTCAAATATCAAAGTGTCATAAATAGTTTGAGAGGAATTCATTAAGCACTTTAGCATTTGAAAGTTATGTCTGTTTTCTTACTAATGCATCCTGTGTGTAAGTGTTTCTACATGAAGAACTACATTATTACATCGTCCAATTACGTTTCAGACCTTAAAGGTAAAGTGTATCATTTCACATGGGCATGAACCACATTTTCACATCTAAAGATTTTTTTGCGATCAGGACCATAAAGTACTTACTAAAGGTCTTTGCACATACAGTCTGAAATTTTTGTAAACATTTTTTCATATTCAATGTCACAAAAGAAGACATTTTGAAGAATGTAGGACAGCAAACCGTTCCAGGGCACTTTTGACCACCATTGTATTATTTCCTGCTATGGGAGTCAATGGGGGCCAAAATGTGTCTAGTTATAAGCATTCTTCCAAATATCTTTCTCTGTGTTCATCAGAACAAATTTATACAGATTTGGAACAACTCGAATGTGAGTGAATGATGACAGAATTAAAATTTGTATCCCTTTAAGATCTCAAATAAATCCACTTGCATAATAATTGGTGACCCATTCATCAAATTCAGGATGGTTGACTTTGACATGAATGTGCATTCTGACTTTCACCCGCTGCATTTGTGAGTCTCTTCTCAAAAGAGCATCAGTCTTTTGTGGCCTATCTGAAGGCTTTTATCCGAGCTTCCAGAGGAGACATCAGTGCTCTATAACTGCTTAATGCATCTGTAGAGAGACTATCGGGTGGATGCCAGCGCTATCTTGGACATTCAGTGTCCTTCGCTTTCTAAAATGGTCTTTGAAAGATAAACAAGGATGAAAGCCTTCTATAGCCTCTCATACGGCCTAGAAATACATTATACAACATTACACAGGAATATGCACTTAAGTCGTGACGTTATAGCTCAATTTCCTGATCCAGTGGCTTAAACACAGAGCTCAGAGCAAACTATAACAATTGGTTATGAGCTATATTATACAGATTAAATAAAAGTTTTACTCTCCCATCATATGTATTTAAGTATGCATGACATATATGCCAAATAAATTTGGTTTACCACAAACTTAGTAACATTTGTGATGGCTGCAACTTTTGTAAGCATTCATGACAGTCCATAAAGATCATGGCTAGACAGTGATTGCTGATTGATAAAAATCAAATTGCATAGGAATAAATATAATAATAATATATTTTAATAATATATTCAAATAATATATTTAACCGTTTGTAATTGCATTTTTTTTGTGCTCTGCATTCACAAAAACCACACCACACGAGTGAACACACCACTATTTTTTAACATACTATAAATACGGATGCAAAAATCATACTCCTGTATAGCAAAGATCCTAAATAAACAAGGATTAGGACGTTTCGGGTTTATCTAAATGATGAAGCACATACCCCTCTGGATGCTGGAGTATAGACACCATCAGTTCCACAGCCAGGGCTCCAGCGATCATGGCCAGACCAGGACGACTCACCGTGCACTGCTGGTCTAGAGTCCTGTCTCTGGTAGACTAACAGAAATATAGGGTTAACCCTAATGCTTTCAAGTAACTACATAAAAAATAAAAATCTATTTATATGACTGCTGTCCTTCTGAAACCTTATATCACTCTGTATTTCATGATTTTTATTTTTGCCATAACTAATTTTTAGTAGTCAACTTTTATGTTTGTCACTGGGCTTTGCAAATATCTTAACACTGTTAAATAAGTTGACAAGCTCTTTTTAAAACTTTATTACAGTATTTAATCATCATTTAATCAAAAGTATAGTGTTTCTTTCCCATTTCATGAAATTTGGTGAATTTGGACATCTGAGGTTTTGATAAGACGTTTACCTGAAAATCCCAAGATTTTACATTACAGTAATTTATTAGGTTTCCAATGTCCTTCAAATCTCCTGTAGTAATGCTAAATCTCAATAAGATAAATAACTGTTTTCTGAAGGACACAGAGAAAAATATGCACAATATCTTAATGATAATGTTCATTACGAAACAGTTCTTGGACCCCATTGACTGCCATAGTACGAAAAGTTACTTTACAACTTGTTGTGTACTGTTGAACACAAAAGAAGATATTTGGAAAAATGTAGGATATCAAACAGTTCTGGGGCCCTTCTGACTGCCAAGGTCATTTTTCCTATTATGGGAGTCAATGGGGTTCGAAAACGGTTTGGTTACAAATTCGTCTAGATATCTTTCGACCAAATAAAGTTTTTTTTTAGGGGGTTGAACGATCCCTTAAGAGTGACCACAGGCTTGACTCTTAGGCATAGGTATAAGCAAAGCATCAATCTTATGAAGTCCTCCTTTGAAATATTACGTGCATCTTAAGGTAAGCCTACACTTCTCTACGGGTTTTGAAAGCTTTGTTGGTGTACTCACATCTCCAGGAGCGACCACATCATTACAAAAGTAGCAGCCGAGACTGTGTCCAGGTATATTGGAGAATAAAGATGCTCCTGAGAACAGCAAAAAGTCATGCTTAGGTAAAGAGCTCTGTCTGTCACAGCGCACTGCTTTAAAGACAATGTGAATCGTTGTCAGAACAATGGGAACTCATTAAATTCATCTTGAATTGACAGTATTCATTCTGATCAGGATGAGAGGAAATAAAATAACTTTGGATAAACTGGAGTTGTACCTGTTGTTGTTGTGACCGCTGGTGTAGAGCAAGAGGAGGAGTTGGAGGAAGACATGGGGCTGGAGTCTTCAGATCGGCACTCTCTGGGTTTCTTCAGACCGTGTCTCATCACCACAAATGTGTCAAATCCCAGAGCGGCGTTAACTATCAACTGAAAATATAAAGACGTTGAACTCCCACCACTCCTTAAACTTGAACACTGACTTTAATGTGGATATGATTTAAGCATACTTAAGACATAAAAACACTATTTAAAATGTTAGATGCAATACTTAAACAAGACACGTTTTGGGCATCAATCTTACAAAATGTAGTGAGGTTAATGCTTGAAATTAAAATATGTAATTACAAATTGATCTACATGTGTCTGTTTGTATGCCATTGTATACTCATGGAAAAGTTGAAGTGTTACCAATACATTTATCTGCTCAAAAATATTGACTAATGTCACTTTGGTCTCCTGTGTGTTCGATAAATAGTTTGTAAAGCATAAAAGAGAAGCCCTATGTGGATCTTAGCAACTACAATGGTGATAACCAGCAAAAGGCTTAAAGCCATATGGGGAAATGACTAAATAAAAGATGAAAGATTGGAGGGAGGAGACACCTTTCTTTTGCTGGCAGCGATGACTGTAGGAAGCCAGCGGCTCTCGCGAGTGTCCATCAACAGGAAGACCACGTCGTGTTCAGAGATAAGCTTCTCCAGCTGTTCTACATCCTGCCGAGCTTGAGCCATCGTCGTCTCGGAAAAGTTCACCGGGTGGCCAGGCATCGGTATGCTCATGTTATAACCTTCGGCATTCTGAAATGTCACATATTAACAGGCTAAACTCATGGGTGTGATTCTAAAGAAATATACAAACTGATGTTGAACCTTAAATGCAGTACAAGTCAGACTGGGTAAGAATACAAATACTTTTACAGCAATATAATTATAGACATATTGTAGTTCACAGAAACATGATTTTGACCGACTGTGGGGCTGGATGACATTACAAGCAAATTAACATGTGTGACATCATTGCGCGTTGACACTTCAGATCCGTTTGCATCTGCTCTCTTAACATTCTCTGTTTTAATACAGCTGACTGTGAATGAAAGAGACAATGCCATAAAACAAGATAAGACTATTAAATTACGAGAAGTTTAAAACATTTCCGGATCATTTTGAAACCATGACTGGACAAATTAGATTGTGGTGGGCAAAAGTAATGAATGGGAAACACTAAATCTCAGATGAAAAGATATCCTTAAAGGATCTCTTTTAACCTAAATGTGAAGAGATATCAGTAAAATTAACTGCGGTTTTAACAATTTGGATGTACATTCCGTAATGCCTAACAAGCCAGTGATGAAGCTGTTTACAGAGTTGAGCTCTTTGGAAGCAGTGAACATAAACAGTAATGTATCATCTGTGTAGCAATGACAATTTACCCTATATGCTTCCTGATTACATTACCTAAAGGTCACATACACAGAAAGAGCAGCGGTCCTAAAACGAAGCTCTGTGGGACTTCACACAAGAGGCTAAGTCACAAACCATTTACAAAACTATTTTTCCTTTTAAAAGATTTAATATTAAAATCAATTTCGTCATACACATTTCTGAAGTAAAATTGGGTGAAAGCCATATTTAAAAATGTTGAGTAACGTAAACTTACAAAGTAAGACAACACCAATGCTATAAAACTAGTGTGGGTCCCTGAATGATTATTACTAGACTGTTACATATAAAATAAAGAAATAATCACAACCATGTGGTGCAATGAGGTTTCATAACGAAAGAAATATTATAAAATAGTTTGATAAGTTGAAAATCAACAGGGTGGTTAGAGGTTAGGCAATCCCTTCATTTGTTGAAGAAAAAAAGCTACATTTTTGAGCCCATGTTTATTATGGTATTACTTTTATTAAAAAAAGATGAATAATCAAGAAACTAATAATTAATTGCAACCAGAGTACAGAGGCGTATAGCAAAGGCCAAAAGTCAACCCAACCATGATTCAATCAACTGAAGGTATTTCTTCTGTGAGAAAAATGATACACACTTAAATTCTGTAAAGATGAGCATTGAATCCGAAAACATGCCATTTCATCCCACTGTTTGAGCGAAAGAGGAAGTATGGTCTGTGTGTTTGTGAGGGAATAGTAATAACGATAGGAATATCCGGCTCATTTAATTGGCCCGGCACACAGAGGGGTTCTGTGAAAATAAAACTATGTTGTAATTAGCTGACCGGGGGAGTCGATCGATACAGGATGAGAAAATGAATAAATGATGACCAGAGAGTCAACACAGCAGACAGATAATTTCATTTCAGTGACCAGATGGGCATCTGCCAACACAAGACGTTAGAAGAGCAATGATTATTTAGCCAGGTGTACAAAAACCTTCCTTGGACCTTCAGTAAACACACACACACTCTCACACACACACACACACACACACACAAGAGCCCAACTGTCAGATGGCGTGTGGCTTACGTAAGGATATCGCCCTCGCTCTTGTTTTAGCACCTCCGTTCTTTGCACTCGGAAAAATAACATTTGGAGCAAATGCAGAAGTTGGCATAAGACCGACTTTAATAATGAGCCCGTCTGAGGTGTGATCAGATAATAACTTGACCAACAATAGTACGATCAGAAAGCCGATATCTTTCTATAAGTATTACCATGTGGAAATATTAAAGCTTTAGTGACCCGTGAATTAACAAAAAGGGAGGACAGGGGGGTCAATCAACCCCCCCAAAAATATTCATATTTACAGATTTTCTTCAGTGAAAAACTAAAGGACCCTATTTAAAAAACGGTGCTTGTCATTTCTATATACAATTTTGTTCAATAAAAACTGGACATCAGCCATCTAGAGAGTTTGTTTTGTAAACAAACGTTTAAGTGGATTAATGTTTGCTTTAGTTTATACAGCATTATCTTCAATAATTTATATGAACTCTTTTCGGCCACCTCAAGCGAGCATAAAACCTTTTTGTGAATGATGGGATTTTTTTTCATTTGGCATGGAAACAGCTATGGAAAGTTTACTGGACATTTGCTGGAAAAAAGGAACCAAACGATAATGATTTGAATAATAAAGAAAATATGTAAAATAAGAGGTTTTAATAACTGCATCAAAAAGATGAATAAATAATTTAGCAAGTATTGCAAAAACTAATCTTAAGTGCTATAATCGGGCCCCGGGTGCATCTAGCAACCCAGAAAACATGAAAAATAACAACCCAGTAAGTTTGCTTTGGTGTGAATTACCCCACAAGCATGTGAGAAATGGAGCCGTTCAGATTTCATTCCGGTTGTGATGTCCAAACCGGATTTTATTATAATTTCATCGCCCCTTAATCTACACAGTTCCACCCACCGCGCTCCGCCATTGTTGTTTTCACAAGCGTCAGTGCTGTAGTGTCTAACCCTAACATGCAATGTAGTCGCTGCACAGAGTCCAAACCTAGTAGGAGACGGCAGTGGAATTATTTTATTTTTAGTGGAAATCTACAGGGACAGTATAAGCAGCATTAGCTTCAAAGTTGTTCCTCAAAAGTGATCGAGACCGACTGAATGAGACAAAACTCCCGATGTGAGTAATATTTATCAACAGTCTGAATTGACGTAAATGTACCGTATACAAAGGAGGATAACGTTAGCATATGATAGCGAAGGGAGCTAAGTCAGTCACGGGCTAAATAGAACATTCAAAGCAAGTGTGAAACTTACTGTATATAAGTGCAAATGAAAACTTGGAATTTACTTGTATAAACATTAATACATTATGCACGTTAATATGTTTAGCTGCGCCAAGCGGTTTGGTTTTCCAATGAACAGGGGCGAACACTGCAGGTTAGTTTCGTTTTAAACAAAAGTTGTGTTTTTAACGTTATAACTTGTCAATGACAAGCGCTTAAGTTAAATCATCATTATTCCGCTGAGATCTGCACGTGCGCAATCCATGGATTTTAGGCAAGCATACTCGCACAACGCGAGCGCTGTTTGCTATGACAGATTTTTTTTTCCGGATTAGTGATTTGAGACGTTTAAGATGAAACTGACCGCAGAGGAATTCAGGAAACATAATTTAGCTAAACCATTGCCATGGTAGTACTTCACGTGTGTTGAAAGGCCGGATGGAAAGGGGGTGGGATGCGCTGTAACTCATTATCATTTAAAGAGACGTGCACCAAAACGGGTTTCTGTGAGCAGAGATGTTTTGACGAGGCAAGAGTGGTTTTGTTTACACAGCCATTGAGTGTTAAGCAAAATATGCTCCAGACATTCCATGAAGACCCTAATAAATCATACCAACTTGTTAAAAGTGGTCGTACGAGGAGACCTTTAAGAAGCCAATGTATTGAACAAGTTTTTAATTTCAATATCACTGACAATCCATTCTGCATTAAATTTGACAATCTGGAACCCCCTGCACTCTTTTTCATTCGCTTGTGCTCTCTCCAGCTGTTTGTTAAATGTGTCCATTGTAATGAGCACCTGACTCATTCTATACCACCTGCTCTCCGTCACTGAGATTTAGTGGAGCATCTATACCCCCGGCAGCTACACCTGTAATGGATGCAAACATTCAAAAACGAGGACGGTGCTTCAAACCCGAGTAAGCTTTACTTACATTGGAGAGAAATCACTTATTCATGAAATGACATACAAGAAAAGCAGCATAAAACAATATGTTGTAATAATGTCAAGCATCAATTAACTGACGTTCAAGTCGAGTCAAAAAATGTGATGAATTTAGATGTAAAAGCTTTGTCTCTATTGTATGAATCTGTGGGTTTTTGGAAGGGCATTTGTTGAAGATGCCCAGTTTGATGAATCATGTGAAGTAAAGGGGATATGCCATGATGGAACCACAGATGGAGTCAGCGGTGCAAAGGAGTACAGAACCGAGACCTTGATATGTCGGTCTTGTGTATATTTAAACGACAGACAACATTCCCACGCGAGGCATGAATATGAAGTTGGAGCGACTGAAGTGGAGATGGTGGTCTAGTGGGTTAAACCACTGAACTGGTAAATCAAAAGCTTGCTGGTTGGATCCCAGCAGCCACCACCAGTGTGTCCTTGAGCAAGACACTTTACTCCATGTTGCTCCAGGGGGATTGTCCCTGTAATAAGTGCACTGTAAGTCGCTTTGGATAAAAGCGTCTGCCAAATGACTAAATGTAAATGTCAATGAAGTTACCGGTTCCCAACCGGTTCACCGGGATTCTGTGCACACTCCCGGCAATAATATATGTTATGTTGTCCTGCTTCCGCACGCATCACACACAATGTGTCTTGTTTTCGTCCGCAGCGTTAACGATTTGTTCTGACGATGCAAAAGCTTGCAGGTAAAGCCTTACGTTTTTCAGTGCGTTAGCTTCTAAACGCAGATCTTTTAATATTATAGGCTATTCTTGTACTTGTTCCCCACTTAATAAAACATGACGAAACAGAATAAATAAAAATGTTTTCTCATATAGGCTGCTGTGTCACTGAGGTGCTGCGTTTGTAAGTCCGCTATGATAAAGCGTCTGCTGCATTAGGCTAATAAATATATTGACGTTACTCATAGGCCGTCACAAACAAATAAAAAATTTTCTGTTGTTTCATCTAATAGTGCACATGACACTTCAGTTGACTTGTTGTAAATGTCAGGTAAGTTTGATCTGTACACACATGGCGCATTCAATCTTAAGTATCGTTAAGCTACTGTAGAGATCAACCTGCCGCTCCATAGCCCGATGAAAAATGCAATCCCAAATGTTCAACCTGTTAATGTTAATGGATTTAGTGAAAATGACATTAGAATTGTCTTTTTGCTACAGTTTTGCTTGACTATCTTGAACATATATAATCAATCCGGGGAATGCATTTTCATTTTAATTTTGCAACTTAAAGAGCACTAAACATATCATTTAAATAACTTATTAAAACTAATGTAGGAACTGACAAATGTAATTGATATAATTTAATTTTCATTTTCATTTTGCATTTAATGTTGCACATACGTTATTTGAAATGTATATTTGGATACACAATTGCATTGTCAATTTACATACTGCATTGCCAATTTGCATATTGCATTTCCATTTTGCATATAAATTTGCAAATTTTGCAAAACATATGCTTCCATACTTCTGACAATGTTCAGCATAATGAAGATAAGGTAAGGAATCTCCTGAAATAACTCTATGAACCAGAAATCTGCGGTCTTCCTTGAAAATCTGAGTGAAATAAAGGCATAAGAGCCACTCCACTCGCCAAGATGTGCTCAATGATCCATGAGAACATTGTTGAGTAAATGAATACAAAGAAGGCCACATTTCATATGAACCATGAGTCATAATGGAGTGAGATTCCACGAGACAAATTTGAAATGCTGAGGTACATTGTTTGCTAAGCATTTCATTTGCAGACAACCAAAACAATGTCTACCATGTAAACGCCCTTGTTACTGAATTTACACGGTTATTGTATTTTTTTGTACTATTATAAGAAAAAAAAACGTCCTCACCACACCAGGAAATATCTTCTTCAATCTATCCACTGAAGCAAGAGCTTTAAATTTGCCTCCGTTGAGACAGTCTTCAAACTCATAGAGAGGCTGACGCACTGGGTTGGAGTAGGAGATCTTTGCATTGTCCACAATGGTGATGTGTCGCACACCCCAGCCCTGAAAAAAAACAATAGAAAGCATTTAACCCTCAAGTCTTCCTTAAAAGAAACTGGATGCGAAAAATATGCATATTAATGTGTGTTTTACAACAACAATCTGCATCTTTCATAAGAGATTGTTTCTGTCCTACTCTCGACATGTTTATCTTCATATTTAATTGATAAACTCATTTCGAAACCGCATCTGCTGACATGAATGAGGTCTTGTTTCTTCAATTAATGCTCTGGGTTCATAATTATACCAAAAAATCCCCAAGCAGTCATTATAGTAAACGCAGGTGAGCAATTAAATCAGATAAACCGAGCCAAGTAATTCATGTTAAGTGCTTTTTTGTCAGGATATTTTCTGTAAACCGTTGGCAGACGTTCAAATGTAAATGGCTCTTACCATTAACGTTCGGGCCACATTGCAGCCCAGCGTTCCGGCCCCCAGTAACAAACACCTGGTCGACACCACCTTATCCAAATCCAGAGAGGGTACCAACCTCCAACGCATCAGCTTCAGATTGAGATCCACTGAAGACTCGGCAAGCCTTAAATAAACAAATCAGAAAGAAACTGAGGATTTTAAATGTTCTCAAGAGTAATGAAAAAGCTTGATTTTGTTGTGCCGCCACTTGATTAATACCTCTTTGGGTCCATACATTCACTGAGATTGACACTTCTAGGTCCCATGGCACCCTTCGGATTCTTCTCCCATCCTACGCTCTTGGGACAAACTGGAAAAAAATCAAACAAGTAACAATATGTTTAAGGTTTAATCGGTTCAGTTAAAAACATGTCTAAATTGAATGTGTTTTACTGTAGCATAAAAGTTCGCACAGTGACAGAAAAATTAAGGAAATCAAAAGGTACAAAAGAGAAAATTGTAAAATGGACAGCAGTGGTCTCAGACCTTTGAACCGCAGTGTATGTGAACTTGTGAGTTAAATTGATGGTCGATTCCTCACATAACACTATACAGCTCATCAGGGTGAACCACACAAAACCGTCAAGGACACGGACCACACATTCAAGGTCAGTGATGTCAAAACAGGTGGCTTGAATGAAAGATGTTGTAAACGTGAAAATAGAAATGCCAGATTCTGAATGGCAGCGGGGGGTATCTGCCACTTATCAGCTTCCTGTGATGCCGTCTTTTCACCACAACCTCAGAGAATTCACACAATCAATGCAGCCAATCCCAGAGGAATACACTGACGCTGTGATGTGGGATGAGATTCAGTTCCTGTCATCTCCACAAAGACATCAAAACTGATGTAGCCACTTGAGTGGATGTAATCTGTCGAGTGGAACTAAAATGCAGACCTCAACGACTGAAACCCTACTCATACATACAGAATTTACAAAAATAAAAACAGAAAAGAAGATATTTGTTTTCTTTGTGCCACTAACAATTAGGAGCGTCACGATGCACCGCTACCAACAATATCTGTGATATTAAAATCCATGATTATTGATATTGTTTTAATTCTACACATTATAACGCAAATAATTCTGCATGTGTTTACGTCATGCCTTAAAGCAGAGGTAACATACTATTTCATGCATTCTGAATGATATATAACTGGAGGATATGACTCTGGATTTAGAGGTCGTTTGAAAGGAGGCTAAAATATGGCGGACATGAAATGCCAGAATGTCTGTTTTTTGTTGGTAATCGGCACATACGTGCATGATGTAAACGACAGAAATTTAAAGTGAATCAATGCGATGATGTGTTGTGTGCTCGTGCTGTAGTTACACCACCCTGTTCGCCTTGAGGTGCTCGTCTTTTTACGGAAATAAAAGTTGTATTTGTCTTTTATAAATGTGATCAAACTAAATACTCTTCGATGATACGACGTATGCAATACTACGGTTTAGATACTCAGGATTATAATGTAGTGATTTGTTGGCCAGAAATGGAGAAAACGCTAAATAAACAAAATTTAAGGTATTGTGATATTATCAGCATAGTCGAGGTATTTTTACCATGATAACCGAGAAGTGAAAATAGTCATATCGCGACGGCTCTAGTTTAGATTACCATCAATATTGTCTCTTAAACCAAGAAACAAGTTGTAATTTAATAAAGTTCATATATGAATTTTGAAGCCATACAATACTTTCCCCAGAGCAAACTGAAATGCATGTCCTTAATCCATCAAACACATTGTGATGATTTATGAGAGCCACAAAAAACTATTTGCCGTCTAAGCTGATGTTTAAAATGTTACTAGATCCACAGGCTTCAGTGAAGGGGAAAATATCAGTGATCAAATCTTGAACTTCGGTCTGTTCCTTACACATTACAGTGACTTGAAATCATTAAGACAGTGTCAGTTTTATGGTACCTCAATGGTGAGATTCTGAATATTTTCTTTATTTGTTTATTCTATAGCAGTGGTTATCAAACTTTTGCGGCTTAAGTACCCCTTTTTATGATTTCTTTCAAGACAAGTACCCCTTGACCAGACAACAACATTTTACTTTAAAATACAGTGAAATTACAGTAAGACAGTTATTATATCTAAATGTGTTCATTTATTTTTAATGCATCTTTGTGTAGTCCTAATTTCATATAAAAATACTATTATCATAATTTATTGATTTTCATAATCTAATCCTTAATGTCAGTTTCCTCACGTACCCCCTGCAGTACCCTAAAGTACCCCTGGGGGTATATTTTCGCGTACCCCCATTTGGGAACCACTGTTCTATTGGAAGAGAATGACCTATTTGGAAAAAAAACTTTTTGAAACAAAAATATTTTTTAATTTAGTTAGTATGCAAAAATTCATAAGGGACACCATGAGTCCAAGCATTATAAATTGATATATTGTTCTTCTTCAAGTAAAGAATTACCTCGTTTAAAGCAACACTTTGTAGTTTTTCGAACTTAAAATAATATCTACAGTTGCATGCACCATCATGATGCGATTTTAATATGATTTTAGCAATACTGCGATACCCCTTTACCTCATGTAAACGCAGTCATTCGATTTTAATAATATGATTAAGCTCATAATTTCAGTGAGTATAATCGAAGTAACATATGGAGCCGGTTTTATTCTTAATATGAAGGTATGTAAACACCTTAATCGCATGTATGCTCCTCTGAACAATGTGTGCATGTGCTTCCGTCAGGCACCATAAGCGCAAAGAGAAAACTTATACAGCCATAAAAACCTGTTGTTCTGAAATGCTCGGCAGAAGATGATAAATTACCTGTGCAGGTCGACAGATCCGGGAGCTTGACCTGAAAAACAATGCTGTGCTGAATGGAGCGGCTCCCTTGTAGAGTTCTGTCTCTGAAGCACAGGATCTCCACCACATCTATCTGTGAACCCCTGGCATTCACACAGACAAACAGACATTGACCTTAAATATACCACTAGAAAGAGATGGCCAGAGGAGTGAGCACAGTTGAAGCATCTTGAAATTTAAACCGTACTGCACATCTCCTCAAGTCATCCATCTACTTCATCTATTATATTACTGTAGTATTTTGCATTTGGTAAGATGGTAATACCATCATTTAACATTTTAGCAGATGGAAACATGTCTATGTATGACCAAAGTCATTTTTTGTGACAACAAGTTTTGTGTGCACATTAAACTTAATCAATGTAGTAAATAAAACGAACGCCATGAATTAATAATCGTTTGAATCAAGCGTTTAGGAGGGAAGCTTGAAAGTCCAACGACTTCAGCTGTCATCATCAGATTATTGATCCCATGTCCGATTACATACATTTTTTTATTTACTTTTTAAAAAGTCTCTGCTGGGAGATCTACTACTAGAGAGTCTATAACCGGTCGTAACTTAACAAAACATCCAATTTAAACACCTAAAAGCAACAGCAGTTCACTATCAAAGAAAGTCAATTCCCCATATAAACAATAATAATCATTTTACAACAGTCATTACTGATCCAGTCAAATACTTCACATTTTACATTTGTAATGTGCGACACGCTACTTTTATATTTGAATCCAACATGGATAAAACAAGGAAATGTTCAGGAAGAATTCAGTTTAGGATTAAGTTAATTTAACATTTAAATCCTTTTTTATATCCGTGTTTAACACATTTCCACTATTCTCGCACAGACACATCAAAGAAATTGCATTTGAGACCTAACAACAACGGACCCCCGCTGAATACTCCAGCTCTATTAGCAGATGGCTGGAAATAATATTCTCACATTCTTGCCGCATAACAACAACTTTCTCTGTTGTAGAAAGTAAATGACATACCGGAACACTGAGAGGAAAAATAACTTGACACCAGTGGGATGTGTGTTTGACAAGCTCATTACACACGTACCATTTTTTTGCCAGTAGGATGAGAAGGTTTCTGAGAGGCCAGCCGGGATGTTGATGCAGCGTGCAGGGGTCATACACACCCACAGTAATCTAAAACAAATCAACACATCACTTCACATACGGTCCAACTGCAAAAATCATCATTTGCTGCAGTTACTGTAACAGTCAAATGAATGTTCCGGTTTGAGCGTCGGGAAAGCTCTATTGAGAACGTCTGTCATATGCCCATCCATATGGGTTTGAAACTATTTAAGGATGTGTACAATAAAATGGGTGAATTTTATGAACTTTCCCTTTAGGAATAGGCCCTTTTCCTTTACTGTTCAACGAAGAATTTGTATCCTTTATCTAGCTTTGATCTTGTCGCAAGCGAAAATTTGTCTGCAATATGTTGTACATCATCTAGCCGTATTTGTGGCAGCTGTTAAACTTTATATTCAGGTGCTTCCGGACGTAACGATACACTGCATCGCGGCAGAACGGAAGATGCTTGACGTCATGTGAAAAGGGCCTGTAATGGTTATTTCTCTTAAAAGCTTGGTAGTCACACAATATGAAGTCAAAATGCCCCATAAGATTTCACTGCAAGCGCATTACTATACAAGTTCAAGAACAAGAACTTGCATTAAGTTCCTGCCATCAAGTATTTTTGAGGAAATGTAAATGAAGTTGACCAAACATGTCCAAAGAAATGACATGCTATATACCTTTAAATGTGAAAAGGACTGAAATCAAACAGCTTTCCTGAACATGTCCGCCAGCTTACACTGGTCCAACAAAGAGACCCCTTATATAAGTTCAATACCTAATAATAGCTTAACAGTGAAAATGACCTTCTTAAGATCCTTGACGAAGCTGTTGAAATCCTTTAGAGGAGCCACGTGAACACTTTCATCTGTGTATTTGAGCAGAAAATGTGGGACTGCTGTGGAGCCCGTCAAGGAGCAAAGATTATCATACGCCATCTGCAAGCTGGAGATCTGTGAACAAATCAATCCAAAACATCAGCAGGTCTACCCAACAAAAAACAGGCTACTAAACAAAACGCCCTAAAAGGTTTATTGATGGTGGAATAATATTCAGTTGTTGACAGAAAGGTACTTCCATATCTGTATTGTCACTTAAGCCAGACTCAGAAATGTCAGAATATCACCGTATTAGATACATCACAGCAGGTGGCATTTGCAAAAGAAACATACATATTGACTAGAAAACCAAAGCTGCAATAAAGTGTTCAGACAGCAATTCCTGTTCATTTTTTTTGTTTATTTTACATTGCGGAAAAGTCACCGTTACACATGTAGCATTGGGCTTCATCTATAGACCGTTTCATCGGACACACTCTTCTGGACTGCAGTTAACTTCCGGTCTGTGTTTGAATATCGGTCTGGGCTGCTTTTGATCTTAAAACCACTGTCAACAACGGAGCTACGATCAAGGCAGGCTAACAACGCTTTCGGGAAACGCTGCCCAGGCTAGTGTCTAATAATATAACTATTTTAATTTGTTTAATTTATGTACAGTATTTCACAGAAGTGAGTACACCCCTCATATTTTTGTAAATATTTTATTATATCTTTTCATGTGAAAACACTGAAGAAATGAAACTTTGCTACAATGTAAAGTAGAGAGTGTTCAGCTTGTATAACAGTGTACATTTGCTCAGAACACAGTCATTTATGTCTAAACCGCTGGCAACAAAGTGAAAATGTCCAAATTGGGCCCAATTACCCATTTTCCCTCCCCGGTGTCAGTGTGTTTCTTTAGTGTAACAAGGTCTCAGGTGTGAATGGGTAGCAGGAGTGTTAAATTTGGTGTCATCGCTCTCACTCTCTCATACAAGTCACTGGAAGTTCAACAAGGCACTTAATGGCAAAGAACTCTCTGAGGGTCTGAAAAAAATAGTTTTGCTCTAGATAAAGATGGCCTGGGCTTAACAAGATTGCAAAGAGCCTGAAACTGAGCTGCAGCATGCTGGCCAAGAACATACAGCGGTGTAACAGGACAGGTTCCACTCAGCACAGGCCTCGCTATGGTCAACCAAAGTAGTTGAGTGCACGTGCTCCGCGTCATATCCAGAGGTTGTCTTTGGGAATAGACGTATGAGTGCTGCCAGCATTGCTGCAGAGATTGAAGGGGAGAGGGGGTGGGCCTGTCAGTGCTCAGACCACACGCCGCACACTGCATCAAATTGGTCTCCGTGGCTGTCGTCCCAGCAGGAAGCCTCTTCTAAAGATGACGCACAAGAAAGCCAGCAAACAGTTTGCGGAAGACAAGTAGACTAAGAAAATGGATTACTGGAACCATTTCCTGTGGTCTGATGAGACCAAGATAAACTTATTTGGTTTCAGATGGTGTCAAGCGTGCTTGATGGCAACAATGTCAGGAGTACAAAGAAAAGTGTCTTGCCTTCAGTCAAGAATGGTGGTGGGAGTGTCATGGGCAGTGGGGAGCTACAGTTCATTGAGGGAACCATGAATGCCAACATGTACTGTGACATACTGAAGCAGAGCATGATCCCCTCCCTTCGGTTACTGGGCCGCAGGACAGTATTCCAACATGATAACGACCCCAAAAGAAGCTGATGGGTAAAGTTGATGGAATGGCCAAGCATGTATCCAGACCTAAACCCTATTGAGCATCTATGGGGCATCCTCAAACGGAAGGTGGAGGAGTGAAAGGTCTCTAAGATCCTTAAGCTCTGTGAGGTCGTCATGGGATCTCAATGCCCAAGGGAGTTAAGACAGGGAAGGAAAATAATGGTAACCACACAAAATATTGACACTTTTGGCGCAATTTGGACATTCCACTTAGGGGTGTACTCACTTTCGTTGCCAGCGGATTAGACATTAATGGCTGTGTGTGGAGTTATTTTGAGGGGACAGCAAATTTACCTGGAGCCATGGTTATAAGCATTCTCCCAAATATCTTTCTCTGTGTTCATCAGAACAACTGGATTAATTTGGAACAACTCAAAGGGGAGTAAATGAAGAGCTCTTTTCCAAAACGCATTTAACACCAAATTGAATGCCATTTTGCTGTGTACTAAACCTATTCACAGCTCCATCAATGTTTCATGCCAAATCGCTATATTTCCTTGTTTAAAATGTTCTGCAAGATGCAGTTTCTTTCCAAAACGCTATAAGTCCCAAACCTGTTTTTAGCCTAAATGCGATATGTCCTCTCGACCAATCAGAATTCACTCGTTAGTGGTATTTGTTTGTGTTATTTCTAAATTATTTGTTGTATGTGGTGGAAAATATTTATTTTATTTGACTATTTAGTTTCTTACCATTTATTTTATTTGGCTGTTACTTATTTCATGCATTTGCATTTATTTGATTTATATTAATTTATAGTATGAGTCCCTGATGTCATCTGTTTCATGTTCTCTTGTTTGTTTGTTTTTAAAAAGAAATAAACCAACGTTTTTTTGAAAAAAATTAGTGGTGGGCCGCAGTGAGACTCTTATCGCGAGATAAAAAAAATGTCGCCGTTAATCTATTCTCAAAGTTGGGTTGGGAGCTGGGTCTATACTACGCAAGCTATGATGACTTTCACCTTGATATTTTAGCGCGGATGTATACCAGCTTAACTGCACTGTACGGGGCGAGAACGAGATTTTTCAACTCGAGTGATTCGCGGAAGCAGAAGCCGCTCATCATGTCATAACCAGGGCTTCATTCGCGCGATTCGCGCAGCAAGTAGGTCTATTGCCTCTTTGCATTAACATATAAATCACTCGCGCTTGACACGCCATTCGCGTTTGGTCTGAACACAACATAACGTTACTGTGAAATTACCACATCACACGTGACGTGCTAACATGGATGCAGCTATGAAGCCGCCGGGCTTGCTTCAGGGAACATTCATTTTAAGAAGCTTCCCAATGGAAACATCGACAAGACTAAGGTTGTTTGCACCTTGTGCAATGCGGAATTGGTTTAAAAAAAAAACACTTTCTCTCAACAGGTAGTGGTCTAGCTTTAGTTGAAACCAGTAACTTTGTATTGAGATCTAATGTATTATGGCTCCTGTATGACATATCGCTTGTTGCTCCCTCACTCTTTGTAAGTCGCTTTGGATAAAAGCGTCTGCTAAATGTAAATGTACTGTAGGAGCTCTTCCAGTCTCAAGTACCACCTAAACACAAAGCATCCCTTAGCTAATGCGGAAGTAAATACAAGTTCATCTTATTGAACATAATTTAATTTCCATCACCAATTATCATAGTAGAACAACTTTCTCAAGCAGTTTGAGTTGCATTTTGGAAACAGAAGATGAGCCCCTGTTCTAATGCGCCACATGGCTTGAGAAACCCGTTCTCAAAGACTTACTTTTAGTCATTATTTGGGTAGCATACATATTCTGAATGCCTTCGGCAGAATTCAAATGAGCCATTTTAATCTAGATTAATTCCAAGATTAATCTAGATTAATCTAGATTAAAAAAATTAATCTATGCCCACCACTAAAAAAAATACAAAACAATTTTGTTGTTTCATTTATAATCATTATTTAACATGTTCAGACTGAGCCAACAGACCATTTAACAGGATATATTACAGGATAAAATGAATATTAACTAAATGTATGGGACTAGGTAAAAAAGAAAGTCATTTTCATGAAAATCATTCAAATGGATTTATAGTGTTTTGGAAAAGAGCTCTTCATATGATGACATTTTTGGTTGAAGTTTCCCTTTAAGGGCAATCCACTTACGCAGACATGTGCAAAACCGTATGTTTATGTATTTGCTTTGAAACCGTCTAAATTAATTTTACATCTGCTTGTCTGTCAAATTAAAGTTTAAATGGTGTGTAACGTATACAATAAATATTGAGAAAAACTGTGCATTTTTATTTGCAGCTTGCAATATATATATATAAAATTTACCTGAATTTTTGCTTGTGACACAAAGTTTTTTTGTTCACCTCTTCAAGTCTGACAAACTTCTATTTATATCAGTCATAAATTTTTAACGCTATTGAGCCATGGTCAAATATTTGCCTTCAAGCATTATTAATTAAAAAATAAACAGGAAATGATTTCCATAATGCAATGTGTAATGGCTCATCATCCCTCCCAGAGAATTAACTCAAAAGGTCTTTATCAGGAGCGAGTTATGAACGTGGGCACCTGTTTGGCAGTGAATCTCTTCTCTAATGACAGCGGCTCCTGCACCAGCTGCACTCCCTCCACAAAGCAAAGGGCAGGAAAGCAGAACCAATAATAGAAATTATATTTCTTCAGATCCTGGATGAACAAAAGGACCAGTCAGAAACAAAAGAATTGAAAGACGTAACATTTTTAAATTGAATAAAATGAAGGCATACAAACCGCAAATGTCAAGAGGATGAATCTGTTCAGGACCGAGGAGTCATCCACTGCGGCCCCGGACTGAATTGTGTCCCAAATCTGTTAAAAATAACAAGCAACCAGAATGTATTAACCTGATGATACTAAAACGCCATTCATTAGGGCTGGAACAACTCATTGATAAAATCAATGATGACTGATAATTCACCTTGTTTTAAAAAAGTAAGTCTGAAAATTGTAAGACAATATGGGAATACATTCGTCATACAATTAATATTTTAAGAGGAATGAATATGCGCTCCCGAAGTATATTTAACCATTTATGTATTTATGATTTTACTTGCCCTCATGTATGACTCTCTTCTGCAGAACACAAAAGAAGATAGTTTTGAGAATGTTGGCAACCAAAGATTGTCCCCCCTTGACTTCCATTGTATGAACACAAAACCCATGAGACATTCCTTAAAATAGTGAGACAATTCCTTCTTTTGTCTTTCGGAGAAGAAAAAGTCATATACTTGTTTTAAGGGGAAATGATACTTTTTGGTGAACTATCCCTTTAAGATGGCTGTCAGAGGGGTGAAATAAAGCAAAGCCTATAAACCTCATTGGCCGCTTTATCAAGAAGAGCTTTCTTGTCTGTAGATTTGAAGGCTTCTAATGTGTTGGTGTTGTACAGAGTTCCGGAGGCTGGACAACAGTGAGCAGGTGTGGGTCCATCACTGGAGAAATAAAAATAATGATTAAACCTCTACAGATATTAAACAAGTTATCAGGATTGTATTGATAAAAGCATAACTTTCACAAATGAAAGCTATGATACTCGGGCAATAATCCAAAGCTTAAAGAAAGATTTAACTCCACATCAGCACTAAATGCTTTTCAGTTAATCATGGTACCACAACTTAGTCTTTAAAACATAACACCAACAAAACTTCACAAACTAAAATAATACACAAGACCAAAACAATGTAAATATTAAATAACAGTGAAAGATAAATGTATAACTTATAAAAGTTATTTTAATACTTTTATTTATAACAGGGATCGCTTATGGTCACATATTCCATAAAATTTTCCAATTTTTGAACATAATAATTGTTGTTTGATCTGATGATGCAATTTGACATTCTTATGATTTTTGCAATTCCACAATTTCGTACAATATTTTCGTCAGTCATTAAAACATTTGGAGGCAGAGTGTAAATGTATTTGACACAATGTGAGGTCGTATTTATTTTTTAACGTGTGAAAATTTCGGATTCAATGTGAAATGGGCATGTGGTTCCACGCTCTCTATTACTCACGAGAAAAGATTTATTTACGAGTGATGAGAAAAACATCACATGACGGGGAGTGTCTTCACGTGTCCGGACCCATTAATGAGCTCTTTGTGCAAATTTCTCGCTCAAGATGATCATTTTCAACTTACACTTCCCGTTTGTGTCATTGGCATCCCCTGCCACGAGTTTGCGTCTATTTGTGTCTTTGCATTGACTTTGTAAGTAATTTATTCGCATTGGTGTGAATCCAGCATTAGTCCAAGTGCTTCTGACGTTGCTGTTGCTTTTCAATTCATTCTAGACCTAGTAATAATGCATTAGGCTTCGCTTTGAATAAATATACTTTGTCCATTAATAAACACGCCAAAACATTTTTGTCCAGTGACAACTGCAGCAGATTTGATTGCTTGACTTTGATCCGTTCATTTACACAGGATCTTTGCATCTTATATCACTTAGTAATATTTAAACACTGGTCAATAATCACTCCCACTTCATTATTTAATTCTATTAGTATTATTTTCTAAATCTTACACATATAGTTAAGAAGTCAGATGTCATCCGAATTGGTCTAAATCAAAAAATCTTGTTGGTCAACGTTTGGATGATAAATGATCTTCTTGTGTTGTGTAAAGTCATTTATGATCTTTAGCTCTCTCACATTGCACAGAAGCGTAGGGAACAGATTTAATGATGTTAAGATTTTTTCTTCATATTCTTCAAATGGGGATTTACACGAAATAAAAAAAGGTTTAATGTCAAAAACACATACATGAACCATTTTTTATTGACGGGTTATCATGGTGTGCTCGTAATTTGTACAAAACTTACGCATCAAATGCGCTGAACTCCAGGGTCAAACGTGTCGGTAAACCATCAGGATCACCTGCAGTTAAAAATGCATTACTAACTCTTTCATACACATCATATTTACTCTGCACAATTTATAGAGAACACATGACATATAGAAATTCACAAGACAATGCAAGTAATTTATTCCAAATTAGCAGTTTTGCTTAGAATAAAACATAATTATACTATTGAATACACACCGTAGAGTGAATTCAAATTGACTTATGTTGTTTTTCTTGGTTTTGTTTTACTTGTACAGCTGCTTTGATGCAATGCACATTGCAAAAGCCCAATAAAAATAACATTATAAAACGGTCAGTTCTTGTCCTTGATTTTGATTGGCTGAGCGTAGTTCTAAGCCGTTAATAAATACCCTGAAATATATGGCCTGATGCACGACATAGCCTAAACATCATTTTATTTACTTTATTTTATGAAACCTTGCTAAGCATATGGAGTTACCGTTTTATAAAAGCAATAAACCCCGCGAAGCAATGGGTTACACTGCATTTTATGACGGCAACTGTTTTTTTTAACCCTCTGCTAACTTGGGCTTATTGCTTTATTGAATGTCGTTTGCAAATCTTGATATTTCAGCTGAATTTTTTCAATGTACTGTATGCACAGCAAAATGTACAACTAGTATGGTTCTTCTTTTTCCAGATATAACCAAATAATGGGGCGGTTTCCCATGCACGGATTAGTTTAAATCAGGACTAGGCCTTAGTTAAATCAGGATATTTAAGTCATATATTAATAACATACTTTCTGCATCTTGAGACAAAACATTTGCACTGATATATTAAGATATTGATCAAGACACTTCTAACATTTAAGATAGTCTGGGACTGCGTTAAAGCCCTGTCTAGGAAACCCGCCCAATAAGTAAAAAATAAGAAAAATGACTTGACAACAATGATTCAATGACCGAAAACCCTTGAGCGATAAACAGACTACTGGTGTCAACGATCATAGTTAATTACTCACCATTACAGTAATAGGCTTTGATGTTTCTTGGACTTTCATCTAAGCGGTAGTCGTTGAGTTTCTTCTGGGTGAGCTGATGCCAGAAGCCTGCCTCTAAGGCACTGCAGAACGGGGCAAACTGCAGCTTTGGGTCAGCTGCACCTTCCTCCTTCTTCAATTCTGCCATGAATACTGTTCGCTCAGATTCCTCACACACACACTGTCAGAAAGAAAAAAACATATAAATTACTATTGATATTATTTTAGGTCAAATTATTTCATTAACTGCCCTAACCTGCTAACACGCATTACATTACTAAAGAAAATTTTTAAACAGTAATACATTGTTAATTTCACGTTACTCAGCCCGATTTTTTTAATTATTTTTGTGGAGCTTTTATAAATTCATGTCAGAACATCCAAGCATCATTTTTTACATCGAATGAAACTGACCACAGCTGTCAATCAAGGTTTTCAGAGCAAGATATTTTTGTAAATAATGACTTTGACTTGAGCCTGCGTTCCTCAGACAAAGCTGTCATTGGTGTATTGTCTTTATACAACTTGAACTGCATTGCACGAGTCACGTTTACAACATTTATAATAGCTTTCTACTGATTTTTGTTTATTTAAACCCTTGACAGCCCCTGACCCTGAACACTTTCTCATTGTATGTAAGTGAACTGCTCTTCTCTGGGTGGTCTGAACTTCTTCAGTGCTCATTCGTTTATCTACAATAGGACTCTTCCTACAAGATATAATTAACAATAAGTAGTAAACAGTGATGTGTAAACCTCTTCCTAAAATAGGGTATAAATGTGGACAGCCTGGTGTTAAAAACGTTAATAACGTGAAAGAGGATATGCTTGAGGTTTGTGGAAGTGAATTTAATTTAGGGAACACTTGAAAGACGAATTTGACTTTGGAAGCGTTGACTGTCTACATAAAAATGATATTAATCATCTAGTACACCGATACACTGTCTACATAACTAAAGTATATGCCGTAAACAAATTAAATGTGGAAACTGTCAGCTGTAGTACTGTGATGTCTTGTTTTATAATCATGACATCGGAGTTAGAAACACATCAGTGAAAAAAGCACCACATCGATGACGACAATAATCTGAGCAATTTAGGCTCATTCGCTGGCTCATTTTAACAGTGAACACAACGTCATAACAGCGTTAAAAACATTGGAGAGGAGTGTAAAATGCGAACATCTCTTACCAGAATAGGACTTCCTGGTTGAGCTCATGTGACCACTGTCGTCACAGCACATGCGCAGTCGGTTTGTTTCGGTCTCACTTCAGAGCTAGCGCTACTCGTCGCACTTATAACTAATTAAATAAGCCAATAAATAACAACAGAACGAAATATGCATTAGTTTCGCTATTATACTAAAAATTAAACATTTCACAGTTTCACAGAAGATATCGGTATTTTGTATGTCCTTTGCTGTAGAAGTGTTAGCAGATGCGCTTTATGCTAACTTCAATGATTTAAAGTTCCTAATTATACTTCAGATGAAAATTACAATTATAACGATATGCAAATGTAGGTAAATAATGCAAACCAGTGGCTTAAGTGGACTAGATGCCTCTGTTTGTCGAATCAGCTTTCGTTATCCTCATGAAAGCCAGCAATGTCTCTCTTTATTATTATGGTGCCAAAACCATCGAATAAAAGGCCCACATCCAAAACAACAGGAAAACGCAGACGATTAAACAGGAAAATACTGACAGAAACTTGTAAAAGCCGTTCCTTTTCATGTTGAGCCCCGTGAAGTGGAATCAGTTCATTTTGCAGTCAGTGCAGAGCAGATGGGCGTTAGTCAACTAGCCAGAAAATCCAGACAGTTGCCTGTGATAGATGACACATTACTGGGTCTTCACATGAGCAGAATCCCTTCATCTTCTTCTTTCCTGTGTTCACTTGTATGCAGAATCAAGGTCATAGAGTCATCTGCGGATTTATTAGGGTTGATATAGATACATCTTTCATTTATAGTCAATCTTTTAAATGATACCATGATTAAAGTACCAAAATCAACGTGTGCTTGATGTTAGCGTAATAGTACTAGAAAGGGATGACACATGCTAATGTGAATTCTTATTACCTAAAGTTTGTATTAAAATGTGCTCCTTGAGGCTCCCTGTCCTTGAAGTATTTCCCGCCTGGTCTATTACACCTGTCTGTGATTTGTGATCCAGAAGACCTCGATTAGATGCTTCAGGTGTGTTTGATTAAGTTTGGAGCTGAACTTTGCACGAAAGTGTGGGTGGCATTTGCCAACCTCCATAAAACATACAAAGAAGAGTGCCTAGCTGGGTTGAAGACAAAAGCATATTTTTGTAACACACCAATTTTTTGTTTGTAACCCATAATATGGAATGAAACCTTTTTGATTAGTAAATTAATTCAACTCCCAATCTGAAAAGAATATGACAACATACTACATTAAAACTGAAAACAATAATTTGTAAATCCCATTTGATGTTTATACAGTGAAAAGAATACAACAGTATGGTTTTGCATTAAATCATTACTACATAGCTTGCTGTTTGCATCAGCTGTTTCAAATCACACCATTATTAAAAAAAATGATCATACTGCTAAATTTCCTTTTGTTACAATTATTAGCATTACAATATTTTGTTAAAGTTTAAAGAGTAAATCATCACTTTAAAATCACCTTGCAGTCCCTGTCTGCATTCTGAGCAGTTTTGAAATATTGAGCTCTCACATTCCATTCGACTTAAATTGTATTAAATTCTTTTAGTTGTCTAAGTCTAAACATAAAGTCAATGTAAAGAAAAAACATCACATAGTATAAATATGTTAAACAAAATAAGAATATGTGAATAAGTCAAAATGTCAGATAGAGCCTTGAAACATGGAATATCTCAAGTTTAGACTATGTGTGATGAAAGTCAAAGAAAATCAATTTCTTCATCATTTGTGAATGCCATAGTGTCCAAACTCAACCGTACCGCTTGTCTTATATTGTCTAGATAATTCTCCAAGACAAACGTCCCAGTTTATTACAAAGAATCATCTTATTAACTCTGGGTTTGGCAAAATGGAGTTTTTGGTTAAATCAATCACTAACGTAGCGTTATAATGAGTGACAGGCACTAACTGAAGGCTGACAATGCCTTCATTGTTCCAAGCAAAATTGAAATGGAGACTTCAGTGCATTTACTATTATACATAATTATATAATTGATTTTTCACAACATTAGTCCTTTTTAGGGACTTTCTTTTTATTATCAATTCAGTGTCGCAACAGTGTGTGGGAAATATGCAAAACCAAATGCTGCATGTGACAGAATAGAATATTTTTCTTCTGCGTTCCATATAGGATCTAACACAGTGCGCTCGGTGTAATACATTTTTTATAATATTTTGGTATTACACGTATACAGATAATTTGCAAAAGTATCCCTTTTTTTATTGAACCCATGACCAAGGTCATGGGTTCAATCCCAGGGATTGCACATACTCAGAAACAAATCTATCAAACAGCTATCAAACATATGCTCTCCACTTAAAGCTCCGAATTATGGTTGAATTAACGTAGCCAAAGCAGATCAATATACAGCATTTAAAGGATAAATGGAAACAGCGCACTGTATTAAATACTGCAGGTACTTTTTACTAGTGTTGGGTAAGTTACTCTGAAAAGTAATTTATTACTAGTTACTATTACATATTCGATAGTGTAATTAAATTACTTTACAAATGACTCTCTCCAAAATGTATCTAATTACTTATTACTAATTGCTTTCTATATCCTACATGAACCTTGATTAGAATTGTTTCAAGGATTGACATAAAATGGCTTATTTAATTAATTGAAATAAATAACTACATAAATCGTTCTTATTAACTGACCAAAGTATTACAAATGTGAGAAAGATACATAAAAGCATACATTTTAAAGTTAGACTTATATTCAATAGTGGAAATGACATCAGAATTATATTACACAGTATTTAGTTCAATTACATCAGAAGTAACTGTAATTAAATTACAGAAAAAATAAGAGTAAAACTTTACTTTTTCAAGGGGAAAGTAATTAAATTACAGTAACTGATTACTTAGTAACTAGTTACACCCAACACTGCTTGTTACACAATGTTTTTAAAATCTAAAAGCTTCATTTTACAGTAGCCGTACAGGTGTTTAAATACACCCAGTTTTAAAACACTCTGGATTGGACACAATTTTGTGATAGATAAATAATATAATCTGATGCAGATTGCTGGTGTGTCAATGATAAATAACAACATTTCTTTACACTTACAAGGTCACTGATGCCGAAAAGGAGAACAGATGAACACCAGTGTGGTAACTAACAAATCTTTCACAACATCACAAGAAACACTGTTCAGAGCACTGTTTTTACACTGATCAAGTAGTCTCCTACAGTATAAGCGTTCTATCAATTAAGATGAAAAATCTTTTTAAACACTCTTTTGAAGTTTTCATTGCACAGTGGGTATATGAAGGGATTCAGAGTGGAGTTGATGTACCCCAGCCAAATTGTAAACATGTGAAGGTCATGATGAACACAAGTTTCGCACAAAGCCGTCACCATGAAGGTGATAAAATATGGGATCCAGCACACCATGAAGACGCCAATGATGAAGCCGAGTTGCCTAGCAGCTTTCCTCTCCTTACGGATGCGCATGCTGTGGACGCTCTGTTTAGATTGTTCGCAGAGCTTCTGCCATGTTTGCTTCACAGGCAGTGAATTGGTGGCGTCCAGCGGAGGGCTGTTTTCCGCCCATGGGGAGGGTGGCGACGGCGGCGCTCCGTGATTGCAGAAAACAGCGGTGTAATTGGGAATATCCTCTGTAGGCGCAATCTCAGAAATATTGCCAACGGAATTTGGCACTAACACGTTGCAATCGTTCACATTTACGAATGTTTTAGGCTGTATGTTATTGTCCGACTGCAGAAAGCCCAGAGATAAGGAGGGCTGTCTGAGGGGGTCTCCAGCAACAGTTTCTCCATCATCGCTCTGGGAGGAAATTTCATTGGACTCTTTTATGCTCTTTCTCATACGTTTCGAAAGACCGAAAATTGATTTCTTCCTGCAACAGCTTTTCTTCTGCACCTCAGAAAAGGAATCTGCGTTTACCTCAGGGTTTTCCTCTAAATTGTAAGGCTGTTCCAAGCTGTACTGATCCAACAGGCCCTCTTTTTGAGAATATGCATGTAAGCCCAAACTATCTCTCTCAGACGATTTGGTTATCTGCAACTGCATTCCATTCTGTAATGTATCGTCTGCTTCTGTTTTCACCATTGGACCAGCAAAGTTCTCCCACTCTTTGTAATGTTCTCGCACAGCGATGAAAATCTGCGAGTAGAACACCAGCATCAGGAAAGATGGGATGTAGAAGTTGAGGATGGCTGTCAGAACCTTGAACCACGTCACGAAGCGGAAGTCCGTGTCACACTTGTCCTCCAGCTCCGGTTTCCTGTCAACTTTGGCAAACATCCGCCATCCTAGAATGGGAATCGTCCACATCATGGACAGAAGCCACGCACTACAAATAAACAGTGTAGCTCTTCCTCGCGTCCTGTATTTTAAATACCGTAAAGGGTGTCGGACAGAGCGATACCTGTCCAGGCATAGAATGAACAAACTAAAAATGGAAGCTGTGCTTGCCACGTAGTCCATGACCAGCCAGAACTGGCAAAGGACACGGCCCAACCTCCATTCGTCCTCAAGCAAGTAGACTAGATTCAAGGGCATCACCGTGGCCCCGACTATGAGGTCAGCTATGGAGAGGCTTACTATGTAGAGGTTGCCAACTGTGTGTAAAGTCCTTTCTTTTCTGACGGCAAAAAGGACCAGTAGGTTCATGATAACCGTCAGAAGGGACATTGTCCCAAGGAGTATCCCCAACACTGCATTGTTCATGTGATGGTGGAAAGGGGCGGACACATTCAAGATGGTTGTGACATTGGGCTCAAGATGTTCAAGAATTCTCTTGACCTGGTTATTTAGCTTGATGTGTATTGTAGTGGTCTCCATTGGATAGTCCAACAAGTCACATGATGTCAAAATTATGAGAAAGCACGCAGTCGAACTGGGTGTTAATATTCATAGCCAAATAATGTAATTCCTGTAAAACAAAACAAAACAAAAGAGAGCACATTAAACTGCAACAGCAACTTCAATATTTGAACATTTATTTTTTTCAGAACACAAAGGAAGACATGTTGAATTTATCCATGCTTATTTCAAGAGAATTACCATGATTGCGGGCCAAAGCCCAAAAAACTTTACTAATAGTGGTTAACAAATCCTCCGAAGCCACATGAACCAAACAGACCCAAATGTAAGTTTAAGTAAATTAGCTCCTACTTTACAACGCTGCAAGCCTTTTTTTTTTAATGTGTCATTGTCAACTTTTTCTTGTCAAAAAAGAAGTAAAATGTGAACACAGCCTTACACGTTGCCTTTGTCTGTGGCACTGTATTCTTTCTTTAGCCTCGATAACCAACACAGTCTTAGACATTCTCGACTGTAATCTATTAATTTGTGTTTACTGACACGAATTTCCCCTTTTTTTGTGTCACCCAGCACGACTTTCCATCTAAAGTATTTTAAAACGCGGTATCTTTATGTATAAATGTATATCAATGCAATCTGATGGGAATTCAAACATATTTTACAAGGTGGCTCATTCATGTGAATTTCTATTTCCTATGATCTCGTTGGTGTGTTTTGACTTTTTCCCCTGTGACATGAGGTTTAGGGACGGGGTAATGGGAGCCATTTATCACTGTTTTGCCACCTTGTGATTCTTGCATATTTAGCAAAATTAGCCTTTGCAGCTTTGATTTTAGGGTTTGGGGTGAAGTAAGGTGTTAGTCAGCCACATCTTAAAATATGTACGACTTCTTTTGATATCAGGTTATAAATATATAAATGTAAGTACACAGACAGTCTGTGTATTGAAAGACATGCTGAGTGACATTATAAAAAGGTCGTCCTCACAGACACGAAAGAATGGGGATATTCATGCCCATGAACACAAGTAGATTGATTCCAAATTCAGTGTCAACGCCACAAACTGCAATAACATGTAGAACTGCAAGTTTTCAAAGAAGATTTGGTTCCATAGCAACTTCTCCATCTACATTCCATTTCTGTTATCATTAACTCCATGACAGAAAAGAGAAATACTGCTCAGATCGTGAACACAGCTCACACCTACAGGTCTACATCCGCTCACCATAGATCTATGTGCCACATTGCTCTGTCACAAATCACTTGTTAAAACTTTACCCATTCTGTTCTGCTCTGGTGGCATAAGCTAGCAGCCTCCACCCGTGTCCATTTGAAAACCTTTAAGAAACAACTGTAAACACACTTTTTAGCATTTACGTCACTGACTGTCAACCTGTAGTCTAAGCCGCAGACGTCACAGACCGTTGGCTAAACAGCCGATGCATATGGCACACTTAACTGGACATGCTACAGCAGATTCGAGGTCGTCTTCTGATTGATTAAATTCAACAGGATTTATGGAAGAAGTGCATATCGCATTCTTTAACGGTCTGCCTGAAAACAACACGAAGCTTTCTAATCGATGAAGTAAGCTGGCGTGTTTACATCGGTTACAATGAATATTCATCACGATTGAGTAAATGCTGAATACTTAATTCTTTGTAAGGTTCTCTGCATAAACTCAACAATTAACTTTTGACACGATCATGAATACGCACCAGTCTGTTACTGAGGGGACATTTCCAGGCCCTAAATATGACACGGCACAAAGTGAAATTTGATTTGTATGAACTAACTCATATTGGTTAGTTGTTTTCGATAAAGGCATAAGACAAATTTTACATTTTAGAATGCCACTCTTATATGACGGTGCTTTAGGTCGGCTTGCGACACTTCATAGTTCCTACATCCGGTTTAAATGTTGCCAGGAAAATGTCACCATTTTAGGGGACTGCCCTAGTGGCTATTTTCTGTAATAGCTAGAACACTCAAAAAAAATATTTTTGCTGCTTGTTCAATTTACTTGACTTGCTTAAGTTAAATCAACACAACTTTTGGAAAATTTGGTCAAAACATGATTTATTTATGTTTATTCATATAACTGAATCCATTCATGTTGAGATTTGTGGTTACCATTGTTCAGGAAAGCGTTGCCTTTGGTTAGATCGTGGGCAGTTACGATCCATTATTTGCAATGCTGTTGAGTTCTATTAATCCAATATCTTCTTATTGAAGTTATGAAGAATCGTCTTATTAATGTTAATAATGTATAAAATAATAAATATTCTTGAGTGCTTTCATTAATTAATCTAATCTAATCGATAAAATTGGGTTTTTAAAATTGGTTTTATGTCAAATATGCATGTATATGACTAAAATTAATTGAATCAAGAATCAATTAGGTTCATACAACATGATTATAAGGAGCTGTTTCAAACAAATTAGATTTTGTTGGAGATATGTAATTCAATTTCATGTAAACGTTTTCCTTAATTTAATTAAGTTTGTTCAACAACTTTTTTGAGTGAAGAAGACTTTTAAAATCTGAAGAGATTTTTTTTAAACTAGACATTATAAACTTGCAGACTTTTTGAAAGTTTCAGATATAAATACACTAACCAAATCTACCAAATCTGCAGACTGGCACAGACTTTCTGCAACAAGTCCAGATCTGGGCAAAATCTAAGAAAATGTCTTGTAGTGTATTTTAGCCTTAACTGTCGGTGTGAAAGCCCCATTATTGAATACAGACCATGACTAACAGCTCAATGACTCATTTCTCAGGCACTAGGTAATGGAATAGTTCACCCAAAAATGAAACTTCTGTCACCATCGCTCATCCTGGATATGTTCTAAATCAAATATGTTTCTTTGTTCTATGTGGGAAGCGAGACAGTTCTGGGGAACCATTCACTGCCACAGTTTTCTTTACTATTATGGTAGTCTGTCTGCTTAAAAACTTTTTCAAAATATCTTTTTTGTGTTCAACACACAAAAACATACATTCATACAGGCTCGGAACAGCTTAATGATGACAGAACTGTCCAGTTTTGGATGACTAGAAGTTACAACTAGTAGCTCTGATTTTGGTCTTATTCCCACACAATGATAATGAACCATTTATATGATATTGTGTGTCCCTTTTTAATCCTTGAAAGCTGTGTGTACTTATACTCTAACTGCTTGAGAAATAAAGACAGGCACAGTCTACAGAATTTCTTCAGTCAAAGGACTTTGAAATGTCATGTGGGTGGATAAATAATGATTGAATATTCATTTTGGGCCAAACTATTCACTGAACAGGGGTGAACATTAAACGTTTGTACTACGTATTTCCGATGCTGTCATAGAGTTAATAATGTGTATTATCCACATATTTTCATTGTCTCAGGATTCCAACAGCGCAGACAGAAGGTTCATTAAGCTCCAGTCACCGGGATCAATCCATGGATGTGTTTAAAATATGTGATACATCTTGTTGCCAAGAGAAATGCTTTCTATCCAAGCATCACCAGCTCTTGGCTTCTCTAGCCTCTTATTTCATGCCTGATCTCTTGTCTGTCTCATTGGAAGTTATGCCTGTTTACCTAAGAAGAACGTTAAGTTTTTATATTGAAGAGTCTTCATGACAATTTCATTTTCAAGGACAAAGAATACAGAGTGCATGTTTCCTTGCACAGCTGTTTTGACGCTGCTCCAATTCAGTATTATCATATCTTTCTAGATGAACAGGAGACGGTCTGCACAAAGCTTCTCAAGGTTTCCGGTATCTTAAAGTATCCTTCAGTGTCATTTGTATATTGCATCTCATTGGATTTTTAATATGCCAAATTTGATCATAGAAAAATCATACCTGTACAATATCTGATACATCAGATAATGTGACTAATGAGTCATTACATTAAACTAATGAGTTAGTTGCCTAAATTAATTTTTAAGTTTCCTAAATTAATTTAAGTATGTATGTTTCAACACATTTTATAGAAAAATGCAGACGGAATTTAGCAGAATGTCAGATGGTGCTGTATTTCTTATAGTAAATTCAAACATGATTACATTTTTCTGTAAAAATACGTTTTTTTTCATGCAGATCTTGTTCTAACCAAGTGACCATGTCTGTAAATAAAAGTATATCATATGACCTTTGTGGTGTTCATTTTTGGACAGCACACAAAAGCAGCATAGGACAAAATTCAAGGTGTTATTTACTCATGATTATCTTCCAAATCCAGTGAAGAATGTAATTCACATCATGTTCAGATTATAAATAAAATACATTCAAGAGCCACACACCACCATTCATGGCAGATGCTTGAATCATTCATGTCAAATGACATCATTCATGACAAATGCTGTAGGGTTTTAGATGTGTCGTAACCAAATGCAAAGCAAAGCAAAAATACAAAGCCTAATGTGAAATGACAATCGACAATTGCAGCAGAGGAAATATTTCTAGTATAATATACATCATTCATAAACAATACATTTTATGTCATCTCCTTACACCATGTCTGAAGTCATGTCAACTTTGTGTAAGGAGATGGCATAAAATGTATCGTCACCTATCACTGCGGAAAAGAGCTGAATGAATTTAGCTTTTAAAAAATATCAAATTCCTTCAAGTTCACTGAAAAAGCAGCATATGTGGGTGAGTCAACAAGCAGAGTTTTTATTTTAGAGTGCAAAATGCCAATTGACCAGTCATACAGTTATGTGTTAAAACACACATCATGATACCAAACATGATGAGTTATCACATATGGTGAAATATAAGCAAGAATATTTATTCGGTCACAAATTATGAGATAAAGAACATAAATTTAGGTTTTAAACGCAGTGAAGCGACACATATCGTTCATCAAATATTTATGCTTTTCTGTAAACTTGGGACCCAAAGGTTACAGGGAATGTTAGTGAAACCTCAAAACATTTAGGATTTCTCAAAGCGTCTCCAAAGAAAATGTGAGCCAGTGAATGTGTCTCCGACTTATGCGCAACGCGTAAAACTAAAAGCGCAAATGATGTTTAACAGGTGTGCCAAAAAAATAAGCATTTCAGCTTTTCAATCGCATTTGAACAAGAATGTGCCGATTTGCATACGGAAAGAAAACCGTCAAGGATCGTAAAACGAGCATCAGTCGTATAGGAGAGCCAGCAGCCTATAGCAGTAACACCTGTGGAATGTCTTTAATGTTTGCGCACAGTCTACTAATAGTTCAAATAATGAAGTTGACGATGTCTAGCCGATCATTTCTAAACATCCGCTATCGGTCGATCTTTTTTATTTTGTTTGCTGTTTTTTACGATAACATGTATTTACTTTAACAAGCAAAAAAGGAGAAAAAGCTTACCGTTTTGACTCGAGGGTAATTTCCGGACATGAATAATTTTATCTCCATGTATACTTGATGCTTGTGCTGGACGCTGACTGGTGCTTTACTGCTCTTGTCTCATGTCTCATGGATGGACCGGTAAGACAGACACGCGCGCACACGCTCACACACACGCGCACACAACTTACACTAGACAGAACCAGATCTATTCTTCCTTCACACACGTCTGCGACCACTCGAAAAATATTATCATATATGATCTTTTGTGTTCACTTTAAATTGACAAACATTATAACAAAATTAACGTATCCAAATATATATATTGGACGTCATATTACTTTTATGTATATGAAAAATGCAATGTCGCAACCTAATGCTTGTGAGGTGAAGGTGGGTATTATTTATTAAGTATGCTTTTATTATAGTATAATATAATATAAAGTATACCATCGTCATCATTACTGTAACATATGATGTATGCACAACACATGTAAACAAGACAATAAGAGCATTCTATAAAGTACTCACAGCAAAAATGATATTTACATCAGATTGCAAATGAAATTCAAAAGGTTTCATTACTGTAATAAGCTTTATTCTCTCCATGCAGAATTTTGCTTTAAAACATTTGACATGTTGTTGTGAGACATCTATAAAGTGTTTCTGTAATGACCTGTATGGCGTGTCTTGTATATAATAAAGTGGCTTTGCTGTTGTTATTTACTAATGAGAAGTGCTGAAGGTCTCGCACGGTCTCTGGGGGCATTTCTTAAATGGTGAAAGAGGAGAAAGAACGGATGATGGAGGCGACTTCTCACACTTTTCAAGCTCTCTCGCTCCTCCTGCCCATTAATTTGTTGCTGTAGCACAGCTTGTGTTACATTGCAGGAGCATCAAGGCTAATGAACTGGACATGTCTCTTGAATTGAAATGCCTGATCTGTCAAGCATGCTTGTGTGTTGATTGTAGACCTGCAGTCGGGCATCTTATCACAATACAGACTTCATTTGAACACATATTGAATGGGAAAAATATGAATAAAACTGTATTATTAAGAATATTATGCTTAGCCTCGCTGATGAACTTTGATGCTTCCAAGCAAACTGTGATATTTTCAAACTTATCGTAATATAAAAAAAAAGCTGTCTTGCACTATTTTACTTTTGCTGCCCCCCCTACAACCACCTGCACCCATGCTGCTAAACAGTGGCCTTTTTGTTAAATAAAATTGAGTTCTGCATAGTTTTAGCATTTGTTTAGTTTTATTTTAAATGAAAACATATGGCCGGTTTCAGAGACAAGGCTTAGATTAAGCCAGGACTATGCTTTAGTTAAATTAAGACATTTAGGCCCGGTTTCACAGACAAGGCTTCAGACTAGTGGCAGTCTGTTAAATGAATGTGTGACTTGTCTTATCTGAATATAACTTCTCCAGAAGTATCTTAAAATATATCAGTGCCATTGTTTTGTGTCAAAATGCACACCAGTAATGTATTCTTCTAAGGTATTTTTATAACAGTGAGATAAATATCTTAATATAACTAAGGCAAAGTCCTGGCTGAAGTTAAGCTGTGTCTATAAAACCGCGCCTTAAAGGAACCCGACAATGAAAATTCAGTCACCATTGACACAACCTCAAGTTTTTCCCAACCTTTATACATTTCTTTCTTCTGTTAAACACAGAGGAAGATATTTGGAAGATTGTGAGTCATTTTCAGTTCTGGAACATCGTTCACTAATAGAACAATTATTTTATAGTTTTTTGTAACAAAATGAGATATTTTGAAGCATTTAGTAAAGCAAACAGTCCTATGGCGCCTCTGACTACCAATTCATTTTTTTTACCAGTCAATGATGTCCTTCATCTGAAAATTGCCGATATTCTTCAAAATATCTTATTTTGAAGTACAAAGTAATTTTTAAAGGTTCGGAAAAACTTGCGGGTGAGTAATAGATGACAGAATTTTCTTTTTTTGGTAAACTCTTTAAGTCAGTTTTATAAAATTGCATTGGCAAAACATTATTGATGTGCATCTTGAGACGAAACAATGACCCTTACATGTTTTAAGATATGCAAGCGCAATATATTTTCAGTTGAGACTGCTCAAACTTTCATTTTAGTCTGAAGTAGCCTTAAAGTTATCGTTCACCCAAAATAAGTCATTCTGTCATCATTTACACACATTGGAGTTGTTCCGATGATGAACATGTTCTGATGAAAACAGGGAAAGATATGTGGAAGAATGTTTACAACCAGACAGATTTTACAATGGTAGTCAAAAGTGCCCCAGAACTGTTTGCTACATTCTTCAAAATATCTTCTTTTGTGTTAAATTATAAAGTATTTTTTTCTACAATGGGAGTCAATGATGGGCAAGATCTGTATGGTTATAAACATTCTTCCAAATATCTTTCTCTGTGTTCATCAGAACAAATACAGGTATTCAGTTATGGATTTTTTTTATGTTTTTGTGTTAAGTATCCCTTTAAGCATTGTCTGTAAAACTTGGTTATAAAGTAAATGAAATGAAATCTTAAAAAACAAAATGATCTTTCTAGCATGTTAAATCCACACATTGCTTTATGAAAATGAAATGTCATAGTGATACAATGCTTGTAGAAACTTGTTAAATCAATTTGACATCAGAATAGATTTCCCACAGGAGGTAAAACATTCTTCCATCATTATAACAAAATGCAAGAAATGCAATTAAATGAAGTCATTATGTGAATGTATGCATGTGTGTCATGTGGGGCGTGTGATAATTGTTACAGTCTGTCACAGATAAAGGTCACTGCTAAAAAATATGTTTACTAGATTGAGGGACACAAAACAGATTTATTAAGGATTAGATTTCTCTGCTGTTTGTGTAGCTGACTTATACATTTTAGAAATAGTTCCCTCAAAACTGTAATTATTTTCTTACTTGAAATCATCATTTCAATACAAAATCATTTTAAATGAATGTTGTTATTAGCTGTAATAATTATGCTTCTGTGATCATTTCCAGAGGATTTTTTTGTTTAGAGGCTGCTCTGAGGAAATAAAAACAGAAACAACAATATCACCCACAAATAAAAAATGAATATTCTGTCTTCATTTACTCACACTCGAGTTGTTCCAAATCTGTATAACGTATTTGTTCTGATGAACACAGAGAAAGATATTTGGAAGAATGATTATAACCGAACAGATCTTGTCACTTTTGACGACCATTGGCATTTTTTCCTACCATGGGAGTCAATGGGGTACAAGAACGGTTTGGTTACAAGCATTCCTCCAATTGTTTTTCATGGCGTTCAAGCAAAAAATATTTATGCAGGTTTGGAACAACAAGAGAACGAGTCATGACAGAATTTTCATTTTGAGGGGAACTAACCCTTTGGAAAAGAGATAAGATGCATACATTTGATGAAAAATGTTTCAGTTCATATTGAAATCTTCAATAAAATTATTTGCAAACTTGACATTGAGTTATTTTGTTGAGATTTCTGAAACTCCAATGAATAGGTTTTTTAGCTTTTACTCTAAGACAATGAAGAGTTCATTTAATTTTATCTCGATTTTATCTCATCCCTGTTGAAAAAAAACAGCATATGTAGTGTTAGGTAAATTTCTATGCTGGTTTGATCAGCTTAAACCAGCTATGGACCATCATTAATTCACTTACCAGATGCTTTTATCCAAAGCATCTTACAAGTACTGTAGGAGATAAAAACATTTTGTCAACATGCTAAACAGTACCGTTAATTTACAAGGTCATGCTGGAGTAAGCAAAGGAGAGAATGATCAACATTCGTCAATGTTGAGAGATGAGTAAATGGTTGTGGTGGGTAGGTAGGAAAACACCATGGACGAAAAGAAAGTGGGGGAAAGGGAACGAAGATTACGTCGGAAAGATACCAGGTTGGGGGGAAGTGAGATTATTCGTCATGTGTTTTTTCAGAGTTGGGGCTAAACTCGACAGGAAAGGGGATCTCACGGGCCAGAGTTGAGAACCACTGATCTAGGTGGATGTTGAAGTCCCCTAGCTTTATGAGCAGCACATGACCAGCTTTAACCAGCACATGACCAGAGCAAACCAGCATATGCTGTTTTTTTCAACAGGGTGATGTTTAGAATAAATAACTGAGATATCACAGAGACCTCAGTAACACTTTACAATAAGGTGCTGTTTGTTGATAATTACTTAAGGCATTAACTAAAATGAACTAACAATGAACAATAATAAATGTCTTTTCACATACAGTCTGAATATTTCGTATTTGCCGCTTGTTTGTACGGTGTCTCTGAATGGTCAAAACGCCTCTCAAATGCTTGCTACGGATGCGAAAAATGCAGAAAATCGAACCCGGTCCGAATTCTTTTTTGACGGACAAAAATATTGGAGGCAGTGTGTAAATGTGATTGACGCAACATGAGGTCGTTTTATTTTTTGAACGTACGGATATTTCGGACGCAAATTTCAGACTCAATGTGCAATGGCCTTGCATCATGGTAATTTCAGCATTTACTAATACGTTATTAAAATCAAATGTTGTCACTGTTAAAGTCCCCATGAACCGGAAGTTGCTATCGTTTTTATTTCCATATTCTGACACAGACATTTCCGAGTGTAAAGGAATTTCAAAGGAGAACATAAGTGGGCGTGGCTTGCGTTTTTCACTGGAGTTGATGGATGTGTAAAAACAACTATTAAATTTGAAACGAATCTAGCAGCGATGACAGTTGAAGGGGAGGAGTTTAAGGATGCTCCGCCCAAGCCGTCTAATTTACGTCATTTGAGATGGATTGTCATTTCAAGGCGCAAGTTCATTTTCAGGTTTTAACAGAAGAATATGAGGGTACATGCATTTGAAAAAAAGAAAATGAGCAACATTGATAAACTATTTCTTAAACGCTGCAATATTTCATGAAACAAAAATAATTTTAATTTTTTATTTCACTCGGACTTTAACATTAGTTAATGCAACATGAATTACTGTGATGACATGAACATGAACAGGGATTAATAAATACTGAAAAAAAAATTGTTCATTGTTAGCTGATTTTTGCAAATAGCCCCTTATTGTAAAGTGTTACCGAGATCTAGTTCTTCTGTTTTATGGATTGGCAAATGGCTCTTAAAGTCTCACACCTAAATCCAACATCACTGAGGCTAGATTGCATACTGCAGTAAATTGCAAAACTGACATATTGGAGATATATAAATCCGTTGAGCCATAAAACCTTTGGGAGTGGCATCAGACAAGCTGTGCATTGTGTCTGTGATAGGGAATCAACACCAGCGGAAGACTTTGAGGATGCTATTATCTCTGAAAATGACAATCATTCATATAACAAAGACACAGTGTTTGTACCACTGGTCTTGTCAACTGGCTCTTATTTTCAGGCTGTCATCTAACACACAGAACAATCATTAGGCCCAGTGAATCATGAGACAGAGGACGATATCGCCACATATCAAGTTTCGCAAATGACCACAGACAATATGTTCTGCAGCTTTCCAATTGATGCACATGTGCCACCGCTCAGCTGACTATACTATTCCTGATATTTTTAGGGCTTACTGACATCAGTTATGCATCCTTGCTTTAATCTTCAGAGACAAGATGTTTGGTCATAATCTCCTATAAATACCGGCTTTGGTATACCTGTCATTTCACGTACACTTCAGAGCAATTGGCTTCTGATTGCTACGCTGCTCTTCTTAGACTTGACAGTATTCTCCGGTTGAAACTTGCTTTTCAGCTTGAAGTAATGAATTCAGATCTATAACTTTATTTTTTATTGTATCTTAAAAAAATGCACTGAAAAACTAATTGATAACCCAGGCTTTGCACATGTGTTGTTTGTCTTTTTTTGCCAAGCCTCCTTAAAGGGATAGTTCACCCAAAAATGAAAATTCTGTCACATTTACTCACCTGTAAACATTTCTTTGTCTGGAAGATTAATAAAACATTTTTAATACACCTTTGATAATATTTGGATAAAGAGCAAAGACGTCACTTTTCTATACAGCTGCACATTTTTTGGCAATGACTGTACAGGAATATGCGTAATAGGCAAGATTTAGGCAAAAAACATTGATTTCTTCCTGTCCACATGTTGCTCTAATCCAGGTTTTAAAACTACAGCCAGATATGTTGAACCATATATTTTCAGCCTTTGTTGTTTAATTATTTTAGTGTATAATAAAATCATTTTCAGGACTCAGTTTCATTTTAATGCTGAAAATAATCTGCAAAGGAAACGAAACACCTGTAATGATATGTTATGCCTTAGGCGGAAAATGTGTTTTATTTTTCTATTTTAGCCGAGCAGTAACCTTTTCAATTGAAATGCTAATAAATAAATTGAAATCTTCTTGAGTTCTTAGAAAAAAACATATTTTTTACCTCAGACTGACACAGAATCAAGCGGTAATAAAGCCCCCAGGCAGCTCAGACTTTATTAGCTTGTTTCTTCATTGAAGAGAATGACAGCTGAAGCTGTAGGTGTCAGTAACTTTATGTTGATCGTCTGCCTCTGCAAATGTTATATTGTGACGTTTTGTTGTATGTTCTGTTTGGGTTTTCCTCCCGTTGTCAATCTCGTTATTAGTTCATTAGTTTCCACTTGTGTTTCATCTTTGTTAATTAGTCCCACACCTGATTCTGTTTTCCCTAAGTGTCTTCCTTTGTATTTAAGCCCTGTGTCTCCCTCTGTTCTTTGTTGAGTATTGTGAATGTTACGATGTGTTTGTTTCCTGTGTTCCTGGTTCCCTTTATGGCTTTTGAGTTCTTATTAAATAACCTATTTGGATTATACCTGTTTGGACACTCTCTCCTGTCAGCACGCGTGACAATCTGCCCGTTGTATCGCTTTTCTCTGACATTTTTCTTTCTGACATTTCTCACCTGACAGCATCCCAACAGCTAAATTCAGTTTGTGTGTGGGTGACTGAAAGAGCGAGACGGCGGTGAATGAGGTAATTAAAAAAATCTCTCACACCCCTTTGTTACAGAAAAAATGCACTGATGCAATATAAAGACAATTTTTGGTTGGTCACCATTACATCAGCTTCCTTTCTGTTGGCATCCTTGCCCAATCTAGCTACAAATAAAATAAAGCTTACGTTCATTTGCCAAAAAAAAATCCCTTTATGGCTTTTGAGTTCTTATTAAATAACCTATTTGGATTATACCTGTTTGGACACTCTCTCCTGTCAGAACGCGTGACAGAATACTCGACCTAAAAATGGATTGCTGTACCTTTTCTCCAGAGGCTGTCCTCAGGGACTTGAGGCAGGACGGAAGGCCTCTGGAGAACTACGTGGAGGAGTTTGTTGACGTGTGCTATCGGGTGAGTTGGAGCGATCAAGCTCTAAACCTGGCCTTTGTGGCCGGTCTGGACGACATTCTGCTCGTCCTCGTCATGCTTCCCGATGCAGATGAGTACCGGCTGGAAGACTTCGTAAATCGAGTCCTCCAAGCAGCCGGCTCCGAGTTCTGCGTCGGGGTGACTGATGAGGACTTGAGCGGGGGTCGCCCAGTATCGGTCACAGGCCAGGGGTTCGTTCCGGCTCATCCCGGATCCACGCCTCACTCCTCCACCACCCAGCAACGGGAGCAGGTTAAAGGGGACCTGTTCTCGGAGCCGGTCTCGTCCGGCTTTCCGAAGCCTCTCCAGCCGGTCCCATCCGGCTTTCCGAAGCCTCTCCAGCCGGTCCCGTCCGGCGTTCCCGGGCCTCTCCAGCCGGTCCCGTCCGGCTTTCTGAAGCCTCTCCAGCCGGTCCCGTCCGGCTTTCTGAAGCCTCTCCAGCCGGTCCCGTCCGGCGTTCCCGGGCCTCTCCAGCCGGTCCCGTCTGGCTTTCCGAAGCCTCTCCAGCCGGTCCCGTCCGGCGTTCCCGGGCCTCTCCAGCCGGTCCCGTCCGGCGTTCCCGAGCCTCTCCAGCCGGTCCCGTCCGGCGTTCCCGAGCCTCCCCAGCCGGTCCCGTCCGGCGTTCCCGAGCCTCTCCAGCCGGTCCCGTCCGGCGTTCCCGAGCCTCTCCAGCCGGTCCCGTCCGGCGTTCCCGAGCCTCTCCAGCCGGTCCCGTCCGGCGTTCCCGAGCCTCTCCAGCCGGTCCCGTCCGGCCTTCCCGGGCCTCTCCAGCCGGTCCCGTCCGGCCTTCCCGGGCCTCTCCAGCCGGTCCCGTCCGGCCTTCCCGGGCCTCTCCAGCCGGTCCCGTCCGGCCTTCCAGGGCCTCTCCAGCCGGTCCCGTCCGGCCTTCCAGGGCCTCTCCAGCCGGTCCCGTCCGGCCTTCCAGGGCCTCTCCAGCCGGTCCCGTCCGGCCTTCCAGGGCCTCTCCAGCCGGTCCCGTCCGGCCTTCCCGAGCCTCTCCAGCCGGTCCCGCCCGGCCTTCCAGGGCCTCTCCAGCCGTTCCCGCACGGCCTCCCAGAGCCTCTCCAGCCGTTCCCGCACGGCCTCCCAGAGCCTCTCCAGCCGTTCCCGCACGGCCTCCCAGAGCCTCTCCAGCCGTTCCCGCACGGCCTCCCAGAGCCTCTCCAGCCGTTCCCGCACGGCCTCCCAGAGCCTCTCCAGCCGTTCCCGCACGGCCTCCCAGAGCCTCTCCAGCCGTTCCCGCACGGCCTCCCAGAGCCTCTCCAGCCGTTCCCGCACGGCCTCCCAGAGCCTCTCCAGCCGTTCCCGCACGGCCTCCCAGAACCTCTCCAGCCGTTCCCGCACGGCCTCCCAGAGCCTCTCCAGCCGTTCCCGCACGGCCTCCCAGAGCCTCTCCAGCCGTTCCCGCACGGCCTCCCAGAGCCTCTCCAGCCGTTCCCGCACGGCCTCCCAGAGCCTCTCCAGCCGTTCCCGCACGGCCTCCCAGAGCCTCTCCAGCCGTTCCCGCACGGCCTCCCAGAGCCTCTCCAGCCGTTCCCGCACGGCCTCCCAGAGCCTCTCTCTCCAGCCGTTCCCGCACGGCCTCCCAGAGCCTCTCCAGCCGTTCCCGCACGGCCTCCCAGAGCCTCTCCAGCCGTTCCCGCACGGCCTCCCAGAGCCTCTCCAGCCGTTCCCGCACGGCCTCCCAGAGCCTCTCCAGCCGTTCCCGCACGGCCTCCCAGAGCCTCTCCAGCCGTTCCCGCACGGCCTTCCAGAGCCTCTTCAGCCGTTCCCGCACGGCCTTCCAGAGCCTCTTCAGCCGTTCCCGCACGGCCTTCCAGAGCCTCTTCAGCCGTTCCCGCACGGCCTTCCAGAGCCTCTTCAGCCGTTCCCGCACGGCCTTCCAGAGCCTCTTCAGCCGTTCCCGCACGGCCTTCCAGAGCCTCTTCAGCCGTTCCCGCACGGCCTTCCAGAGCCTCTTCAGCCGTTCCCGCACGGCCTTCCAGAGCCTCTCCAGCCGGTCCCGTCCGGCCTCCTAGAACCCGCTGCCCAGCCGCCAGAGCCCGCTGCCCAGCCGCCAGAGCCCGCTGCCCAGCCGCCAGAGCCCGCTGCCCAGCCGCCAGAGCCCGCTGCCCAGCCGCCAGAGCCCGCTGCCCAGCCGGTCCTGGACTACCTCATATGAGCTCCCGGACTAAACCCAAATACTTTTTGGGGGGGAGCCATATTGGAGGGATGGCCTTCCAGGCTAGACCGGTCATCAGCCTCCCAGAATGGCCGCCGCCCTCAAGGCCTCCAGAATGGCCGCCGCCCTCAAGGCCTCCAGATTGGCCGCCGCCCTCAAGGCCTCCAGAATGGCCGCCGCCCTCAAGGCCTCCAGAATGGCCGCCGCCCTCAAGGCCTCCAGAATGGCCGCCGCCCTCAAGGCCTCCAGAATGGCCGCCGCCCTCAAGGCCTCCAGAATGGCCGCCGCCCTCCAGAGTCCCAGAGCTGGACGTATCGTCCTGGAGGCCTCCCATCCCACCATGTTTAGTCTTCCCTTCACCGGCCTCCAGGACGCCCACCCCCCCTTTCCCCTTTTTGTACTCTTTTGGCGCGAGGACGCGCTTTGTGGAGGGGGGGGTAATGTGACGTTTTGTTGTATGTTCTGTTTGGGTTTTCCTCCCGTTGTCAATCTCGTTATTAGTTCATTAGTTTCCACTTGTGTTTCATCTTTGTTAATTAGTCCCACACCTGATTCTGTTTTCCCTAAGTGTCTTCCTTTTGTATTTAAGCCCTGTGTCTCCCTCTGTTCTTTGTCGAGTATTGTGAATGTTACGATGTGTTTGTTTCCTGTGTTCCTGGTTCCCTTTATGGCTTTTGAGTTCTTATTAAATAACCTATTTGGATTATACCTGTTTGGACACTCTCTCCTGTCAGCACGCGTGACATATATTTACAAGTGCTTTGTTTTAATTTGAAGCAGTTAATAAATAGGAAAACTTACAGAGTGTTTAAATTGCAATTTACTCTTTTTGGGTCATTTAAATACACTGACTGCTTGAGCCAAGAGATTTGGCTCTGCATGTGGCTCTAAGAGGGTCTGTGTGTCAGGGCCTGCAGGACCCCCCATAAACAAAATAAATAATGAAAATAGTTTCTTACCCCTCCTCAGCACTAACAGTGCTGCCTGTTTTTCATCTTTGGTGTTGTAACTTGTGACTTTCTTGTATTGACTTTATTTGGAATATTTCAGTGTCATTTCTTATTATTTGAACAAAATATTATATCCTGGATCAGTTCAAATATAACAAACAGTTTTTATGAAGCTTATTCTTAAAAAGTTTACTTTCACCAACTTAATTGCTTTAAAGGTCCTGTGTGTTAAATTTAGCTGCATCTAGTGGTGAGGTTGCGAATTGCAACCAACGGCTGGTTCCTCCCCTCTGCCCTCCCTTTCCAAGCACTAGAGAGGCCAAGATGTCGCCACGTTTTTGCTTTTTTGCCCACGGAGATAACATATTTACCAACCGCGCTCTGTAGAGCAGATGTTCGTTTAGAGCTTCTTTGGAAACAATATGGAGAATTCCATAGAGGCAGGTCGCATTTAGGCCACACCCACACCGGGGGGAAAACAGTTCAACCCGCTCCCTTGACTTTCTATTGTGGGAAGCTGCCTCCTTGTCATTTCTGACTTATAACAAAAACAGAATGATGTCTAAAGCGGCTGTAGGGACTGAACAAGGTGTACAGTTAACAAGCTAAAAACCCAGAACTAAGTTTTGATAAGCTACCGAACCGTAAAAGCCAGACTTTAAGGAGACATGTGGACACAGGCAATAAGACGTGAAGCATGAGCAGGTAGAATGGGTCCATTGTGGGATCCTGATACACACAGTATGACTATCGTAACGTGTGCACTGGTCAGTCAAATATCCAAAAGTCAGTTTTATATCTTATATTTCTGTAAACTAAGCTCTAAGCTGTAACATTTAGACGGTATGCAGCTTGTTCGAATGTGTATAAAGCAGACAGCTGTGCAGTAATGTTTTGCTTGTGAGTGCTAATGTAGCTAATATAGCTAGCAGCTTTCCAATAGCTTGTCCCACCCTGTTGGAAAAAAACAGCATGTGCTGGTTAGGCATGTTTTGATGCTGGTTTGTGCTGGTTTGAGCTAGTCATGTGCTGCTCCGTAGCTGGTCAAACCAGCATCTAAACATATCTATCCAGCACATGCTGTTTTTTTCAACAGGGCACCATCGTTTTAGTATATACAAAAAGACAATATGGGCTCCACTTTAGGGTCCTTTAAAGGCTCGTTTTTGTGGGTGACATCTTATGAAAACATAGTTCTGGGTTTCATAGCACGTTTACTGAACACCTTGTCACACAGCAGTTTTTAAACATCGTTCTGTTTTTTGTCATAAGTCAGTAATGACAAGTAGGCAGCTTCCCTCAATAGAAAGTCAATAGTGAGGGTTGGATTGTTTCCCCCTGGCGTGGTTTTCAGATTATGAAAGGGGACCCGTGGTGTATGTAGGTAGAAATATCTCATTCTAAGATAATAAAAACATAACTCTTCATTATGTAAGGTCTTTATGCACTTCTGAAGATGTTTTTATATATATTATATTTCAAATTGTTTCAATGGGCTCTTCCATTACAGGAACATCTGTAGCAGACTCACAGTGACCATGTTAACATGGACAACAATAATCGGATATTAACAGGCATTTTTTACAAGATATTAAGAATTAATTTATGAATGGACCATGTAAACAGATCTTTTGATTAGCTTAATCCGTCTAAACTAATAATAGTATACACAAGAGGAATTGAGACGGGTGGAGTACTCCTAGTCTAGTCGCGTTATCGAGGTGCGGTAGAGACATGTTCACATCTTAATCGCACTACTGCTAACTTTGCGACGGGTTACACACACGCACGGCAGTGGACCGCAGTTTCATTTTATTTATTTCTAGCAAATAAGCACATTTTTGGTCTGAACGGGAAACAAGAAAGATCCCAACAATTCTAGAAAATAACCAAAAACTGTATGTGGTACCATGGCGAAGACGAACTGTTTGTTGATACATGAAATTGTGGAGGGAACGTCGTACTGCGCCACTTAACTATGTAGTGTAACATGTAAAACAGGAAAAGAAAGGTAGATTCTTAAAGCAGCTCATGTAAACACTTTAATGGTAATATTAGCTTACTCAGAATAAGGCAAATAATTTGATTACAGACGTGTTCACTGAGTAACCACAAGCACTTAAACCTCTAAAGCTTTGACCGATCAATGTAAATACAGACATTGTGTTCTTCACTACATGGAAGAAATACAATCAGATTGATGAAAGGCCTTTAATGATGTTTTGCTCATGTAGATTAGGCACCACTATTTTCTCTCTGTGGGAAAAGAAAAGGAGCAAATAAAGTCTCTTTAATGTCCAAGTCCAGAGATTTCATTATGTCCCAGAACACGTGATCTGAACTACGCTATCTTTATAAATTGTATAACCCTTACCTCTTACAAATGTATACGCCAACGATTGTTTTTTATTTCCCTCGAGGAGAACCATCTGATACAAAGTTGATGCAAAACAAAAAGAATGACAAAAAAGTGAATCTTTAGAGGTCCTCTAAGTTCACGAAACTAATACTGAATACTTTGTTTAAACAATTACATTTGTTGAAATGTCTATACATGTTTATATTAGCAGGATTAAGATAAAGTCTGGGTTCCACATGAACGAATGCAGTTATTTGCACACAGGAAATGAATCACAGTATGAACAGATAAAGCTTTCGTGGCGTCATGCTGTTATAGTCATAATGTCATAGACACTATGTGTTAAATTGAGATTTAAAGCGGATCCGGTGTACTGTATTCCAAATCTTTTTTAATGTGCTTCATCATTGCCTGAAATGATCCAGTAGGACGTCAGCCAAGATAAACTACAGATAAGACAATGAGAAATGTGCAGATGGTTAGACTGACTAAGATATTCAGAGACAAATCATAGAAGCCATTGTATGTTTTAATGAACCGTTACTGCTTTAGCCTCCTTCTTAGCACCTCAAATAAAGTTTATCTAGACGATATGCGCTTGTGCCAGAGAAATGCCTGCCACAATCCTAAATCTGTTACAGTTTTAAAGTGTTTACACTATCTGTCACACACTCTCAGATCCATCACACGTATGCACGCACACACAAACTGAATGTGTCAGCAGCGTGTTTCTACTGTATCTACATTGAATCTGATTGAATACAAGTTTTGAAAGAAACATGTGATCTTTTCTAATGCGACGAGGAACATCTTGACAGTCAGGCTGGAGGAACAGACTGGTGAGAATACTGCAATGGTCTAATGTTCCGCACAAAGGCTATTCTTAAGTCATTCAGACTTCTGTTTGCTTAAAAAGAATGGTTTACAAATGACAAATTCATTCACACTTAAATTGATCGTTTTCATCAAAGACATTTGATTTCTGCATTTGAGCATGACTATAAATTGCCATGCTAGGTCATTTTGTAAAAGAATTATTTATTAGTGGTGTTTGTTAATGCAACCATCGACATGACTTCTGATCGCATAGGTTTGGGAATTTAAACAGAGCTCAAGTTATTAAACTTTGGTGCACATACAGAATGACACCTGTCAGGCTTCTGTGTCTTGCGATGTGACCCTTTCTCAAAACATCTGTGTTTGTGTTCTTTATTAAGTGAGTATCACAAGGGAAGTAATGAGAGAACTTTAAATCACGGGTGAACTATTCCTTTAAGATGTCTTACACTACCATTGCAAGTCTCCAATGCTCCATAAAAAAACAACACAAGCGATGGCGACACCTGCGGGATGCATTCTGCCATTACAGCTGGCCAACATTATTCTTCAATCGTTCATTATGTGTTCATAGTTACTCTGTTCTGTTCACTGTATAAGTTTTGACGACAAAAAACGAGGACAATGTTATACTCAACTGTTTATTCAAATAAATGATTAATTATTTACTGAGTTACTAAATAATATAAAATCATGATTAGGTTATAATGAAACCGTATATTTTTTTCTAAATGAATAAACAAAGCTTTACAGCGTAAAAATGATATTTTAAACAACATGAAAATAAAAACCAACTTCACCTGGCCATATGCATTGGGCTGTTAAAAGATCACAGAGATCACATTAAAGCGGAGATGGTGGTCTAGTGGGTTAAACCACTGAACTGGTAAATCAAAGGTTGCTGGTTCGATCCCAGCAGCCACCACCAGTGTGTCCTTGAGCAAGACACTTTACTCCATGTTGCTCCAGGGGGATTGTCCCTGTAATAAGTGCACTGTAAGTCGCTTTGGATAAAAGTGTCTGCTAAATGACTAAATGTAAATGTAAAGCTATAGGCTTGGTTCCCCAAAAATGAAAATTCTTTCATCATTTAAATTAGTTTCTTCCACAAAACACATTAGAAGACAATTAGAAGAATGTTGGTACGCTAACAGTGCTGGGACCGTTCATTTTTATCGTATAGACACTAATGCAAGTGATTTCAAAATATCTTCTTTTGTGTTCTGCGGAACACAATCTATCACTTTAAGGCAAACATTAAAACGTCACATTTTGCACAATTTTTGGTTCACATCAATTCCAATGCGTGCTGTCATAACATCAAATACTGTAGAAATACCAAACACAGAGAATTATTTACAAACACTGAGAAATAGCTCAGGTCATGAGTTCGACTTTCAGGCCACACACATCCTGATAAACATAGAGAAGATTTAATGCGATGTACCTGTGAGTTGCTTTGCCTAGAAACATCTGCCATATTTATTAATGTAAATATCTTTTTACACACAAAGTTTTTGTTTATGCATGCAGAGATAGTTTACAAACAATACAAATTAACTCATTATGCACCCTCCCCTGTGTTTCACAGACCCCCTGTGGCTTTCATGAGTAAATCATGAGAAAATCACAAACTATGCCCTTTTAAGAACTTCTCTGAAGACTTTATTTGAGTCCACTAAATGTACATCTTTAAAGATAAAGTGTGTAATATATACCACTAGTGTGACCAAACAGAGTTGTGATTGTAAAATAATGACGTTTCTTTAACACACAGTCCAGCCCCAAATTCATACTATTGGTTGAATCATGTGGCTTTGACCATAGGTGTTCAACCAAAATAACAATATTTGCATTTTTCTGAGGGAATAAGCCTTCAAGTATTGTTATTGTTATTGTTACTGTTTAACTGAAAAAAACACTCATCACCTTAAAAGCTCTCAGTGTCTTTCTCAACCCTCCAGCATCACTTCCTCACTTCACCTCCATCGCTTTTCTCTCATCTGCAGACATTGGGAAGTCACATTGGTGGACACGAGAGCAAAAGCTACGCTTACATAACATGTCTCAGCCCTTCAGGCACTTATTCCTCTCTCTGTCTCTCTCTCTCTCTCTCTCTCTCTCTCTCTCTCTCTCTCTGTGTGTACTATCAAAGCCTCTTCCTGTTCTCTCTCTTCACAGCCCCTCCCCAGACAAGATGTGATTGGATGTAAAAGACATTTCAGAAGCAAAAATGGAAACGGATTTTTTTGTGCTTGTATCCCCTCAGGACACTTCATGATTTGTCTTTCTCTGACTTGACTTTCATGTTTTAAAATGCCTTTATACGTACAGGTCAATACTGAAGGTGAATAAATACAAAGCTGTACAATGAATTTATCTGTAATTTCCAGTTCCAAGTACAATTTTGATATTCAATGAAATCCAAGTGTAAGAATTTACCACATTTGTGGGAATTTAAAACACAAAGATAAATACATAACATTTGTTGAGGCTTTTTAAAAGGGGTTCTCATATAATATAATAGGTAATAAAATAGGTAAGGGATAATCTAGAGGCAGCTAGTTGTTATCGCAGAAATAAAATATAATATAACACACACGTGCACGCACACACACACACACACACACACACACACACACACACACACGCATGCACAGGCATGTAATTGCACTATATAAGTGTGAGTGGTTGAGTGGCAAGAGAGAGAAGAGAGAGAGAGAGAGAGGGAGCTGCTTCATCAGGCCTGTATTGATTTCTCTGCAGAAATCTATTTACATGTAATGAACAGTGAGCCACATTCTCTCACCGAGGCATCACAAATGAGGGAATAGATTCCAGAGCCCTGATGATATAACTGTGAAAAATCAACTGTAAACTATACCTTGCCCAAAACCCTTTCTTCTCTTCAGATGAAAATAACCTTGACAATCTATATTCGAGAAAATGCATTCTCAAAGTCGTTCAGACACACAATCAAAATGAGTCGGGTAAAAATTAATAGCCAAATCATGAAGTATGATTGCTTTCCCTCCACCGTGATTATATTTTGCCATGCTACGATGACAGTGTGACAACAAAGACGAGCAGAAAACCAAGATGCTCACAGGCTTACGAGCACTGTTTACATTTATTAGATTCACTTCTAATGTATTTAAATTAGCAGAGATTGAAATCTGATTTATTTGCGGATGAAATTAAAAGATTTGCCTTTGGTCTCTGTGCATAAATCGATGTTCAGATGTCCCTAATGTCTGCAAGGAACACATCACAAAGCACGTCTGTATTACAATTGCCGTTGACAGTTTCAGTTTTATGAAATTTGACTGAATATGATTCCATACTCCAATAGTTACCATAGTGCTGCTCCCAGAACATGAGGTTAATAGACATGCAAAGCACAAATCAATTTTATTTTCGCTTGTACACTTACATATTTCTTATATATAATTATTTTATATTTAGTCACATTTATATTTGTTCCAAAATATTTACTGAAATCAATTTTTTGTTTATGGTGAAATAAAAAAAAAGCTATATTCTTTAAGGATATCTGGGCAGATGATTTTTAACGCAATATTTATTTTACAATATTTTCATTTTTGCTTTGACTTGCATAGCTGCCCTACATTTGCATTGACTATGCACTGCACAAAAATCTATGCAGAATTTAGTAAACAGCAAGTAAAATGAATACGTCATTTCTGATGAGCAAACAATTTCTACCCAAATTTCCAAATGACTGAATATTTAATCAGCCTGACATTAATTGAACACTATAATGCCTAAAAACGACCAAAATGAATGCTGTGTTTGATTTTATTTTCTCAAACCAAGCGAGTTTTAATGACACTTGCTAAAATGCTCTATATTTATTTGGCTGAGATTCTATTTCCTGGCCTTTAAGAGATGTTAGTTGACCTTATGCGTAATAAACAGGGCTAATGATGTTTAGAGTGGTCATGCCCATGCAGCATCATATTAATGAGATGACAGTGTGACTCAAATCTCCCAAAGCCAATTTCACTCTATTGGGCACTGGATGCATTCAGGCAAAATGCGTGACTGTTTATTTTTTGGCTAAATGAAGTATTGGGGCATTTGCACTGCAAGAAGGACTTCTGGAGTATTTTATTTAGGTTTGTGAAAAGCACATCTGAGGAAATTAAATTGGTCTTTGTATTCAGTCAGAGTTAAAAGGACTAGAAATGCAGCAATTATGAAAGTAATAATGGGAATAAATGGGGTCATTAGCTGTGGCACGGAGAAACAACTAAAGCTCAGAGCTTTCCCTAAAAATCTAAAATTATAGCTGCATTTTAGAAACCCTGTCAAAACAGATAAGAGACATCTGTACTATTTTTCCTTAAACCATACTATATTCCTCAGCTATCCACACAAACACCACAAACAGAGAAACATTCATTGCCTCTGTCACGTAGAACAGTGTTTATCGTCAAAAAACCTGTCAAGAAATTGTCAGGGTCATATTACTCTAAAAAAAGCATATTATTATGTTCATTTGTGTCAAAGCATCAGTTATAGCAATAATTGCATTTCTAAATTTTCCGTAATTATTCATTTCTAAATTTTTGGTAATTATTCTTTTGCACAGACCTGTACTTCTTCTTTGGGACCGGCCATAGACTTTTCTTAGACACCATTATTTTTATTCCTAATGGTATTGTTCCCTATCCCTCATTTTTACATTTTCAAATAAGAATTAGTGTTCAATTTTACTCATACAATGTACTTTGATTTCAGGTTTTGCTATTTTTCCGAGGACATTTAATCCCCAAAACGATAGGTGCACCTGTGCACAAGTCACTGTCTCTGTAGACAGCAGGAGCACAATGTGCAGGACGAATGATAAAGCCCCACCCACAACACAGTCTGCATCACAACATCAAACATCATTTCTCACAGTAAACACACAAATACACGACATGACAGCTCGTGTTGTTTGTGCAATGGCGTACGCTGTCCATCAAGGGGCAGTGTTTCGCCGCCGCGCAGATCCACAAGAAGAGCGCACGTCCGCCCGCTCTGCGCACTCGAGCTCTGTCTGCCCTTTATCGCACCCTGCACCTTGGAGGGGGGTAGAGTGAGCTCGCTCCCGATGAAAGAATGGACTAAATCCCTCCTTTGATTTCGCGTTTTTTTTTTGGAAGGAAAAACTGCAGCCAGACGCGCAAAAACGAGAGGAAAGAAATGGGCCTGAAAACCCTTTGAGAGGAGATGAGGAGGAAATTCTTATTTGGTAAAAACGTAGCATTCCTCTTGGAATAAAAACCAAGCAGTGATTAAAGCTGTAGTTTACCCAAAATGCAATTCATATGGTTATTGAACTAAAAATAACGATAATGTGTTGGGAAGACTTGGCACATTTAGCTTGACCCTCACATTTTGTAATATAGCCCACTTTAGCTGGGTGCTTTCAAGTTCAAAAAGGGACAAATAGTATAAAAAATGTGACTTCATTTGCAATTTTTTTTGTTTGTTTTTACACGCTCAAAAAAATATGCATTTGTTTTATGCAAGTATACTTTCAATGAACTGCAACAAGTGCAAAACCCTGACATGTTTGTTTAGATCTCTATCAATCTGGCATATGCACAATGTCATTTATATGTCTCAATCTACTGGTTCAGGAGTTAAATATGTCCTAATGTGGCCATTTCACAGGCAGGCCGTGAGTAAATTTTTTCCCATCAGTTTGATGCCAGTGGCCTCTGTTTGGCCCAGTTCTCCATGATTTATGTTGACAAGTCAAATGTAAGGCTTGAAAAGACATCCATCTTCCCTGGAGAGCCCAGGAACAGCAGCACAAAGAGAGAGGTATGGCTCCACGGCGAATAAAACACGCTCTCATTTCCATCCGAGTCTCAGAGTCAAAGATCTCATTCACAGCGACGAGATTCATCTTTGTTCCAGAGATTAAACTCTATTTGATGGATGCACTTTCTTTACCCATGTGAACGTGGAAGGTGTCTCAAAACGGCTCTTGCCTGGCGCTTTTCCGCAAATGCTTTCCAGAAACGCGTCTGTGCTTAAGTGAAACAAACTTTAGTGTGTAACTCGTCCCGCACTGTTTGTTTTTGACGTAATAAGTGATACAAATCATCGGATTTACAATTCACGCTTGGTAGAATAAAACATGGTAAAAATGTAGACAGATGAAAGAAGGAGGTGTAGAGATCAAAATAACTATAGAGATAATAATTCTCTGGCAACAAACAGGGATTGCCCCTAAAACACATAGCAACCACTTGGTAACTCCTAGCAGCCACCCACAAGGAGGGGAAAAAGGGAATTTTGTACAGATGAACACAAGTCTTATTTTAGAAAATGTTACCAATATATTTTCTTTTTGGATTAAAGCAAATTGTAATGAAAATGACCAATATTTGAGTTTTTTTCTTTATTGTGTATTCCAATTAATATTAATCAAACTGCAGTTGGTTTAAACAATAACAACAAAACATACAGATAACAATAAAACACAATAAAAACACAATAAAACATAATTTTTGAATTATCTAAGTTTGGAACCAAACACTTCATTTGATAACACCATTATAAGTAATTATTTTAATCATGATTTTGGTAAAACTGATGATCTTATTTGTTTTTTTTATTACATTTTTAATGCATTTTGAACAGATTTCTGTTGTTAAAGCTACATGTGCTACATTTTCCATATTTTGAGGCTTCTTCGGGAGCTCAGTCATAATGTGATATATCTCAGAATCCCTCAACACGTGTCTTTAATGCAGCACTTGATGTGCTTGACAGGCGGCTGTTAGATATGGAAATATTGCATGTGTCTCCACACATCATGATATCATCTTCCTGTCAAGACGGACTAGAAGATGCTGATTCCTGCAATTTCAGAAGGGCCACCGGAAGACAGATAGCACTTGAGGGTTTACATATTATTTCCAACATATTTCGTGATAAAGTAACAAAACCTAGAAACTACAAAATATTAAAGATGATTAGATGAACAGCCAAATATTGATCACTGTAGAGGAAATGACGCATTTGTGAGGAAAAAAGGGATTATGTGAAAACGATAATAATTGGCCAAATGGTGCTATTTTTAAACCCGCAAAAGATTCAACTAGCTCATCCTGACATTTGTGTCTCTATGGTCCTATAGAAGTGAAAGAGCTTCAGTGTGAAGTAAATGTGCAGTAATATGTTCTATTCATCTTACTGACAGGTAGAGCGGACGCAGTGTTTCTCCTGCTGGAGCTGTGAAATGAAAATGTATCCTCTGAAACATCTCATTCAATCACTCTTACAAACACTTATAGTGCTTTCTTCTGTTAACCTGCAATAATGTGCTAGTTATTTATAGATGTCTGTCATGCAGATCTACTTCTTCAGTCTATTTGCATCCCGTGTCTCTATCAATGTGAGGTTCATTTAATTTTCATATAATTGAACATAAATCTTTAGCAATCCATTGGGTCTTAATGTACTACAGATATTCAATCTGCACTTTTACACTTTTTGCTCTTTGTACACATGTAGACTGCCCAACATCAAGCATCATGAGCTTAAATTGCCCAGTAAGATCTTTTTTGGTTTGCAAAAAATCAAAGCAGAAATAATATTCAAATCTTTGGCTATCGCTCTCCAAACTCCCTCTGTTGCAGGATGGAAGAGCCTGTCAGATGGAAAACACTGTTTCACAGTATATTAGCAACCATGCAGAGTTCAACATCTGAAATATTTCAGGTACCCTTCACCTGGTTAATGACACCCCTAGGATTCAGTTTATTAGTGGCTGGTGACCGGTGAGGCTTGAGGGAACACTTTGATCCAGACCTCAGATGGCAAATTCCTAGTTTGTCTGGCTGTGATCTAGAGTGCACATCCAAGAGGCTTCGATACGGTTTCATAAATGTCCTTGACTGGCCCAGTGTCTTTAAACATTTAAATGGGTCAATGTTTGGCTGGTTACCATTTTTCAGTTAGCCCTATACTATAAAGCAGCTTCCTTTATCCAACCCTTTTGAGTGAACTCTTTGAAGGTTCTCCAAAGCTTTAAATGGAGTTCTCACATGTGAATTTCTTTTAAGATGTTCATTACTGCATTAAATAAATGCAGTTGTGGTAGAGCCCCCACAATAATGTTATACACCAGGTGTCATTATGGTCTTGGGAGTGATTTATTTAACTAAAACATAATATTGTGCATTTTTTAACAACGATTCAGTGCAAAACTAGTGATTTATTTACAAAAATTGTAAAGATTTGGTTGATCCAGGTAGCATCCAAAACACAAAGTATTGAATACTTTATAGCAAGAAACTAAAGCTTTCAAAATTTTCTTTGAACCTTAAAACAAATACACCTTACTCTTAATAAACAGCGATTCAACATGAACCCTGAACTATAAGCCACACTTGCACTACCTCCAGCTTTGTCTGTGTCACTTCTAATCTGCATCTGATGAGCTCAAGATGTTTGGAAAGGTCATGCTAATAACACACTCTCTCGCAGTTAATTGCTCTCAGATCTGCACAACAGGCTCACTGATAAGATTGAGTGAAGTGCTGACTACAAAGACAAAACTCTGACCGAAATGACAAAATATCTGCACAATTGCAAAACCATTTGGTTGATAGGTGATGTCAAAAGCTCTAGATCTGAAAGTCTTGCAGAAAATGTGAATTTTTCTTCTTTAAAAACACATTTTCATTCATTGTCTGAGGGTGCAAATCAAATATTGAGAAAATTGCATTGGAAGTTATTAATCAGAGGCACTGTAACAGGCCAACCACTCACACAAATGAAGTTTTGACATATTTACAGTAGGAAATTTACAAAATATATTCATGGATTATGATCTTTACTTAATATTCTAATGATTTTTGGCATAAAAGAAAAATCGATCAGTTTGAGCCATACATTGTATTTTTCGCTATACGCTAAAAATGTTCCTTTGCTACATAAAACCGGTTTGTGATCCATGGTGAAATATAAATGCAGGTCTTACAGTTGCCTTTGCTTTTCAATAGGAGCATTTAAGCATTTACAGACAAGCAGTGATCATTTAAAGGTGCTGTGTGTAATTTTGTTGAGGATCTATTTACAGAAATGCAAATATAATATTCATAACTATATCATCAGAGGAGTAAAAAGACCTTACATAATGAACCGTTATGATTTTATCACCTTAGAATGAGCTATTTCTATCTACATACACCACGGGTCCCCTCGGGTATGAATTCACCATGTTGTTTCTACAGAAGCCCTAAACGGACAAACTGCTCTACAGAACACGGTTCATAAATATGTTATCTCCTTCAGCAAAGAGGCGAAAATGTGACGACATCTTAGTCCTGTGTCAGCCACCGTAGTGCTTCGAAAGGGAGTGGAGTGAGCCGTTGGATGCATTTCGCAACATCACCACTAGATGCTGCTAATTTTATACACTGGACCTTTAACTAAAATTATTAATACTGTTTAGTTCATCTTAAAGAAATAAGTATAGGCCTGAATACTATTTGAAGTCATGTTGTCTTAGCAATTAAATTGAATAAGTTTGAGACACAAAAAAAATAATTATTAAAACTATCAAACTGGAATTTACAGAAAAATTTAAATATACAAATAAAAGACTATTTGACATACTAACAACCAAATTGGGGTTTTATCTGCGCTGTATGCACTGAGGGGTCTAGTGCTGATTTATGCAAATTAATTGTAATCAATCGGCCTAAAGCTATTTTATTTATCATATTTGGAATAATGAGGCCGGGCTTGTCCCCGTAATTGTATTTTTTGTGATGATTACTGTTTTCTAAATTCAGATTATTACTGTTTGTGTGCTAAAGGCAAGAAGCATTCTGATTTCTAAATGCTTTAGTTTTCTCCAGCTGATACGTAGCAATACCAACGGTGTCTCATTTAGGAGGTCAACACCTCAGAATTGGCCCAAAAGTAGATTATAAATCCAGCACCCTAATTACAAAAGATTTCAGTCATAAATAAGGCCGTGGATGCGACAAACCTTTGGCTACAGGCAAGTGATGGACTCCAGCAGTGATGACACAGGCCATGTAAAGTCACAAACATATCTCAAGGCGTTACGTGAGACACAACACAACAGTGCCAGCTGGCCTAAATGAAAGGAACATGCAAGGTCTCCCGCGACTGGGCGAGAAAATCTGCCACAGACTGAAGCAGGCTAGCAGCGTGGCTTGTGACCTTGGCCTGGTGTGATGTGAGGTTGTCAGATTTCCAGCGCTGCAGGGCAAAGATGTGGGTTCCTCAGCTGGGGCAGCGTTTGGGTTACGTGAAGATTTGGCTTGAGGGGTGTGGTTGTGATGATAGAGGTCTGCAGCCGTGGATATGACTTCAGGTCTTGCCTGAAAAGATGTTTGAGGAACTCTGTCAATCATGACCGTGCATCGTTCCAGCAGAAGACTTATGATGATTGGCTAGAACCTGTTTTATCAGTCCTTTATACAGGAGATGTAAAAGATCACCCATGAAGTCATCATTGAGCCTACTAACTTTTACAGTTTACGTTAATCGAATGAAAATCTTTGTCCCTTAAAGTAAATTTGCCTCCTAAATGACTTTCCCATTCAGTGACATCAACAAACCTCGTATTTCTCACCTCCTCATTTTTGCCACTAGTCACAGAAACCACCGTTGTCCATCCATTCATTTCTCCATTGAAGAAAGAGCACAACACAACGTTATTTATTTGCCATGGATTTAGTAAAAATATGGAGGGTTTAATAATAAAAAAGCTGGCTTCACATAGAGTTCTGACTGCTGAAATAAAAGGCATACAGCCTTAACTAAATGTATTATAAGAATGGGTCAGTAGTCATGCTTAGTGCAGTTCTCTAAGGCTGTTTGCCAGAAGTACTTCCCCAATCTTTAAGCACTTTAGTGTAGCACGATTTCCTAACACTTCATGTGCACTCATACAGAAATTCAAACTTTACACTCTCCAACTCCATCATAACTCATCCGGAAATCGTTTTTCTTTATGCATTTCTTAATTCATTATTCTGATATGAAAAAAATGAATAAGCTTTTCAATTGAATGTCTGCCATGTTTGTTTGCGGTATAAATGAATGGACTGCATGTTGTCCGTGGTCTAATGTCATGCCTATATCACTTGTATCACACCAAAAGCTCTCATTCACGAATCTTCTTGATATTTCAGCGCAGTCACTTTCATTCAATATAGCTTCATTCAAGCTTTACCGTAGCCGTCGAGGCGGGTCAATGAGCAGAGCTGTCATCTTAATGATTCAAAGACTCGTTTCACAAATTTGTGTTTCGGCCTAATTGATGTAGATGTCAAAATAAAGGCCACGTGGTGTGCTTATGTGCTAATGATGGGAGAATGACAACAATAAGATACACAACACAGTAAATGAGCAGCCATAGGCTATGTGGACACTCCTCCTGGTCTGAACAAAGTCCAGCCTTGGATCACTGAACGCTTCTGGGATGAAATGGATCACCAGCTGTGAACCAGACCCTATCATCCAACATCAGTTCCTGACCTCCATGATATTTTGGAATATTACTGGAAACAAGTTTCTGCAGCCATGCTCCAACATCTAGAAACCTGAAGCTGTTATAGAAATACAATTGACCAATAACGTCTTATTTAGATCTATGGTTTTGAAATAAATTGTTTAAAATGGATGATGTGCTTATGATCTTATTAGATGCCTGAGTCATGCTGTGAGGTACTCCACCTTTGTGAAGTTTTCCTCTACTGAGACATCATCAAAACATTTTTATTGAAATTCCATAAATCTGGTGTCACAATCATTTTAAAGATTCTTTATGAAATAGTCAAATGTGGCTTCGTAAATTGCTCGTTTATTACACAAATCACTGTGACCCTTCTCATTACATGACGATTTAACTTATTTGTTAGAATAAGTCAAATAATTTATTAGGTGCATTTGCTGAGATAAACAACAACAACAAAAACGACTAATAGTGGATTCAGAGAAACAACAAAATTACACCTTAGCAATGACATAGTAACACCCTGGCAACCCACCAGCCACCCAAAAATCAACACAAGAATACTGCAAAAATTGCAACATTCTAGAAATGTATTAACAATTCCATAATCCCTTCTTAAATTTACAAAAACATTAAAAATCGAAATAATTAATAATCCAGAAAAAGACACCAAAAGGAGAGTGTCACAGTAATAACCAGTTAAACACCCACACAGACAGGGGTTCTCAGTAGCAAGCGCCACTCTTTTACTTTTGTTTTCAATAACAGAAAAAAAGTATGAATTTATTTGTATATCAAAAGTCATTTATAAGAAGCAAATATCATACTTGCTCAGTGATTTGTACTGCTGTGCCCAGAACACCCTCTCAGTTTCTTAAACAGCTGGAGATGTGTGAATGTAATGACAAGCCGTGCCGGTTTCAATCACCCTTCCATCTCCACCCCTGTGTCCCTCTTTACCAAGACCCCCTTCTTCTCTTGCCCCTCAGCCATCTTGCTCTGCCCCCCTTTTGGGACTTCTTAGCATCAGTGTGTATCTGGGTAATTATGCTCAGGCCGGGACAAAAAGTGATGGCACTACACATTAGCATAATGATTTACGAGGGAGGTCATGCAAGGCGAAGCGGAGCGGAAATTAGCTGCTCCAGGCAACTGGCAGCAACATCATTACGTTATGCAAAAAGATGCTTGACGCTAATGCCTTAATAAATATGCTGCATTTAGATTTACACACAAGATTGTTATCACTGGGATTAATGCAAATCTACAAAATGACTCGAAAAGTTGTTTTTCAGAGTGGACTGTACTGTGCATGGAAGCATTAGCATTACTAGCTTTGAAGTACACATGTGACTGATAATAATAACTGATAACCAACTGAGTATCGTAACCAGTTTTTGGATCTAAAACTAGCTAGCTGTTTCATTACAGATCACACACTTTGCATAAAATAGATGTTTTTTGAAATCATTTAACTTTTTCATCTTTAACATCAGACATCGATTGGCTCTCTTCATTATTGGTGTCAATATTTTTTTTTTACTTTAGTTACAAGTAAAAATATCATATCACTCTAGAGCATCAAAGGCAGATTTCCCCAGCATTAATATCATTGACCCAAAAGTTATTCTTTAGAAGTCTTTGTATCTCTTCTTACTTTTATCATATTTCACAATCTAAGACACCACAGTCTGGTTGGAAACAGATAAAGCGAAACTGATAACCGACCTCAGCTTTAAACAACCACATTATGTATAAGAGTACAAGTATAAAAAGAGCCTTTCGCTCTTGCAGACAGTTTCTGGAGCAGACGCTGCACAAAAAATGCAGAAAAATGTCATAATATTGGAATGTCTGCTTCAAAATGGAAGCGCTTCATAAATAACATCATCTAAGCCGATATTTAAATTTTAAATGAAGCACCATTAGCATTGGGTCCTTGTGAAAGGTTCAGCTTGTTTGAGCTATTTTTGGACTCGTTCAAAATAGCCACGAGATTCTGGCTGATTGCATTACTATGTAGATTGATGCAATTTCCAACCTCGCCACTTGCTGATTTGTACACTTGTGTGTTTGTTTCATACAAAAGGTGCAGTCCTTGCCTTTTTGATCCCCAATCATTTCCTCATGTTTTTAAGAGGATTTTTTAGATGACAAGACATTGCCTTCTATACTTTTGAAGTCACAATAAGACAATTTTGTCAACTTTTTATGTAGTACTGCTTGAATAAGTTGGTTACTGATTTAATATTATTAAATATTTTTTTAAGAGTGTAACATTTGTGTATGTTGTTGCTTTGAAACCGAAATTTTTACGAAATTCAAAAATCACACAGAAACAAGAAAACTTTTTTATTTGACTACTGCCATTATTGCCATTCATACATAGTGGAACCTTACAAATCGGACCCATGCGTCTTGGGATATCAACTGATGTTTGATTCTGTTCAATTTTATGACGCAATTTGACCGGTTACTTTCTGACAATCAACTCAAAAGAACAATTCGTTCAAGAATCGACATCACCATAAAAGTCTAACTCAAAAGTCTAGCCAGGAATTTTTAGAATAAATTGAATGTTGAATATTGCTGTCCCCATAAGTTTTCTTGACTATAGCTTAACCAGCAACCTTTTCTTTGTCCGTCAGCTTTGCCTAAGGTACATCTTGGTCAAGCATAGTTTACCAGCTAGGCCGTCAGTAAACCACTTCAGGCTGGTGTAAGCTTGTCTTGTAGAATGTGCGATGCACATTGGCTTTATTTTGATTTATTATTATGTGTTAATATGTGCTGTATCTCTTTAATTGTCTCTTTCATCAAGACTGCACGACACACTTCATTTGGCATGTGTACTTTTCCCACATTCTATGACATCATTGCCCAAGTTCACATTAACAAGCCCTTTGTGAAGCTCTTGAGAGATCATTAGTATAATTGAAATGCTGGCATATCACCTATTGCCTTAAGCAATAAGAAAACACAAACATTAGATGAACTGTTTTGAGAATCGATAAATGTATTCCCTGCTAAATAGACTAATGAACGAACCAATTATTTATATTAGTGGAAATGGGAAGTGGAAATGGAAGGTCCCACTTGACTAACATTAAGTGTTTTCTGCTTTGAAGATTTTAATATGTCATACATGGTTAAACGCATGTATGTGGCATAAGATGGTAAACTAATTGCTTTGTAAATTTCATTACCACGTGATGGTTCATTAATACAATCACTTAATTAACACAACTTCGTAACGCAAACATTTTTACAACCTCAACCTTAGAAAGAGATAGAGAGAATTGGATGGGGGAAAATGTTGACTCCGCCTTGGAGAGAGATTGGGAATTAAAGTCCACACATTGATCTATAATCCTTGGGGTCTTCGGGCCTCTGGGATGTTTCATACATAAGTGCTTTGGTTGAAGTGCCGTATTCCACAATTTCCAGGGCTTTCACGAAAATTTTACGGGTTTACATTTCATAAAGGACATTTAGGACACTCTGTGGCAAAAAGTCGTGTCCGCATTGCAGTTTAACTTCTACACGACAGTCTGCGTGTCTGTATAGAAATATCAAGAAATAGCAGAAAAAGAGCATAGACTTTGTTCTGCCCAAACCAGGTACAGGTTATCAGAGACATAACTCAAAGAACAAAGCAAAATACAATTCTGTCTGTAGATATAGTTTACTTGCTTAATGGCACAAACAAAATTCTAAATAAAAAGTTGCTAACCTGACACCTACTGGGTGTAGTCTACAACCAGCCAATCAGATCCCAAAAGGGGTTTTGTTTGGAAAATGCAGGAGGCTTTGGGTGGTCCATGGGTGTGCAGACCCCGGGATCAAGGCAAAAGCGTCTCCTTAGCTTTCAGTGTACTACAAACTTAACCCATGTAGAGGAATGTCATTCTGTTGAGGAGATCCTTTGCTGTGCTAGCAAATGGAGGACAATTATCTGAGGAAGAAAAGCACAGTGGCTCCGGCCGACAAATGTAGCTTTTCCCATGCATGAAACATTATGCTCTTCCATCAGGAGCTAAATAACCCCTTGTTTTTCCGCCCGAGGACAAGAATGGATTTCCAGGAAGCTCTCGTGGTGTATGGCACATGGTATATGTTCCATGAAATTCGGCCTGAAGAACTCCTGACATATTTTGTGAATTTTAATGAGTTCGGGTTGTTGGGAAGGAAGGCATTTGCACCTTGCTTGGCACTGCTTAAATAGATGCTAAAGATACATGGAGGGATTTGGCTAGAGTGAAATCAGTTTATAGAGACTTCAAAGCAGTTTCCTCAATACAATCCACAATAAACAAAGACTGTTTTTTCTATTTTGGCTTAATAAAGCTGTTCATATTTTTTTACTATTTGGGTGTTATGAGTTAACTTTTTTGACCAACTAAAAGTAAAACCTATGATTATTAATACTGAAAACGTGTCCAGTGATTTGTCACATGCAGTGGCGGCTATTGATCTTTTAATGAGGGGAAGGTCATTTTCGGCCTAAATCATAAAAATTGTCCATTTATTTATATGTAAATTCTGCCCTACGTTCCTTTTCAAGAAAATGCTCTGTAACCCTGTCGTACCAACTAGGCGTCTTTTCCAGTGACTTGACCAGTGTCCTCTCAATGGCCAGCAGAGCTAGGCTGCTTAAACGGCCTTGGCCCATTGTGTTACGGGTGTAGGACTTGAGCCGCTTTAAACAGGAGAAGCTCCTTTCTACACCTGCAGATGTAGCTCCAATTGTTGCCACTAATGAGAACAGTTTGTAAAGCTGATGCGTTGCACTGTCCAACTCCATGTCTTTAAGGAACACCAAGTAATCACACAGCTTTCCCCTGTTACTCTGCAAGTCCTGATCTGAATATAGGACTTGAAGTTCAGACCTCAGTCTCCCTGAATCAAAGTGATGGCCATAACTTTTCAGGACACTTTGGAAGGCCTCCTCTGGAAATGCTTGTCTCATGTCATCAAACTTCCCTGGATTGACTAATTCTAACGGGAGGAAATGTGGGAATTATGTTAAACTGAAACAATGAATGTGGTGTGAAATTGTGTGAAATATACGATGAAGGTTGCAGCAGTTTGCCTTTCGACTACACATGCAAAATCCGCGATGGGACTGAGTTGGAAATGGAGACACAGAGTGATACGCGTCATAATCTGAAGACCAAGCCCACGCCCACACCAACCGTCTCTTTGCATTGCGAGAAGCTGCCGCCTCCTTGTCATTTATGATTTATAACAAAAAACAAAAAAACAATGTCTAAAAGCTGATATGTGACAATGTGTATAGCAAACAAGCTAAAAAAAACCAAGAAATACATTTTTATAAGCTGTCGACCCCAAAAAACGAGCGTTTTAGGACATAAAAGTGGATTAAAAAGAGATGACAGACCCTCCAATCATCACGCAGACGCTCGGTGTCCGGGCCAGCCCACTCCTCCATTCATCCCAGAGACGCTGAGCGTCCGTGGGCGGGACATAATCGCAGCATTATCCAATGACCGTCTTGTTTCTAAGCACTGAAAAAAACTGTTTAAAGCAGCCCCATAGAAGTCAATGGACGCTGGGCTTCAACAGAGTAATGCACTGTACGCTACGGGAATGAATGAGAAGGAAATCGAGTCAGCCGACCTAAGTAGCTGATTCTGAACGAAATTGTTTTCGTTCGAGATGAACGTGTTTAACACATTTTTAGTAAATAAAATGTTAGCATAATAGTACATATATTTCACCATTCATTTTTTGACAATTATAGGGGAAGCTGAGCTTCTCTTTCAGTCTTAAAGAAATCGCGTCTGGTCACATGCTATTTGTATGAATTTATGTGAAATTGAGGAGATCATGAGAAAACATGGTAGATTTCAAAAGATGTACCTGAAAGGAATAAAGCCATTCTCAAGCACACATACTGTACATTTTATGACGCTATAAGATTTGTGACAGTTTAAGGTGCTAAAACGCCTTAAAATAAGCCTTCCATTAGGCAAAGAAAATATATTTTCTCAGATATTTACTGTGTCAGTATATTAAATATTACAATTTATATGTGTTAAAATATATAGAACAATACACTGTTACTGTATTACAGTACAATAATATATTTAATAAAAGATCAAGAATTGCGTTTTTCTGTATATAGAAAAATATAAGCTACTTATTTCAATGTATGTAAATGTGTTATTTAATACATTGCATTATATTTTCCTGCATTTCCGGAATATTGTTTGTTTCGCAAGAGCCTGAAAGGAACATTGCTAAAATGGCCTCAAACAGCAACGACTGATCCAACCAGGAGTTAGAGGAGCAGAGAGAAAAACAGATGCTTTAATACTTGACTGACTTGAGGACGTATTGTATATCACATTATGTCCAGATGTGGTTTAAATCATGTGTTTGCTTTCACACATGGACTTTTTGTAATCAGATAATGATAACACTTCTAATCGGCTGTATAATTGACCCAGGGACTCGGGACTGGTCTAGGGACTCGGGACAGGTCTAGGGACTCAGGGGACTCTAGAGCAGGGTCAGGGGTTTCTAGGGTGAGACAGGTAAGATGGCATGCGGGACTCCAACCGGAGAGAGTGCCCGAGGACCATCCTAGTTGAGGGTTATGCTTGAGGAGCCAGGGGTGTCTGAGAATAACTGGGAACTTTGAAGACTTTAGTTGCAGAAACATGAAACAATAGTCCCAATCCTGACAGCTTCTATTTTAAAATTCTATTTTCTCACCTTTCTTTAGTCTGCTGAACCTTTTTCCTGTAAAAAGAACTCATGGTGAAACAAAAGGGTTCTTTATGGAACCATACAGCAAAAAATGTTAATTTTTAAATACAAAAATATCCAGACAACCAAAACCACGCAGATAAACAACCCTGGATAGGCAACTTAGAACTCTCAGAAATATACCAAATTCACATAGAAATTTATTAAAATTCGAAAGTTAAAATCCTAGCAACCATATATATATATATAACAAGATGTCTGGCAAATAGAAGTGTCCGCCATCTTGGAACGGTCCACTGACGTCACTCAACTGTGTCAACATTGTGGAGCCTTGGCTGTGAACACCACAGGGATTAAAATTCCCCCCAAAATGGCATATTGGCGGATTTTTGTGTTCCTAGAACAGTTATACTGTTTGGGAATACAGTCAATTTAAACTACTCAACAGTTATTCAGTCTTGTGGAGGTCTACCAAGAGTTAAGTTTGGGCCACATAATGTTTGTTAATGTTATTCCTGCTGAAACCGTCTCATACACTCTCTCACACCTTAACAAGCACATAACAATGCCGTAGCAGTGCCCCAGAACACAGTGGTTATCCTATCACAAACACCTACAACACACGACACCTCAGTTTCTCCATAGCAATGTCATGGCAACCACCTGAAGGACTCTTGCATCATGTCTGTGTTGTCTTGCTCCACAAATATTTTTCCACGAAAGTCTAGTTTTATGTCAAGATCCCATCTCTAATCTTATACTCAACTCAACTCAACTTTATTTATATAGCGCTTTTTACAATTTTCATTGTTACAAAGCAGCTGTACATGAGACACATTGAATACAAGTAAAAAAACTAAAGGCATATACCTGTAAAAACAAGACAAAGGTGAAAACAACAAAGACAGACATACAAATGCTCCACACACACAATATGCAAACATACATACACACACACACACATTGACAGAGACGCACACACACACAGTGAAAGCACACATTGGCGATAAAGGAGAAAGAACCACAGGTCAAATATTAAACGGACTATAAATTCTTATATGCAATATTAATTATGTCTAATTTCTGAATTCTAAAGCAGCCCCCCCGGCCAGGCAGATAGTGCAAAACAATATGCAAACGGTGGTGAGGAACCCAAAACTCCCATCGAGAAAAAAAACCTCAGGAGAACCCAGGCCCAACCAGGGGATTCCAGTTCCCCTCTGGCAAAAGCTGCTGCCTCTGCACAAGCTCAACAGTGCTTGCACAACAAGGCTAAATAAAAATAAAAAATAAACTTAATAAGGTAAATGATAGATTTAAGATTATCATTCACAATCTAATAACATTTGAAATGTTGTAGGAAAATCAAAGTTGTGGCGTCCTTTATCCAGCTCTATCCTCTTAGCTCTTGTCAGGTCACCGCTTCCCATTCTCAGCTCTGCCATCGGGTCTGGGCATGAACTGCATCCTGCGGTAACCTTGGAACAAAGAGACAAGACTGGCTGAGAGTAGAGTACTGTTCTGCACTCTTTGATGCAACAAGTACATCATTTGTTATTGGATGTGTTTCTGGTTCCGGTTGATCTAAATAATGCAGCCTAAATCCTCTGAGGATTAATATTATGGAGGAGTATTGTATGCAAGATTAAAAAGATGAGTCTTTAGTCTAGATTTAAACTGACAGAGTGTGTCTGCCTCCCGGACCGTGCAGGGAAGAATATTCCAAAGTTTAGGCGCTAGATACGAAAAGGATCTACCACCTGCACTTGATCTTGAAATTCTAGGTATTACCAACTGACAGGACGCCTGAGAGCGTAATGTACGTTGAGGTCTGTAATACAATAGAAGTTCATTCAAATACTGCGGCGCTAGACCATGTAGGGCTTTATAGGTAATAAGCAAGATCTTAAAGTTAATGCGATGCTTTATAGGTAACCAGTGCAAGGTTGACAGAACCGGGGTTATATGCTCATACTTTTTTGTACGTGTAAGAACTCGAGCTGCCGCGTTTTGAACAAGTTGCAGTTTTTGTAATAGGCCTGCAGGGCACCCACCTAGAAGTGCATTACAATAATCTAGTCTTGATGTCATGAATGCATGAATTAATTTCTCTGCATCTGACAGTGACAGCATATGACGTAGTTTAGATATATTCTTAAGATGGAAAAATGCAATTTTACAGGTGTTGGCGACATGGCTTTCAAATGACAGAGTACTATCGAATACAACGCCAAGATTCTTAGCTGATGACGAGGATTTTATGGAGCATCCATCAATCGTTAAGCGGTATTCTTGGTTGTTACGTATAGCGGTTTTCGGTCCAGTAAGTAACACTTCTGTTTTGTCCGAGTTTAGTAGTAAAACATTGTTACTCATCCACATTTTTAAGTCAACTATGCAATCCTTTATTCGATGAAACTGCTGGGTTTCATGAGGCTTCGAGGAAATATAAAGTTGAGTATCATCAGCATAACAGTGAAAGCTAATTCCGTGTCGCTTTATTATATCTCCTAGAGGTAGCATGTATAATGCGAAGAGCAGAGGCCCCAAAACTGAGCCCTGTGGTACACCGTACTGGACTTGTGATTTGCGGGACACCTCATTGTTTATTGCTACAAATTGAAAACGGTCAGATAAATAAGACTTAATCCATTTCAATGCTATTCCGTTAATGCCGACGTAATTTTCGAGTCTATGTAGAAGTATGCTGTGGTCAATGGTGTCAAATGCAGCACTGAGGTCTAGCAGCACCAATAACGAAATACAGCCACGGTCAGACGCTAAAAGCAGATCATTTGTAACTCTGATCAAAGCAGTCTCTGTACTGTGACATGCTCGAAATCCAGACTGGAATTCATCAATAATGTCATTCCTTTGGAGGAAGGAGCATAATTGAGTTGAAACTACTTTTTCCAGAACTTTAGATATAAATGGTAAATTCGATATAGGCCTGTAATTCCCTAGTTCTTTAGGGTCGAGTTTTTTTTTTTTTAAAAGAGGCCTTATAACAGCCACCTTAAATGCTTTAGGCACATGTCCTAATGTCAGGGATGAGTTAATAATACTAAGAAGAGGATCTATAATTTCTGGGAGCATTTCTTTCAGTAGTTTTGTAGGTATAGGGTCTAGCATGCATGTTGTTGATTTAGATGATCTAATGATTTTAGACAGTTCATCGTGATCTACTGTAGAAAATAATTGCAATTTCTCCTTAGGGGTACTGTAGTTAGTTTGTTCAGCGGGTTTCACTACAGGTTGCATTGTTATAATTTTTTCTCTTATATCTTGGATTTTACTAGTGAAGTAGTTCATAAATTCATCACTGTTATGCTGATAATCAGAATATGACGTCGCTGACGACTTATCTTTTGTTAATTTAGCCACGGTGTTAAATAAAAACCTAGGGTTGTGATGGTTTTCCTCTATTAGTGATGAAAAGTAGGCGGATCTAGACGTTTTTATGGCATTCCTGTATTTTCGAGTACTATCCTTCCATGCTATACGAAATACCTCTAAATTAGTTTTCTTAAAGTTGCGCTCCATTTTCCGGGACGCTTTCTTTAGAGTCTGAGTGTGTTCATTATACCACGGTGTTGGGCTGCTATTTTTAATTTTCTTTAAACGCAGAGGAGCAACTATGTCTAATATTTCCGAGAAGGTAGAGTTAAAATTTTCAATAGAAGTGTCAAAATCGTCAACATTTTTACACATGCTAGATATTTTAGACAATTCAGGCAGATTATCGAGAAACGCATCTTTGGTAGTTGAAGTAATCGTTCTACCATATTTGTAGCAAGGAGTTTGATTTGCAGCCGTAGGCCATTGAAGCAAACATAATATCAGACAATGATCCGAAATGTCTTCACTCTGCTGAACGATTTTAACATCGTCCACATTTATACCATAAGAAAGTATTAAATCTAAAGTATGATTACGAAGGTGAGTGGGTCCTGACACATGTTGACTAACGCCCATGGAGTTAAGAGTGTCTTTGAAAGCCATGCCCAAGGCGTCTGTATCATTGTCTACATGGATATTAAAGTCACCGACGACAAGGACTCTATCTGCGGCCAGTACTAGTTCTGATAAGAACCCACCAAAATCTTTAATAAAATCTGTGTGGTGCCCTGGAGGCCTATATACAATAGCTAGAATAAAATTTAAAAATGTTTTGTCCTTAGTATTAGGTGTCGATACGTGAAGTACCAAGACTTCAAAAGAATTGTATTTAAATTTAGACTTCTGAGAGATGCTAAAATAATTATTGTAAAGTGCAGCAACACCTCCCCCTCTACCTTTTAGGCGAGGCTCTTGTTTATAGTAATAATCTTGAGGAACGGATTCATTTAGAGTAATATAATCATCTGGCTTTAGCCATGTTTCTGTCAAACAAAGCATGTCTATTTTATGATCGGTTATCATATCGTTAACAAAAAGTGCTTTATTTGAGAGAGATCTAATATTAAGCAATCCGAGTCGTAACAGTTGATTATCTGTATTTTGTTCATGTTTAACTTGTTTAACGTTTATTAAATTACTTTCAAGAGGTTTACGCAATATCTTATGTTTGCTAATCCGGGGGACAGACACAGTCTCTATTTTATGTTGTTTGTAAGAAGGGATTATTACATGTTGCATATTTTGTGTATTCTGTAACGCGAGACGGCGAGCAGACAGTTGGTTAAGCCATTCAGTCTCCTTCCTGACCTGGGCCCTATGTAGTCAGACTTTAGCATTATTAAGACTGTGTGCCAAATTTCTAGAGAGGAGGGAAACCCCATCCCAGGAGGGATGGAGACCATCTCGTTTCAACAGGTCAGGTCCGCCCTCAAAACTCTTCCAGTTATTTATAAAATCTATATTATTCTGCAGGCACCACTCAGACAACCAGCCATTTAGTGATGATAATCTGCTATAAATCTCATCACCACGGTAAGCAGTGAGGGGGCCAGAGAATATTACAGTGTCTGACATCGTTTTTGCGAGCTCACACACCTCTTTAATATTATCTTTAGTGATCTCCGATTGACGGAGTCTAACATCATTTGTGCCGACGTGAATAACAATCTTACTGAATTTATGATTAGTCTTAGCCAGCACATTTAAATTTGACTTGATATCAGGCGCTCTGGCTCCCGGTAAACATTTGACTATGGTGGCTGGTGCCTCTATGTTAACGTTCCGGACAATAGAATCACCGATCACTAGGGCACTTTCAGCAGGTTTCTCAGTCGGTGCGTCACTGAGCGGGGCAAACCTGTTCGAGACTTTAATCGGAACGGTTGAGTGATGTTTTGTCCTGCGACTACGCCGTCTCACCGTCACAAAGTTTCCCAGCTGCAGGGGATTTTCAACCGGAACCGATCTGTGTGCGCTAACATTGCTCGCATCCAAAATGTTTTCTACGGTCCTAACACTCTTACTATCCTCAAATAAGGATTGGATGCGAGACTCTAATTCTAAGATCATCTCCGTCAGCCTAACTACTTCCCTGCATTTATCACATGTAAAACCCTCGCCGCTGACAGAGAAGGCTAAACTAAACATATGACATGAGGTGCAAGTAACAACAATAGGAATAGAAGCCATGACTCACCGGGTATGAAGTGCAATCCTAACTTACCAAGGTTGCTTGATGAGTCGTAGTATATACACTTAAAAAGAGAAACAGTTAGCACACAGGACAAACAGGGGGAGATGATATTCCACAGTGTAAACAGAAGGCAAGCTAACACGCTAATATGCTAGCGGCGTTACGATTCAATTAATATAGGTTTAGAAAATAAAGTTAGAACTAATTCGGCAACGACAGTGATAGGTAACGATAGTAAAATACACTAATATTAAGACCAGGAACAAATGTGAGGTGAAGCAAGTGTCAGAGGATACAAACTAGCCGCTGGCAGCGATGCAATCAGGACTATTATATACTTGACTATTGTAACATTTCTACATCAGTGCTTACTCACAGGACTGAAAATTAGCCTTGAAAAGCCTGGGGAATTAGCCAAATTATTGCCACTAACTACTGGGTCAAAGTCAGAGAGAACAAGACCGGTCAGAAGACCTGAGTGAATGGAGGTGAAATGGCCCACTGTACAGGGTGTTTAAGTGTCAATAGATTTTTCCGGCCTCTTTGATTGAGGATAATTACCTCAGTGATTTGAGTGTGGGCAGCAGGGGCCGACTGAAGGGTCATTACTGCCTGCTGCTTCTCACCATCTCCTCACAAAGAACAAAGAACGCATGAGCATGGACCACGGTCAGCTCAGCCCTAGTCTAAGGATGAGTGATGAGAAATCATTTTGTCCTTTTTACCTGCTGGGAGGCCAATCACATAAGCACTAAGTTGATGGCCAATGGCCCCATGGAGTCTGATTGGACCACACACAACATACAAGTCAACAATACTGGGTCTATGTTTCGTCTCAGCTTGTATATAACCAGTCTACACTACAATTGCAAGATTTCTGAAGACATAAAATGGTCGGAAGTTAATAATGAGTTTGTGTCTTTTATTTAAAGTCATTAATCATTTGATATCACTACAGAATACATAGGTTTGTTGTCAGGTCTTGTCAGCTTTTCATCCACATAGCAACTTTTGCTCTCCATCAAAAATGCAGAAACTATTATATCATTACCAAAAAGCTTATTCCCATTTTTTTTCTATCCAAAAACTGCTCGGCAGGAGCCTCAGGTCTTTTAAAGGAGAGCATTCACTCGTGAACATTAAGTGTATTTTAAAGTATATTGCATTCAAAACTAGAAGTCAGTCAAAGTACCTTTTGAAATTGATGTCGCTGAAAGGGTTGGAGAAAATACAATAGATAATGTAACAAAACTGTATTGTTTTCCCTTTCACTGTAGATATTAGTTCAATTGATAAAATAAAATATTTTAATCTAATAAATAAAAACATTAGATGACCAGCTAACAAAAATGGTATGAACTGCGGGACAAGGAAGGTATTACAAATGTACCCTTCTACTTCAGAGCGATCCTGTAGATTTTCCAGAAATAACCTTTTGATCAAAGCAAAGGAAAAAGTTATAATACATTTTTTACCTTTTTATTATCTAAATAATCCTTTTCCATACCAAAGAAACTTTTTTGAAACTGAAATCTTTGTGCATGTTTGTATATTAACGTTGAAATGTTTTAATTTAAAAGAATCAATTAGGCCAAATCTACTACATATGTCCAAGTTCGAGAATTAGACTCGTTCATTTAAACTTTATTTGAGGATAATCGGAGTGAAAGGGCCATTGAAATCCCTTTGGATGCGAAGTGTGCAACATTCCGGTTGAAGATCTCCCGCAACAGGGAAACTTTGTGACTGTGAGAGGGAGTAGTCGCAACGTCAAAACATCACTCAACCGTTCTGATTACAGTGTCGAACAGTGACTGAGAAACCTGTCTGAATTGTTTCCATTCTGTAGCATTTCTGATATCCTAGAAGATCTTGATACTATCAACAAAATATTAACCCTGTCTTCTCCGAAACGCTTAACACAGCTGCTCCTATGAGCCTAGAGAGAATTAAAGATAGCAGTCCAACACCGTGGTATAATGAGCACACGCACACTCTAAAGAGACCAACCCAGAAAATGGAGCGTAACTTCAAGGAAACAAAATTCGAGGTATTTTGCATAGCATGGAAGGATTTTAACATACAGGACAGTTAACACAGTGGCTAAATTTACAAAAAATCAGTGTCGTCAGATGTTGGACATGTAGCTTGTAGAGATGCAGCAGTAGTCCCAGAGGAGAACTGGTTCTCCTGGGTGGGTCTGGGTTCTCCAAAGTTTTTTTTTCTCCACTGGAGTTTTGGGTTCCTCCTTGTTAATGTTTTATTAAATGTAACATTTTGTTTGGATTATTATTACCCCATATATAAATTGATACTCTTCATAATATATTACCTGTGTTTCTCTTCTTTTATCTTCTGTCTCTCTCTCTCTCTCTCTCTCTCTCTCTCTCTCTGTCCTTGTGTGTTTGGGGTGCCTTAGTGAGTGTGTCAGTGCATGTGTGTTATTTAATGTATTGATTGAAGTTAACATGTTTTCATGTACAGCTGCTTTGTAATAATGAAAATTGTAAAAAGCAATAAATAAAAGTTAAATGGAGATGACGGTAGAAATGTAATAAATGAGTAAAATATTCCTTTAAAACATTTGATTGTGAGGTCACTCATAAAGTATCACAATGTTGTGGACTAACCAAAAGTAAAGTACCAAAGTTAAATAGTATATTATAAATGAATATCTCATGCCTGTGCCCTATTGTTTGAAATGTTAACATTTTACCTCATTATTTACAGGCCTCACTCAGCTGTACTGGCTGCGAGGAACGTGACATTTCAGATAAACTATAGCTGCTCGCTTGAGATTGAATGCCGCTTGTGTTTCTTAGCCTCATGCGACATCTCCCTGTGTGCACATTGGATAGATGATGTAAGATCTAAGAAGCTATTTGTACCGCATGCAGCGTTTGGCTTCCTCCCCCACTCTTTTAGACATGCTAAGTTGCTCTGCCTCCCGGCTGCCTGTGTCTGGTAGCTCTTAATATCCTCTCAGCAATGAGCCCCATCTCAGCCCATTTTCACAAGCACTCAAATGCAGCTGATGGTGGCTCTGCTCTACACAGCCTCTCTGTAGAGCTGAGAATTTTACAATTCATTGCAAGATTATCGGGAAACACAAAAACCGCAGCTGCTTTTGGCAGACGTGAATCCGATGCCCATCCGTCGCTCAGTCCCGGCTGTGGACGACCAATGAGGGCTGAAAATACAACAGTGAGAGGCTATAGATTGGCAGGGCTGATTAGGATCAGATGGAGGGGGGAATAAAGGCTCCCTCTTTGTTTGCTGTTTACATGTGCAGAAGCAAGATAATTCAAAACCAGTGTGAAACACGTATGTTTCTAGGTCAGGACGTGCTGGCTAATTTTGCACTGTGATAGGTCTTGACCATCAAAAGGTAAAGAAAAGGCATTTTTTAGGAAATTTGTTCAAAAAGACATTTTTATACAAACAAATATGGGTATACACATTTTCAAGTCAGGATTAGGATTTTGCACATTTGCAAACTTACACATACTAAGATAAAAACATCAAGAAAATAAGTCTGTAAAATACACATTATAATAAATCTGTATATTTTGAGGAGGTGCTTACTTTCCAGCTGAGAAATGATTTAACAGACAAAAAAATACAAATCAAAGGATAAGAATACCTGAGAATACGGGCTCTTGGGCGAGCAACCTTGCAGAACAGTCGATACGTAGCAAAACATACAATATACTGTACTGTTAACTTTATTTTTGAGAATAAAAGTGGTATTCTTTTGTATTGGACTTATATTTAAATAAAGTTTCGTTTTTGGAACAGGTCAGATAAAATCCAAAAAAATCCAAAAATTCTAGCTACAGCTAGCAGTTAGCGCTGATGGCTAGTGTTGTATGTATAAATATACAAAATTATTTCCTCAACAGAACCTAACACAAAACAAAAAGGACTGTTGTTTGAGCTGCTCTCCTTGATAAGAGTATAAATAAAACAGTCAACCTTAAGGTTTCTTTTAAACATTGATTTCCGTTGAATTCGCTAATTGCACAAGATGGCGCCGGTGAGCAAGGGCCGGCAGACTAATTTCCAGTCATATAACACTGTATGGGAAACGGAGGATTTTGGGCTGACAAATATGTGTGTTTTTTAGATAAAAAGAATAAAGTAACATATCAGCGATATGACAGATCATCTTTACTTTGCTGAGCTCTTCGATAAACCAAAACAACCTGGAAATTAGTCTGCCGACTCTGCTGGCTCACAGGCGCCATCTTGTGCAGCTAGCCCATTGTTTCCTCAGATATTTCCCACCATCACTGAGGAGCCCAGCCACATGACAAAGAAAGCTGATCCTGATTGGTCCTATTGCGTGAATTCAAAGAGCTGATTGGCTCGTATATAGAACTTTTCTGTTTTCTTAAGTCCCACAAAGTACACACAAAAAACAAACATGGCATAATGTAAATAGTTGTCGCAGCAGTATGTGTGAATAACTCAATTTTGGCCAAAATGTCGGAAGACATAAAGGCGACGACATACACAAGTGTACTGTAGTAACTAGTCAACACTGCCGCTTTTACAAAATGTGCTGGAGTTGACATTTGACTTTAGTCTCCTGTGATTAACCTGGCGGCCCAAACAGCTTGTACACTTGAATCATGGCTGAGCTTGAACATGAACGTCATCATGTCACATTCAAAGTAAAGAAAGTAACAGTTCTGTTTTGATCACACTCAGCGACTTCTGCAAATTGTATCTGATTGCTAAATCTCCTCTTCATAACCCCAAGGAATCATGTAACAAGGCACTAGATTATTGTAAACAGCATTATTTGACAGCAGTAACTTTTAAAATCGAAGAATTTGCTGAATATTATAAATAGACTTATTTCCACAAATGTTGATGATTGCATTTGGCATGTATGGGGCTGAGTCAGGTACCTAAATTGTCGTGGCTGAATGATGCTGAACACCGTTCTTACAAGTTCAGGATGGCAGTGTACCTATTCCTTATAACAATGGCTATGATTAGGCCTACAATGATTTCCTATTGATTAAACTAGTGACACATAATTTCTCCCAAAGTTCAAAGGAAAATGTTGTTTTATATAAGCATTTCTCTACAGAAAATAGAAAAGGGAAATTATTTTAATGATGCAATATTTGCAGATTGTAAATACTGAACAGAAAACAAGTTCCTATTCGTATACTCACTTCTAATGTTTTAGTATACAAGTGCTTGGAAATAAACCATGCTAATAGCCAGTACAAATAATTTAAGTGATCACATGAAATAAACATGGATCACTGGCTCAAATGTCAAACTGTCAAGATTACATTCTAATGGATGTCCTGTAGCTCATACAAGTTTAATACTCTAATACTCTTGGCGAAATACTGATTCAATCTGTTAAAATAAACTGTTAACTACAGTACATTCTGCATGATGCCATGCATGGATATGCTTACTGCATGCTGTGGCTAGCAGTTTTTACTCTAGGTCTTCTCATTGAGTCCAATGTGTCTTCTGTATCTTTGAGACATGTAAGCAGCATACAGCATGGAGCAGAGGATGCGTTATTATTGTAATGTTGATCTGGAGTATGTATTTTACACCAGAATTTCTGTTTACTCTATGTTGCCACTGAGAGTTATTACATTAGCCACGTTGACTGCAGGATGCACAGGGGAAAAGACGCTCTGTCATTACATATGACACCCTCCAATTTCTGAACAAATTAACCCTGACAGATAAGGAAGGAAAAGCTATTTATTCCACAACAGATGCATCGGCTAGGCTATAGGATGGATGTGCTTGACGTTTACCACTTGACAGCTGACACCCTATTATTTGCATAGATGGTCTTAACAAAGTATATTTGCATTTGTAGGGTGAAATTACACAACTTTACCACATTTTAACATGCACACACATGCTTGTATGCAAGACGTGAGGGTAAGGGAAACACAAGAAAGAGCCAATGAAAATAGTTGATAAATAGATCTGTATGGAAGAACACATTTAACAAATGATAACAAATAATAAATACATATTTTGAAAATAAAGAAACTAAAATGATACCTGATGAAAGACAAAGGTGACGTTAGCGCCTTTTGTGATGAAATCCTTGTACACTCCCTTGTGTTCTTTTGGCATCTTTAACCATTGCCATTACATGTGATGTTCCCCAGGGTTCCTTATTTGGTCCTTTATTATTCTCATTATGCAACGTTTCCTTTTTATTCCACAGTATTTTACACAAATCCAGTCTCATATCATTGCTTTGCAAAGATTCTAGTTTTTGTTCCCTAAGCAACTACTATAAGTGCATAAAATATATATACATTTAGATTATGGAACTGATTGATTTTCTTTTGTAAACAATAGTTCAGGCCAAACATATATAATTGTCACGCCTATGTTGTGCCACATTTGAACCTTTTTCTTATGTGGATCTTACACAACAAATGCCTTTTAGGGGTCTTAAAACTTTAGAAAATTGGTTACAAAGTTCATGCTTTTGAAAAAAATATTTGAATATAAGGTGTATTCAAGGTCTTCCCCCATTGAACTTTTGTATTACCTGCTTTGTAGAATGTAAATATGTGCATAAGGAAATAGTATTTCTTTACAAAGTAGAAATAACGACTGGCTTGGTATGAATAATACTGCATCCCCAATTAGTACATTGTTGTTTTGTAATGTAGGCTTACGGTAAGTGTGATGAATAAAAACAAAATCTATAAGAGTGAACTATACCTTTAAGACTCTGCACGGCCACACATGCGCTTTATAAATAAACATGACTTTCATGAAGAGATTTAGGCATTAGCTGACAAGATGTAGCTGGTCTTTGGGAGGGTGGTTCGATAATAGTGTGCGGATTGAGTTTTTTCTGATAAAATGTTATGTCCCACCTGAACAAAGTAAAAAGATTAAATGTTCTCAAGGTTGGAAGAACATCATTGTGGGTGTGCTTGAGAAATTCAGGCCAGCAGTAAGTCCAGTTCCATATGTACTGATGAGAAAGGACTGAGTAATTGTATTCACCCTCAAGTATTCTCATCATACGGTGGCATTTATTTTGATCCATATTTCTTTGAGTACCTTTACAATGGCAAAATGGGGTTTTTATTGATTTATATGTAGTGATTTGCTTTTCAAACTAGCACTCTACAAATAATTTTGTTTAAAAAATCATACAAACTTTTACAGGACAACTGTGAACATTTGATTTTGGTAGTAATTTGCGTAAAGTGTAATACCCATTTTTGCTCTTTTTTCTTGTTTAAAAGCCTTCAAAGGCAGACTTGTTTAAAGGGCTGGGGGCAGGCACGGAGGTCCAGACAGAGCTTCTTTTAATTCATCCCATTTAATTAACAGTCCAGGCTGCAGCTCTCAAACACTGAAGCTTGACTCACTGTTTTCTCTTATTTTCTCTAAACAGCGTGAGGGGTTCACCATGAGAAAGAGCACTGGGAAGAGGGGGTGGATGTGTGTTCAGCACACTTCCTAATGCTGCACACACTGGGATATGCTTAGGTGCTTTTCTCACCCTTGAGCTGCAGATATAGTTTCAACGTGTTTCAGGTTTCTTCACTTCCTCCCTTTCACCCAAATACTAATGAGACATTATTTGATCAATTATATCAACACATGTATTTGTTGGAACAATAACAATAGTATGTTACTAAATTCCCAATTCGTTGCCTGCACATCAAAAATCTTGTTGCGTTATGCATTTATTGGCTTAATCTTTTTACCAAACATTATGCATAAACAGACAAATGTCTAAAATTTAAAAAACACTCCTTATTCTTTCGCGTGTTGAATTAGCATGTTACAGCAACAACAACAGCTTTAAACAGCGGTTCAGGTGCAGAAATACATTAATCTGGACGCAGCCCGTCAGAAGAGAGAGAGAGAGAGAGAGAGAGAGAGAGTGAGTGAGAGTGAGAGAGAGACTCGCAAGCACCTGTCTGCTCTCGCGCTGTGTTTGAGCTGCCCGTCACGCGCCCGAGTTACATCAACCAGTGATAAATAAACAACAATAATTCATACAACTATTTTTAATTTGCACATATGCTGAGATGTATCCTGTATTTATCAATCATGTAACCTATGCGTATTAAACATTTGAAGTTGTATTGAAAACACGAAATGTAAATTAATATAAAACTTTTACATTTTCTGGCGTGTGCCACATGGGTCTCTTTAGGTAGGCTACCACTAGTGTTACGCAAATGCAAAGTTTGTGAACCACTGCTCCAATGAAACATAAAGAATATACATTTTAAGTTGATAAGTACAATGTTTCAAACAAAAAGGATTACATCATGATGACTGAATTTTATAATGTAGACAGAAGAGGTTGTATGGATTTTACAAAGGTTTACTGGTTTTTGGAAATTATCTACTTTGGATTTTGACTAGTAAACACAAGTAAAAACAAATAGAGTCAAACTAATCGACCAATCTCCACACTTAAAAGGTTACATTGTTTGAAATTGTAATACTTTTCAAATAATACACTACATGACCGGAATACTTATTAATAATAACTTAATACATTTTTTAACATTTTCCTGCCTCTTACCTCTTATTCCCCAAACTTTGGATTTTGTTCCCCTTTACCTACAGATGTGTACTGTAATGGTATATTATTGTTACAAGAAGATACGCCGGAAATTCGGTTTAATTATGCAGTATATACATATTCATATTTACAGTGTAATGAAAAACTTATTAATGTACATTATGTCAAAATGCTTTTTGAGCCTTCTATAGATAGTGTGGTTAAGAACAGATAAACCATTCAAAATATGAGCTCTTGTCAATGTATGATATTCAAATTAAATGACCTGAATCACCAAGTCTTCTTATTTCTTAACATAGTGTCATGATTCCACCTCACCTTGTCAGGTATTTCTTGGTCTAGAGGTGGAATCATACAGGATCCTTTGTTTCATGTGGGAGAGAGACGATTTTGGCCCTCTCTCCGGTCTGCGTCAACGTTCCTGCCCTTCTGTTTCCTAGTTTGTGTTAATTAATTTATCCCTTGCACCTGTTCCCTCTTGATTTGTTACCCTTTAAAACATCCTCGTGTTCATTGTCCTGTGCTGGTTCATTGTATGTACGTTCTACCTTGTCTCTAGATTGAATGATCTGTTTGGTGTAGCCGTATGCTTAGATCTTGTTCCGTTTCCTGTCTCCTTGTCAAGTAAGTGTTAGCTTAGTGTTTGTTTCCAGTGTTTGTTTTCTAGTCTATTGAGTGAGTGTCCTTGTTTTATTTATTAGTTTATCAAGTCTTGTTTTCCCAATCGTGGGATTTGTTTTGTCCTTTTGTAGTGTTTGTTATATATAATAAATTCTTGTTTACCCCTACCATACGTCTGTATCTGCCTGCAATTGGGTTCTCCTGCCATGTCTTCCCGAGCAAACCATGACACATAGTCCCTTCAACAACCAGTTACACATAGAACACAATATTATGATAAAATCGCTTTCTCTACATGTTTTACATTTAATCCATGTCTTAAATGGTTAATCCTAAACATAAATTTAACATGTTGAACCGACAGAACCCACAAATAGATTACGAGTTGAGTTTGAACAGTTATCTGGGAAAAGTATTGTACTTAATTATACACTTGATTCATTGTGCTTCCCCTGAAGAGATACAAGATCTAAAATATTAAAAAATTGTTGATTAAGTAAGTGGTTTAGTCAAAGTTATAGCCAAAACTATTATTAGTTGAAGATCAAACCTCAGCGTTCTTACCCTGGGCAACGGTTTCGCTTGACCAATATCTACAAAACACGAGAGCTCAACCAAGACGCTATTGTGCACTCATAAGTGTATAACATGCCTGTGATGACGTATTATGTAAGTCAACCATTCTGTAACATTAAATATCATGTAATGCATAAAAATATATTTTTAAGATGCAGTTTTTTGCTCCAATATAAATAGTACATGCATGTAACTGTATTTGGCTTTACCTTTGTAATACTATTAGTTTTGAGATAAATTCACCTTTTAGATTTGTATATTTATATATGGTATGAAACACTACTTAGATTCAGGGCCGGGTCCGAGGGGTACTAGGGGGGCATTTCCCCCCAGATTTGTCTTGGCCCCCCCTATAATATCCAGATGACAATTAAAATGATTTACATTTAAATACTTCTTATTTGTATGATCTATTAAGTAATGATCTATAATGAACAATGATTGCACATCAGCCCAACTAAAATATATGACTTCCCTGCCCAGTCATGTCAGCCTTAGTACCGGGCTGCATAGATTCTAAGATTAGGGAAGCTAAAAGGTTACTATCCAAGATGTAACACACAGCTACAATGGCACATTAAGAATTTTGATATCATGCTGACAGGTAATAAAAACATCAAGATAATACAGTATTCTTCAGCTTTCATTCATATGCATGGCAGTTAATAATGAACCACAATTTTCCAAGATGTACCAGTTCATTTACTTCCTTTCCTGAATCTGTACGTGACAGAAAGGTTAGATGGATAATTAATGGTTGATCAGCCTGTTATGTAAATAAACACAGTGTTGTGTGTCAGTCTCCTGATGGAAGACGGCTCGTGACAGACAGACTCTGACAGGCAAGCTGTCACCTACCACATCCCCCGGTTCCCGTCTCAAACGTCCCGTGCAGCGGCTACATCAGTCTGCCCCATCAGTTGGGCTTTCACCTGCGATCAGAGCTCAAATTCTGCAACACCGACTTTGATTGGCAGAACTAATCACAGTCACCCGCCTACAGTGCTCCATGTTCACGCCAAACCCTGTGCTCTGACCTGACGTGACTTTCCCCTTCACAGCTTGCTATTCAGTCTCGCCAATGAGTGGAAGCATCGATCCGGTCACCCTTCGGACAGAGACTGAGGCCACATCTTTGTGTTGATTTCTTTCTAGGAAGGTTATCGAAAGTCAAAGCCACGGTATCTTGCGCTGTGTCGATTGAATTGCTATAGAAATCAAGAGAGCGACCGTTAGGTCTTTGAACGAGGTCATCAGGTCAATACATAGCAAGGGTGATGTTTTAGAAATGTAATGATCTTTGTTTGACCCACTTTCGATATTGAATGAAAGTAAGAAATAGTTGGGATTTCTGTTCTCTCAAGAACCTCAGACGGTCTTTATTTGTATAGGACCCGAGCAAAGCAGTGGACACTCAAATACAGACGGCCAAAATGAATAAATACTTGAACCAAATAGGTAATTTCAGGGGCATCAGGACTATAAATGTAAATACATATCACTTACTGGAGTGATGTTGGTAGTGAGAGACCAGATAGCACCAGCAAAACAACAACATTCAAGGGGAATATAAATAAATCTTCATTTCAAATCTGGGTTATGTTCAATGTTATCTTTTGTCATGTCAAATGTTATCTTAAACGTTGTAATACTCAGCATTGTTATCTTTTCTTCAAACTGTGAGATGCTTTAGGTTTCTTGCCCTCAGCACTGTATTTATCATCTTTCGGTAAGCTCGAGCAAAGGATCTGTCAGTCCGAATTCTCCGCTGCTTTGGTTGATTATAGAAAGATTGACTATAGCCATTTTTCAGGCTTTTTAGCGGCATGAGCTCTGTCGTCAATCGCCTTGTCAGCTGAACTTATTTTCGTGCACAGTGTTAGCATATGACATTATGCAGCGACGAAACGAGACAACGGAGACGGGAGCTCTCGGAGCGACCGGAAAGAGAGAGGGAAGAGAGGGAAAAAAAAAAATATTCCTCAACCAGCCGAGAGGCTCTTCCTCGCGGTGCTATGCGGTGGTGCTGGACGTTCGGTGGACGGCCCGATCCTCCTCCGCCTCCTGGCGGTTGGCGATGGCTCCTCCGTGTGAGGGCACCGAGTCAGTCCGCCATTTCCTGCTCCTCACCATCATGGCTGTTGGCAGCAGGATTCCGGCTCACCGCCAACGGTGCAGACTCCTCCGGTCCCTCTTGGACGGCCGCCATCCCACCTCGGCCCAGGAGCACGGCAGCGAGCTCTCCGTCCCACCCGAATCCTCGCTCCAGAACCACCGCCTCAGGCAGCCACTGGCGGACGCCCTTCGTCCGCGCTGCCCGAACTCCTCAGCACCGCGATGCCCCTCAGCAGCGAGGGCTCTCCGAAAGCATGTCTTTCCTTCCTCCCGGGTTTCGGCACCAATGTAACAGTATTCAAGTAGGGAAGGAAGGAGTCGGGAACCGGAAGACATTCAAAACATTTTATAAAGTAATATAACAGCCGGCGACCCCTCACGGATGACCGCCGGCGAAAAACAACACAGTAAAACATAAGAAAATACAATACAAACACTTCGGGCCCGGTCCTCCCTCTTCGACGGTCCGGTCGCCATTGTTCCTTTATATGCTCCCAATCTCCTACGTGATGCGAGGCCGGTGCGCGCACCACTGGCGCTAATTAACAATTACTTACCGGCCGTGAACCACGGTCTCGCCCCGCCTACTCTACTACAATACAGTTGCAGGATTGGCGGATGGTTGGGCAAGAAGGTTGTCTTTAAGGTTTGTGACTTATGCATTACGTTTTGAAGAAAGTAAAACCTGAGTTATATAATGGGAAAACACACTGTGCTTTCAACAGTGTCTTCATAGTTCATTTAATATGGTTCTACCATATTTTTACCATACTATCCCTAAACTATTACGGCCTGTCCACACCAACATGGGTATTTTCAAAACCGCAGTTTTTTTCTGTGCGGTATGGCCGTTCATCCACATGCAAACACAGAAGTCGATCACAAACTGTTTTGAAAACTCCTGCCAGTGTAACGGAACAAACCACACCTGCACCAGGTGGGCTTCGAACCAAGTCGGTCCGGCATGGGAGTCGGGCGCTCTAGCAAGGAGGCTAAAGACCGCAGTCTCTAGCGTCTGTCGCTAGAGAGTCCTTGAGGCAGAGGAGTGAGGTTTACATACTGCACAGCTCTACACTAGAACGTGTTGTCTGTAACCAGCTCTCATCCTTCCTCATCCAGAACAACCTCCTGGACAGCAACCAGTCTGGGTTCAAGAGCGGTCATTCCACTGAGACTGCGCTGCTCTCTGTTATCGAAGCCCTGAGACTGGAAAGAGCTTCCTCTAACTCATCTGTTCTCATCCTACTGGATCTATCTGCCGCCTTTGACACTGTTAACCATCACATCCTCCTGTCCACTCTCAAGGCTATGGGGGTCTCCGGAATGGTGCTACAATGGCTCAGGTCTTACCTCTCAGGTAGGTCATTTAGAGTATCTTGGAAGGGTGAGGTGTCTGAGTCCCAACATCTCGACACAGGTGTGCCTCAGGGCTCAGTGCTTGGTCCGTTGCTATTCTCTGTATACATGACATCCCTTGGCTCTGTCATAAGGAAACATGGCTTTTCCTATCACTGCTATGCGGATGATACACAACTCTACCTGTCTTTTCGCCCTGACGATCCGACTGTCTCAGCACGCATCTCAGCTTGCCTAGCCGACATCTCACTCTGGATGAACGGCCATCACCTGCAGTTGAACCTTTCAAAAACCGAACTGCTTGTAATCCCGGCTGATATAAAGACTTATCACAACCTTTCCATTCAACTGGGCTCATCAACCATCACACCTTCCAGAAAGGCAAGAAACCTGGGAGTGGTGATCGATGACCAGCTCAACTTCACAGATCAAGTTGCCTGCACCACCCGGTCCTGTAGATTCATCCTCTACAATATCAGGAAAATTAGACCCTTCCTATCAGAGCATGCTACGCAAGTCCTTGTACAGGCTCTAGTCCTGTCCAAACTGGACTACTGAAATGCACTACTGGGAGGACTTCCAGCTTGCACAACCAAACCTCTACAGATGATCCAGAATGCTGCGGCAAGAGTCATCTTTAATGAACCGAAGAGAGCACACGTTGCTCCTCTACTCATTAAGCTACATTGGCTCCCTATAGTCGCTCGCATCAAATTCAAGACTCTGCTCCTGGCCTACAAGACCACCACTGGTTTGGCACCACCTTATCTTCACTCACTACTGCAGACATATGTACCCGCCAGATCCCTACGCTCTGCAAACGAACGGCGTCTTGTGGTGCCATCCCATAAAGGTAGAAAATCTCTCTCGCGCACCTTCTCCGGATCTGTTCCACCTATGTGGAATGATCTGCCTGCTGCTACAAGATCTGCAGATTCTGTAGCCATCTTTAAGAAACGCCTGAAAACCCATCTCTTCCGCCAACATCTTACTGTTCTGTTCTGACTCAAGTTTCTTCTCTACTCTTTTCTTCTCTACTCTTTTCTTCTCTACTCTAAAAAAAAACAAACAAAAAAAAAAAATGTATGAATGAATGTTTCTGTATACTGTGTTAGGCTATATGAAACCAGTCTTCTTTTTGATTGCACTTATGCTCTTGTTGTACTTATGCTGTCCTAATTGCTTCCATTACCTACCCCACTTGTAAGTCGCTTTGGATAAAAGCGTCTGCTAAATGACTAAATGTAAATGTAAATGTACACTAGCTTGCCTCCGTTACATTCACCCTTCTAAACCTCACTCCCAATCCGGGTCACGGCACCAATGTAACGGAACGAACCACACCTGCGGGCTTCGAACCAGGTCGGTCCGGCATGGGAGTCGGGCGCTCTAGCGAGGAGGCTTAAGACCGCCGTCTCTAGCGTCTGTCGCTAGAGAGTCCTTGAGGCCGAGGAGTGAGGTTTACACACTGCACAGCTATACACTAGCTTGCCTCTGTTGCACCAGGGTGAAGAATATAAGAGACTATGTGTTGTGGTGTAGAAGGTGAAATTGGAGATTTGGTGTATGATGTTGGAATGCGTGCTATCTCATTTGTTTGACGTCAAATTCCAGGTTTCTGATTGGCCAACGTGGCTTTTTGGTTAGTTATATCGCCACCTGTTGGTCCGGCATGCTTTTGACAGCACTTTTTATCGTGCTTTCAAGTGTTTCAAGTGACTTTTTTTCAACAAAGAAGGAAAAACTCTGTTTATAAAAGAACCCATGTACGTGTGGACTAGGCCTTATACACATATACTATAGATCTATAGTGGAGTTTTCTTTAATCCATAAATGTAAATGACTTGCATTTAACAACACACAGTCTTTAACAAATATATTAATTTGGTATTATTGCAAATTGTTCTGGTATATTGTAATTTTAGGTTCCCAGTCCTGACAACACCATAATACAGTCCATAATAATATAACTAAATTAAATATACTTTAATTGAATAATTGACAGATTCTGAGTAACCAACATAGAGACATTTTCATAGAGAAAATCTTACAATAATACCAATACCTAGTCTCTATAATTCTTCTCCTAGTATTATTATTTATTTATGATGTGTGTAAAGTTGCTTTGCAACAAGGAAAATGCTCTATATAAGTAAAAAAATGAATTGAATGTTAACCCTGGATTGGATTCACATAGCACAAAGCTCATAAACAGGTCAACATACAGCGTGAAACTCATCATCTCCTTATCAATCATTTAGACAGTTCAGAGAAACGCATTGACTTCCTGTTGTCTGTGTCAGGTGAGTCCTATAATCTCATTTTAACTGAAAAATAAATGTATTTTAAACAGTATCATTCATGATGTGTCAGATATGCACAATAACTTCAGACATGATTGGAAGCTTTATAATGTTTAAATCTTTCAATGCAAATGAATGCTTGCTAGTGGCAGAAAGCAAAACTATTTAAAGCCCACTACTGTATGTGCATTGAAACTATATAAGCTATACAAGCACACCTGTGTTCCCCATTACCTCTTGTACCAATGTTTAATGCTCTTGAGCTACAGGAGCAAAGATAGCTAAATAACAGTAATCTACAATAACATTTTTTGGAAGTAAATGCATTTTTTACCCATAACATATAAACCCTTTAAGATGCACCGACATGTTAAAAATGTTGATCATTGTTTGGTTCGTTAACGTTGACTCTTTCAAGTGTGATGTGTTCTTATAAAAACTTTGTCGCTGCTCTATCATGTTCTCATGAAAGTGAAAAGCCCTAGAAGAGGTCACAAGACATTTGCATGGATGGCTAAACATCAAATCAAGTAATGAAAGACAAACAAACTTACGATCTTATTTCCATTTACATGGATTTATTAAATATTTATAATCAGCTTCACAGATGATGGATAGCTGTCATTGAATGATAACATCAGAAATGTCTTTCTCCTGTAATGTTTTTCATTTCAACACATCAACGCCATTTGTATTCACTTAGAAGAGTCATTTTGATTCTGTTACTTTGACTAAAGAGTTCAAAAATATCATGCAAAGGTCAATAACATTCAATAAAACATTATATCTTTCTCCAGCCTAAACATTTTTAAACAAGTGTTTATTTTGTTGGCAACATTTACAGAGGACTGCATTTTCACTAAATGCAGAAACACTTTGACTGTTAACTGACATTATTTTAATATGTTCAAATGTTGCAATTACCTCCATCTTTGTTTTAGGAATATGTTATGTTTGAAATTAAAAACAGTCTCAAAGCTTTAAAGACAGATGCTTTTTATAGGTCTAATTCTTCTTACCCATCAAGCCACCCTGAAGCAATGCATTAACTGTTTATAACATATAATATAATAACATAATATAAATATATGATAACATTACTATAATAATAATAAAGAAATGTAATACAATACTATTTTGCATCTGTCTTGAGTTTCCAGTCCCCATTTATTGTAATTGCATTGAAAACATTGTGATGTTCAATTCATAAAATGACATCCTCTGTTATACTTTTGAAAGTGAGCATTTTCTTCTAAATGAAATCCTGTCCCACCTCCATCAGCGATACAATGTATTACAAATGAAAATGTTCTGTTATGAACTCCTTATATATGATGTGACTAATGTAGCATGGCTGAGCCTCACAGTGTGTGTGCATTTGAAAGAAACGCCATCACTTTCTTTCACAAATGATTAGACAGGCAGAGGCTCTGCTCATGCCCCCCGGGACAATGCTGTAGTATTTTGCCCTATCGTCTAACATTTTGTAGAAATCTAAATGAAAACAATTGAGCCATAATAAACTCCACGGCGTTATCAATTTATAATAGGCCCTCAAAAATCTCCCATTGGGGCTGAATTTTATTCATTAATGACATTTGGAATCTTTTTACTGTAGACTTCAAGTCAAGCAATATAACTGCTGATGCTCGTGTTAGTTGTGGCTATTGTTTTCTCTTTGAACTTAAACTCAATTCAAATTCACAGACTTGCCCTGCCAATATACTTATACTATAAACTATACAACAATGTTATCATAAATAACAACTTACTCTTAAGTCTTTGTATAACTGATCACCAAGAGATACAAGTATTTGATTAAAAGTATTAATTTAATTGCTGCACTATTAAAGAATGCATAGTTGATACATGCATCCTTTTAGTTTTTGTGTTTATGGATTTTACGTATTTGATAAAAGCATTTTGAAAATACTTGAAGGCAAGCAACCAGAGATTCACTTAAACCCTTGCAATAAACCAACCTTGGCTTGGCCCAAATCATTATCATAATGGTTGTCAGATCTTCTTGGGAGGTGTTACAGCTGATGCAATGAACTTGAGGTCATACCTCATGCAAAGGTATGAAAAAAGAACAAATGTATGAACAAGGTGTAACATGCAGTTACGACTTCACATATTACATACTGCTTAAAGGTAATGAATCAACATGTTTTTCAGAAAGTGTTTCTTTTGACCCTTTTTAAGCTTCGGAACTTTGGTTTGGTAAGCTTTGGCTCTGTTAACTTCATTTTTTATATAAGGTATTTACTTTTTAATGTACACTGATTTGTATGACAGACGTCTTGCTTTTGAGATGACTATGGAAGTCTGTATTAATTGCAACTACAGATCGGTGATGTCACAAATATGTGCATCATTGGTAACAGCAACTTTATCATCTCCTGAACTGTGTGTGAATAGAATAACTGGGTCTAATTAAATCAAATATAATAGTAATGCTTTTTATTTATAATACACTTTTCTTGCACCCAAAGTGCTACAACAAGTGAATACCTAAGAAATACAATAACAAAACATAAGGAAAGACAAGAATAATAACAAAATACTAATAAAGAATAAATGAGTGATACATGGCAAAGTTAAAACGCTGTCTTAAAAAGATTTATCTAACGCGGGAGTATTCCTTATGGTTAAAGCAAGTGCATTCGACTACCTAGGGGGTGTTACAGAGAAAGCTCTTTCACCCGTGGTTTTTAATCTGCAAGAGGGCTGTTTAAGAAGAAGCAGATCTGCAGAACGGAGAGCTCGAGGAGGAATGTATTAAGAAGTTAAATCACATAAATATGAAATTTCCTTGTACAGCTTTGTATGTTAATGTAAGTGTTCTAAATCAATACAAGATTTCACCGGAAGCCAGTGCAAGTTTTTGAGCACATCACAGATGTGCTGACGAAAAGGGGTGTGAGTAAGGACACGTGCATCTCAGTTCTGTATGTGTTGCAAGTAATCGATTTTTCAGGTAGGCCAATATTTAGGGCATTACAATAATCAACCCTAGAGGTAACGGATGCATGTACAAGCCTTTCTGCATTGGGCTGCAGGAGAAGAGGACTAAACCTGGAAATATTCCTAAAATGAAAGAATGCAGATTTTGAAATGCTCTTAATATTTGCATCAAGTGTCAAATGAGAATCAAAAATTACACCAAAATTTCGAACTTGGTTGGATGGAAATATTATGGTATTATCAAGATATCGTTTGAAATGTCCACCATCACAGACAGCTGCTGAAGTGCCAACAAGAAGGATCTCTGATTTTCGATAAGATTTTTTCGAGAAATTTGAATTTGAGAAAATTGTGGCACATCCATAGTTTAATGTCCTACACAGTCCTAAACAGTCAGAAAGTGTTGCAGATACCTGCTACATTAGTTTATGTGCTAATATAGATCTGGGTATCATCCGCATAAATGTGAAGTGTATAGGGCCTAGAACAGACCCCTGAGGAACACCATAACAAACCTGTCCTATCTCGGAGTTGCCTTAAACAACATACTGTTAACGATTATTGAGGTGAGATTTGAACCACTCCAGCACTGTACCAGAGATACCAAGCGAGGTCTCAATTCTATCAATTAATATTGAGTGACAAACCGTATCAAAGGCTGCGCTCAAATCTAATGGTACCTAGATCACAAAGGCGCCAGAGTCATCTGAGATAAGGAGATAGTTCATAACTCGAAACAAGGCAGTCTCAGTACTATGCCCTGATCAAACCCCAGATTGAAAAGGTTAAAAAAACGTGTTCAAGCACAAAGCAGAATGGATTTGTGACACAACCGCTCGTTCCAATACCGTTGCCAAATAGGGAAGATGAGATATCTGTTTATACTTTGATAGATCAGAGGTATCACACCCAGGCTTTTTAAGGACTGTGCAGTAGAACATATAGATGAATTGTTAGGTTTAGGTAGTTTGTTTATTAACTTAAACATCTTGTTGAAATTCGCAGGGCCTTCATTAATGACATGTCCAACATGACGTGTGACTATGACGTATGAATAGTATTCAGGTCTTGCTGATTTAAGGCTTCACAGTTCTGAATTTGGTGCTCGTCATACATGAGTTTATGGACTGTAAGACCTGATTTTTTTATATTGGCATTCAACCTGCCGGTTTTTAGCTTTGCGAGCCCTTAGCTCAGAGAAATTTCAAGGTGATGATCTTGTGAATAAGACAACAAGTTCTTTCCTAAAGGTCAGCAAATCTAAAGTTGATAATAAAGTTGAGTTATATTTGTCAACAGAATTAACTGTGGGAATATCATTGATCATATTTGAAAACGGATTGAGATCAATGTTTTTAATATTTCTAAAAAAAATATCCTGTTTTGTGGGTTTCGTTAGGGAACCGAAACATTGAAGTTCAACCGTTTATGGTCACTGATGCATAAATTTTTGCCCTCAAGCTGATCAATAGCAGCACCAGCCATTCACACCAAGTCCAATATATGACCTTTGCTATGAGTGGGAAAGTTGATGTGTTGAATCAAGTTGAAACAGTCTACTGTCTCCATGAAATTCACAGTATGATTGCAATTACGATTATTCGCATGGATATTAATATCTCCAATTAGAATCATAGATGCACAGAGATAATTAACAGATGCAAGTAGTTCTGTAAGTTCATCAAATAACAGAGGGTTACGTTTCGTCGGACGATAGATAAACAAGATAAAAAAAGGAGAAACACCACTTACTTTAAATATAATACTCTCAAATGATGTAACACAAGGAACACTCTTCATCTCATCATCAATAAGTCTCTGAGACAAAAGGGATGTTCCTGTCTTGTTTTTCAGTGACTTTTAGACCACTTTGATTTTACTTGAACTCACTTTTTGACAGTGGTTTTTCTAATTTAAAGACACGTAATGCATGCAATTACTGAGATGAAGCAGAAATGTCAGTCAGTTTGAAAATGGGATATGATTAGAGATAGCATATTTTATTCCTACACTCTTAAAAATAAAGGTGCTTAAAAGGTTCCTCACAGTGAAGCCATGGAAAATACATATTTGGTTCCACAAAGAACCAATCTGTCAAAGGTGCTTTAGAGAACCATCACTTTCTTACCTTTTTATAAAGATCATTTTTTCACCACAAAGAACCTTTTCTTTGGTTCTTCAGATGTTAAAGGTTCTCTATGGAACCAAAAGGTTCTTCTATGGCATCGAAGAACCTTTTTAAGCACCTTTTTTAGTGTCAAATTATGAATTCATCAGTTAGGCATGTATTATGGCAGGTGATTTTCTAGCTGGTAAGCTGGTTAATGGCTGGTTGATGGGCTGGGCAGTAAGAATACCTGGCTGGTAAACCACATAGGACCAGCAACAAACCGGCTAACATGATCCCACCACAGATAGTATGACATTTATATGGATGTCTGTTTAATAATTCATTTTAAAACTATAATTCATGGTAAATTTCGTAGGCTACAAACCAAGCAAAACTGTAAACAAATATTACCTACTGTTGTAATCCTACAGTTTCTGTACTGTGATGTTATTTGGGGCAGTTGTGGGACTTGAACACACCAGCATCCCATGTCAACATGTAGACAATATATTTTTACAAATTCCATTTGTTGTTGACACAAAATAATACTGGTGATAATGGTGTCGTTTTCAAAAACTAGCAATTTGAAACATGTTTTTCAGGCCCCAAGGTTTTCAGTTTCTAGGTGAAAGCGGTCGTGTCAATGCAAAGAAAAAATCCTGAATAACAATATTGGTCTATATTCCACATGGTCCATATTGATCACGTTTATCGCAATTTTATATTGGTTTATATATTTCAGTCTTGCATTTCGAACATTATAAGCCAGTCCTTTCAATCACATGGAAATTCATGGTCGAATTTAACATTTGGCAAAACATGTTTTTTAAGTTTCTTCCCTGAACAAAAAAGGGATAGAAACCATGTAGCCACCTGCCACGGTAAACACAGGGTTCAGCCATCATTGCCTTATCCGCCATCAGACTGCGAGGTAATTGTCTGTAAAAACAGAACAATATGTGAGCAACAAACCAGAAACCTGAATCTCTGAAAGCGTGCATGAGTGCCTACAGGAATATCAATTTATTAAAAATAAAACCTTTCCCTCCCTCAGTACGTATCTTAAACAAATATATATATATATAAAGAGAGAGAGCATATACTGCATAGGATGACAAAAAGTATAGAACGCATTAACTGTCTTTTTCTGAGATGTTACAAAGACTTGATACATGGACACAAGGTAAAACTAATAAATACAGACGAAATTGGTCTGAAACACAACAATCTGCAATATAAAAAGAAACTAATAACACTAATATTGGTCCATTCAGCATCAATGGGCAGCAAAGAATAAAGAGATTATTTTAATCTAGCTTTACAGCATTGACTGTGAAAGACGGCGGTGGAGATTTGTCAAGTGAAAGGAAATTAAAATACGGTAGTGACTGGGAACCACAACAGCTGAAACAAAGACCCTTGCTGAAAACTGACTACTCATTCAAAATGCTAATCATAAAAAAGGCACGTTTGCAGCAAATGTGACGTGCTAAATACATCACACAACATAGATTCGTGTCTGAATGACACAGCAGAGTCTCCAGCATGCTAGTAATCATATTCTCTTCTGTTTTTCTTCATACGGCCTGTGCGCATTCATCGATAAATTTAATATGCGTAAGCAGCACTGACTGAGAAAATAGCATATGAGATATTCAGCAGTTGTCAGTCGTACAGATTTCAAATAAATCTGTTTGACTCGAAATGTGTGTAACATCAAGATACAATTGACATTATTTGAATAAATGTCTCAGCTAGGAATGAATAGCCTGGTCTGACATGTGCAACGTTCTGATAAGAGCACATGCCCAGTGTGTGTGTGCACGCGCTTGTGTGTGTTTATTATCTACACAACAGACAGGACTGCCAGTAGCCTTCAGCATTATTGCTTAAAATATGACTCTATTTTGAATAGTCAAAATGTGTCATAAAATAACGTTTATTTATTCTATAAATTGTGCAGGCTGGTCAATAACAGACTGCATGTGGATTTAGTTATAAATTCTAAAGCCATCAAAAATTTTGATAAAAAAATATAATGTTAAATTGTGGGTTGATCAGCTTCTAGGCCTAAACTCACCGTGAAACAAATTCACATTTACACTTTTACATTGCCTGAAGTAAATTACCTCCGTTACCGCACATCTGTCATTGGTCGAGCAGTGAAGACTGGGGAGATACTCTGACATCAAGCCTTTTCCAAATGTCTCGTCTCTGATCAAACCCCCAACCAGATTACATTTGACATGCCAATTGGATCCTCATGCATTATATCACAGTGATAGGAAATATTGTCCACAGGGAATGTCACAATATGGAACCACTATGTTGGACCATATGGACTGAATGAGTTCAATATTAAAAAACGGAGGATTTTTTTTATTTAATTCACGGAATTGACACTCATAACTAGCATAATGATGATGTTCCAATGGGAATATAAAGGGATTCCTTTTTTTTAAGAAGAAGATTAATTATAATCCGGACAGAATCCATCAGAGCATCTATTAATCCATCAACAGGTCTAAAGAGACCATTATCAGCATGTTAACTGTGATATATATACTGTGAATTACAGGCAAATCAGTTACCATTTAAAAAACAATACACAGTTTGAAAATGGATGATACTTGTAAGATAAATAATTTTACCCAATAACTTTTGTTACAATTTTCATTTTAATTAAAAAATTTAATCATGTATCAATAAATAGATTATTTGAACAATTAAAGCTTTCTTCTTAGTCGACCCATATTATGAATGTCTTCCAAGCCAACAATAATTAAATACATATATTTAAATAATACATGTTATATTATTTTAGATATTTTAATGTCAAAAGTGGAAATTATGTAATTAAAACTGTTCCAATTTTTAAGTGCTGAAAAGATAAGAAAATGGCAATTATTTCCATATCTATTTGGATGGAAAATAATAATTGAATATAAAAGCAAACAAGACATTAAAAAACACATTATAATCTATAATACTTTATTTTTTTTATCAGATAACATATTGCAATCATGCTTTAATATAACACCATCTAAAGACATTTATTATATATTTTTTACATAGAATATTTTACATTAGGGCCCAAACAGTTAGAAATTTACAAAACAGTACAGTATCTTGTTCAACTAGACATATGATCTATTCTCTTATAATCTTTCATTATTGTTATTCATTTGTTATTAATACTACTCTTTTTTACATTTCAGAAAGATATGTGCTTTAGCTTCTGAGATGGATGCATTATTGCAGTAAACAGCAAATAATATAAGGTTGTTCAACAAGACAAAAACCTCAAAACGGACATTCACAGATACTTTTACACGGTACAGTTTTACAACATTGTTTCAGAGAGAAATCCGATGTTAAGTTTGTACAATTTCACGAAAACGCTTAGTGATTGCACATTTTCATTAAACGCCTTGCAGAGAATAAACTGACAAATTGACCCATATCCCTGTCACATATAGCTGCCATAGAAGCAAACTAACCGTGGTCTTTTCTTCAGATTCACCATTGTGGCTTGTGAACTTAAAGCTTTGCGCTTTTCACCAGTGGATTATAAAAAAAAATGTGGAAATGAAACAGTCAACTTTCTCTGTTTCAACCATTGATATATATATATTCATTTAAACTATTTATTGTAAATATTTATTGCCCCACTAGTCAGTGTATTTGAAAAAAAATAGAATACATATCCCATTACGTTTTTTTTTGTTCATTCAAAACAACGGCTTGTCAATTTTTGACACAGAGTGCTGGTTCGTCAATGACGTCTGACAAAATGACCCTAGAAACCATGGCAACAGACTATAGCTTCTGCTCTGCACTGATTATTTGCTGATGGCTGCTCACAGCTATAAGCTTTTTTTTCATCCAGGAGAGTAAATTTTGGTCACTTTCGCCATTTTTCCTGAGGAGTGGCATGCAGATGTGGTGAGCAGGGTTAGCGGTGGTTCGACGGGGTACATCTGCTCAAAAAATGACTTTTGTACCCTGTACTTTGCGTGATGTGGTGCGACAAAAACGAGGAAAAAAACAGTATTTCAGATCTGTCAGTAGCATACTTGCGCAAACATGAATTTGGTCCTTCTTACTCTTACATAGAAAACATGTACTAAAATAATCCTAAAAAACGCATACAAAGTTTTTTTTTGTCTTAGAAAATGAAGGAAAAAATAACAGTCTTTTTTTGTGTCAATTTGCCCCTGTGGCTGGTAATTCATCGCTGCCTGGAGCGTTTGTAAACTCAAATCCATACTGGTTTTGTGCTTTTCAGGTTTTGCCCAAAGGCTAAAAGGGGAAGGGTTCTTTGATACTGAAAATTTTCCAAACGTGTTGTCTGGCTACATAATATTGACGTAATCACAAGGTCTTAATCTTGCTCTGTTGCACCCTCCCATAGTCTCTCTCTCCCTGTTTTTATATTTATATATTTTTTTCCGATACAATTAAATACAATTTGATTCTAAGCTACAATTGTATTTTTATATTTTAATACATTAATTACATGTAATATTAAATTAACACAATGGTGTTGGAATTACATTGGGGTACCAATTTTGGAATTATTGTTTAAATTAAGTTATCCTGTGGTTATTCGCCTTTTTGTGTGAGTAATATCTTGCATATAAAATACAGATTAACCCTAAAACATAGATTGGATAGATTTTTCGGACCATACGTATGTTCCAAAAAACCTCAAACTGTAATCAGGTTGGTTTTCCCTTGGAGGTAGGTGATAATATTTTAGACATGGAAGTCCTTAGTTGTGTTCAACCGTGATTACGCTTGTGTTCTCGCTCTGAAAGTTGACCTTTAGGGATGGAGGAGATGAGGGGTTAGATGTATGCCTCGTCGTTGGCCGGGGTGGGGTTTTCAGCTTGCTGTTCGGGTCCGTTCTCTTGAGTTCGAACCACCGATGAGGGTTGGATCATTATCCGAAGGCGCTGAAAAGAAAGGGTTGGAAAATCATCAGCTGCCATTTCAGGAAAGTGCAAACGCATGTATGAATGTACGAATCATGACCTTGATTGGTACAATTAGAAAAATCAAATCCAAACTTTGGCTTCCCTGTGGTGAATGGGCTGATTCAAGTGATTTTGCTACAATCGCGATGTTCGCATCGAATTGAGATTGGAGCTCTTTGTTCTTAATTACTAGCTCCAGAAACCTGATTTAGAGATAGAGGTAAGCTTTTACAAAACAGCTTTTGCCCAAACTTCTATTCATCTCATTTTTACGATCATTCCAAGTCACCGACCGCATGCTCAAATGGCAATAACTGGAGACTAATTGGTGCAATTAGAATGAACCCAATAGCCACGAAATGGGAACAGTGCATGCTTCACCCCATGCTGAAACATCAGCATTAATAATGCATGCCATCTAAATCAATTACTGCGACTTTCATGTTCCCTGACAGATGCACCTGTGGCTGAGAGAATATCGCAAGGTTATAAAACGGCAACATTACCTCTTTATACGAGCCCTTCAGAGTGAGGAACATGTAGCCCATGTATCCTGGGATCAGAACCATGGATGATAGGGCCATGCACCACCCCACACCCTGTCCCCACTTTGGGAACACGTAATTATTCAATTTCAGCGGGACCATTTGAACGGCGCTGAAGATAAAGACGCCCTACGGCAGAAAAAACAAGCAACTTGTTATAACTGTGTTGTCTCCAACCATTTTAGAATTGCTTCAAAGACACATTGAAAACAACTCACCGCCACAATCAAAGGGGTAAACACAACCCAACAGAGTTTCCACCAGATGCAGGGCCTGTAGCCGATCATCTCTTCGATATTGCCGTAGAACTTATCGACGCCTGCAGGGAGGACACAGAATTAGGGCTTCATTTACCGGTATTGTTGGGCGGAGGATTGTTATGTGCGCCCTTGTGATAAATGCAAATAGAGAATCGTGCAGTAGTTTGCATAATCAAGCCTGCCATGCAAAACAATTAAGATTGTACCGGTTCAGATTCATTCGAATGAAATGACTGTGGCAGTGAGATTAGCATGAATTATAAAGATCTTTGATAATAATTAGCATGCGTTACACGTTACATCAGGATGGGAATGGAAAAGCAAATGAATAGCTGATTAGAAAATATATAATCTAAATATGATACATTGCTTTATTATTTGGATAAAAATCTGCTTTGAATAAAAATGTCTGCTAAATGCACACAATAACGTAAATAACCTTGCGGGAGTAATCATCTACGGTATAACAGGGCAGTTAAAACATCTTTACTTTCCTTATTTATTTGATAGGATTTTCACATAGTTTTTAAATGTGGTAAAAATGTCAAATTTCATAAATAGAGTGCAAGCATGTTGGGTGTAAAAAGAATAATAGAAACATGTCATTTTATTTTATCCCAAAACATTTGTTTAAGGTTTTTCACGGGCCCACATTTTTTGGCGTTACCGTTTTTTTACGGGTACTTTTAACAGTGTGACCGGTCACTGTTTAAGTTGTGTGTTTTACTTGGGTAATATAACAAATTAAAAATTACACAAACACCACGTGACTATCACAAACTGCATGTGTTGTGATTTTGCAAGGATTGTAATCGCAGTTAAAAAATTTTTTTGATGATTTATGATAAATTGCTGAAATTACATAATGTCTGATTAAAAAAGAAAATTCTGCCATCTGACAAGGTTTGCAAATGATAACACACAAAAAAGCTATATTTACCATAGAACCATGATATGGAGATGCATTCAAAGAACACCAGGAACAGTAGACACATTCCACTAGCAGAGTAGTAGTCGAACAGTTTGAAGACATACAGGCCACCCTGGAGATAAAAGAATATCCAAGATTAGTGACATGCAGTATTTGAGCTCCTCGGACTATCATAAAAAGCTGTAATGTCGGTAATGTAAAGATGCGGGAGAGGAATGATCGAAGTCTGATAGCTTGTGAAATTACTTGCTAAGGCAACAATTAAACTTGACATCAACCATACTCAACTATACCCTAAATGGTCCTCCTCAAGCTCCAATTGCACTAAAGTAAACACATTTTTTCCAGGTCGCTCTGGCTACTGCTGTGTGCGAACATTGATAATGCTTGATAATGGCTGTCTTATTTATTTAAGAACATTCAAAAAATAACATTTATTCCTCAAAGAAGTATTTTTTTCTTGCCTAGAAATGTAACGGTTGCTTATCCTTAAATGATCAACCTAAATGACGTGTGCAACATTAAAATGCGACCTTTGAAGCGTTCACATGTATTGTTGTATTGTTTGTCTTGATATTATCAAAATTCTCTTATTAAGTCTTTGCTGGTTTAATGTTAACGTGCTATCTAGCTTAGCATTCTTATTGGTAAATGCTGAAAAACACAATGTATTCTGGCTTGTCATTTTCCACACTATGTACCTTTAAAATTCTACTGATGTTCTGCACATTGTATGCCGGTAAAACGTATGCCAAGCAAAACATAAAATAGGTCTTCCAACTGCTTTTATGTAACAGTGTATATAGTCTACATATATAACAGGTGATATACTTCAAAGTCATTATATATCTCAGGAACACTCGAACATCAAATCCTAACGAAACTAAAAGTTTTTATTCAGCATTTTCATGCGTTTTTGGTATATCTATATCCACTGTACAGTTTGAGAGGATCATCGTGGTCATCCTCCTACTACTTTCAGAGGCCAATATGAAACACGAGAGCAAACCTGTGGTGATGTAACAGGGAAAATGAGGTGAATTTACCTGTGTGATGTTTGACAGGCCAATGATATATGACACGAAGCAGACAACAGCGATAAAGATCTCTCGTCTTCCTCGCAGCAAGCGGGGAAACTCATCCACCAGAGCTGTGATAAAGCCTTCCACGGTACAGAACTACAAGGAAACAAATCTGTTGAGAATGTGTTCTGAAACATATGTGTCATTGACAGACAGTGCTGCATTCGCTAGCAACTAACTAAAACATTTGGATTCAGTAAAAAAACTTTTGATATGTTAAAATGAGTCATTTGTGAAGGTGATATCAGGTGGAAAAGTTTCCTATCAGTTTTTAAAAGTGTGGAATATTTGGAGTAAATCTTTAAAGTTGGCCCTTAATGTTTGATCAGGAATGTATTTTAGACATTAATAAAGGGGTATTTTATATTCATACACTATAATCATATAATGCATGGTATAACAAGAGATGCTAAGTATTTTGTGGTTCCTTTTGAAACTTGAAGGAAATGGATGTCTTTTAATCCGGTTTCACCCTCATGTACTTTACCTGACTGTCAATGCCAAGCATAAGCAGCATTGAGAAAAACAGAATTGCCCAAAGTGGTGAGATGGGCAACTGTGTGACTGCTTCTGGGTACGCCAAGAACGCCAGCCCTGGACCTGAGAATATATAAAAACTTGATTTACTTAAAGACATCTATACAGTGAAACCCAAGTCTGCTCTGAATGGTTGTTAAATAAATCTACACGCCAAAATATTGCGATAGTTTTAATGACTAAACGTTTTCAATCGGTTTATAGCAGATCTATTATGATTACACTGATTTCCATCATAATTACCTGAGGCAGCCACGTCTGCAATGGGGCGTTTTGTGATGTGGGCCATGAAGCCCACGATTGAGAAAATGACGAATCCGGCGAACATGCTGGTGAAGGAATTGATGCAGCAGACGATGATGGAGTCTCTGAGAAACAGACGAAAGCGTGCCGTCGTTTGGTTATTACCCATTGAGGAACCATTTTGTTTGAACTTTGGTTAGAAATCGAATGTAAATGTATACGCATTTTAAAAGGCGGCTAATTTGCATAAAATCGTACTCTTCATTTGAGGTGGTGAGATTTAGGGATCATGCTTGTGCAGTTTATTCACGACCGTACGCTTTTGTTGAATGCACACGCAGTAGTACGAATCTACACATGAGCCACCTTGTAAAACAGTTACAAATTCCTTTGAGATCAGACTGGCATTGTTTGGCAAAATCCCCAAGATTATATCTTGGTCTTCAAGGCTTGGCTGTTTACTCTAGTATGTGCAAGATTACAAAATATCATTCGGATGCCTCTTAAATCTTACAATTGCTGCATACTTGTAAACGTTATTGTTGAAAGTGTTGTAGCTCCCAAGGGCGATGAGAGAGCCCAGGCCCAGACCGTACGAGAAGAAGATTTGAGTGGCTGCGTCAAGCCACACCTACGAGAAGAGATACGGAGACATGGTTAAAATTCACCAAATTACACGCCTGTGAACACACGTCTATTACCGTATGGTAATAACATAGTGCTCTACCTCTGATTCTTTTAGCTTGCTGAACTCAGGCGTGATATAGAACAAAATGCCCTCTTTCGCTCCCGGCAGTGTCACTCCACGGCAGAACAGAATAAAGAGCATGACGTACGGGTATGTGGCAGAGAAATATACCACCTGAAAGAAACATGAACAGTTTTAGTTTTGGCAGCTGATGATATTTTTGGACCGTATTGATGTTGAAAGAAAAGAAGCGCTTTGTTTTAGATTATCTTTTTGAGAATACATATTTGCAATAGAGAAATATGCTCACTGTGAGAGCAAAGCAAGAGCTTTTCCACATTCATACCTTTCCAGTCCAGCCTACACCCTTCCAGATACAGAAATAGACCAGAACCCAGGCGATGGCCAATGTTATTGCCAGTGGCAGTCTTATCTCTCCTGGCTTTTCCAAACCGTCGGTCAGTTGATGCATATTACGTCTGAGGGGAGAAAAGGGGGAAATTCACATTATTCGAGAATGTAGGTCCAGAATGTATAACTTTCAGACCACGTATCGCACAAACGGTTCGAATGGAGCTCATCTAATTGCTCATGCAAATCATTCAACTGGGGTTGTTTGCCAAAAGTGCACAATAGCGGCATTTTTGTGAGACAACAGTGGCCCTTTACACAGCCTAGGACAAAAGGCAGTGCCTGTATCTTGCCGGAATACGAAATTCAGAAGTGTTTCAAAAATAGATGCCCTTACTCCCAAAACTCTGTGACGGCGCTTGTCATATTGGCAGTGTTTGCCATGCTGTAGTTTGAGAAACATTTGTCTGTATTCCATGGGTTGTCACAAGATTTCCAGGGGAGCTCCTAAAACAGGAAGGCAGTGTTTTATGTGGTTTACGCTTTGTCTGTTCATGCTCATATAAAGGTTTTGAGAATGAAAGAGGAACAACGTGCACTTACTGTGGTGAAGGAGTTATAGAGATAGTAAATAGCCCAAGAAATGATGACAATGTAGTAAATGTTAAGCCAGAAAGACAAGACTGCTGCCGCCAGACCAACACCTTTGAAAATGACAGAAGCATGCAAATTACAATAGCTGCATATATATGTGTAAGCTTAGTTTGATGGATTGACAATTTATATAGATCACGCAAATTCATTTTCAGGGGCACTATAATTTCATTCCCTCAGTCAGAAAGGACAAAAATTTGGACATGTATGCATGGGATCCATTTTTTCAAGATTACCTTTAAACATTGGGGCCAGTTTCCACACTCCAAGACCACCAATGGACGTGTATTGACCGAGGGACGTTTCCAGGAGAAACAACGGGACCCCGGCAAATATAAGGGTCAGAAAGTAAGGAATCAAGAATGCCCCTAAACAGATAGAAGAGGAATACAAGTGAAACACGAGACATTCAAATATGTTTCCGCTTTTTTAAATCCACGGGTAGGGATATTTTTCCAATGACTGCGCAATGCGTAACCGGACCAGATATACATATACGTGCAAATCAGCGGAGAGACTTTCGTTCATTTAGAGATTTTTTAAATCCTTTGTTTCTCGTGGGTAAAATAAAAAAAAAAACAGCGACTTTTTTTCTTTACCTCCTCCGTTTTTCCCGCATAGATAAGGGAATCTCCAGACATTTCCAAGTCCAATAGCATAGCCAACACAAGACAGAAGAAAGTCAAATTTTCCCTGCCATGTTTCTCTGTCAGGAAGTTCCGTTTTCTTCTGAACTTTAACCACCAGAGTTTTTGGTTTGTCGTTGGCAGTGGTCGCTTCGTTGACCTCTGTTAAAACGTGTCCATCAGAGGCTTTCGTGCCGTTCGTCGTCATGTCTCTGGGTTTGGTCCTTGCGGTGGGACGAAAGAGTTCAGCACCGGTCCACGTAGACAGCAGCTTCGCGGTTCGGTTAACCAAATACTAGTCAAAAAACACTTGAGCTGAAAAACAAAATAGAGGAAAACTCATTTAGATATACGCGTTAGTGGTGTAGCCTAAGTCACATATTATCCAAATTAAAGAAAAATAAAGATTACTATTTAATCAAAACGTACTAGTTGAGCACAAATAAATCACATTAAAAAAAATTCAGCACATACGTTTTGGTCAACATTTTTTGTTATTTGCGAAGTTTTCATGCACCTATATTTTTATTTGACATTTTTTAGTAAATATTTTTTAATTAACGCCAGCTTATTTATAAATATTTCCAACTAGATTGAAATCAATGAATGAATTTTAGATGAACTCCGATTGACTTAAAAAACGTCATCCAAGTGATGTCGAAATGAAAAATCTCTTTATATCAATATTTTGATTTTACTCCATATACAGTAGGCTACATTCCAAACGACACGACCCGACAAACCACAACACTCACAAAACACGCAGCTGTGAGCGCGCAGAAGTCTGGAGCGCTGAAGCGCGCGCTCAAACATGAGCCCAAAACTGTAAACTAAAGGCAGATTGAAAGCGTTTTAGTTTGTCGCCATTTATTTGAATGACAAATTATATCCACTATATAAGTTTTCATGTTGGATATGATGTTAAGTGACAGCGCGCAGACCTGTAGACGTTGAATGGGTCTTAAATGCGCATATATATATAATTCATCAAAAGCCCACCTTACAGGCCGAAGTTAAAAACATAAACAAATACATCTATAAAATTGACATGGCAGCTGTGCCTAAGACAGAATTTCTTAAAAAAAAGATATAAAACACCGTGGAAAAAATGCGCCGCGCAACCATTACAATATCTTTAAACCTCCGCTGGAATTTACATTCTTAAAAACAAAGATTTCCATAAGATTCTTTGTCAGGCTGTTAAACATATTCATAGCCTTTCTGTTATTTGTAGTAAATATGTTCTCCAGACCAGAAAAAAGAAACAAATAGTTAACACAAATTCCGTTGACTGACAGGATCTTTGGGGAACCAAAAAAATCCAAAAGCCTTTTAAACCTACGCATCCTTTCAAACACCTTTATTTTGATATCGGTCGAATGTCAGGATACTTACACTGGAACAGTTTCTCCTGCCGGAAAGCTTGTGGCGGTGTATCCGTTGGTTCCGCTCCAAGATGAACACTTGGAAATTTACTTGTCCAAACGAGTGCAAAATGTTTCCATAAAGTCAATTGAAGTAAACAGCTATCCTGAGGGTAAAGGTGAAGGAGGGTCTGGTCGTTTGGTGCTGTCCAAAGCCGTGGTGCTGAAGGGCAAAGGGAAAGAGCAGCTCCGTCTAACATGTGCGTCCAGAAATGTTACATGAAGCACAGATCCCCAGTCTCGATGTCAGCGTAAAGTCGACCCTCCCCGAAAACAACATCTCCACCACTGAGATCCCAGACACTGAAGCCTACTCTTCTCAACGCTTTTTATACGCTTTGTATTTTTTTTCAACCGAAGTTGCGGTTTACTGTGTGAAAGAGATCATGTGTGTTTTATCAAATGACATAGGACCTCTCACTTTTTGTTTATATTTTTTCTCAAATTTAATTGCGCAACAACCCTTGGCTACTTAAATACAAATCATTGAATCAAGTATTTGATTCTGAAATTAATGCAAACCAGGAAAAAGGAAAAATACACAACAGTTTTTCATTACGAAACATTTAAATAATCATCTGATTTAATATGTGCTACATCTGAAAAAATTGTGTTATTGTGCCTTCTTAAAAAACTGTTTCTCTGTCGAGAGCCATTCTATAATTCTGATAGACACAACTGTGATGGCACATGTCATATTAAGTTACATTGCATGGCAAAATCATAACTAAAGTTATAAGATAATACATAAGTTTAATTTTTAACGACTATTGGTGTAGTTTCTCATAGTTGTACAGTCAATGAAATGTCACATAAAATGTGATAATAAAAAGGTGTATATGCCTAATAATAATAAAGTACAAATAATCATCACAATTAATTGTATATTAAGTGCACATTGTTCTCATGTTGTTGCTTGCACAACACAGTGCCGTACACTTGATGTTATAAAGTGTGACCCCACATATTACATTTTTGTAATCTTCTTTTTAATTTTTTCATTAGCTAATTTTAAACCTGGCTTACTGATTAAAACTCACTGCAGATACAAATACACAACAGCAAACGTGTTTTAGGTCAAACAAGCCTTAACTAATCTACTCTGCAAAAACTGGCGGTTTCCAAAATGTCAGATTGGGATGACGATGCCAGTCATTCTGTGGATTCTGCTTAACAGTGATAAGGAAGTCAGTCAATAAGAAGAGTCTGGGGTTGGGAGATAAATTGAAAACTGGTCTTATAATCTTCTTAGCTGACTGTCTCCAGAAATAACATACCCTTGTGGGGAGACATAAAGAAGCACAACAGTTAACTCCTATACAAAGGTCATTTCGTAGTCTGTAATTAGATATTATTGCATTTACAGATGAGGTCTTCAGAAGGGGAGCATCAATTACAGGTGAAAATAAAAACAGAATCTGGTCAAACTGTGTCTTACCACCAGCAGTGATGTTGTGCATGTCATCCCCTTTGACCCATTCTACAGAATCAGAAGGTTGGGATTAAAGAATGTCTTTCTAGGTTTTTTTCTCTTCAGTCCACAAACCGTGATTGTATTAATTAATTGATTAATGAACATAAAATTAAGGGTGAAATACATGTATCTGAATTATAAAGCTGAATTCAGTGACCTGAATGTTTTATGTACATGCAGCTTGTCGCCTCAAGGGGGCTAAAATGTTAAGACCACTTTTGAAAAAATTGTGGTTTACTGTAATCTTAAATGTCCAAGATGACATATTGCAGTGGTCAGCAGAGACAGCATCTTCAAGTTCATCGTAACCAGAGCGCAGAAGCAGAAATCTCTAGACTACAGGCCCATTCAAACCAAGAACGAAAACTAAAATGATACTGTAACTGTATTAGCCTGTCAATATCTTATCAGTTTAAAAAATCACAAGGATTTCTCTGAAACCTGAAACCTCACACTGAAACCTAGTTCTTGCTATAGTTGTGGCGTGGGCTGTTTTGAGTGATTTTTAAAGTGGGGGATGACTTAAGGAACAGTTTTCTAATTCTCATGTCGTTCAAGAAATGCTTGATTTTTATTATTTTTCTATACCAAAGATTTTAAAGGTACAATAAACGATTCTGAGAAACACTAGTTGAAATTGATACCGAACAAACACGTTCATACCCGTATTACTCTGCCCTTAAAATAACTAACACTGGCTCTTTATTTTGACCTCGTTAAAAATGTTTAATACCCCATGTTTCTGATTGGCTATGAGAGTGTTGGGTCAAATACACTGTGTTATCTTATTTGCATAGCTAGGACTATGTGCCAAAAAATATTTTTTCAAGATAACTGTTTGTTTTAAATCTGAAAACAACTTGACATTTGATAAAAAAATTAATAAGGATTTATGAGTCATGGTATGGAGGAATATAGGGTTTTTGCAAACTGATCTTGCAGGAATTCGAAGTTTACGAGGTGGCTAATTCATATGAATTCATGTGATGTTAATCGTACATAAATGTGCGATAATCAGTATAAAGTGATACTGAAACCTATTCCTCTACCCCACTGTCACAATCTCAGTTGGTGTTCCACTGTTATTTTGGACTTTTAGGTTATTTCCTGTTTGCGTATCATGTTTGTAGTTCTTTGTAGTTGTTCATGTTAATTAGTTTCCCCAGGTATTTCTTTTATCCACTGGTTATCCCAGTGTATTTAAGCCCTAGTGTTTTCTTTCAAAGGTATCAGTCTTTGTTTTTACATTGTCTACTGTGTATTGTGTAGCCGTGTTCCTTGTGGATTACCTTGCTTTGTTTTGTCTTTGTCTTCATTAAATTCAATACTGCACGTGGATCTGCTCTCTGTTTGGTTCCTCTAAGTTACACCCACCCCTCAACCTAAAATCACTGGCGTGAAAGCAAATCATTTTAAAACATACAAATAAGATTGTACGATTTAATACAAATTAGCCACAAATTGAGATTGTTGGGTTTTTGACAGACTCAACAATTAAAAGTACACTGAAAAAAAAGGTTAACTTAACTTAAAATTTTCAGGCGACTCTTTGGACAGCCAATTTACTCAAGTAGTTCAGCTAACGGAGTAATGTCACAAAAAAAGTTGTTGATCCAACTTACAATACATAAGCAACAATCACATTAATGAGTTCACTCAACTATGGACTTGGTCAACCCAACTAAAAAGATTAAGTTTTTACATGACTTTAATATATAACTGTTCATTTAGCAACCACTAAACCACTCATTTGTTAGGAGAAGAATTTGAAGTTGTATTTTTTACAGTGAGTTTACTCAAAAATTTGCATTCTGTCCTTCTGTGACCCTGAATTTCTATATGTCATCAAGGTACTTATTATCATAAATCAGAAATGACCATGTTCACACTATAGGGTCTCATTTAGAAACTACCCACTATTGTGCTAAATTGATGAATGACATTAAACAGAAGTAAATCTGAAGCACCCACCCTTTATTTCTCGCAGAATGACTTTTTAACAAAGTCCACATCATTCTATTCCACCTCAGTGACACCACATCACAGAAACCGTTGGTGTCTTTGAGAGGTATCAAAGCTGAAGATCAAACTTGTGTTTCAACGGCAATGTAAGTGGAGGCATGAATAGCCCGACTTGATGGCAGATGGTGAGCCAATGAGGGGTGAACTAACCTACTAATGATATGAAATGAAATTTTGCATTTAGAGCCCCATCTGGTTTATTCAGCCTCTGGGGACAGAGCGTTCAGCCATATCCACACGCTTGTGGCCCTGTGGTGAGAATCTGAGTGTCTTGCAATTGTTGGTGGCACACATGATTGCTCAACTGTGCAGTGAATCTCATAACAGCAAAAGGTGGCGGTCATTTCCACCTTCTGGATGAGGGTATCTATCTCTGCACATCGTGGACCATTGAGTCATTTTACAGTTGAAAAATGATCTTTTACACATACATACGGTCAGGGCTCCTAAAAGTCACAGACTATACGGTTATGAAACTAACTTGGTATTAGCACCTATTGTATTATTGCTCCTGTATGACATATAGTTGTATTGCTCCCTGAACTTACTGTAAGTCGCTTTGGATAAAAGCGGCTGCTAAATGATGAAATGTAAATATTGTCGATTTGACTCGAGTGACAAAATTTTAGGTCAATTGGAGCTGTACGATGGAAAGATCTTTAAGAAGTTAAGCGTTTAAAGGGATTTTAAAAGTCCCATCATCAATTATTCTCCCTACCTTCACTCAAAACCCGTATTTGACTGTCGCTCACGTATGTCAATCCCAAAATAAAATATTTTTAGAAATGTCTCAGTGATTTTTGTGTCAATACAATGTAAGTCAATGGGCTTCAGTGTTGTTTGGTAATCAACATTCTTCTAAATGTTTTTTTTTTGTGTTAAGCAGAATAAAGAAAATCTTACAGGTTTGCAATGTCATGAGGTTGAATAAATGATGAAAGAGTTTTCATATTGTGTGAACTATCCCTTGTGGACCACATTTTTCTTTTCTGCACGTTTGTAAATGCTTAATTTGTTAACCAACTTGTAATATCATGTTGAAATATAAAATATTTCTACATACTGCTGTGCTTTTTGTTTTGAAGTCGATAATTTCCCATTATTTTTCTGTTTATGTCCATGAAGCAACGTCAAAGCATTTTCCATTGTAAAATCCGCAAATAAATAAAAGTGACAAAAATGTCCCCAATTTAAAATGCGGTGGCCACATGCCCCTATAATTTACTGTATTCCTCTATTTTTTGTTTGACAAACAAACTTAAAAATAAAAGTGCTTCACAAGCCATTGAAGAACCTTTTTTGTCTAAATGGTTCCATAAAGAACCTTTACAATCAGAAGAATCTTTCTGTTTCACAAACGGTTCTTAGAGGTGAAAAGGGATCTTCAGATTATAAAAAGGTAAGAAAGAGATGCTTTAAAAAAAACTCTGACTGACTGGTTCTTTGTGGAACTAAAAATGATTCTTCAATGACATAGAGTGTGAATTTGAAGTATTTTGTAGTCTAGCTATGATTTATCTATGGTTTATCTCTTAGTTGCTAAGATAAATAAGTGCCTCTGTACACACCAAAATTGTTAAAGTGAAAGGGTTGATATGTTGCTATATGAAAGCCAACTCAAGACTTCCAAATCGAGCATGCAGATATACAATGGTATATTATTTGGGACTGGAAGTTATTTAAAGTGTATTATAGTGATTGTTGTAATACCATATACAGCTTTTTCTATATCAAATGTGGATTTTTGAATGCACAGCCACATTTGTGATACATGGAAAAATATATTCATTCAGGAGTTTTGATGTTTCGAAAGAAAACGTTGTGATAAATTGAAATGTGCCCCTGAAAATCAATTTCACGAGAAAATATTACTTCGTAATAATATACAAGGGCTGTTTTCTGACATGGTGTCTCGATACGCTGTATCGATTGAAAAATCTTCCCGAGAAAAGACATGGATTACATTAAATGTGCCAGTTATTCATCATCATCATTTTCATCTGTCTTTGATTAACCGCAGTCACAGATTCGGACCAAATGATAAAATAATGTTTGCACTATGACACCGTCCATTCGCCCTTTATTCATTTTCATCGGCACATACACAATATATGTTTGTGAAATTTGCACTTGGAGCCGATCCAGAGCGCGTTACTTCTTTCTTCCATTCAGGCAGAGAAAAGAAGGCTTGAGATGTCACATCTATTTATGTGTGACACCCCAGGCCTCAGAATGTGAGCTCTCCTCATTGGTAGGGCAGTCAGGTAGCCTCTATGGAGTCTTGAAGAAGAGGCTCAGAGCCGGGTTTCCGCTTTGGGTGAAAGACTGGAGACAGACTGGCATGTCTGTTGCCGGGCGATCAACAAGGTGCTCAGGGGTCGGTTCAATGGAGGGAAAAACTGGGAATCGGCACAAAACAAACAGATACCTCTTCCCACAATGCCGAAATAGGAACGGGAATATGAGTGCAACAGGAAACTTGTTTTCAAGATGTTGTTCTTTTGACTTTCGGATGTTATACACCGTCGCATATACAAAATGGACATGCGGCGTGTTTTCTTCAGCCGTGACTACGGTGTCGGCTGGAATGTGTGACCTCATGGTTAATAGCCTATGTGTCATTGGCAATCTTATGTGCTCATAATAACTAACTTCCAAAAAATGTCATGCTTTTTTTAACCAGTTGTATACATTGATTTACATCATGTAAAAAACACTGCTAGGCATAATGTGTTTACATTTGTAAATATGTTTTGATTCATTTCTTCCATAAGCAAGCAATGTATTATATGAAGATAATCAGTATATGAAATGATGTAATGGGAAGAGATTATGTAGATTGTAATGTATGTACAGTAATGCTAAGCAACATGGGCTGATATAGCTTTCTTTTGTATATTCTCTTCAAATCCCCCTTAAACATAACAGACAAGGATGTCTAGCCTTGATACAAGACCAACTCTTGAGGTTGTGACATGGCCATTCAAAATATGATGTTTCCAACATAAATCTGCTTTCAAAAATGACACAGTGACGCTCTTTACAGAGCAGAACATGTGCGATATAACCAAAAGCAATGCAGGGCCTGGTACAAAAAAAGATTTGAGTTGGAGCTGAAAGAAAGCATGTCTGTTTCAATCTAGTTTAGACTTTTCACATGAAGCACCTAGTTGTATATCATTTTTCTTCGGCCTGAAGCGAGTGTATTTTTTCACACATGTGGTTTTGGGTGTTTAAACCCATAAAGGTTGTTTTGCGTGGGATTTGACCATCTACTTGTTTTAAACAACTCTGACTACCAGCGCACAGGGCGTATGATGAGGTTAGTCAAAGCGGCATCAAATAAAACTATTTTAACGTCAGTGTGCAGAAACATCTTGACAGCACAATGACTTTCAGGATAGGATTACCTCCCATAAGATAAGGTTTTTAGGTAACGTTTAACAGGTGCAAATATTCAGTTCACTATCAATACAGTACTTTGTCCAAACGAACATTTGGTCATTGAATAAAACCTTTGTATTTTTTCTAACAGGGGTATCACAGTACACACGCATCGTATAAAACTGTGATAATTATGGAATTGATACTGCATAAATCCAAGGGGCAATCTTCTGGTCTCTCTTGTGAAACCAACACTGAAGTGACTTAAACTGCAATTCATCGACTGGCTGCTAGAGGCTGGCTCCAAACCAGAGCAGAATCTCATTGAGCCCTATGTTAAAATGGCAAACTTTACAGCACAAAAAAACATGTTTACAGCCTGGTGGAAAATAGATTTTGGTCCATATAGGTAAAGTTGCCCTTCATGACAACTGTGAGGGGGGTAGAGTTTTTTATTACTCATCCGTTTAGATTATATTAAGCCTTAACATTCTGCATAATTAAGGGCGTGGCCACTTGAGTGACAGGTGTCCATTTGCCTGTCACCAGAGCCATTGAGAGAGAGCCTTATGTCTTCTTCTGTGAATCAATGGAACAGTTTTTTCACATATTCAATAGTTACCGAAAGTTACCAGTTACGCATGGAGCTGCTCCTAAACAGACCAACAGAGGAAAACGTTTAACCCATTTAAAGACGAAAGCCATTTAATGTATACAAATGAAACAAATAAAGCATTTAAAGAGTAAAGATGACTTCATGCAACTATCTGAAGCCTCCATGAATAACGTGACACGGGCTCTCAATAGTTCCCGGAAGTTACGTATGGAGCTGCGACTAAACAGCCTCTACCCCCATTATGTGGTAGTGACGCGCAATGACAAGATGCTAAAATGGCGACGACCGGCTCCGCCTACTTTAGATTTCAATTATACTGTTAACAAACCTACGGGTGCCGTCCTGGACATATTTTTTACAGTCTATGGACCCGACCTGACCGTTTAATAATACACAATATTATATGATTTAGTTTTTTGTATGTCATTTGTGATTTATTTAAATACATACTGATTTATTACACATACAGCTTTGCCAGAAAGGAAAGCCTGGCCTCCCATGACTGCAGATATAACACATCGGTGTGCTGCAGTGACTGCTGGCACTAGCTCAAATGGATGAAAATGTGAAATGTATCTGTTCCTGAACACTACTCAGCACAAAACCATCTCATAGTCCATCTTATGTTGATTTTGTGACACAAGGTTTAATGGTATAAAGTATAATGGGGCCTCGCAGGACCATAATACATCTTTGGGGAGGAAACTTATATTTATACATTAAAATATGTTTTTTACTAAAGCAATTCAATCCATTTTTCATCCAATGGATCGGAAACGTCCTTCCAGTCAATCATGATAAGCATAAGTCCACCGTCCTGCAATATTAGTCCGTTTCCCCCACTGAAGAGCACGAGCACATTTGATTGGTTGATACAGATCTCCCTTTGGGTGAGTTGAGTCTGGTTTCTGTATTCGTGGTAATGGAGCTGGACACAAATGAATTCACCCGTCAACGTGAACATCAGGAGTTAATGACACTACATACACCTGCCCTCACAGCTTGATGTGAGCATACAGACTGGAGTGAAAATACATTACTCTTCTTATTCATATTACATTATGTTATTTGATATTATAAACAATACGCTATTATGGTAATTACTTTTACATATTTATTTACAAAAAAATTCAATGTTACTCTGTCAGTTCAAATCTGCGATACCCATGCATTTAATTATTAACATGTTTGATTAAAGTAACCTACAGGAAGATCTATACCGACTTATACTGTCCTCAATCACACAATATATGTAAACTGTATATCTGAAGAGCTCTTTTCCAAAACGCTATAAATCCATTTTTATAGTTTTCATGAAAATTACATTTTTTTTCCAAGACCCATACATTTAGTTAATATTCAATCCATCCTTTTTTTTAAAAATGTTTTTTTTTATTTTTTTTTTAAAAACAAACAAACAAGAGAACATGAAACATATGACATCAGGGACCCATACTATTAATTCATATAAATCAAATAAATGCAAATGCATGAAATAACAGCCAAATAAAAGAAATAGTAACAAACTAAATAGTCAAATAAAATAAATCTTTTCAATTTCATGTTTTAATATTTTCCACCACATGGTGGAATTTAGAAATTTAGAAATTACACAAACAAATACCACTAACGAGTGAATTCTGATTGGTCGAGAGGACATATCGCATTTAGGCTAAAAACAGGTTTGGGACTTATAGCGTTTTGGAAAGAAACTCCATCTTGCAGTACATTTTAAACAAGGAAATATAGCGATTTGGCATGAAACATTGAAGGAGCTGTGAATAGGTTTAGTACACAGCAAAATGGCCCGACAAACAATTTTTTTTTAAATTGGCACTTAATGCGTTTTGGAAAAGAGCTCTTCATATGTTTATTATTAATGGACAAATTACCTGTTTACTTTATTTTTATTTTTAATAGTATTAGTATTATTTTTGTTGTTATTGTTATTATTGGTGTAATAATTATCATTATTATTATATGTAAAATGTAGCTATCGAAATACAATCAGACTAGATGTAGCACATGTTTGTGAATGGGTTGCTAGGCAACAGAGCACTCAACCTGTGTGTGTGTGTGTGTGTGTGTGTAGCAGCTCTCTACTGCAGCTGATCACATGGCTTCATTAAGTTTTATAAAATAGCGCTAAATGGCGAGATTAAAGCTCAGAGGTTAATACACATTCAGATAAGCTTTTGAAGCACTTGCTCTTTCCTTTACAGTACATTGACATATGATCGTTTTTGTCCTTCTTTTAATTTGACTCAAGATATGCCTTACATTTGTTGTAAACCCCTAAGAATGACTGATTAATGATTGTTTAAATGTTATCTGCCTACATTCATTAGAAGCATGTGAGTGTGAAACTGTCCTGAGGGTTTATGTAAAGGATGGTTACTAATCCAGCAGTGAGAAACCGATGGTTCTTCTATTCTATACAATTTGATTTCATGTATATATCTAGATCATCAGTTGGTTCTTTAGTGCAGATCAGATAGACTTTCCACATATTGCCTGCTAAATCACTTTAGATTAGTGATCCTATTCTGCAGTTACTGTAAACCTCTCATCGACCATCAACATGAGCTCAGGCGGTCAGGGACATCTCTCTGGCACACCTCCAGAGGTCCCACACACCGGTACTCTTCAGGCAATCTTTCACCTGTAAAGAGAACCTACATTGTTCATTTGCTTACTAACTGGCCTTTCTGTGATTCATTAAAGGGATACTTCACCCAAAAATGAAAATTCTGTCATCATTTACTCACCTTCGAGTTTTTCCAAATCTGTATAAATGTCTTTGTTCTGATGAACACGGAGAAAGATATTTGTCAAAATACTTATAAACAAACAGATTTTGCCCCCCATTGACTCCCATAGCAGGAAAAATATTATGGTAGTCAAAAGTGCCCCAAAACTGTTTGCTGTCCTACATTCTTCAAAATGTCTTCCTTTGAGTTCAACATAACCAAAAAAATAAAGTCATTTTTTCCTACTATGGGAGTCAATGGGGGGCAAAATATGTTGGTTATAATCATTCTTCCAAATATCTTTCTCTTTGTTCATCAGAACAATACATTTACACAGATTTGGAACAACTCCAAGGTTAGGAAATGGTGACAGAATTTAAATTTTGGGTGAAGTACCCCTTCAATAGCGTCAAATTTAAATTTAACAAGAGGAACCTTCTTTATTCTTCCAGGAAAAGGTGATTGTAAATATCAATGTTTTATTCGATTTGACCTATGAAATACTCTCTTTCTCCTTCACATAATTTTAAGAAACGATGGCAAATAATGATAATGCTTGTGGCAGGCTGCTGGCTTTTGTAAAAGACGGAAAAGGCCTTCAATTTGTCTAGAGCCAAACTCATGTTTTAATAGGAAACACCAAAACCACACTGTGAAAATATTGTGTTTGTTAAGCCGTTTCTATATAGCTTAATGCATCATTTCACATAATATAAATCTAACATGAAATGTGCACAGATAGGAGAGCAGACACCTTTTAAAAACAGTGTTTTTGTGTAATTCAAAGACATTTGCTTGCAGCCAATTACATTTTAGGAAATGACACGTTAATAAAACTGGTTTTACTATTTTTAAAGCATCATTTATATATAATGCCTCATTTGATTCAGAGGTCATCTAATCTGCTTCTAGAGATCGACTTCAGTCGTAAAAACACATGAATCAGCTAATCACAAAACAAAGATTCAAAATTAGAATTACTATGTCCCATAGTAAGTTGAAATGAGTATTCTCAAAGAACATTTCCCGATTACGTTTTCTCTTAGTGTGTAATACCTGTATGAGATCAGTCTCTACTTGCTCATTTTGAGTCTCAAAAGAGTTTGAATTAAAGTAAAGTTGAACTCAAATTGAAACAGTAATATTAGGAAAGTAGTTTAAGTAAATCTACGGTAAGCTACTGGCAAACCTGCTGCAGAACTACGGCAAAGTTTTACAGTGTACCGTTTGTGCACAAATCTGCCTGAAACGCCTCGTGTAACCACACCTACACAAATCTACATCAGTTGGTGGTTTGATTTGTCTAAGACGCCCAAATGTATACGCAAGTAAGGTGGTGTACCTGTCACTACAATTGAAGAGGAACCTGATGTTCCAAATATGGTAAGAGGCGTTACATTTCCGTCACATGCTTGCAGTATTTGACCAATCACTACGCACTGGTGAACTGGCCAATCAATCGAATTTTGTAAACAATCTGTGTGTTTCAGAGAGGCGGGGCAAAGAGGAGATACAAACATGCACGCTTTGTGGAAAATACAGCATTTTTAACCTAAAATCGTGTTTACAGATTGCACCACATCAAAACCAAACCATAATATTACTTTTAGCCGTGTCATATGACACCTTTAAATAAAGTTGACACAATTTGCCTCACCTGAGGCCTTATTAATAAAATGTTGCGTACCATCCTAAATTACATTTTACGATCATTTCTCAAAGTGTATACGTGAGATTTATAGAACAAACATACGTACAAAAAACGTGAGTACGCCCCTCTTTCAGATAAGAAATCTTTACATCGTATTTGACATTTTGGCAGCTGAACAGTTTCAAATTTCCAACTTTAAACAATGACTAATCATTGTCATTAACAAATAAAAGAGCACCTGTCACGGCCCAAATCCTTTACGAGCGGCAAAAATGACGTATATTTTCAAAAACCTGCAGTACTCGGACATGCAAAAGTGCGTACGTCTGCTCAGACCCTGACGTGCTGACAGTACTTTTCCACGTCAAAGACCGTTTTAATGAATCTGATCGTTACTGTAGATTTTTACTCTATAATAAAATAAGTGCGTACGCACGCTTTATAAATGAGAACCCTGGTGCCACAGATCACAAAATAGACCACTTAGCCAAATGTCAACACTGGTCAAGCAGCACTTCTGGTTTCCCATTTTTTCACTCTTACATATGTACTTATATTTTCGATTGACATTTTGATTCAGTCATAAATGTTCCTTTTTGATGCATTCTCTTCAAGCGTTAATGAAGTTTTAAAAAATTGAAACAGAAAGTTCATCTGTACCATTTAATCTCTATTTGTGATTTTTTTCTAAAGTGTGAAGCTTTCCCGACATGATCTGCCATGCTCAGGTGTCTGCTAGAGATTTTAAACTATCAGTCTTGCTGGGGTACCTCTGTTAACCTACAGTTTAATGGCAATGCTGTAGTAAATTACATGATTTGTTTTTTCTATCATTTAGGGATTTTTCATTCTTTATCGACAGGTAATTGCTTGTGGACATGCATTACAGCTGATTAGAAAATCCACAGTCATTACCATCATAAATTCACACATCTTATACCCATATTCATATGCTTTAGGCTACCTGTCATGCAGTTATAGTATCTGTTCTCATGTGAAATAACCAACTCTTTAATAGTCATTTTAGATCCTTTTAAAGATGATAATAGGTTGCACCAAAGGCTTTTATAGGCATTTTAAGATTGTTCTCTCACCCTAAGCTATTAAACCTAATGTCCACTCATTGTCAAAGAATCATTGCTGTGTTTTTATGACTTACCTTTGATAATCCATCCATTCACATGCAGTGGCATGGGCAGGTGTTAAATGTTTTCCGTTATACACTTAATTGTCCATGTAATGACTGAACCTAGTCTTGCATCGCACATTAACTCTATAGAGAGCACCAAAGACCTGACACATGAAGAGGATGAAGAGGCTAAAATAATGCTTATGAGTTCAGTTTCTCTACAAATCATGGCTCTCCTCAGTGTATGTTTCAAACACGTACTGAATATGTTCGACTAGGACAACATTAGAATGCTATTTTTTATCTGCTTTAATTGATCAATGTCATGTTACAATCATATACAGAAATCAAGAGAATACAGATATAATGTAACCAGAAGAGTGAAAATACTTGATACTGCAATTAAGGGCTTATTTTTTTCAAACACAGGTGTCTGCAATCTGTCCCTCAGTCTTCTGCACTCAACCTCTCCTCAGTCCATTCATCACTATGGAAACGGGATGGAGTGATCGCTTGATTGCTCTATGATTGGTGTGACGTTACAAATGACGGCATCTGAACCATGACTTGCTACATTTAGCATTTAAAAGACAGCGAGTTATCCTAAGAGCCACAACTCACGAAAAACACATTTACCTTCTGAGTGAGCATCATCATCAAGTATTTTTTATGATCAAGCTAAGGTTTATGCTTAAAATGGTCACAGATACTGAGCATTTGTTACAGGGGGATAGGGGGCCCACAGAGTTTTATCGATGGCCGTACAATAATGTAGAAAATGACTTCTGATCTCAGATCTGGTCTTCCCATGGGCGTCAGAAGCACAACAAATCTAGAGTGTGAAAAAGACAGCACTTTGCCTGCAGTTTCAATGGTGTAGTGAGTAACATTTGCATTTACGTATTTGGCAGACGGTTTTATCGAAAACGACTTATGTTGCATTATTCTGTATATTGTAGTATGTGTAATTCCGTGGGATCAATCCCATGACCTTGGAATTGCTAGCCCCATGCTCTAACCACTGAGCCACAGGAAACATTTCACATCAGATCATACAGGCCTTTATTTTTCACAAAATATTAGATCAAACATATGTTTAATAATAACGTGTATGGTAAGGTTAGGGGTAGTAAACTGCAAAAAAGCAGCTTTAGGATTAACCTGCGGAAGTTTTGAAGGCAGTTTATTAAGTAAACCTTACTTACATTTTTTATGTATAGCCTACTTTTTTATGAATGCTTTTTAAAGTAAAGTTTATTAAAAAAATTAAGTTAATCTTAATTGTTTTTTCTCACATTTACATTTAGTCATTTAGCAGACACTTTAATCCAAAGCGACTTACAAAGAGTTCAGGGAGCAATAAGCTATATGTCATACAGGAGTATTAATATAATAGGCGCTTATACAAAGTTACTAGTTTCAACAGAAGCTATACTCCTACCTGTTGAGAGAAAGAGAGAGGGTAAGTGATATTTTTTCATGTGTCTGTCAAGTATTCACAGAAGATATGGGTTTTAAGTAGTTTTTTTAATGTTGTGAGAGATGTGGTTGACCAGTTCAGAAGAATGTTCCACCACCGGGAAAGAGTTGTAAAGGAGAATGAGCGGGAGAGTGATTTACTACTAAAACAAGACGCCGGTGGTTTGCTGAACGCATGCTCCTTGATGGGGTGTAAGAGTGTAAGAGGATGTGAAAGTATGCTGGTACAGATCCAGTGATAGTCCTGCAAGCATTGGTGACTTGAATCTGATACGGGCTTCAACTGGTAGCCAGTGGAGAGAGATGAAAAGGGGTGTCACATGAGCCCTTTTGGGCTGTTGGAAGACAAGGCGTGCTGCTGTGTTCTGAACCTGCTTTTTAGAGTGTAGGGTGGTCAATTACTTGGCATCCATTTAATCATTTTAATAAATATAATAATTTAAACGTTATTTTGTTTATCTTGCTGTGTCGAAATTGAATGAAGTTTAGTTTATATCCGCTTTACATTTATCTTTAGTCATTTAGCAGACGCTTTTATCCAAAGTAAGCAATGGAAGCAATTGGGACAGCAAAAGGACAACAAAATGCATAAGTCCAATCAAAAACGAAGACTGGTCTCATATAACCTAACACAGTATACGGAGCTTTTTTTATATAAAGAGTAGAGAAGAAATAGAAGTCAGAACTGATCAGTCAGGTGTTGACGGAACAGATGTGTTTTCAGATGATTCTTAAAGATGGCTACAGAATCTGCAGATCTTGTAGCAGCGGACAGATCATTCCACAATGGAGGAACCCATCCATAGAAGGTATGTGAGAGAGATTTTTTACCTTAGTGACTTGAATCTGATACGGGCTTCAACTGGTAGCCAGTGGAGAGAGATGAAAAGGGGTGTCACATGATTTAATTGTGAAAGTGTGCGATGTAAGTACCTAAAGGTTTAATGTTTGACAACTGATTTATCATAGAAATGTTGGGCCCGTTCACATGTTGCATTTTAAAACACATGCATAGCACTGGCTTACTGCCTATTTCTGGCATTTGGGAGTTTTGTTTCCCGTCTGTTATCGACCAGATGCTCAATTACATTTAGTAACAATAGAGCCTGTGGAAAAGTGCAAAAAAACAATGTCATCAAGAAAGAAACTGAGAGAAACTTTTATCAAGACTGAAGGAGGCCATACAAGTATTTTGTGTATTTTGTCTGAATAACTATGGTCTAGTTGTTTCTGTTTGTTATTTGCGTAATAAAGGACAAAAATGTATTAAAACATTATTTGACGGATTCTAAAATTTTTTTTTTTTTTCTTTATTAGGACAGGTGAGCTAATAAATTTGTTTAGCAGTGTATACTGTCTCGTTTATTTATACATTGTCTATACATGCAAGAAAGTTTTCCTTTAACATGTTACACTTGACAGAAGTGACAGAAATGACTGAAAACTTTAAAATTATAACAATTGACTGCTGTGACTTGCCGGGTGAATTGCAGGTCTGTGTCATTGATTGATCAACTGTGGCAGACGCAATTGAAGATCCCAATGTAACAATCTAGCCCTGCAGGATCTATGCCGACCAGCTGCACTCATTAACATGGGTGTAGAACACAGAAAAACGCTATCATCCTCATTCATCAGCTGTCACAAAGCACTGTATAGTGAAGTGGTAACTGCCAGTGGTGACACAAGTCAAGATCGATAGATGTTTATTGTCTTTTACCACTTTTCCAGCAGCCATCCAGCAGAGTAAGACAGATCTATAGCCCATGGGAAAGAAACCTCGAGTGATAAAAAGATATTTCAAGAATGATTAACTATCCAAATGATGCTTAACACACATTTCCCACTGGGTACCCAACTCGTTATCTTTAATAAACCAGTAAAAAGCTTTCTCATGGTCATTCCTTAGTCTTGCAGTCATTTAAAAATCATTTTCTAGCATCAAGGGCATCAATTAATTGTCCCTACCAACAGGGACGTCATTTGGGTATGGCAGGGGCTGGCGGCTGCAATACCTTAGCTGTCTGTTCAGGTCAATTCAAAGTAATATTTTATTGCAGTATTTATTGCAGGAGCATGGACATCGTAAAAAGCACAGTTTTATCAGGAAAAAAAAATAAACTGGAATGTAGTTTCCAGTTTTTCTCAAGTTTCTAATTCAAGTAAATTTTTCTCACCCCATTGGCAGATTTGTTTGCTTGTTTTTACCATAAACTTACTTAATTCTTATATTTTCCTCCTTAAAAGGAGACTAAATATCTTAAATCGCTTTTCTTGTCAAGAAAGTGCATCATGATTTAAGAATGCTTAGATATTTGTTCCACAAAACAATAAAAAAACAGTGACAATATCTTTCTTTGCAGTGCAGAGAAAACTATTTCCAATACTCACACTTCAGTGGAGTATTGGAAATAGTGGAGGTATATGTTTAAAATTAATATTATACAGTAAAAAAATGTTGGAATGTGGAACACTTGCGTTGTTATGAACAGCCATATCTGCTCTCATGACCGGAGGGGAAAGCAGATCTGAAAAGAAGTGGAATTTTCCGCTTTATAGATAAGAAACAACAAGATAGTGAAACTGCAACTTAATGAAAACATATTATCTTAATCTATTATTCATATGTATACATGTATTCATATGTGCTTGAATATTTAAGTGCTCACACCGTGAGAAGGACCTAAATTCGTTTAGAAATGTCATTTGTGATATAACTCTTTGCGATCACTCCCTGTCTGTATGGGAGCGCTCCTTTAAGTGAACAAGGGCTTCAAATATGAGTTCATTTATTCTAAGCAAGTGCAAGCAGCTCTTACATTTTTTTTATGTTAATTCAGTCGTTTTTAACTCTGGTGATTTCTATCTGATGACATTGTACGTAAGCTGCTGAGCGTGTCCCAAAATATGGCGGCGACTGCCCGGAATGCAATGCACAATGACGTAGATTCCCAAGCTCTATGATGACATTATGTATTCAGTGCTACAGTTAGGTGAACAAATGCTGAGAATTCATGACAATTCTTCCGAGGTGCAGGTCATCTGTGCAGTCAGCAAAATCATGTGTGAAAACATACTGTATTTTTTCACTGAAGGATATTCCTGTAAACTATTTTTGAATGGTTTTCAAAGTAAATATTTTACCTCTGTGCTAAAAGATCATTACATAACCTTTCAGACACATTAGTTCTATTCGGTAATTGCATTGACTTGCAACACCGAAGTCATGGGGTCAAATCTCGGTGTTAAAAAATACTTTTAATATTAAATTGTTTTATGTTATAGATATTATAATATTCATATTCATATTTTCCCCCAAATTTCTAACAACACAAAGGACTAATTTGCATTTTAGGAAGCTACACATATACAACATATGAAATGCACTATAAATCAAACTGTACGTTTAGATAATAGCATCTGCAAAATGCATAAATTAAATGATAATAAATAAAATCCACAAGCTGCTCAAGAGAAAAGCACGAGTCAAAAACAACTTGTCATCTGGTCCTGAAACCCAGAGCTTCTGTGTTGAAATGACCCCAGTACTGTACCACGGTGAAGATCTTCAGTGCATGCAGGGCATGAAGAGGACAGCCTCGGAGGGCTTTTCATGGGAATCAGTGAAGTCAACCCTTCATGTGACCCACAAAAAAACGCCACCAGGCAGAGATATCTACTGCAGGCAGGACACCTCTGCATGAGCACATCAAAGTTAAGGTCTGTCATTTCTGCACCATGCCAAACGTAATAGAAAACATAATGATTTTCCACATTCCAGCAATTTCACAAATTTAAATTAGTTTAAGGAATCTCCATATCTTGTTCGTCAGGCAAAAAGATTCCTGTACACTTTTTTTGTAAAGACAAAACAATGTTAACTCAAAAACTGATCTATTAAAGGGATAGTTCATCCAAAAATGTCAAATCTGTTCCAATGAACACAGAGAAAGATATTTGTAAGAATGTTAACAATTTTCGGTTCTGGGACATCATCCACTACCATAGTAAAACATTTTTTGTATCTTTTTCTGTTGAACACATAATGAGATATTTTGAAACATGTAAGAAAACAAAGAACTCTCGGGCAACTTTGACTGCCATTTAAGTCTTGCTACTATGCACAATGATGTCTCGGAACTGAAAATTACTGACATTCTTCCAAATATCTCTCACTGTGTTCATCAGAACAAATTTCAACATATATGAAATTACAGGAGGATGAAAAAATCATGACAGAATTTTCATTTTTTGGTGAACTATCCCTTTTATGACTTACTGGTCTCTACACACTGTATTAAAATGAAATGAACAAGAAGAGTTTAACTCAGTCCAATTAATATCAATCAATCTTGCAGTTTTTTTTTTGGATTTTCAGACATGACAACTAAAAAAATACAGCTAACTAACACAATAAAACACAAAAAAACATGATTTTGAAAAAGTGATCTCATTTTGTAAATAAACTCATCAAATTTAACATTATAACATCAAAGACTTCACAAGTTGTGTTGAAGATAGAGATTCTGTAGAGGTTACCGAGAGATGGTTTCTTGTTAGTAATGTTGTTTGGTTGTCGAGGTGTGGGGGACCGTACATCGATTATTGAGACACATTTGATTTGACATTCCTGTCAAGATTCTGATCTCACTGTAATTCATAATGTCATGTGCAGACAAATGAGAGAGCCGGTCGGGGTGGAACAGAGGCAGAGCAGCTGCCACGTGTGCCGTGTATCCAATCTACCATGCCCGAGGAACTCCACTCACTGAGGTCCTAGACTCGACTGTCTGTTCGAAGGACATTTATTATATCTCTGTGTAATGACAGTCAGAGTGTTCCTCTACTACAAACAGAAGATATTTTGAGAAGTGTCTCAGTGGTTTTGTGTCGATATAATGGAAGTAAACGGGGTCTAACATTGTTTGGTTGCCAACGTTCTTCAAAATACCTTACTTTGTGTTGGGATGATGAAAGAAAGTCATACTGGTTTGGCATGATATATGGGTGACTAAATGATGAGAAAAAATCATTTTGGGGTGAACTATCCCTTTAAGCCATTGAATCTCAACAAGGGGGACGCAGAGGTACGGCAGGTGTGGTGTGGGAGGGAGTGGCGTGTTAATAATGTGCCTTTTCATATATTTATGAACATGGACGGCTGTTAAAGGTGTAAAGCGCTATTTTCGAAAGGCACATGACATCTCACCGCGTCTGTATTGTAAAGTGCGATGTATAAATCATTGAAACGGAATAATGTCCAAAAACACTGCAATTGTGTAATGGTTTCAATGCAAAGCGCTAATGTTTCACAATGGTATTTTAATGGAAATCATTCATTTCTGTGATGGTTTCTTTTTGGGTTTCTTTTGTTTTTATCAGGAAGGTGTGTTACATTTATAATCTGATCAATCTGTCATATACATGTATTACTTTATTCTATATACACTCACCTAAAGGATTATTAGGAACACCTGTTCAATTTCTCATTAATGCAATTATGGTGGTGGTGTAATGGTGTGGGGGATGTTTTCTTGGCACACTTTAGGCCCCTTAGTGCCAATTGGGCATCGTTTAAATGCCACAGCCTACCTGAGCATTGTTTCTGACCATGTCCATCCCTTTATGACCACCATGTACCCATCCTCTGATGGCTACTTCCAGCAGGATAATGCACCATAAGCTTGAATCATTTCAAATTGGTTTCTTGAACATGACAATGAGTTCACTGTACTAAAATGGCCCCCACAGTCACCAGATCTCAACCCAATAGAGCATCTTTGGGATGTGGTGGAACGGGAGCTTCGTGCATCCCACACATCTCCATCAACTGCAAGATGCTATCCTATCAATATGAGCCAACATTTCTAAAGAATGCTTTCAGCACCTTGTTGAATCAATGCCACGTAGAATTAAGGCAGTTCTGAAGGCCAAAGGGGGTCAAACACAGTATTAGTATGGTGTTCCTAATAATCCTTTAGGTGAGTGTACATACATTATATCTAAACTATATATGACATATTTTACACATTATCTTATCCATCCTCAATGTACAGTTTGGGGGTGTGCGCCAGTTCTTTAAATGGTCTACAAGGGGGCGCGACCCTGAAAAGGTTGAGAACCACTGGTTTAAGCATTGATTCTTCAGAAACCACAATTTGGTAAATTTGCTAAAAAAGAACTTCAGTGTCAATAGGCAGATACATGAGGTCTTGCTGTATTAATCTACAGTCTGTAATACTTTCTTTGCACAGCAACATAAAGTCTAAAAACATAACGATCCTTCCCTTAAAGGTGAAGGAGTGAACATAGCAATCAACACTTCATTAGAAAGTTTCCATGGAAGAACCTGTTGGTTCCCTAAAGAACCATTAACATCTGATGAACATTTCAGTTTCATAAAAACTTGTTTGTGGCAAAAAAAAGGTAAGAAAAATAGTAGGGTAGATTCGGGACGAAAGTAACATGGCAATATTCTCAGAGCCCTGACTACATTTGCATTCCAAGCTAGCATGTTCAGCACACAACCCTTGACGGAGCTGCCAAATATCACGTGATTTCATCATCGTTTCCCGCAGCTAAGTCCGGAAAGCAGTTTTGCAGCACAGAAAGTAAATTACTGCAGCGATGCTTTTTATCTCCGTTGCACGTGTCACAGTAATGATCGATCTACAGGTTAATTATAGCTGTAACACATCCTGATGTTTGGCTTGTCAGATTTTTTCAGTATATAAGTAAATCAGGGACCAGTTGCATAACCTGCTTAGACTAGTCTTGGTAGTTAGTCATACATTTTTTTCTTCAAGATCAGTCATAACTTCTTTAAATCAGTTACGGTAAAAATGTTATGCAGCAGTGCCTAGGTTTAAATGTCAGGAGTTCCTGTCGGGATGTCCCTCTTCTTATGTTATTATTATGCTATATAATGCTAATTTCATTTCATATTTAATTTCATTTCATTTCACCTGTTAACTGTCACCCGTTCCGTATACGGGACACCTAAGTTTGCGTCAATATTTTGCATGCAATTTCTGATATAATCATGACAAACTATATCATTGGAAAGGTTTTAAGGTGTTTTTTTAAATAATTTATGCAGAGAGAGTAATTGATTCTTTTTTATAAAGAGTGTGCTTAGATTTTGTGTTATCCTTCTGCGTCCCGTGTTTTTTAATGTCATTTTTAATCAAAGAAAAACATAAACATTTTTCTTTCTTTTTTACAATAAACCTAACAGCATACCTTTAATATTTTTGTGTGTGTGATATTTATTTTTTCAGCACTAATCAGCTACCTTTCTTTTTTCAAACGAGACCAGCCGTAAGTCCGTATTCCAAAGAATTCATGAGTTACCGCCATTTTAGTTACAACATGCGTTTTCATTTGTAGGCTCAATAAGGGCTCCGACAGTTAACAGTAAAATGTATTATATTTCCAGAAAAATCTTTTTCAAATGTTTTTACTGTCGTGTTGCTTTTGAAACATTTCGATAAAACTGATATTTTGAATGAAAATGTAATTTAATGTTTCACTGCAAAGGAAAAAATATGTTCCCAGTTACATATTAGCAAGGTCATAAAAACAAGAGGAACCCAAAATCTAGCTTGAATTGGGGTGTTTCATTCGTCCAAACTGACGAGGATGAAATAACAATCATTCAACATTTCAACAAAATACCAGCAGGTATTGTTAGACCACACTTGTGAGTTATTCACCACGGCTAAAATATATCTCAGGTACTAAAGTAAGAACCTTTAAAAACCTTTGACTGAATGGTTCTTTGTGGAACCAAAAATTGCCCAAAACTATTTCTGAGGTAATGTCTTGCCATTTTTACGTACAGTTTTTCCTATACATAATCTGTAGTCCCGTTGATAGCTGGTAATAAATTAGTGGCCTTGGATTTTCTTGGATTTTGTTTTGGATTTTAGTTAGGGCAGCAAGCATTTGACAGATTCCCATCTACAGTATTAGAAGACATGACAATTTATGAATACTTTATTTATATAATGTATACAGTTTTTGTGTAATTGATTATTTGCGTTATGCAAAATACAAGAATGCCAAATACAGAATACATTGTCATGATCTAATACTCGGATGAAATAAAAACGTATTACGTTTTAAAGCATTATTTTGGGTTCATTTTGGTTGGTTTCTTGAATAGAAAGAGGTTTTTGAGTTCATTTTTATGGGAAAAAATTCACAGCGAAAATGCAATATCCACCCAGACTCCTCAAACAGAGACATCTTTCCACCCTAGTTATCAGGCGACTGATTGATGACAATAATTAACCCTTAAGACAAAACATCAGCCGCAAAGACTCATTTGTGCTGTTGGACTCCTTAACAGCTTGATATATCCACTGACCTGATTCAATAAATCTCCCATACTTCAATAATTCCCTGAGACCCACGAACTGCAATTTATCTTTATTAACGTCTAAATACAAGGACAATCATTTGATGAACCTATTTAAACATTGCCACTTTGCTAAAAAACTAAAGATAGAGGAGTTAAGAGAGCGGGGTGAACGGAGAGCGCTGGCGGCCGCAGTCATCACATGTCTCCATCAGGGAAAGGCTAACATGATGGGTTGTGACAATCTCTCCTGGCAGGCTTGTAAATAGCTCTCTTACCAATAGCAAACTAAATAGGACAAAAAGATAGATTCAAAGTGTTGGGATGGGAACAGATGAGTCCATGTTGTGTGGACTGATGCCACCTGAGTGTTTTTAATAGGGCTGTATAAACTCAGCCAGAATTGTCTCACCTATCTGAAATTTTGAACCCTGATCATTTCTGATGTGATTTTAGCCGACTATACGACCATCAATTTAATAATTCGTTTTTAGGCCAGTTTTTTGTGTGCAACATAAAAGTATTAAAATTATGGCTGTTGTATGATTAATCGCGATTTATCGCATCCAGAATAAATGTTTTGTGTTTAGATAATATGTATCTGTGTAGTGTGCATATTCATCTTGAATTTTAGTTTAGTTAGTAATTTAGTATTGTTGGAATGTAAAATTCTCATGTCCCCTTGTACAATATTCTACGGTTGAAGAGTCTAGTCGACGGAACACACAGAGTTTCAGGCCTGGAGACAAAGTTTGACACAGACACCAGGTGCTTGTTCAATCAGAGTCCAATGTGTATTTGTTTAAGGACTAATATTTATAAGGTTAAAACAGGAGGTGTCATATAAAACCACTAGAGAGCGGAAAATCACCAGACTTTATGTTTAGTCTTTTCCTCCTGAACAATCAGATATGATCACAAAGTACGTATTCAATATTACAGTATCAAAACAATTGTTCCAAGACATCATTAGGAACCTTGAGATGCAGACAACAGATACTTATATCAGAATATGACAGAATAAGACATGATACAACTTTGCAAACAACAAGAAAGTAAGGCACATCTTATATGAATAGAAGCTAATACTAATAGGAATGTATATGAATGAATACATATTATATATGAACTTTGTATTAAACACAGATGCAATATTTGTAGAGGACAGGACGAAATCCAGATTCTCACAAGTATCTTCAACACATACACAAACATGCAGAAATTTAAGAAAAATATAAAGATTAATAAACGTTTATATGTATATGTATAAAAAAATACATATATATATATTTCCTACATATACAAATATTTTTACGAAATTAATATGCATTTCACAATTAATATTATGTAAACACAAACTTTTATTCTGGATGCAATTAATCACAATCAATTGTTCGACACCACTAGTTTTTAATGATCCGCCTAATACTTAAAAATGGATGAATAATAATTAAATTGTCAAATTGATGTGTTGGTTAGTAGTGGCTGCTAAAAAAATCAGAAAATATCAGAGTTCAAAATTACAGGAAGGTGAGAAAATGAGTTTATACGACAGTAAATGTTTTATGTTAGCATAAAGGACAATGTTGTACATTTTTGGTGTACTGACATTAGTTTCAAGGGTTTATTGCATGCTTTCCTGTGACTCAGTGGTTAGAGAATGGCACTAGCAATGCCAAGGTCATGGGTTCGATTCCAGGATTGCACATAGTCAGAAATCCATGTATAATACAATCGAATGTAGGTCACTTTGGATAACAGCGCCTGCCAAATGCATAAATGTAAATGTGAATCGGGACGTTGCAACGGGAGTAATAATAGAACATGGGGCGCTTGGTGAAGGGTGCCCCATAAAGATGGAGGAGTCAACCCAGGAGTGAACACTTATTAAAAGGAAACACTAATCATTAAAAGTTTGTTCATATTAATATTCAAAGCGACTTAAAGTAGATACAACATTCTGTAGGTATACAGTTTTATCAGTATGCGTGCTTCCTGGGATTGAACTCTTTTTCACAATTTTAAACATAATCTTCCAGGAATGTAACACCTAGCAGATGTTTGCAATTTATATACAAATGTCTTTCACAACACATTCAGCACATTATAAAACCTATCACACAAACTATAACAAAGGCCATTTTAGTGAGTTTCTATGACTACAAATGATAATAATATGATAATAAAATCTTTCTACACGTCAATGGAGAAAAGAGTTTTACTAGCTTGAGGGTAAATACAATGACATAATGCAACAAAAAAGAGGTGTGGGGGGTTTGGTGGAGCTGGTAAACCAATTAATTTTTCACCTCAGTAGAGGTTACCCTATGTTCTGAGATTCTTACCCACCATTGTGCAGCATTGCATGTACTGTACCTGTTGTGGAGAAGTGCATTGTAGAATTCTGTGTGACAGCCTTTGTGAAAAAATAATAAAATAGTGAATGAGTCGAGAGTCAATGACATCTGATAAAATACGGTACGGATTCATTTTTACACTGTGAGCATCAAAGTCACTAAAATGTTGGCGTAGCAGCATTCTCATCATTTCCTGATAAAGGTTTTTAGTTTATTGAGAAACTAAACTAATGAACTATTTCCCTTCAGAGCTTTGCAAACAATGTTCTTAAACAAATTTAACAGCAAAATCTCATCCTGATTTATAACTATCATGTACTAGGTGTATAATTGTAAATGCTTTAGATCTGATCTCTGATATATGGTAACTAACACTTTAACAAAATGAGTTACATGCTCGTATGATTTTAAGTGTCACTCATTCTACGAAAGCTGCTTTCAAACAAAGCTTTATCGGATCCTATAAAAACAGATAAATAAAAAAGTTCCTTAAGGTCGAGTCTTTGAATTGTCCCCATCGCACACCCTATGCTTCCAGCCAAAGTCTGTCTCCAATGTTCCCTGCCCTCCCCCAGAAGCCCTGTTTGTTACACAACGCCGACCGACAAAGATGATTCACGGGAAGCAGACTTTTTCGGTTATATCATCTGCCAAGATGCATTTGAACAAAACTATTGTCTTTGCTTTAAATGCATTCAGCTGAGCACTCTTGGTCACATGGGTTTCATTTTTTGAAAAATATGTAATTTCCGATTAAGATCAGATATTTGTTAAAGCAGAAATAGAATCTCTTTTTTCGCATCAAAGTTTTTAAGATCAAAGAATTGTCAAAAGATGAAATGCAGATGCCGATGCCAACAGGAACATAGAGCAAGAGAAAGCATAATATATAATAATGACCCACATTCACCCAGATTAATGGTTGACAAATGATTAGCATAGATGTTTTATACTTAGATGTTTTCTCTTTTAAACAAACGTAGATTTGAATTTTCCAGATGTCCTAGAAGATGTGACAGAGCACCGAATGTCAAATGTGGTTTTGTGAATACAAGAGACTGCTCACACCTTCAAATAATTTAAAGTTAATCAAACAGCCCTCGTGTCAAACTTAATAACACGCCACAGGCTTTTTTAAACCGCTTTTAACTGCGGTGGGGTCGCATTTGTTACATTATCCTCTTAGTCTGGCGGGAAGAAATCTGCGAGAGATTAATAACATTTCACACTTGAGTAAGAGAGGGTGTCAGCGGAGGAAAGAGGCACTTGGAGATTAGAATTTACACACAACATAAAGCACAAGGATTTGGATAAACAAACACAGGCCAGTTTAATGCAGACTCTTAAGCGTTCCCTTAAGGGATGAAACTAGTGATACTGCCATCTATGAGCAAACCTTCGCACTTCATAGTAGGTTTCATGAAAAAAACAGTATACTGGACCGATGTTATGTCAAAATCATTGTCTTGAGGTCATGAGGGTCGTAGAAAATATACATTAAGAAACTGCATAACAACTCCCTGGCAACCACCCATTACAACCTCTTGCATTGTGGCAATGACGTTTGTTGTGTTATTTTTTCAGAATTATTGCGGAGCTGCCACAGTGCTTTAGTTTCATTCAACTGACATCTAAATCTCAGCGAAACAGCTGGTTTAACATTTTTACACTTGACAGAAAAAAATGGTTTCATTGTAAATATGCAGGACCAGCTACTGGTTTCCTTGTATGTTGTGACTAAATCTCTTATTCGCCAAATAGGAGACCAAACCATCACATCAGTGAATGCGACACTAAAGCACTCCTTCTGTGCTCATCGATGCATTCTTATTGCTCTTTGATTGATTTAACAGCAAATCACAGTGAGCTAAAAGACAAGAGTTGACAAATGCATTTTATGATGCCAACAGCTTTACTTTTTCACAAGACAGGTGACAGGGTTTTTATAGGACTGACACAAAAGCATACGTAAACATCGCTGTATACTGTCACTGTAATAGAAGCGTGTGCATTTGATGCACTCGGGTACAAACAGCTTAAATTCAGGAGAAAGAACACTGTCACGCTTTAAAACACAATGAATGTGTGATGGTTTCAACAGCATGTCTTTGTGAATGGAATGAAAGACGTTCTGCAATATGTCAAAGAGATGAGAGGGGCCATTTTTTAATCTTTGGAAACATACACATCAACAAAGTGTCCTTTTTGGACATTCTGGACCTTCACATCCAGCCTGTGGCGGTAAAGCATGCCATACAATACCGGTAACACTATTTATGAGTGGATGTAGAATGTGTTTTATGCAATCAAATCAATTGCTTTAATTTATTAATATCATATGTCATTTCAATACTTTCCTTTCAAAAATGTGTTTAGTGCAACCCATACGTTCTAAATATTTCTCTTACAGATTGTAAAGTTTCAGGGAAAATGGACAATAGCAATTATTACATAGCTCAGTTGAATGCTTGATTCTGATTGGCCAGTTGAGACTTTCCAAGGGTTGTTATTTTCAAATGATAACTGCTCAAAACTAATAACACCCTGTAACACCGATGATGCAAATTATTTTGAGAGGGGACGTTTAATATAACACAAAAATGAATCTTTTAATAACATATATGACATTATATTTACACATGATTAAACCAATTTGCCTGTTCGTGACGTTTGAACGTCGTTTCTTACTTTTAAAGCGACACTTAGTGGTCTGTGTGATGTAAAAATTAGCTAATAAAATATTTCAAAATCACATTTTATGTCCCGTTCTTTTCATGTGGCAAGTAGCCGTGTAATAAGCGGGATAATGTACAAGCAGCCGGCTGTTATCGCGAAATTACCGCTTTTTGTCCTGATCACACTGTCGGGACTTATTTCTTCCCTTACTTATGTGCTTATCCGAAACATCACATGGACAGGAAACTGTTTGAATTTCACTAAAATATAATTTAAGTAAATACATTCTTTTATTTTTATTACAATGGATAATTGTGTGCAAACTGGGTGAGATTTAGACAAAAAAACATCACAATATGGAATTTAAAACTACATCTTATAATGTGAATAATTTAATTGTATCATTTCATCAGTGATACCTCATGACACATGGCATGTAAATGGCATCCACTCCTGAGAATAACCGTAGGCCACATTTTCATCACATTTATCATCAAAAGCAAATCATTTCACCAGAGGGGGGAAACTAGCATCACAGAGACCCTCTCTAGTCCAGCCTTGGTGTTTATTTTGTTTCGGATATTTGGTCTTATGTAGTGGATTTCATTAATCATCAGTGCAGAATTCTTCATCCGTCTGAAGGCACGTGTCTCATGTGTGCATCTTCCCCTCGGCCTTTATCACGAATGACAGCACGACCCTCAGAGAGACAAAGGCGATGGCATTATCATAGGGACGGCCGCTGATGTGTCTATCAGACGGAAGATGTGACACTGCACCGAGAGGTCCGCAATCTCCGCATTCATTTTCTTGAGATTGGATGTGCAGTCGGACTCGTCATAGGTCAAGAGTAAATCACAAAGAATTACACAGCTGCCAAAGCCCATTACTTCAGCAGGGCCAAGGTAAATATGCTCAGGACTACTCACAAAATCAGTCCACACACGTAAAATAAACACACACTGTGGAGGTGAAGAGGACCAGTGTGTGAATGACATAATGACTTTCAGCAGGTCTACTTTGTACACGCACGTTATGTTTTGTGTTTTTTGTATTCATTTGATGTTCCATCGCATAACGATGCTAATGAAAAGTGCTGGAGCGGCGTACTGTTGCTATGGTTACCGTCTCAGGCGGTGCGTTTGCTATTCGCATCGTCAACACTAAAATGTCAAATGTCAACGTGAAATAAACATTTTACTAAAACGTTCACATGAAGAAAGCAACTTTCGCGACTTCTTAAAGGTCCAGTGTGTAATTTTTGGGATGATCTAATCATAGAAATGCAATATAATATACATACATATGCACCTTCACATGTGTATGAAGAGCTTACACAATGAAGCGTCATGTTTTTATTACATGAAATATTTCTAGCTACATGCACCGCGGTCCCGTTGCATGTAATTTGCTAGTTGCACAAGATGGCGCTCATGAGCATTTGGGATGCCAGAGTCGGCAGAGTCATTTCTGGTCATATAACAATGAATGGAAAAAAGGAGGATTTTGGCCAGCAAATATGGGTGTTTTTTAGATTTAAAAAAGAAGAAATTAACATATAAGCGATGTAACAGATCCTTATACATTGCTGAGCACTTCGTTAAGCCAAAACAACTCGGGCATTTTATGAAACAGCCCTCTATACCCTAATATAGTACACTATTTGAGGGGACATCCATTTGCAGTGGTGGCAGAATTCAAAGTAGACATTATTGAGTGCACTCATTCAATCCCAATATGCATTATAATAACGAGTGTACAACGGATGTACACTCAGGGCTAGCTGATAGCCATCTAGCGCCTGATGTTCGCGCTGAATGAATTCCCGCGTCTCAGCAGAAGATGGCGCCTGGAGTGTTTCCACAGAGTTTTTGCAACCGCTCCCTAAAGTGGACTGTATTAGTGAACTAATGTAGGTAATAGTGAACAAGGGTATAGTGGTAGTGTTGTTGCGTTTTGGAGCGTGTGCCCAAAAATCCCGGAAGCTTTCAGTGAAGAGCGTGTCGAGGCTTGTATCGCTAGACCAATGACGTTAGACGCCCCAGTGGTTCGGTAAGCGGATAGAATCTTGGCTGAAAAGGTTCAATGCTTCATGGGGCTTCATCTCGCCACCACTATATAGTGGCCGATTTCAGACACAGCCTCAGTGTTATGCGATCCGAAATTAGTCTGCGGACTCTAGAGTCCCTAAAACTCATCCGGCGTCATCTTGTACAACTAGACCATTCGCCATGTTCTGTCGGCCGTTATGTATTTCAAAAGGGAGAAATACATAACGGCCGACAGAACATGGAGTGAGCGGTTGGTTGCAATTCGCAACATTGGCGCCAGACTTCGCTGACTGGACCTTTGACCGATTCCCGCCCGGCACCCGTTGAAGACGGACACTTTTTGTCAATAAACCAATCAGAATGTCTCACATTTAGCGATATGAAGCAATATGATCGTAGCAGTACTATTTGTGTGATAACATCGTAAGAACAGTAACAGAGAAGATTCAATTTAAACTGACACAAAACCTTCAACCCCTTACAGCAAGCAAATCATAATTGGATTTCTTTGTTCATTGTTTTCATTTTTACGTCCATCCTTAACCACTGATAAACTGATTGTAACCTCAAGGTGAATCAATTTTTTCCGAAGAAAAATCAATAAACTCCCTCATCAAGTCTGAGATCAATCTAAAGAGCTAATACTGGATCAAGTTTGTTGAATGAAGGGTTTGGTGCACTAAATCTAATATCCATACCTACAATCAGTAATAAATCTCACAGTTACTTTATGGATTATTTAGTAGAAGCATGAGTAAAAGTAATAATGATGATGACGCTGACAATGATATTAATGATGGAGAAGAAAGGAATCATCGTTACCATTATAGAATGTAATATGTGATATTGAAGGGTGTCAATGAAGATGAAATTGGACTTCATGCATATATGAATAGTGATGGTACGTAGTTACAAATCTGAATGTGGACTATATCCCTATATTCTATTATGATCATTATTGTATACTCCACAATTACATTAGTAATCTTTAGACTGATCGGCACACGATTCGTCAATATACTTCATAGGTACAAATATAAAAAAATGTAATTCACTTATTAATATAAAATACTAAGCTATCTTGCTGTACGGCAAATTCATGTGTTTTCTTCAAAAGGGATCTTTCTGTGTAATGTCTCACAAGGCTTTTTATTCGCTTAAAAACGTTCCTTTGAGAAGAATGGCTTGCAATGTGAATCTGGAGATTTCAAAGGAGAAGTAATGTCCCCCGGGGGCTCTGCTTTTGACCCACGAAGCGGCGTTTTTCGCAGGATGAGGAGAGGAAGGTTAAAAACCTGTGGACATTTTGAGAAGCGCCACGGGCATCGACCAAATGACCTTGTTGGTTCAATGCATCTCCATCCTGTTACACGTATGACCCAGAGCTGACATTAGATCCATGGTTCACCTGTTTCCTTAATGCATTGCATGGATTAGATGTCAATGACTCTCCTCGTGTGGACTGAATTGGACAATCCAATTCACGTGAGCAATATGTGTGCGCAAAAAATATATGCGAAATTACAAAATTGATTTTCTAGGAATCAATTGATTTTTATGATCCAAGCTGAGAAAAAACATTATGTTCTTCCGCTAACAAACAGTGCACTGAATGTGAAGAATGTCAAGTACCTTTGGTACATTCATAGATCATGCATGTGGACTATATTTTACCTTGTGTGCTGTGTGTCTTTTCCATTATGTGGCAAATTATCTTTTCCCCCATTTCGCCCCCCTCCCCTCCCCATATTGTTCAGTTACTATAGAAACTGGAGCTGGTGAATTCACCGTAAAACAGGGCTGAACACCCATAGTGGACACAAAAAAGCATCTTACAGGCATATACAACATTGAACATTTGTAATGTTTATTATCTTTACAGAAATGTATTTTTCATTAACATGGATGTCTGTGTTTCCTCTGAATTTCTGGTCATGAGTTTGGAAAATGGTAAGAAGGAACATAAATAGCTCATGAGCCTAAATTTGGCAAATCACTCTTTGCATTCAAGTTTGTTTTTGCTTTTCTGTCGTTCTATCTGCTGTTCATTACCTGAAACTATATCCCCTGGAGTTACTATAGCAACCCTCCACGGACAGGACTGTTTCTTCCAATGCCTAACACTGAAATCAAGGAATTATTTAAGAGATTAAGACACGTTGATGCATTCACAGAGGCTTTACTGTGAAATAAAATACTTAGGATGTCATTTGGGGAAATAGTATTGCGTTCGTTCCTTTGATGTTTCCACTGCAGGCTTGAAGAGATCAACGGAAAAATAATTGGGTTTTACCAAAAGCATTTCTTGTGTTTGCTGACCTCTGCTGGTGGCTCTGCATCGGTCTCTCTGCTGACTCTGCTGTCTTTATTTATTTATTTTGGGCAGAATGGAGTTGCAATGAATCTGGATTCATTACTCTTAGATCATAAATGCATGGATGTACTCACGAAATGAAGTGGACACGTAAGATTTCACCTTTTTATATCGTTTCATAGTTTATTGTGGCAGCTGTCACTGTCAAACATTCTGGAGGAGCTTGTCTATCTGTATTATTCTTTTCATCTGAAGAGACATAATTCAGGGTTTCAGACATCTGCTAGTCTCTGAGCTGAATGCCCCTGACAGTCCGAGGACCGGGGGAACTGACCCGACCGTCCAGTGTGTTATCTGTCCTGGCTAAAGAACATACTAAGAAAATGACTGAAGAACCCATTTTTTAAAAGGCTTTCAATTACAGATTTTCAGGAATCAGATGTGAGCTATATGTATCTCTATATTAATTCCGATAATGTTACAACATAAAGCTTTTTTAAAAATGTTTTTCATTATCATCTTCTTTGGAAAGGACACCACTTCTTTTGGTGAGATATTACTGGCTAACAAAGACACAGAATCATATTGACTGACGTAAGTCCTCCATCTCTCTCTCTCTCTCTCTCTCTCTCTCTCTCTCTCTCTCTCTCTCTCTCTCTCTCCTCTCTCTCTCTCTCTCTCTCTCTCTCTCTCTCTCTCTCTCTCTCTCTCTCTCTCTCTCTCTCTCTCTCTCCCTCACTCCTCTCTCTCTCTCTCTCTCTCTCTCTTTCTTTGTCTGGAAGAGTTGGCCTCATTTCTGAGGTGAGCAGAGACATTACTGTCAAACTTGCACTGAGTCTTGGTTTTGCCTGCGGGCATTAGCGTATGAATGAATCAAAGACTAACACAGGTTAGTCATTTAATTAATCATTGCTTCAGCATTCGAACAGAATACAAATCACTGCACTGTCTTGGGAATGTAGGTCAGAGCTGTGATAGAAATCAAAATATATGTGTTACTTCAATATTTGTACTTGAGGGCAAAGCTGAGAAAAGTATTTAAGAACCCTGATTAAAATGATTTAACTTTATTTTACTTAAAATAGCATGCTTGTAAACACTTCAGTGTTTTTATTTTCTTGACAAAGTTTTGCTATATTGAAAAAGCTGCTTAGAGGTGTAAGATGAGGCTTTTTGAAATGTATTCATTCGTGATAAATTTATTTAGTTTAATAATAGTTTGACCTACGCTAGCTCTTCAAATGACAATGGTCCCAGGCTCAAAATAGGAAAACAGATCCTTTTGTTATACATTTAGTTTTAAAAATAAGGTTTGCTCAGGCTGTTTTACAAGACAGTGAAAATTGTAAAAAAGTCGGCCCCTTATGTAGAAAGTCTTTACATCACTGTTAGTTACTATAAAACACTTACTTCAGCACCTTTTCCTCTCTCATCCCTTCTCTCTGTCCATGTGCATTATCCCTGCTTTTGTGAACTTTGGCTTAAGGGCAGTGGCACTCAGCAGTGCTGTAACAGGCACTGAGACTGACCCTTAACTCTCTCTGCATGCTTATCATCTCTGCTGGATGTCATTTGCATTCCATTAGAGCTCACTCACTCTCTATTCTCTGGCTTTCTCTGCAGCCGAAGCCTCATCACTTCCATTATGCAGCAGAATCATTTCAAACGCCTCTGCATACACCACCGCTGCCGGATCAAGCACATGTTTCCGGGGGAAAAGAGAGAGGAAATGCTCTGATTAGTGATTATGTGTGATTAGAGGATCTGGATGCTCTCCATTAAAATGTAGTCAGAGAGCCCTTCCTGCACACGAGTGAAAAAGTTTGAGAGCAAGAACACGGAAGAACGGAACAAATAGGGCTGTGAATATAATGTGTAAATTTAGACCAATTCATTGTTTAAAAATAATATTTTTTAATTTCCTCTTAGCCATGCATCATTTCTGTACAAAGTCATTGGGAACCCTTGACTATAGGGGGCCTGCATAATACATGTAATGTACATTCTGAACACTCTATTTCTACATGTTTGTGGCTAAAATGTATTGTTCTTAACATATCTTTTAGGTGACTGTTCCATGTCTTTAAGTCAATGTTGTTATATATAAGACTGTTCTTTATACGTCTCTGTATGTGAATGTTCTTTATATAATAGTTCTGTGCTTAACACGTCTATATTTGTGACTGTTCTTTACACGTCTCTTTATGTGACTGTTCTTTACACCTCTCTGTATGTGACTGTTCTTTACACGTCTCTATATTTGACTGTTCTGTACACGTCTCTATATGTGACTGTTCTTTACACGTCACTATATGTGACTGTTCTTTACACGTCTCTTTATGTGACTGTTCTTTACACCTCTCTGTATGTGACTGTTCTTTACACGTCTCTATATGTGACTGTTCTTTACACGTCTCTATATGTGACTGTTCTTTACACCTCTCTGTATGTGACTGTTCTTTACACGTCTCTATATGTGACTGTTCTTTACACGTCTCTATATGTGACTGTTCTTTACACGTCTCTTTATGTGACTGTTCTTTACACCTCTCTGTATGTGACTGTTCTTTACACGTCTCTATATGTGACTGTTCTTTACACGTCTCTATATGTGACTGTTCTTTACACCTCTCTATATTTGACTGTTCTTTACACGTCTCTATATGTGACTGTTCTTTACACGTCTCTATATTTGACTGTTCTTTACACGTCTCTTTATGTGACCGTTCTTTACACGTCTCGGTATGTGACTGTTCTTCACACGTCTCTATATGTGACCGTTCTTTACACGTCTCTGTATGTGACTGTTCTTTACATGTCTCTATATGTGACTGTTCTTTACACGTCTCTTTATGTGACTGTTCTTTACATGTCCCTTTATGTGACCGTTCTTTACACGTCTCTGTATGTGACTGTTCTTTACACGTCTCTATATGTGACGGTTCTTTACACGTCTCTGTATGTGACTGTTCTTTACACGTCTCTATATGTGACTGTTCATTACACGTCTCTGTATGTGACTATTCTTTATATAATAGTTCTGTTCTTTACATGTTTATATATGTGACTGTTCTTAACACGTCTCTATACGTGACTTGTCCCAATATAATAGTTATGTTCTTTACACGTCTCTATATGTGACTGCTCTTTACGCGTCTCTATATGTGACTGTTCTTTACACGTCTCTATACGTGACAGTTCTTAATATAATAGTTCTGTTCTTTACACGTCTCTTTATGTGACTGTTCTTTACACGTCTCTATATTGACTGTTCCTAATATAATAGTTCTTTTCTTTACACGTCTCTGTACGTGAGTATTCTTTATATAATAGTTCTGTTCTTTACACGTCTCTATATGTGACTGTTCTTTACACGTCTCTGTACGTGACTATTAATAATATAATAGTTCTGTTCTTTACACGTCTCTATATGTGACTGTTCTTTACACGTCTCTATATGTGACTGTTCTTTACACGTCTCTATATGTGACTGTTCTTTACACGTCTCTTTATGTGACTGTTCTTTACACCTCTCTGTATGTGACTGTTCTTTACACGTCTCTATATGTAGCTGTTCTTTACACGTCTCTATATGTGACTGTTCTTTACGCGTCTCTTTATGTGACTGTTCTTTACACGTCTCTGTATGTGACTGTTCTTTACACGTCTCTATATGTGACTGTTCTTTACACGTCTCTATATTTGACTGTTCTTTACACGTCTCTTTATGTGACCGTTCTTTACACGTCTCTGTATGTGACTGTTCTTTACACGTCTCTATATGTGACCGTTCTTTACACGTCTCTGTATGTGACTGTTCTTTACACGTCTCTATATGTGACTGTTCTTTACACGTCTCTATATTTGACTGTTCTTTACACGTCTCTTTATGTGACCGTTCTTTACACGTCTCTATATGTGACTGTTCTTTACACGTCTCTATATGTGACTGTTCTTTACGCGTCTCTTTATGTGACTGTTCTTTACACGTCTCTGTATGTGACTGTTCTTTACACGTCTCTATATGTGACTGTTCTTTACACGTCTCTATATTTGACTGTTCTTTACACGTCTCTTTATGTGACCGTTCTTTACACGTCTCTGTATGTGACTGTTCTTTACACGTCTCTATATGTGACTGTTCTTTACGCGTCTCTTTATGTGACTGTTCTTTACACGTCTCTGTATGTGACTGTTCTTTACACGTCTCTATATGTGACTGTTCTTTACACGTCTCTATATTTGACCGTTCTTTACACGTCTCTATATGTGACCGTTCTTTACACGTCTCTGTATGTGACTGTTCTTTACACGTCTCTATATGTGACTGTTCTTTACACGTCTCTATATTTGACTGTTCTTTACACGTCTCTTTATGTGACCGTTCTTTACACGTCTCTGTATGTGACTGTTCTTTACACGTCTCTATATGTGACCGTTCTTTACACGTCTCTGTATGTGACTGTTCTTTACACGTCTCTATATGTGACTGTTCTTTACACGTCTCTTTATGTGACTGTTCTTTACACGTCTCTATATGTGACCGTTCTTTACACGTCTCTGTATGTGACTGTTCTTTACACGTCTCTATATGTGACTGTTCATTACACGTCTCTGTATGTGACTATTCTTTATATAATAGTTCTGTTCTTTACATGTTTATATATGTGACTGTTCTTAACACGTCTCTATACGTGACTGTTCCCAATATAATAGTTATGTTCTTTACACGTCTCTATATGTGACTGCTCTTTACACGTCTCTATATGTGACTGTTCTTTACACGTCTCTATACGTGACAGTTCTTAATATAATAGTTCTGTTCTTTACACGTCTCTATATGTGACTGTTCTTTACACGTCTCTTTATGTGACTGTTCTTTACACGTCTCTTTATGTGACCGTTCTTTACACGTCTCTGTATGTGACTGTTCTTTACACGTCTCTATATGTGACCGTTCTTTACACGTCTCTGTATGTGACTGTTCTTTACACGTCTCTATATGTGACTGTTCATTACACGTCTCTGTATGTGACTATTCTTTATATAATAGTTCTGTTCTTTACATGTTTATATATGTGACTGTTCCCAATATAATAGTTATGTTCTTTACACGTCTCTATATGTGACTGCTCTTTACACGTCTCTATATGTGACTGTTCTTTACACGTCTCTATACGTGACAGTTCTTAATATAATAGTTCTGTTCTTTACACGTCTCTATATGTGACTGTTCTTTACACGTCTCTGTACGTGACTATTATTAATATAATAGTTCTGTTCTTTACACGTCTCTATACGTGACTGTTCTTTACACGTCTCTATACGTGACTGTTCTTAATATAATAGTTCTGTTCTTTACACGTCTCTACACGTCTGACTGTTCTTTATACGTCTCTATATGTGACTGTTCTTTACACATCTCTATATGTGACTGTTCTTTATATGTCTCTCTATGTGACTGTTCTTTAAACTTCTCTATATGTGACTGTTCTTTATGCGCCTCTATATGTGACTGTTCTTTAAATCCCTCTATATGTGCCTGTTCTCTAAACGCCGCTACATGTGACTGTTCTTTACATGACTTTATTGGTGACTGTTCTTTACATGACTCTATAGTTGACTATTTTTTACGCGTTTCTATAGGTGAACATTCTTCACCTGTCTCGATTGTTGACTGTTCTTACGCTTCTCTTTAGTTGACTAATCACCATGCTTCTTTTAGTTGACTGTTTTTCACGCATCTCCATACTAGTTGATTATATAGATCTTTAAGCATATAAATGGTTGACTGTTCTTAACGCGTCTCTAAATTTTACTGTTGTTTACTTGTCTCTTTAGTTAACTGTTCTTAATGCATCTCTTTGATTGACTGTTATTTACACTTCTTCAAGTGTCACTGGAAGCCAATGCTTAACGTTTGTAAAAGACCGTATTTTCAATTCATTTTAAAAGTTAATTTCAATTAATTTTGAAAGGCATTTATTTACCCAACAGAGTCATATGGATGTAAGCATAGGGAATGTCACACTGTTTGCTTGGTCCTGGTGCCTAATGGAGCTTAAATTATCCTAGCACTGCACAGAGCAGCATGGTATTAGAACAAAAGACCTGTGAATGAGTAAAAAAGACAAAAACTACTGAAGACCAAAACTCACTCACCCTCATGCTATCCTACGTGTCCTTCCTTCAGTTGAAGGTTTTGGTATTGAGTTATTCAACATCTTTTGGAAAGGGGGACTGCAACTTAAAATAGTACGTCTATACTCACACTTTTTGATCAAATGGGCACAAATTAGTCGGATTCATCACTGTAAGGATTTAACCCTGACTGGGATTCTCAAGACCTAGTGAACGTGGCAAATAGATGTTGCCTAGTTGCAAGAGCTTTTGCCGACTGGAAAAAGTGTCGGCTATGACCTCATCACAGTGCAGTTCTTGTGCATGTGAATTATGTGGATGGGAAGGATAATAAACCTTGAGAGCCAGAGAGTCATCTTTGCGTGCTAATTTAGACTGAATGTTTCTCATACCATCCACTCCATGCAGCCAATGTTTTAAAACTCCAAGGCAAATTAAGCAGCCGAATGGCTTCTTGTCGCAAAAGTGTGCTCCTTGTGTTCCTGTAGCTTAACTGGAAGAGCAGTCTGCTAACAAATCCAAGGACATATGTTCTAAACATGACATGTTAGATGACAGAATTGTGCTTATAATAACACAATATTTTACTCCATGATGAAAGTGTCATGATGTGACGCCTTACCAATCTCGCTCAACACCATGATTGTTTAATCAGAGGTGAATTAGAGAAAGCCTTCAAAGTCTTTATTAGTACATTTACATTTAGTAGATACCTTTTATCAAAGCACATTACCAATATATCATATATAATCTACAAATATTTCTCTCCTCCATACTGACTCCTCCTATAATTTAGTGTCTAGTCTTGGGACGGAGCTCCTCCTTCTAAGATAACAAATTTGATGACTGGTTGGACATCACTTTATTTGTAGTGCTGATGGGAAGAGAAGTATTTTAAAGGTTTATACTGGGGTGTTTTTGTCATAAAACACAACTTTCCTTCGTCAGATGCACACCTTCTCAACAGCCAATCAAATTACAAGTGTCGGCAGTGAGAAACTGATGCTTAAAAAGTGAACGTGAAAGGATTTCTTTCACTCTGTGCTCAGTGCTATCATTAGTAGTCTTGTGGGTTGCATTTCAATTCTAGCTAAAATCACAGATGACCCGAGACATCCCTTTTTACCTTTTATTTTTAAAAATGAGTGCGCAGACAGTTCATATGTTCTGTGAATACCAAAATCTGTGTAAACAGCACATATTACAAATCCACCACATATGTCTAGAACTTCATTGTTGAATGACATATCAAAAGTCCTCAAAGAAACAATGTTTTTCATCAAGAAATGGTACGCAAAAAAACTAAAGAGATGTAAAAATATACACACATTTGAAAAGTTAACAGGCTATTAAAGCACAAATAAATTTACTTGTACAAACTGGCGATGGATGAGACCAGACCAAAGATTGCATGCATGTGCGAAAAGGCTCTCCGTTCATCCTGAGGAGGATACTATAAACTCAACACAACAGTGCTTGAGACTGTGATAATATGATAAAAACATTTTTGCAGAATGTTGAATTGCGGTGATGATTTTTTACTTTCACTTATGGGGGGAAATAGTGTCCCGTTTTGGGCCTGTTTTACTTTTCTTTATCTCCACTTTTCCACATCGGACATCTATCACTGCATCCGTGCAGCACAAAAAAACGAAAAATGATGTCATTACTTTTATAATTGAGTCACCTAACACTTAACAATCATATTAAATATTGTGGCCGAGAATAATATCATACTATTAATAATAATACAATAGAAATAATACAGCTGACAGGTCAGGGTGACTTGATTTTGAAACAATCACAGAATTATTCCTCCTTATGCAAACTTTTCCTTTAATGTTTTTCCCAACGTGCAAACCTAACCTTCATCTGCATTTCTTTAAAGTGATCGTTCACCCAGAAATGAACTCATTCGGTCGCCCTCGTGTCTTTTTCAACCGGTATGACTCTTTAGTTTGCAGAACTCAAAAGAAGAAATTTAGAAGAATTTTGCTGATCAAACAACACTGACTTCCATTGTATGAACACAAAACCATTTTTCTAAATATCTTCTTTTGTGTTCTACAGGAGTCATCTTAAGTCAGGCTTTGAACAAAGTAGGGATCAATAAACGATGACAGAATTTTTATTTTGAGTGATCTATCTCTTTAACCTTCAGACTGCCCTTAAACATGTGAAACAGTGACTGTTCATAAAAAGTGTGTACGGTTGACTCTCTGGACCACTACTCTGAAATAAAGAGAAGTCATAAACTGTGTTTGGTCTGTCAGCTTCAATTAAACTCACTTTAATTGGTGTGAAATGGGCAAGAATTGGAGCTGCATGGGGAATGGACTCGCTACGTCCCGCTCGCCCGGCGGGTCAATGCTAGCTGACCAGAGTCTGAGCCTCATCTACAAACATACAGCCAGCATCTGGAGTGGTCCTCAAAACATCTCCTACCAATTAGAAAAGCACACTACAGTAATCCGCACAGGGCCAAGAGTCGATGCGCAAAAACATTTCACAGCACGTTGTACCTTGGCGTCTTTCTAAAAGTACAGAACTGACTAACGTGACAAGGAGTGACACGATATAACAACAATTTACTTCTAGATTTAGATATACTCTGACAGAAAACCGATTTAATCATGACGTTAAAATGTGACGTGATACCTGTTCGTGCAAAACAAGCAAGACTACAAATGTGATAATAGTTTTCTCTCTTTAAAAATAAAGGCAACATCATTTTTATGTGTCTTGTGTTGGTGATGTCCGTGTCTTGGGTTTAGAAATGCGTTTCCTTCTCTGTGATGGTGGAGATCTTGCCGTCCGCCGTCATTTTGGCATCAGCGTCATTGATGGCACAGGGACCCCTGGAGCTGAGGCGGCTCCTCATTCTCAGGTCAGAGCTGGGGGTGGTCAGCTTTTTGATTCTCTGAAATCACATTCAAAGAATGTGAGGCATGAGTAATAACAGACAATAAATGTCATTTTAATATCACAGTTTCCCAGTTTCCCAGCGATATACTAAACAAAAATGCAAGACCGCATCCAATAAAAAGTTCTTTTATCTTGGAAAATGAGACAAAAAAACTGATTTAGACCAGTGTAATACACAAGTCCCTCGTGAAACAGCTGTGTGCGCTTTCTGAAGCATACGCAATCAATAAGACATGGCATAATGGGGTCATGTCGGGACAGCGGACGCATCGTGCCCTCAGTGTGGCATCAGTTCTGCACCACACCCAGTCTCTGACGGCCCGCTGTATGTGCCAGAACTACTTTCATCTTCGACGTGTCACAGCGCCTCAAGAGATATTGTGTTTTTCCTCACATAGTCCCCGGAAATGTTGCATTTTCTACTTCCTTTCTAAAATGATTATCAAGGGGTTATATTGGGGGAATTTAGAACAGTAAAGAGGATAAAAAGGATCAGACACTCTTTACAGATGTTTGCAAAAACAAATATCGAGTTCATCTTTGCTTATGAATGAACAAACAAACCAACAAATTAAATGTTTCCACAATCACAGTACATTTAACTTTACAGATACTTATATATGTGGAAGCATTTACAGTATTATATTATACAACTCTTATGTTCAACTAACGCATAAATTAGTTATAAAGTTATTAAGTCGCAACCCGGGTCGAAGGTCAAAAAGACAAGGGCATAACAAAGTCAAACTGACGAGTGACCCCATACAGAGTTTTTAAGAGCAATTGTAATGGAAGAAATAAAGTTTTAATCCTTAACTAAACTTACATTAAAAGAGATGCATTGAAAATCTGATCAAAGTTGCCACATGTTGCATAAAAACATTTACTTCTACATTGTCTTTTAAATCTAAGTTTATTTTTGTAATAAAAATGTATTTATTAAAATACACCAAGAAAAAATATAACATAAAAGCACAGAACTTAGATTTACAAAAAATGAATAAATACCTCACGGAAAGTGCCTTTCGTTTTCCAAATCTGAAATAACATTCCCAGAGGGATGCAGACCATTGATGACATCGCCATCATCCAACCAATGGCATAACCCCAGTCTGGATATGTGTACACATTATTATACTTCAGAGGCTTGTATTTGATCAAGAAGAACAGAAAGATCCCCTGAAAGCACATAGACCATGAAAAAAGTCAAATTAAAGGTTTCACTCACTCAATCATCCGTCATTTACTGAAATAGAAATAGAAATATAACTTCAATACATCTATAAGAAAATAAGCACTGAAATGAGAACGTACAGTACAGATGCCAGGGGTGAAAAACTTCCAGCACCATTTGATGAAGAAGATGGGCTTGTATCCAATCATGTCTTCAATGTTTGAATAAAACCTGTCGCTACCTGACGATACAATGAGATTAAACACAGCAGTTCATCACAAAATCCCAAAGTTCACTTACAAGTCTTGCAGAGAAACACAAACTGAGTGTACCCTGCAGGAAAACACATATTAATTATTTATTATACGCACTGTCTGACTTTTGCCAGCAGGTGGCATAACAGCTACAAAAATATGACTATCAGTCCCAACATTAATGATTAAGATAGAGCAGTATCAGCATATACCACAACTAATAAAAGATATTGATTCAATTCTTGCTTAACTGTACAATGAGATCTTATAAGATCTTATTAATAAAAAAAAGATGAACTATAACATGTAAGGGCCAGAATTTGTATCCAAACTTAAAGGGAAACTATACCTTTAATATCTTTGTAGCAATAATAGCTAATTTAACTAATAGCAGCATGTAAAGCATAACAATGTCAGGCTTTCAACATAAAAAATGAAGGTGACAGACGAATTATGATGACTAATACATTCCTTGCCATTTTTTAATCATGTCTGAGATCCCAGATATGATTAAAATCAAGATGATATCTGGCAGGAAGAGGAATGTAAAGCACTACATCAGAGAGTAAGCACATAGATGAAAGATAATACATTCACACTGAGTGGTGAAGATTTCTGGACAGTAATCTCTCACCATAGACCCAGCCAATGCAGATGGACTCAAAGATGGCCACAAATAACAGACACATGCCACTGGCTGCATATGAGTCAAAGAGCTGGAATACATACATGCCACCCTAAAAGTAAACACATGCACACGGTCAGAGAAAACAACCTGGAGATTACTGAGTGAGAAACAACATGGTGCATGTTCCAGAAACAATGATAGGACACAAATCATACATTCAACATTTTGACTTGGCCTTGTTATGAGTGATATTACTGCAAGCGTTGCTTACCCTTGCAACACTGTTAACTCAAATAAAATGGTCTCGTACTGTATTCAACCATTGTTGTCAAATAGGGTTGTCACGCTACCATAAACATATCATACAATACTATATCGTATGAAATATCACGATACCAATTATTATGGCGATGCTGTGTCATGTTTAGAATTCTACAAAATACAAAATAGACCAACGTTCCTTAATACACCGATTTAAATGAAACATGTATTTACTGAACTGTATTATACTGCACACTACAATATTTGAAGTATTAACTGTAGTAATTGGACAAGTAATACCTATAATATTTACTGTGGAATGATAGGACAAATTGCATTACTAGCAATGCTTAAAAATATTAGGCCTACTTAAAAGGGGTCATATCGCGCGAATATGTATTATAATTTGCCTATTTATGTATTAGACACGTGAAATTGAAAAAATGAAAGTGACGGAACAAAAGATGTGTTCTATCTAAAAGCGCTAAAATGCTCACCCAGTGAAACCACACCCCAACAAATCTACATCAGTTGGTGGTCCGATTTGATTAAGACCGACCAAATATATACTCAAGTAAGGTGGTGTTTAACCACTGGTTAACTGGCCAATCATAGCACACCTTGCTTTCAGAGCCATGAGCTTTGTTAAAAATCTGCACATTTCAGAGAGTAAAGAGGAGATACAAACATGCACGGTATGTGAAATACAGCGATTTTTAACCTTAAATCATGTTTACACATTGCATTACATCTAAAACAAAAGATAATATTCGTTTTAGTCGTGTCATATGACGTCTTTAAATCTGACTAAAACAGCCAGTAGGTGGCGGCAATTTTTTTGTGTAAGTGAATCATTCAAACACCTCGTTCAAAACAGCTGATTCATTCAAGAACAAATGACTCACTGAATCAAACACGGATTCGATTAGGAGAGATGCACCGCAAAAGACAGATGAGAACTTTAATGCGCATATGCAACAATAGTTACGGCAGAAGGATACTACCGTTTAAAAACATTGCGGCATCGCAGGAATTTTGAAGCTTTACCATCGCAATAATACCGTAGCACCAGTAAACGGTGCAACCCCATTCCCAATGAAGGAAACGGCTGTTTAATTGAAAAGATGTTTTATACATACTCCTCGTGGTAAGAGACTGTCAGAGTCGTGACAGTGGGATGGTTTTCTTCATGAAACATAGAGTGGAAGTGTTCACTGGAGCAGAGCTGAAACCAGCTCTATTTTTACACACACACTCCAGCCATAAAAGCAAAAACAGGTTGGCAACGGTTACTTGCCAGATAGAGACAGTAATATGCCAACGCTCTACAGTCATACCCACTCTACCTTTCTCTTCACCAGACTTAAACATTGCTTTCAGGTCAACAAATAACGAAGATAATCTAAAGCATGTCCATATGGATGAAACGATTACTCATTCTGTTTCTCCTTGACTGTTTTGATCAGAAGACTTCTTATATTAGACCGTCTAGCTAACATGATTCTGTGTGTGTTTAGATCTGTAGCAGGGGATGAATGTTGGTGATGGTTGGATGTGTTTTACGACATCGCCATAAAGAACCTTCGTCATTACTCTTTGGCAGAGAAGTCATGCAGGTGGTCCTTATTACATAAGCTTTGCAAAGGCCATGAACAGATGTTCATTAGTAAACAAGGAAAAAAGTCTGTACCTCTGTCAACATTATCAGACCCAGGAGGAAAGAGACCACCGACATGCCCAGGATGAGCATTTCTCTCCGATAGCCCACGCGGAAGGTTCTGGGATACAGGTCCACGATAGCAGTCACGAGACTTTCCACACACACAAACTAGAAAGACAGATGAACAGATGTGAGAATTCATACGGCATCTGTGTAATATTGTGACTGTCATCAGATGAAACATGCAGATGTTAAGTGCAATGTAACCAGTGTCTGTTATTAAATTAAGGTCATTTATTACCGAAGCAGATTTATTATAAATGATTATCAGTATATTTAAAAGTATCATTAAAGTTACAAACTGAAGACTTCTGTCATCGTTCACTCACCCTCATGTCATTTCAAACCGGTTTGACTTTCTTTCTTTTGCAGAACACAATAGAAGATCATTTAAAGGACGGCGTTAACCGTTGACTTGCATTGGATTTTGTGTCAATACAATACAAGTCAATGGGAACCGCTGTTGTTCGGTTAACAACGTTATTCAAAATATCTTCTTTTTTGTTATGCGAAAAAAAGGAAGTCATACAGGTTTGAAATGGCCAGAGGGTGAACATATAATAAAAAGAATTTTCATTTTTGGGTGAACTATCCCTTCAACATTTATCCTCTCATGTGTTACCTGACTGTCTAGTCCGAGGAAGATGAGCATCATGAAGAAGAGAACGGCCCAGAGTGGAGCCCATGGCATCATGGTCACAGCTTTAGGATATGCTATGAATGCTAAACCAGGACCTGAAAAATAAAGCTCAGATTGAATATTTGATTCATGTTACAAATTAGCAAAAATTACAAATGAACGATGAATCAAATGAATAGTCAGATTAAGTTCAATTATGCAAAATGTATATTCAACACTAAACCAAAATAAATGAGGTTATTCAATGAATGTCTTGAAGAACATTTTATTTTTAACAAGAACAATTAGTCACAACTTTAATGTGTCTTCGATAAGAAGATGTTCAGAAAATTCATCATAAATTCATAATAAAATATGTAATCGTCCTCTGCCTGACCATGGTAATGCTTTTCTGAACAATGATAACCACAAAACTCAAACTCTTCCAAATCGTAAAGATAAATGAACATTAAACACCAACAAATGTTTCATTTTCCTGAAAAACACATATAATAACACATATTTAAGAAAATCTGTCTCAAAATCCAGTCGTATGCAAAGCATGCTGGGAAATTTAAGTCCTCTGCCCAGTTGTAACAATTTTATGCTAACACAGCACAAATCATTTATGTAGTTGTAACATGAATGGATTAAATTACATGACTAAACATAAAAAATCATGTTGTGCACAAATTTACCAAATATTGTGTGGATTTAACTCAATTAAGTTAAGTCAAATTAGTTTTTATCCAGTGCATAAAAACCTTCAGAGAGCTCTGACTTGTACCACCCGACCATAGCACAAAAACATTCAAGATGGCAGTTCAGAGACAGGTCGTCGGACTTAAAATTACGATACATAGTTTTTAAAAGTCAATTACAATAATTATTTTATCAAAATATTTTGAAATAACTATATAACTGCATACTGTATAACTCCTCAAGGTATTTTTTCATGTGACTGCAGCGGTCATGCTGCGTTCAGACAAAACGCGAATGAAGCGTAACATTTGTTAACCAAGCTCATGATTGGTTAACCAGCGTTAACCAATCATGAGCTTGCTCTAGTACTGACATGATTATGACGTTCGAGCGGAGGCAGAAATCTCAAACAACAATGGATGAAAAAAACATTGTTGCTATATGTTGATACCTGGAGCTGTAAAATACATCTTACTTTTATCGAAACAGAAATAAAAAGGATCTTGCTTGGAAGAAAGTGAGTGAGGAGGGCGGACAATCTGGTAAATTGTAAAAAACTATCTTTTCACAATTTGAGCAATATACTGTATACATACAAGACTGGAGCCGCCTGGCAGAAGCCCCTCCCATGACACGAATTCTGTAGTTAAATGAATTGGACACGCAAATGAAGCGAATTTGACGCGCGAAAGAAGCGATTTTGAAATAAACCGATTTATTGACACAAGTCACGTTTGGTATGAACACACAGTCAGACAGAACAAGTCAGAACCCTCAGAAAATTCCCACTTCAAATGCTTTAATCAGGAGTGTGACAAAAATGTGACTGACTGCTTTATACAAGTCTGAATATTATCATCGCATTAATTTTTACAAGGTCTGAATGCACCTGTACTACATGTAGAATTCATTTTTGGGACTGATTTGAAAGCATGAGATAGTTTGCCAGACTCAACAGTCTCCACGGCAGTCCTGGTAAAATACTCTAAAGATGCCATGTGGATTGGCTCTGGAGTCCAGAGACGTCTGTCCAATACTCAGTCTTTCCTTCTCTATTGTATTAAATAAGTAATGCTGAGCTGTTGAATAAGTCATACAATGAAAGTCTTTCTGAGAAGTGCATGCATCCATACACAAACTCTGATCCTTACCTGACTCCGCCACTGCCTCTATAGGCACATTTTGTTCGTATGCCATGAACCCCAGCACAGAGAAGATGGCAAATCCTGCCACAAAACTCGTGCCACTGTTCAGACAGCACAGCATGAGACAGTCCCTGCAAACACAGACAGAATCCACATTCAACAACAACTTACTGTTATCATTACATATTACTCTTAACAACACTACTTATCAACATACTAATATTGATTAAAATGACAGATTAGTTTTGATCTGGTCAAACAGTTGTTAACAGTGATGTAATGTCTTTAACAGCAGGCTTTTAAGCTTGAACAATGCCACCACTGTTATAATGAAGTATTCTGTACAGATATGTACGCTTTGACTTTGAGAAGACTGTAATTTGGAAATGTTCATCTTATCATTTCTCTGGCAATCTCTACAAAGTTTTATTACTCAACACTCACCAGTAAAGCGCCTTAAAGGGGTCATATGGCACAAATATGTGTTTTACATGTCTTTGGTTTTTTATTAATTGCCCACGCTTTAGGGCTGTGCAATTCATCTTAATAAATCGGAATCATCAATTTTGGCCATTAACAATTACAAAAACAAACTAATCGAGGTAAAACGATTATTCTGCCACATTCCATTTTGCAAGGATCCTCTCTTTTCTTGCAGTATAAATCATATAAATAAATAAATTGTTTTAAAAGTTATTAAGTAATTGTGTTAAATAATTGGGATTTCAATATTGGCCAACATAATTGTGATTAAGATTTTTGTCATAATGGAGCAGCCCTACCATGCATGTATTACACACATTAAATTGCAAAAATTAAAGTGTGGGAACAAAAGACGCAAAAGATAATATTTGTTTTAGTCGTGTCATATAACCCATTTAAAATCAATTTTATAGACATCCATGACAAGCTGCATTAACCTTTATAAAAGATTTCCAGAAACCTTAAATCAGCCATTTTAGTTCTTTCAGTCTCTGCTAAACTCATTTGTTGTAGTGTATTTATTATTTACGGAATAGGTTCTGCTGTCTAAATAACATTAAAATGGGCTTTTTAAACCTTGCTTTCTTGTATTTTGCAGTTACATTTTGGAATGTTTCCTATTCTTCAAATATGTTTAATATTGTGATACAACACAGGTACCTTTAGGGTGGCTACATTTTACCCAAAAAAGACAGCAGTAGATACCATCCCAGCTGAAAAACTACATAAACCCAGTAGAAACCATTACAAAATTCCTTTTGGTAGTTTATTTTGGCCATTATTTCACCAGGGTGCCAGATAACACCCTACCAATAGTATCCATCACATACCAATAGACACCATTATAATTTCCACTAAATCCATAAACCCATAAAATGGAATGCAGGATGATTCAAATAAAACATATTTTCCTGCCAAACAGAGAGGGACCTGCTATGATTCTTTAAAACCATGAAAAATAAATATTGATTGAAGTAATAGCATCACTGCGAGTCTCATCTCAAAGGGTAAAGTGTAGCATTCCAACACATGACCATGAAATTTATTGAAAAGTTTTTTTACCAACAGCATTTGATGAAATGTCCTCATTTAAGCAGACTCTTACTTGTAGCAGTTATTATTATAGCTGTTGTAGCTGCCGAGAGCAGTGAGGCAACCCAAACATATGGCATATGAGAAGAATATCTGAGTCCCAGCATCCACCCACACCTGCAAAAAACAGCCAATAAATCACACTGCCACTGAGAGGACTAATGTTATAAACACACAAAGACATCATGTTCTAGTTCTAGGTCAAATAATGTTGTCTTGTTGCATTTTACACACCACAACTCCAGGCCACTGATGAGCATGTCTGAGTATGACATTACATAATCACATGAGTTTAGTGAAAAAAACACTCAAAAACTTAACGTAATCTGGATCCTCTATAAAAGTGTCCAAACCTCTGTCCAAAATTGTATTTAAACTAGTGGTGGGCATAGATTAATTTTTTTTAATCTAGAATTAATCTAGATTAATCTAGCATAAAATGGCTCATTTGAATTCTGCCGAAGGCATTCAGAATATGTGTGCTACCCAAATAATGACTAAAAGTAAGTCTTTGAGAACGGGTTTCTCAAGCCAGGTGGCGGATTAGACCAGGGGCTCATCTCCTGTTTCCAAAATGCATCACAAACTGCTTGAGAAAGCTGTTCTACTATGATAATTTATGATGAAAATTAAATTATGTTCAATAAGATGTACTTGTGTTTACTTCCGCATTAGCTAAGGGATGCTTTGCGTTTAGGTGGTACTTGAGACTGGAAGAACTCCTACAGTACATTTACTTTTACATTTAGTCATTTAGCAGACGCTTTTATCCAAAGCGACTTACAAAGAGTTAGGGAGCAACAAGCGATATGTCATACAGGAGCCATAATACATTAGGTGCCAATACAAAGTTACTGGTTTCAACTAAAGCTAGACCACTACCTGTTGAGAGAAAGTTTTTTTTTTTTAAACCAACTGTATGTAAACCAATTCCGTACAGTAAACCAATTCCACATTGAACAAGGTGCAAACAATCTTAGTCTTGTCGAGGTTTCCATTGGGAAGCTTCTTAAAAATAAATTTTCCCGGAAGCAAACCCGGCGGCTTCATACCTGCATCCATGTTAGCACGTCACGTCTGATGTGGTAATTTCACAGTAACGTTATGTTGTGTTCAGACCAAACGCGAAAGGCGCGTCAAGCGCGAGTGATTTACATGTTAAGTCAATGCAAAGACGCGATAGACCTACTTGCGGCGCGAATGGCGCGAATGAAGCCCTGGTTATGACATGATGAGGCGGCGCTAATGACGCGAATGAAGCGCGAATGGCGCGAATGAAGCCCTGGTTATTAGATGATGAGGCGGCGCGAATGACGCGGATCACGCGAGTTGAAAACTCTCGTTCTCGCCCCCTACAGTGCAATTAATCTAGGTATACATCCGCGCTAAAATATCAAGGTGAAAGTCATCATAGCTTGCGTAGTATAGACCCAGCTCCCAACCCAATTTTGAGAATAGATTAACGGCGACATTTTTTTTATCTCGCGATAAGAGTCTCACGTTAATGCAGCGCGTTAACGCCGTTAACGGCCCACCACTAATTAAAATACTACAGAGAAAGTGAAGCTGACGTAGCACCATATGTTGCAGTGGCGCTGCCATCTTGGGAGGATCATACTCCACTGCTATTATTGTTTTGATATGTACCGTTACTGCTTTTGTTTGATATATGGAGAAATGGAAAGTGAAAGAACCAGCGGCATTTCCTGAACGACTAATTCTATTGCAGTTTTAAACACAGCAAGACCGACCTTCCATAGTTTTATTTCCTAAGCAAAAGAAAAACAGAAAACTGCATTGAACGCACTAGCAGTGATCCTGCCAAGATGGCGCAACATTCAACTTGGCGTGACGTAGCTTCATATTTTCTGCTCACCCAAAAAACGACAGGACAGAAATGATGTCCTAATTAAGGATGTACTGATGCTACCTAATAGGAAATCACAATTGAGTTTTCTGTAATATCTGCATTGTCGTTTTTATGATTTTTTATGTTTTACGGGGCAAACACAAATATTGTGGGCTAGTTTTTCAGGTTTCCTCCAAGAAAGAGTAAGAGAATGAAGCGAAGTCATGCTTCAATTTTCCAAGACCCCGAATTCTGCAGTCAAAACACCGAGATTTTATAATGAAACTCAATGATCTAAACTATGCTATCCACAATTATTGTATACTTCATAGCTCTAAGCCAAAAACCATCCATCACTTGTTAGTATTTTTTCGGTTTCTTTTTAAGGATGTGAGAAGAAACATAGCTGAAAATGAAAGGAAAGATAATTTAGATCTCAATGACGTCTAGAATAGCAACTCTAAAGGTCTTTGCACAAACAGTCCTACATTTTTCGTATGCGTTTTTGGCTCTTTTTTGTACGTTTTCTCTGAATTGTTACGACTTTCAAACTGCTTGCTACGATGCGAAAAGCACAGAAAATCAAACCCAGACCGATTTGTTTTACGAAGGATGAAAATATTGGAACCAAAGTGTAATTGACACAACGTGAGGTCGTATTTATTTTTTTAACGTGCAGAAATTTAAGATGCAAATTTCGAACTCAATGTGCAATGGCCTAAAGCAACTACCAGCATATATCTGATTCATACCAGGTTAAGTCACCTCTGATTGACTTCTTTGTTCCACAAGAAATGTCACATGAAGTTTTCCACCTCACCAGGGAAAGCAAACATTGGCTTAAATTTCATTTTATAAGTGCACTATTGAGACGGATCATTGTGATGTTATTTATGTGTCTTCACCTGCAGTTCTCTTGCGAAACCCCGACGCTCTGAAATGAGTCCATGTGAGTTGATGGAAAAAAAGCCAGCATCTCTCCCAAACGCTCTCACATAACCATTGAGCCACTAATCTCCTTTACTGGAAAAACAATTGACAACTCACAGTATTCGCTTCCTCCAGCGGGTAACCAGGGTAACCCCTCTGACCTCACAAACACAGAGCAGTTTCCCTCCAAGAACATCCATTCGACAGGGATGGTCATTTACGTCCTTTCTGTTTCAAACTCGGCCAGTGCGATTGCTCTGCTTTGTCTTTACTCGGACATGCCGCAACATTCTCTTAAAGCTGCTTATTGATGTTGTGGCTAATTTGGAGGTTTGTTTTGTCTTGTTTTAGTCAGGAAGCGCAACCTAAGACACATCACGACTGCAAACATGTCTCTTTCCGTCAACCCTTGAAATCCACACAATTTCTACGGATGCAACTTACTGTAAAGCAACATAGGCAGTATGACATTTGTCCTGCGTTGTATTGTGCATTTGAAATACAATTTTAACGATGAATCGGTATAACGCTAGCGCAGATAATATGCGGCAGTCAAATAGTGCATTTAAATTGATAGTCTCACCGAAAAATGAAAAATCTGTTGTCATTTACACACCCTCTTCTGATTTCAAACTTGAATGAATTTCTTTCTTCCGTAGAACACAAAAGAAGATATTAAGATGAAAGTTGGTGACACAACAGGCACCCATTGACTTCAATTGCGTGGACACAAAACCAATACAAGTCAATGGTGCCACTTAACAACATTCTTTAAAATATCTTCTTGGTGTTCTGCGGAAGAGAGAAGGTCATACAGGTTGAAAATGACACAAGGGTGAGTTTAATTCATTTTTGGGTGAACAATCACTTTAAAGTTTCACAAATAAGCTCAAGAATGTAAGGCAAAACAGAAATACTGGTTAAAGTATCAACTCTCAAAATCATTTTTGGTCCAAAATGTAATATACTGTAGCTTTTACATTCTGTAAACGCACAGTTGTAAACAAAGAAGGAAGCTCTTTGGCACAGAAGAGTGAATTGGGTGGAACTGAATTGATCGTAAAAGAAGACGGTGAATGAAACAACAGAGCACACAGAGTGTGAACAGACCGCTTATTGTGCTGCGTGAAAGCTAATTAAACATTGGAGTCAGAGACGACCCCATCAGCAAACAGCAGCTCTTCATCACCCCTCTCTCTCCGTTCCTTTCATTCATGTCGCTCGCTCTCTCAGGCTATCCATGCTACTTCATATACAATCCTTTAACTCTTGCTCTCTTGCAGTACTTCAATGAAACTCCCAGCTTTACTGTTAAGGGCCGTTCACATTATAATGATAACTATAACAATGACTATAAAAAAACCTGAAGAAAGTAGTAAAAAAGAGTTTTAAAAGTCGTTCTTAATTCAGGAGAGTAGCGTGGTTCACACCATAACTATAACGATAAAGATACAGAGAACGATATCGTTGGGTTCCCTTTCGAAACTATTTTTTATCAGCTGATGAACAATAAAACATATTGTCCAACAGTTTCTAGCAGACAACGTTTGACTATTGGTGATCACAATGGCGTTTTATGTCAGGATTAGTGGTCAGAAAGTTGTGTTTACAGTGGGATAGTATACATTTAATGCTTAAGAGTCAGCAAGCTGGCAAAATATATTCTTTACCCGGACTTTTAGCTTTCAGAGAGACCCTCCAGCCTTTGCTTTGCTTTTGCTGTCATATTTTGGAGAAAAGACGTTCGGGAATGAAAATGAAAGCATCAGCATATGGTCATCTACATTCATTATATAGTGACATGGAACACTAAAGATTGCAGGCTAAAAATAAACATAAAGTTATCTTTATCGTCCGCTGGTGTGGGCGCAAATATAGTGATTAATAATTGTTCCAGTTTTCATTATATTGTGAACGGCCCTTTACTCTGCATTTCTTTTGAATGTTTTTGAGTCCTTTGATGTTCAATAGGTTCACAATAACTTTACAAACATAAAATTACACTGGCCAAGTTTGTTCTTTTATGATTTATGATTGATTTATTTATCATTCTGATCGTTCCACACCGTCATCATTTTTTTAAGTACTTTTTATTCCTTTCAAAAACATGTTTATCTGCGCCCCACAACCGCAGTTTCAGTATTCTTTTCTTCTGTTTAAATTGTGAGAACCCAATGACCAGGGGTGCGTTTCGAGAACAACGACATAACTTGCTGGTTAACCACCATAGTACGATGCTTCATTGGTGAAATGAACAATGTAGATACGACTGTTTTGAAACCGTAGTAACTCTGTTGGAGATCAATCATTTGATCTAATTTGGTTCAGCAATCTATTCGATGACGCCACACATGTGGTGGACTAATGATGTCTACTAATAAATATGTTCAGAATGACTTAATGTCACATTCTTGCTGTAAATAACATACATCCTATTTTTGATATCTTTATTATTTCACCAGATTTTCCTCCTGTCAATCTGCACAAGGATTCCTGCGCATTCCATGCGCATTTTCAAAGAACATCGCATGAATTTTCTTATAAAACGAAACTAAATTTGTATATTTTTCGAATGATGGATATAGAATCCACTGCGTGTTGCTTGCTTAGTTTACTCAGAAGAAAAGATGTATGTAAGTCTTCAAGTCATAATAAAAAGGAATGATGCTTCTCACAGCTCTAGCCTGTGGTTTCAACCCTTTCAGAAGTCTTTCTGATGCTGTTTGCGATTGATCGGTGGAACGATGGTTTACTTGATTATGCTAGAACGATGGATCTTGCGAAAATAGTTACCTAACGATGCTTTTGGGAAATGGTCAGGAAATTTTTAATTCTACAATTTAATTTAAATTTGTATTAATTTTTCCACCGTGTCAACAAAATTATGAAATAAAAATAAATAAAAAAAATCTAGTCTTTCTGTACATTTGTTTTTTTAATTTGTTATGTATTGTTAGTACATTCAAAATAACCATCAAATTAAGATTTAGAATTATATTTTACAGTACACATCTGCTCTAAATAATAACCCTTCCAAAGGATTAAACATCTCCTGTTATTGACCATCTCTTGAGAGTCCTATTTTATTCTTTTTCCTTGAAGATTCCTGTCCTAGACGTGTTCTTGTCTTTGTGTGACCTTGTTTCATCTTGAACCGATTTATTTTGCCAATGACTTTCTGACTGTACTTTACCCTGCCTATTACACCGCTAATTTCTCTTTTAATGTAAAAATAAATGGTTGAGATTCTTTGATTAAGTGAGAGTCACCCTGGAGTGATTTGAGACACAGCTATGTAGCTAATTAATAGTCAATTTTACAGTTTAGTGTTGGTCATGCAAAAAAGATATGAGCACCGAATACCACGACTGTCCAATCACTGGCTTATTATTCCACACAGCTGCAAAATAAGCCTTTATTATGCCTTACATTCCCAATGCAAGCTGGGAAAATTAACTTAATTCACCGGCAGTAGCAGCAAAATTTGTCTAAAATCCATCACAGTTCACATTTCATTTCAAAGGATCAGAACTAAGGGACACAGTAGAGACAACAGCGGATAAAAGCAATCAGACAGGATTTACAGGGAGAACTCCTATACTGGGGATAAGTGACATGGCTTTCTGAGACGGTTTGGCACAGCCACACAACTTCAGATATCTGCTGTCAGGAGATCAAGTGCTCTGTTTGATAGCTCTTTTGCTGCCATCGTGTCTTTCAACGATTTGAAAATGTTCATTTATTCCGCACATTAAAATGACTGGCTAGTCTTTACATTCGGCAGAAAATCGTGAACAAATTGCAAAACATTCAGATGTAAAATATTTGTATGTAAGTGCCAAATGTAAGAGTGAGACCAAGATGGGTGAGATAGATTTAACATGATGATTGGACGATTGAAAGAACAAGAGGGTGCAAGATAAAATGATAATTAAGGAGAAACATGATGGTGGATAAAGTCATTGTTCTTACTTGAGGGTCGGATAGACGGGACATGTCGGGATACAGGTAGAACTTAATTCCATTAGCAGCTCCTGGCAGTGTTATTCCTCTTATAAGGAGAATCAACAGCATGAAATAAGGGAAGGTTGCAGTGACATACACCACCTGCGGAAGAAAAAACAAGATTTAGTTTCCAAAACAGACCTCTACACCACAAAACAGCACTAACAAAACAATGTTCTGTACAAAACAGATTTATGCTAATTTGAATATTTAGACTTCGCTGAAAATCAAATATTTATGAATAAGAAATCAAGCGAATGGTGTTAGTTCTGTAAGGTCACGTGAGTCAAGCTCGCATCATCTGATCCAACCCATATGACACTAGCACAGCTTTCATTTTACATTCATTCAGCTATCAGCAGCCTCACGAGGAAATGACCCTCCTACATCCCAACTCCACCTCAAAGTTACAATCAGGACTCGGCAGGGAGTTTTGCCCAGGACATAACGTCAACCTAAAATGTCTGCTAATGGGGTCCATGCATGCGTTACTTCCATGTTTAACAGGAAGAACCCCTGTCAGTTTCCTGTTGGGTAGACTTTAGGCTGAAGGGGAATAAGTAACTGAGAAAAAAAATTTTTTAGCAGATGCTGTACACTGCGGCACACCGCGCATGTATATAGAAGTTCTGTTCTACCGTGTTTAGCACTTCTATATACCACTGCAGCGTTAAACACAAAGGTACAGCTTTCCTGTAGCTCAGTGGTAAGAGCATTGCGTCAACAACGCAAGGTTGTGGGTTCGATCCAAAGGGATTGCAAATACCTATGTAAAATGTATAGGATAAAGCAATGTAAGTCACTTTGGATAAACGCGTCTACCGAATACCTAAATGTAAATGTAACGCCTGAAAAGAGCACATTATCCTGACAGAAACATGGTTTTGCAGTGTAACAAGAATTCGATGCACATGCAGGGATGTAGACTGCAACCAAATGGTTGCATTAGGCTCGATTCACATTTCGTGTCTAAAACCACGCGGAAAATGCGAGCTGTACTGTATTCTCCTTTATTCCTTTGTGCTCTCCAGTCGTACCTCAGCGCTAAGCAACCATGAGCCACGATAGCTGTTGAGACAAAGAGGTAAAAACAAAGGATATAGGAATTATATGCACTGAAAATTAGTTGCAATAATTCTGCTAGTAGTTTTAGTTATGCTGTGATTATCTTTGTCTCCATTTTCATTGATCTTGTATATTGGCTGGTTGGTTCTTGACACATGACCTGCGGTGCGCCTTTCTGGAAAGTTAAGATTTTTTCATCTTGACGCGTCTCCTGCTTTTTGCCGTGGCCCTGCATTTATTATAACGAATATGGGCGCGGAAAAGACGCGAAATGTGAATTGGGCCTTATACGACTATTTTATCAGTTTTCCTTAATGGTCGCACTCGTGCGACTGCCTAACTGATCATCAATATATATATAATTGTTGCACTTTATACATGTCATGCGCAGAATTGTTATATTGCGCAAGTGCCGCATCCGTCTGACCTCCTTTAACCATTCGCTCATTTATCAGTGCCCCGCCCCCAATGACGTAATCTACGCGGGTGCAGAGGCGTGCCCAGATAGCACAATCCATTTGGCTTACATCTATTTGACGTCTGCATTTACATCTTACAGACATCTGCAATACGTAGTTTGCTCATCTGCAATACGTCTCGGAGACGTTTGAATGTCTGTAATACGTCTAATAAAGATCTTGAGATTTGCTGCGTAGAAACATCTGCTAAACATCTTAGAAAGAGCAGATTTACATCCATTCTAAATCATAAACATCTTACAGACGTCTTCAGGATGTCTATATAACGTCTGACAGCAGACATCTCCGAGACGTATTGCAGATGAGCAAACTATGTATTCTAGATGTCTGTAAGATTTAAATGCAGACGTCAAATAGACGTAAGCCAGATGTATGCGTGCTATCAGGGGTGGTAAGAGGTGCATTTAATGCTATTGATAATGAAGTTGAAGGACCGACAGACCGGGGCTAAAATAAACGTGTTTTGCCTGAAGAATGCAAGAATTTTGCAGGCTAATGAACAAAACAGTTACAATAATCAAATTGAAATCCCGTGTTTAAACATGCAGGCAAGAGAGTTAGAGCGCAAACTACTAAAGTAGTTCTCTTTTACGTCTTCTTACTCTGAAACGGACATATAAACGCATGATACGTCAAAATAACCATAGTAGCAAGGATCCATATATAAGTAGTCCGTTTCAAAACGCATGTGTCACAGTATAAGATCCATGTATCCATTTACTCGCTCTTAAAGGGGCAGCAGCATAATAAAGATCTTTGTTTATAATGTTCATCAAACAACAAATGATGGGCCCAAAACACTCACTCATATTAAAGGAATTGTGTTATCCTTATATGACTTGTTAAAATAGCATACAATACTTTAGTTGTTGAAATGTGATTTTAATACACTTTATACTGCGTGTCGAAAGAGAGTTTATGTATAAATAATAAAATCAATAATCATAAAATCCTAAACCAATCTTTGTTTTACTTTGTAATTGATTTATTAATGTATTAAACATGTTTGGAGGTAGTTTAAGTGTTTTTTTCTTGCCTTACCCACGACTAAATTAAGGGCTGGTGCCACCTTTCTGAAATGTTAGTCTAGAGCCCTGACATAACAAACCATACTGTACACTACCTTCAAATCCTGCAAGAAACCAATAGACCAAATCTATCCACATATGCAAGAAATCCCAGAACTTGTTGTACTGCCAATTTTTCTTTTTGAAACCCAAAATGCTATTTTTTGAAGAATCTTTAAGTTCATGGTGACCACATCACAAATCTGAAAAATAAAATCCTTCCTTACGGGGAAGTCAAACCGGTTTTAGAGTGTCAAAGAAACATGTTTGAGTCTTAATGTAAACACAAATAGGATTTTAGGGTTTAAAGTCCCCCTGTGGCTAAAAGTAAGTTTAATGTTGTAAATCAATAGATCTATAGAATATATCTATTCTATAAGACAGACAATGTGCACGTTTATCATTTTAAACTATTGCTGAACATTTTCTCTATAAAAGTGTCTCAAGAGTTCGCCTCGGCAATTAAATAAGCCGGAAAGATGGCGAATGGATTTTGCGTGCTGTCCCGGGGAGAGGGCTCCTAGGTCAGTATTCTTGTCCGAAGCCAGAGCGTTTCCCCCATTACACTGAGGTAGAGAAAATAAGATAATGGTGAGGAGCCGGGGCGGAGAAGGGATGCAGAGTTGATGAAGGTAAGGCCATTTACCTATCTTCCTCTCGAGCTGAAAGGACGAGCGATGTCGTTGCTGATGACAACCCAGCTGTCTAAATTATTTGCACGTGCTCCTCCCGAACTTTGTCAATAAAAGGTGATTTACAAAGAAAGTTAAAAAAAATAGGTTTCAAACTGCCACGGTTTATTGAGTCATAACACTGTTACCAATCACGACAACTTTTTTAGATATGTTGGAGGATTGCGCACTGACTCACTGCTGAAGTGATAGCTGCATTGCTATTTCAGCTCTGCTTCTACAACAAAAGAACGCACTGCTTACAAGTGCACTGTAAATGCTCATACATGTTAACAACATTGCTAATGCACAGCTCACGTGTGCATTGAAAAAAGCTTCAGCATCATCTGGAACTGCCCAATGCGGAATCTATGATCGTATATATCTATGGTCTGAGCAAGTGTGTTTGAATGGATGCAGGGAATAATCCCAAATTATCCAATGGAGTGGGACCATAAGAAAGGGAAATATTGTTGTAGAGAAAAGAGCTGTGAGATGATTGATAAAAAACATATTTCAATGGAATACACATACAGTAAATATTGACAGGATTTTATATTAAGGAGAACTATTTCTTCAGAAGATGCTAATGGGTCTGTGCCAGGTCTGTGATCTGAGACATTGTAAGCTGATTCAGGATAAAATGGTTCCCTTTTTTGTGACGTTCAATGATGTGCAAATCAGCTGTCTAGTATACGTCTGAATGACTGAATGAAGCCGTGCTCTCACTGTGAAGGGGTTAAGGAATGTCTCCGGGTCTGCCAGAGGGGGCAGTTTCTCTTCCCAAAGACTTAATTGGGTGCAAATTGAAAGAGTGTTTCTCAGGGGGAGGAAGTTGAGAAGTTGCAGGTCCAAGCCAGAGGTTTCACGAAAAAAACTCTCAACAGCACAACCCGAAATACGACAAAAAATGGCAGACCGCCATCATGTTGCGACTTCTCAACACGATGTTCACAGTTTTGAATTATACACAGTCACCACCAACAGGCACAGGAGACACGCGGGGGCTCGATTTCTCACACCAGAACATCACGATGCCATTCTTCCACGCTATACATTCAAGCTCTACAGAGCGAAATACGTAAAAACCTATTCAACGTCAACAAAGATGAGTTCAACATTTTGAAGCTCATTCAGTCCCGTGAACAAAACCGCTCTTGGGGGCTGCACTAGGTTCTTGTTCCTCTGGCACCTAGTCAAGACCGTACAAGGACAAAACCTTCCCTCTACCCAACCGGGTTGTGTTGGCTGTGTGGGAAAACTATGGTGCAGAAACTCACAATTACCAGTGCTTGATCTAGGAAATTTACAGTACCAAACCGCAATCGTTCATATTTTGTGCCAACTGATGTAAAAATATGTGGAAACCTTTGTTAAAGCTTCAACATGTGCACGTAATCCAGCTGAATAAGTCAAAAACCGACTTCGTAAAGCCCTAACATCAAAGTAAGAGACCGGTAAGAGTGGCCATTTTAAGACGGCTGATCCTTAAATCTGAATGCATCTCACAGCACCAGAGCACGAGAGCTCCCCCAAATTCAAACCTTTTTCAATTAGTCTCATAAAATGATTACATATCCTTATCCAAAAACCATGGCCACCGCAACAAGGCGCTCATGTGTGTGGTTTTTCCCCAATGAATGGAGCAATGTTTAAACTCGCCTTGAGACTTTGACGCACGCTGACTCTCTCCCAACTATTCCTGGTCAAACATTTAAGAGCGGCTTTCACAGGTCAACCCCTTGCCATAAATCTAGCGCTGGCTTATGGGAGAATCACAAACAGCCACAAAAGACCTGTGGGCGCACAGCTTAGCGAATGTCCTGAATGCTACAATCTGTATAGCGGTCAAAGGAGAGGAAGAAAGCAGTTTGCTATCCGCCAGACATAATTCCTTACAGAAGAGAAGAGGAACTCTGCATGCTCCTCATGAACGCTCCACTTTCCCCCTGTGAATACAGAAATCAATCTTGGACAGGCTGCTAAAGCCTCGCCATGAAGGAGCATTCTTTCCTCTTGCTTCACAGCCAAACAAAAGCCACTTCAGGAGATATGGGCCCTGCTGCCGAGCTCTTTTCTCCTGGACCTGTACAATGTGAACCCATTTATTTTTCTTCACACAAACCTCTTCCTTTCTTTCCACTTTCCTTCTGGCTCATTGAGTTTGTTAGACTTTCTTAAAGGCAGATGGAAGAATAGAATACAGAGGAAGGCTACTGACTGAGTTTTAGAGATTGGCAGAGGGACACAGGTCCTCATAATGCCGGGGATTGTGGGTACAAGGCGAAGACAGAGCGAGCTCCAGAGACTGGAAGAATGCAAACTGTTTGTTTTCCGAAGGCGCTTTTATTGTCGCGGTAGATTGGTTCGAGTTTACCAATAAAGCGTTTGGTTATTGCTAGGATGCGCCTTTGATCACCTGCATTTCCGTTCGGTTTCTGGATGCCTGCCCTGTTTCTGTTCAAAGGTCTTTGGACTTCCTGCCATTCTGAAATGAACGTTTCTCAATCTGAGTCTGAAGTCAAAATACGGCATGTGCCATTTTCCATTTAAAGAAGATTCACATGGTAAGCCCTTTCAGATGCTTATCACTTTCAAACCTACAGTATGTGATGTAATAAAATCATTGGAGCCACACGGTCTCTGCACAGCACACCCAACCCAATTTCAAGACAATTCGTAACTAATTAAGAGGTAGCTAATTTGTATGAATTCGTTCAGTCTCATTCGTCACGGTAGATTTAGGGCGGGGCTTCAGTATGTGTTTTTTCTAATAATCATGTGTTTGTATGATTCATGAATAAGCCGCCTTATAAAATGGTTACGAATTCCTTTAAAATCAGGTTGGCACTCCGCATGCAGAACTGTGTTGATGACATCATTTACAAAGTTAAGATGCCATTCTGACTTAACATACTGATTTTAAGTTGTAAGCCATTTTGATGACTGAATTATGATGTGTTTTTACCTTTCCAGTCGATTTGGGACCTTTCCAAATGCAGAAATAACATATGACCCAGGCTAACGCGAGACAGAACGCAAGTTCCCAGCGAAGGCCGCCGACTTCTTCAATTCCGGAGGATATTTTGAGAACACGCCGCCTGCAGGAAAAACATACTGAAAGTAACCACTTTTGTACAAATAATGCCAGCACTTTTCACAGAAAAGTAAAAAGTTTTAATGAATAAAAAGTTTTTACAAAAGTGCTTTAAATATCCCCTAGTTTTATACCAGTCAAAAATTTCCATCCCGAAAATTAAATCTTAAAATAAAACCAAAAATGAATACACACATCATGCAATAATGCCATAACCTCATTAACATTTAACATAACATTTAAATAATTAAACTAATAAAGTTTACGTCGAAAGGCTACAGCGCATCAATGACCCTACATTTTATGTGTAGAAAATATACAGATCGATGGAACTTAAAGTCAACTAGATTAAAAATGAATTGGGTTGTTGCAAGAATGCATGCTGTGTGCTGATTTTCCAACCCAATAGCATTCAACTCTGTCTATGAATGCCTAAACCAAACATAGACTTATATGACATCATCATTTAGCTTAAATTTAAAATACTATATAGTTATAGTCATTCTATAATCTCCTATACATTTTGCAATAGTTTAAATAATTTCAAAATCAAAGTTAAAGGTCCAAACTGGACTATAATCTGACCTCATGTGGCTTTAGATGAAACCGTTGACACATGCATTTAATTTGGAACCTATGATCCAAGTTTTGTCATCTACCCTCTGCCAACTTTAAGGTGAACAAGTTGTATTGTTGCGAACAGTGTCTGATTGAAACGCAGTGATGTAAGCTTGTAACATAGCGTGGAAAAGCAACAGTTTTCTTTCTTGTGCTGCCATTTGTCATCTTTGACATGTTCTTGGGTGACATCCACTGCGTAACCCATGCCCCCCTCGAACAAACCTTCTCCATTGAATCTCTCAACTGACAGCTTCTGTTTCTCTCAGTACCAGAGTCCCGCCCAGTCAATGTGAAACTGAGGCCAGCAACATGCGAATGCTTTCTCTGTGTTAGGCCTTGGATATTAAACATATTTCTCCGTGCAGAAAAGTAGCCAACTGCGGCCAAATTTGTGTCCATACCATTCCTGACTGTGCAAGAGCTCTTTTGGTGCTTGTTGACCACGGCAATGCAAAAAGAATGACAAATTATCAGTGAAAAAGGTTACGGGTTCCCAATGAATAATAAGCTGTGGTTAATCGCTCCACATGTGCACTGTGCCAAGAGCTGTCTGGCAAGCCAGTGTGTTACCAGCATATTAACTTTCATGCTTTGAATTATGAGTGAAATCATAGACTGGATTCGTATCTTTTAAAACTCTGTCCTGAACAGCTGCCAGTCTGAACCACTTCTAACGTTGTTTTGAAAGCAGAGTCTCACCCTCCACCCACCCACCCTGACCCTACCTCTGCTATAACATTAACACCTTGACACTCAACCTGCACTTAGTATCTGCGAAGAGATGTGTGTCAGCTTTTCCACAAACAAAAGATCAGAAAAGCACTAGGCCGAGACAATGTATCACCCTCCTGCCTGAAAGTCTGGGCAGAGCAGCTGTCACCCATCTTCACTCATATATTTAACAGATCTTTGGAGACCTGTGAAGTCCCTTCACGCTTCAAAAGCTCCACCATCATCCCAGTACAGAAGAAACCCCAAATCTCTGGACTGAATGACTACCGGCCTGTTGCTTTATCATCTGTAGTCATGAAGTCATTTGCAAGACTTGTACTGGCCCACCTGAAGGACATCACCAGACCCCTTCTTGATCCCCTCCAGTTTGCTTACCGAGCAAACAAGTCTGTGAATGACACAGTAACATGCGACTGAATTAAATCCCACAATACCTGGATAGACCAGGGACTTACGTGAGGATCCTGTTTTTACACTTCAGCGCGGCCTTCAACACCATAATCCCGTACCACCTTCTGGCCAAATTTACCCAGTTCTCTTTGCCAACCTCTACCTGTCAGTGGATTATTGACTTCCTGTTCGAGCAGGAAGGAGCTAGTGAGGTTGGGAAATTTACTTCCAGCACATGTGCCATCAGCACCCGAGCTCCAAGGATGTGTTCTTCCGCCACTGCTATTTTCACTCTACACAAATGAATGCACCTCTACAGACCCAAACTCCAAAAGTTTGCAGATGACACCACAGTCATTGGCCTTATTCAAGACGGTGATGCATCTGCTTACATAAAGGAGGATGCTCAGCTGGCTGCCTGGTTAAGTCAAAACAACCTAGAGCTGAATGTATTCAAGGCATTTGGAGATGATAGTGGATTTCAGAAGGAACCATCCATCACTTCCTCCCCTCACCATCCTGGAAAGCACTGTGGATACTGTGGAGTCATTCAGGTTCCTGGGCTCCACCATCTCTCAGTTCTACTCAGCGGTCATCGAATCTGTTCTTTGCACTTCAACAACTGTTTGGTATGGCTCGGCCACCAAATCAGACCTACGAAGACTACAACGGACAGTTTGCAGTACTAAGAAGATTATTGGTGCTCCATTGCTCACACTTCAGGACCTGTACAATTCCAGATTGAAAAACAGCGCAAGAAAAATCCTCATTGACTCCACACACCCAGCACACAAACATTTTGAACTGTTGCCCTCTGGCCGGCGCTTCAGAGCACCAAACACCAGGACTTCCAGACACAAAAGCAGCTTCTTCCCCCAGCAATCTCCCTCCTAAACAGATAACTGCTCCTTAAGAGCAATATTACAGTTTCACTATACTCCTATAGTGTGCACTTTAGTGCATTATAATATGTACATTTTATTTATACATGTATATAACATTACCTTTAACATTATCCATGTGCACAAGTGTACATACAATCTGTAAATATGTATATTCTACTATATACTCGCCTGTACAATGTCTCTTATATGTTATTATCCCCCATTTTCTGTACAGTAGTCGTTTATTTTGTATATGCATATTTTAGAAACTTTCAGACTGTAAATCTTAATATATTGTATTGTCATTGTGTTGAATGTCTGTACTAGAAGCTTCCAACACCAAATAAAATGAATTGTGTGTACAAGCACACTTGGCAATAAAGCTCTTCTGATTCTGAAACACTGTTATTGGTATGAACGTGTGCCTAAAACAACACTGTGTGCCGTACAGCTACTAAACAGTCAAAATAACACTTACTCCCAAAACTCTATGACTGGTGAGGTGGCATATGGGTTGGTGAGGTTGGCAATGCTTTCATTGTTGTAGTCCACACAGTTTTCTAGAAATCAATTACAAGCTCTGTTAGTTATTCATTCATGCACCGTTTATTAGTTCATAATGCTTGAAGCCTTAAATCCACCAACCTGTGTTCCAGTAGTGACCGCACGACGCCCAGGGCAGTTCTGTCGTGAAGCAGTTAAACAGGTAGAAAATAGCCCAGGACAATATGACCACATAATAAACATTCAGATGGGCTTCGATGACTTGGGTGGCATAGCCAATGCCTGCAAGAAAACACACAAGATTTACATCAGTGATTTTCAATGCTCAGCACAATTTTTACAAATATAACCACGCGCCGACTAAGCTTTACCTTCGAAGAGTGGGCAGACCTTTCGCCAACATGTGATGCCGCCTTCGCTAGTGTACTGACCCAGTGCTGTTTCCAGAAAAAACACCGGGATCCCACAGCAGATGAAGAAAATGACATACGGTACAAAGAACGCACCTGAAACAGACACATGTGTCAGTCCAGTGGCATCCACACAACATTCACAAGTGAATATTGACTCATTTTTACCATTGTCACGCTGTATTTTTCTATGAATACTTGACTATGAGACTTATATCAGGCAGGTCAAGGTATGGCATACGTGTATTGTAACAGTTCCAATATATTAAAGCAGGAATTTGGTAGCAATATCAGTAGCAAGAGTGTCCTTGTGTTACTGTTTGGTAATAATGCTGTCATACCTCCACCGTTCTTGTAACACAGATACGGGAACCTCCACACGTTTCCAAGGCCGATGATCTCTCCAGCCACTGACAGTATAAACTCAACCTTATTGTTCCACTGGCCTCTTTCATTCACCACCTTCTTATCCTTGATGCGCACCGCGCTCGGGTTCGACGCCTCGGGGTCCATCGTGTCGTCCGCTTTTCCATTTATAACGGGAATGGTCTTTTCTGCTGTCATGACGTGCTAACAGCCTGAAACAGATGCATCAGAGTTCATGTGATGTCATTTCAGAGTTGTCAAGCACTTTTTAATGCGCAACGTCGAGAAACAGTTAACGGAGCGCAACGGGACAGAGCGCAATGATGCCGTTACGCGCACTCATTACAACGCGAGTTGTCGAACTGAACGCGCGCGCTCGCACATTGTGTTGTTAATATAAAAGCGCATTTGTTTAGTTGCGTGCATGGAGCGTTTATTCACCGCGTCGCGTCTGCGTTGTGTTTCGTCTCGAGCGGTGCAGACGGAATGAGCTCGTCTGTCCGGTGTGTGCAACAGTAACCGCAAATTGAATTAAACAGGGTGTGACACGAGACTTGCGACAAAAAGGCACATTGACGAGCACTCACTCCTCCCGTGCGCTGTGAGAGCTTCAGCCGCCGGGGATGTGACACTTACCGGTGTAGGTGGTACAGTAAACCTCCTTGGATCACCCGATGACCACCTGCTGTATGAGATGCTTCAGTCTGAGCCGGTGGGATGGAAAACAGACCATAAGAGGAAAAGTGAAAATCCCTGATGGATGTCACAGTGTGTGTGTGGCAGTGGGCAGATCACTACTGCTGTGATCACAGCTGAACATCTGAATGAACGCCTCTCACTGGAGAAGAGCCACGTGTGGAGATCACACCTCCTTAAACACACACGAGACACCTCCATTCATAACACTGAGACATCTTTGTTGTCTTGTTTTTATGCTATTGTCTACTTATTTGGTCATTGTTTGATCCTATAGTCTTCGCATTTGGTCGCAAGCTAGGCCTACACGTTTTGTTTCTGGTTTATTGTTTTATTACTGTTTTTGTGCTTGTATAAAAAAATAGCTTTTTTGTCATTTTTGTTAAAATTTTTACTGTTATTTATCATAATACATTAATGATATAATACTCATAATCATCACCATAATAACAATAATACATAGTATAATACAAATATTGTTGTTGTTCTTATATCAGTATAATTATTGTTTGTTATCTTCTGTCATTGCTTTGGTTTCTCAAGATATAATTGATTTAAATTACGGGGCAATCGTGGCCTAATGGTCAGAGAGTCGGACTCGTGACCAGAAGGTTGCCGGTTCGATCCTCAGGGCCGGCAGGTAACGATTGCGGTGCCCTTGAGCAAGGCACCTAACCCCTACACGCTCCCCCGACGCTGCACTGATAGCTGCCCACTGCTCCGGGTGTACGTGTGTTCACCACTTGCTGTGCGTATGTTCACTAGTCACTGGATGGGTTAAATGCAGAGGTCACATCTCGGGTATGGGTCACCATATCTGACAAATAGGTCACTTTCACTTCACTTCACTTTCACTTCTAATTTTTTTATTATTTTAAGTTATTTTTGTACAAATAAACAAAAGTTTAGATGCTTCTGACAAACTATACGTAAAAGATAAAAGTAGCTTTGTGAATATCATTATCCCAATTATTTGGTATTAATATACATTTAAGCATTTGGCAGACGCTTTTATCCAAAGCGATTTACATTGCTTTATCCTTTACATTTTACATAGGTATTTACAATCCCCTGGGATCGAACCCACAACCTTTTGTTGTTATCGCAATGCTCTTACCACTGAGCTACAGGAAAGCTTTACACATGTTTATACATACAGGTTCTAAACAAATACTGTGGCGTTGAAATATTGGTAAACATTGAATCTAAAATAAAAACATGTGCAGTTATTGAACTGAATATTGTACATTTTGTGAAAGTCTCAGTTCTGGACATGGTCTTGTAACTTGTGCAGAACGAGCCGTCTCACTCTCCAAACGGATACAAATGTTTTCTCCACAAAGCCCTATTGAGTCTAATGGATTTTTTCACACTGGTCTCTGAACAGATCTCTGAACAGGCTCTCCTCGTGTTTTGTGTAGCAAGGAAAAGTCTGACCTAGTCACTATAGAGCCCTCAATTAAGGGTCAGTTGTCATTTGGACTTGAATGAAGCAATACTCTGCATAGTGAGAGGCCACCAAAGACGCTGGCTAGGATGCCCTGCTCCCTCCGGACACAGCTAGCCGATAACTGTATTGTATGTAACTTCACACAAGCGATCTTATGACGTCAAAGAACATTTGAAGAGTTTATTTCCAAAAACTCTGATTTTTTTTTTTATTAGTCATCTGTTGTGTTAGTTAGCTGTATTTTGCGAGTTATTATGGCTTAAATCAAAACAAACCGACTGCACTTGGATTGATAATAAATGGAATGAACTTTTATTTTCATCTCATTTTGGAAATAAACTCTTCATTTATTTGTTTATTTATGTATTTTTACATTTTTCAGATCGCAATTCTTGTGCAAAACAGTAAGATTCAGTTTATGCATTCAAAACAGGATATTACTTTGAAAGTTTGTAACTTATTGTCTTTTATGTTTTTTAGTCAAAAACATTCTGTTTATGTCTAGTAGATTTATTAAGATTTAAAGTTAATAACCATTGCTGAGGTTATCATTACTGTACCTGAGTACTGCTGACATTAAAGGCTCTTTAGTGTTATGTTTTTACAGCATGTCTATGTAAGTGCCTGAATGATGTGTGTATTCACAACAGCTCACAAATGATGTTCAATTAATCTTCAAATAATTAGTTAATATTTATATAACTCTGTGCAGTGTCATTTATCTCCTCCACTTCAAGCAGAATCTGAATTGACAGGCTGACAGTGTGACATGCTCATTCATGCTGATTCAAAAGTATATTTTAGACGGACACATGGAATATTTGTCACACAAGCATTTTGAACATGAAAAACAAAATGAACTTTAAAGAAATGAAAATATGATTAAAATAAAAATGGACACGCATGCAGCACCTCATAGTGTTTTGTTATTAAACACACACACATAGTTTGGTACTTTCCATAGACATAATCACTCTTATATATTTTACAAACTGTGCTGTCACCTAACGTTAGCCTACCCCAAAACTGAACCTTCACACAAACCTTTTTACATTTTCAAATAACCATCATTGTGATTGTGTTTAATAATCTATTAATGTATATGGATCAGACTACCATCCTTGTGGGCACATTAGTGTACACACACATGTTTTCATAGAAATAGAAATATGACCATCGGACTATCCCAGCTCAGACCAATACACCCCCAACCAAGAGCAAAGACGGACTATTTGTCTTATTAATGCTGAAGTTACAATATCTGGTATTGAATGCTAAACTTAAATCACATGTCAGCAGTTTGAGTGCAGCTATGACACATCAGAGGGGATCTGGCCCTCCCGGCTGAGCCTGGTTCAATCATGGGAGTTTGGGTTCCTCGCCACAGCAGGGCAGTGTTGGCCTGCTCACCGGGAGACTGCATTTACTTATTTATTTAGAAATTGGAAATTGTTTATTAGAATGATCTTACTCGTTGTATAAATACAATGCACTGTGCTGTGTTTTACCTTTTCTGTTTTTCCTGTTTGCCCTGTAAAGCTGCTTTGGAACAATGCACATTGTGAAAAGCGCTATATAAATAAACTTGAATTGAATTGAATATTCTTGTATGTGGTTTCTGAGGACACAAATGTGTGTAATGATATTTGTATAACAACCTAGACACTTCCTGTGTCCTCGTGAACAAAATTGCTTGAATAACATACTAAATGGTCATTTTTTTAAATACTAAACCATTAAAGGTTTTCTGTGATGATTCGGTGTGGGGGATAGAATATGGTTTTTGTACATTGTTTGTACGATATCAAAATCATTACCTCCATGAAAAGTCCTTGTGAACCTCATATGTAAGTATGTGCACACACAGAAGATCTTCCAATTTCAATAACTTTCTTGTTCTGAGCTTATGATTTCTTTCTATATCCACCCCACCTAGCCCTTGCAAAAAGAATGTTTTTATTAACAATGACCACACTGTTTACTGTAGAATGTGTATGAAGAAGTCTTCCTTGTGGTTGGAGTTGCTTATTTTACTAGTAAACATGTTTTGTAATGTGTTGGTCTCTGTTTTATTTATTTATTCAATTTACGTCACATTTTTTTTGCTATTTCGAATTTAATGTTTTGCAAGTTGAGAAGGACAAAGAAATGGCATAGAGGGTCATTTTTCACACCTGCATGTGATTATCATCCCCATAAATTAGAATCAAAGTGACAACACTGAATGCCCTAATTTCTTACTTTTAATACCGTATGTGGTCTGTTACACTGGCTTATAACGTTGCAGCAACAGCACTTTTTTCACTTACCATCCGCACATCTGTGGTAACAGCACCAGATGTGAAAGCAACAACCAAATTGTTGGATGCTTGATCAGTGTTGAGAAGTGTCACTCATTGTACTCCTCCGGGTGATGCTGTAAACATACCATATTGCATCCAACACTGTTTATTGAACAGTGGGAGTTTTTCTTCATCTTCAACATGAAAAGTCTATTATTGCAAGCGTCTAAGCTGAAGTATATGACTATCAGTCTGATCACATGTGTGTTTATTTTCATCTAAACTATTCAACTCAATTCATTCCATTAAGTTTTTTATGGGAATCTAGATAGTTCAGTGTGTGACACTGGTGGTAGACATACCAAACAGAAAGCATATAAAGCTGCTCATTATAAAGTGAGAGATCTGTGGCATTAATGAACAGGTTTCACATGTAATTCCATCACACATAGTTTGGGGTTGTGTGACTCAAGGTCTTCATTTACGAGCGACCCCTTGTCTAAAAGAGTCAGAGCACCCTGACCGCAGACAGCGGGAGAAACGGACATCCTCAGCCATAAAACTCTGTCCTTCAATAAGATGTAATTAGAGGTCAAACCATTTGGACTTCTCCTGTTTTTTATTGTGTAACTGAGCCTGTGAAAGGGATGGAAAGAAAACACACATATATCACGGTGGACGAGATGCATAAAAGGTGGCCCCTTGCTAAGCATGTAGAATAGGCCCTTTGAAGGCTGTAGACAATTTCAAAGTTGAGCAACACAAACAGTGCGAGTCTCTATGGTAATGTACGTTCCAGCGAGGAGAAGAACCGACTCTTGTGTGCTCGAGGGGCAAGCGCCAGGAAGTACAACTTCAGAGAAGTTAGGGATACAGTAAGTTAGGGACAGTGATGTCTTCTGGACTTCTCTGACTAAATAGTACTTGTTGACTTCTTGAGAAAGATCACCTCTGGTATTATTTGAGATTGTTTCAGCTGTTTTGTCTTGTCACGCGTAACACAAATTCCACAGCTCTGTGCGCACAATATACCACACAAGGAAATAAAGGACGCTTTCATGAGAATAACATTTCTCGAAAATACTCATGTGGGTGTCAGAATAGTTATTGATGTGGAAAAGTTTGAAATTCCTATTAAATATTGCTAATGTGAACACACACTGTAAAACGTCGATGTAGTTTTTGCTGCAGGTTTGCCTGTAAATGAATGTCGATTTAAATATTACTTTATTTACTTTCCAATTAGTAGTGTTTTCAATCACTTTAATCAAAATTAAAACACTTTGATTTTTCAGATTCCAAAAAGGGTTTGAAGAGACTGGCATTAGCACAGCAACACTGCAAAAATGACATTCTTCCTACGCATGTTCTCTTGTTTTCTGTAAAAATATTTAAAACTTCTGAAATTACGATACGTTTACATGACAAGAAAAGTGATTCACCATATATAGTCTTGTTTTATGAAAGAAAAATATACAAACCATGTAAATGTATGATTAAAACAAAATTGTACATTGAATCTACAGGACGTTACTGGCAAACCTGCTATGAAATCACAGCAAAGTTTTACAGTGCAGTTTAGTTTGCTGCTGATGTTCTTGATATACAAGACGAGTGGCAGCTCACTCACGTGCCCTACAATCTCAGACTTAGTATTTGAAGTATTTTATTTTATAATCTCAGACTTGGTATTTAAAAGAAACCAATTACACATACAGTATAAATTTAACAGCGATATCACTGTAATATACAGTTAATACTCAGAAAACTGTTTTAGTGCTCCATCCATATTGGTCGAGGACTGGGGTTGTTTTGTCATGTTTCTGTAGATAGACAGGTACTGTACACAACCTGTGCGTGTGTGTGTGAGAGTGTGTGTGTATGTGTGTGCTTGTGTGCGTGTGTGTGTGTGTGTGTGTGAGAGTGTGTGTGTATGTGTGTGCTTGTGTGCGTGTGTGTGTGTGCGTGTGTGTGTGTGTGTGTGTGAGAGTGTGTGTGTATGTGTGTGCTTGTGTGCGTGTGTGTGTGTGCGTGTTTGTGTGTGTGTGTGTGTGTGTGAGAGTGTGTGTGTATGTGTGTGCTTGTGTGCGTGTGTGTGTGTGTGCGTGTGTGTGTGTGTGTGTGTGTGAGAGAGTGTGTGTGTATGTGTGTGCTTGTGTGCGTGTGTGTGTGTGTGTGTGTGTGTGTGTGTGTGGCGGTAATGGCAGCTTTAGTTCAGCAGGTGATCAGAACATCAGCTGTTGTGTTTCTCTTTCTTTATGACCCTGACATAGACGCTGCTGATACATTGATCCCTCAACTGTTGTTCTCTGATGGTAACAGAGGCGTTTGTAACCTTTTGTGTTGTGATTCTTATCATTTGTTTGACAATCATAAATCATTAAACCACTAAACAAGCTTACTTAACAACTAAACAAGTTTGTTTACCTTTGAAACTAAATCATGACATGGTTGCATGATTCCCATAGTAATCAGTACAAATCAGTTCTGGTACCAGAGTGATGTTGATCAGTGAAAAACTGAATTTACTAAAAAAAAGCGATTCAACCAGATTTCCACAAACCCCAGAACTACATTTTCCACTTTAGTGAACTAGATGAAATATGTCTGTGACATACAATTCTTTTGAACCTTTTACTTGGACGGACAGAACTTCTAATAACACATTCACACCCGTTGGTTGTTTAAAGGAGCTGCTGTGTAAATCCATTCTGTCCTTTGCCAGTTCATTATTAGTGTTTTATTTTTCAGACAGACTCCGCCCCTTAACGACACGTCAAAACAAACCAAACTGTGGTTGGTCACTTCTAGGTCAGTCGTATGATGTCTTCCTGTGTAAGCAGGGTTTTAAGCGCTTCAAGTGGTTTTTGGCAGAATAAGCTGTATTTTGGAACAGACTTTTATTAGTTCACGCGTCCTCTAGCAGAGTGTCGTGTTTGAAAAGTGAATACAAGCCACGACAAGTAACAAGCAGACTCTTCCATAAACTCAGACTTTTTTTTCACCCTCTCCATTTTGGTTGGCGATTTGAAGGAGGGAGAGTGCTTTTAGGCGTCTTCTCACTTTCCCATGTCATTCCTACAGCCGGGCTTCCCTAAAAGGAACCGTAGGTATGCTGATCTCATTACAACAATGACTAAAGGCCTGCATTTTCCAGCCCAGCCTTTAAAGACCCCAGGGCGATGTAATTTCAGAATCAATCCCATCCAATAAAGCACCAGTGTTTGCACTTTCTAAAGGACTGTCAATTACTTCTTTCTCCATTCTGCAAAAGGGAAGCAGCATGTTTCAACCGGGCCCAGATAAAGAGCCATTCTTTGGAGAAATCGACCCGCGCATGGACTTAAAATTCATTGGGCATTAATCTGCGCCCGTCTGTGGGAGCTCGCTAAATATTCATCAGCAGTGCCAGGCACATCTCTGCATGCAAATGAAACGGTTCTGACGCGGAGATACTTCAGTGTTCTCTCTCTCTTGAGCACTCCATCTCTCTTCATCTCAGACACTTCTTGAGCTTCTTCGCCTTCAGTTATTCAAAAACCTGATGTGGTTTGTGAGTCATCTCAAGATCACCAGCTGTTTAACTAAGAGATCATCAGCATGGCAAGATGGGAAGGCTTATAGTCAAAGAGGAATCAAGAGTGTTTCAGTTTTTGGATGAACTGGTCTGCAGTGCAAAGTTTGTTCTTATGAAGAAGAGACCGTCTGACCAACATGTTAAGCATCAACCACAGTTTGTTTCATTTTCATTGGCCATTTAGGAGCAATTCTAAATCAATTTTAATATTATTACACTGAAATTGATCATTAAATAATGGTTCAGTGTATGACTTTGAGAACGTTTTCATGTTTCAATATGTAGATGTTGTACTCATTGTTGCTTTTATTTTTTATTGTATTTTTTACTTTTATAATGACTTGTTTTGTACAGTAATTAGATAATATGTATTGTTTATTTTGTCAAGCAGATTTAAATAGTTTGTAACCCTGATGAAGGCCTAACAGCTGCTTTAATGTGCTTGTGTGAACTGTTTAGAGCTGCATTTAATATAATGTATGCAAACATGACTTGATGCACAGTGTTGCATTGCCTGCAGAAGCACCATGAGATTGAGAAAATGTAAAGATGAGGTAACACACGCAGTTACTGCCCATCTCAAAAGACAGATACAGCTGTATGATTATTTCTGGAAAAAGACAACCTCCTACACTATAGCATAACCGCATTATCCCTGCATAACGCCGATTGCCAACAAACAACACACACGTGACTCAGTGTCACTTACCATGTCCGGTTCAGCATGTATGGCATCTTTTAGCGCTAGGACCGCGCTATCTATCAGTTTAAACCAAGTTGAAAAGTGTAAAAAGTCAGAATGCATGAAATAGCATGTTACCAGTGCTTTAATTGAAATATATGTTACTCATTTGAAACAATACAAATGTTGAAAACTCTAAAGAAACTTGTTAGTCTATCTCTGTTAAACCCTTTAATCTCAGGTGGATTTTTTAGTTTTCTCCTGAATTTACAGTTTTTGCCCGTTACTTGAACACATTTTGCATAACTTCGCTCATTTTGCCAAAACTCTACACACAAGTAAACATGACACAACACTGGGAAATATACCATTCACATCTGTGTCAAATTGAAACTCTACTATCACAACCTAACATTCCTTTTGCATCATTTGCATCCATACTTGCATCATATGCATACACTTTCAGATCGGGGGAACAAACTAGTCTACTTTATATAAAACACTGCAGTCTTTGATTTTCACTGTTTATTCAGAAGGCATATTTTCACGAGGCACATTTTCAAACAACCAAAAAAGGAAATAAGTCTACTCAATATTGTACATTGCAGTAACATGAATTCAGATAAAGCAAAAATAAATTAAATAGAAGAAACACTATACTGTAAACACAGAAAATCATGGCATTTGTGCATACACAATGTGATATTTCCCCCGCGGTCCCCCTGGGACGTGCACAATTGCCCTTTGGACAATTACATTACAACCCCATCGTCTTGTTTTGCTCAGGTCGAATCCAGCTTCATCAATGAAAATGAATTCATGAGGCTGTGCAGCTCCATCCATGGCCAAGATTCTCTGTAACAAAAAAACATATTAGGCCTACTGTACTACACATACAGAACCCTAACCCCATCACACAGGTGTTGCTTTCCGAATGGATCCATGTGGTACGAATATGGTACATATTCAGCTGCTACTGGATTTCTCCAATACTGTATTGTAAATGTAAAGGACAGTCATGCTTACCTGTACATATTCAGCTCGAAGTCCTTTGACCCTGACACTGTTCCTCTCAAATGGGACCCTGTAGAGCTGCTTCATGGTGATGTTGTGTTTTCCCAAGATGCGTCTGATGGTGGTGACACTCACATGGTTTATGTTGTTGAACACTTGCCTGTTTGCAAGTATTTTATGTCGTAGTTGGTGGAGACGGATGGCATTGTCTGCCCTCACTAGGTCCACAACGGCAAGTTACTGCTGTTGTGTGAACAGTCGTTGGCGTCCTCCCCCAGAAGGTCTTCTAGTCATTCTAGAGAAAAATAACCACAAATTGTCATCGGTTTGTTTCTTTTTCTTACAGTACTTTACTGTATATACTGTATCATCCACTGTACTGAAACATCTCAATATACTGCAAGTAATCATGCCATGGTATGTTTCACAAAAACTACCACTTTGGCTGCAAAAGGAGCATTAGCACCCTGCAATACCCCGTACACGTGATGTGGTAATGTGATATACTGTAGTATAGTGCTGTAAATACCATCTGAGTAGAGTAGAAGGTAGAGAGGTGAAGACATACCTGTTTCCTAGTCGGAATGTTCTTATTACAGATGCCACTGTGAAGCGGCTTAGATGTGGGTGGACTCTCTGCCCAGCTTCCCTCATAGTCAGGCCATGGTTGATGACATGGTCCACCAAAGTGGATCTTATATCATCAGAAATAGGGGTCCGTGCATGGCCTCTTCGACCTTGACCTCGTCCTCCTCGTACCTTGCATTGTAGACCAGGTTTAATAACTGGTCTACAATGCAAGTCGACCAAGAACTCCAAATCCCGAATTATAACCTCTGTCTAAAATTGTTTAGTATGATAATACAGTATGAAGTGAATTAAATCTTGTACATACTGATCAACATTAAATCAGTTTGTTTTATATAGTATGTAAACAGTCTACATAAGTTGTGTTTTCATCATCATGTGACCTGTGTGTTCATTCATCCATGCTGTTTATATGCTGTTTATGTAGTATCAACTACGTAAGGAACAATGTACCCGAGGCCACGACATGAAGTCCCTGTAATCTCCAGAGAGCTTCTGATCTTCTGCTTCACAAGTGTTGAGATGGAGAATCATTCCACCAGCAACGAGAATCCAGTCTTCAGCAGTTCCCTTGCGTTGGTGAATATCTTAGCAAAATTTTTTTCTCATGCGTGTTTGATCATCACAGGAGTTGTATGCAACTTTAATTGTCCAGATTTTCCTAATTCTAAAATGCTTTATTTGTGTGGGAGCCTATTATTTTTTTACCACATTGTTTTATTTTTTTTACCACAATACACATCGACTGAAAGCGCAATAGGCTGAATAATTAAAGACACAGTAAAACATCTTCAAGAACATGGCAGCTACTTGTTGTAGTACAATACTACATGAGACGATGAAAAATCATTCTCAATCTGCTGAAGTAACAGCTGGAATCTCATTATCATGGATGTTTTTATGTGGCTTTTGATGGGAAAAAAATGACTTCATCATGCATCTTAATCAAAGTTATGTTACGATCAAACATCACCACCTGTGTTAAACACACCATCTTGTTTTTTCCAGCCATTAAACTTGTGTGTTCTTCACTAAGTGACTGTCCTCAACGGCGCCCTCTGGTGTTTTAACCACGTGTTGCATTATCTGGGTTAGGTTCATCGTAATTCAAGACTGGTCATTCATTGACATGTTCGTTGATCATTGATAATGATAACATCAGCTTGATGACATCACTATAAGTCTCATGTAGCCACACCTTAGACTCCAGTATACTGTACCTACATTAAAATGTTCACTGTTCTTCACTCGGGTGTCCAATGAATCTCAAAACCTTACAGTGTTTTACAGTTGCATTTAAATATGTTAGAAAGAAGAAAAGAAGCTTGTCCTGAAGTGGGCGGGCCACGGGTTACACCCGATGTCACACTTTTTTATTCATCGGTGTTTATAAGTTCACTTGAAGAACACTCAAAAATTATTCAAACCTAAAATGCCAAAAAGTGAAGTCTTGACCACAAAGGCTCTTGAGATCTTTTCTGCAGATAAACTGCAGCTATTCTGAAGCTTGAGGAAAACTTTATCTCTACCAGCTATTAGAAAAACAGGTCAAGGGTTTATAGGGAAACTCCTCCCTAAAATGAAAAGTCGATCATGATGTTGTTCGAAATCTGTATGCAATCTTCTGTTGAACACAGAATGATATTTGGAAAAAAGTTAGCAACTGACATTTCTGGGACATCATTGACTAATAGGAAAAATGACAATGGTAGTTTAAGGTGATTCGAATTTCTTAAATACTCAAAAGAGCTCACTTTGTGGCCAACAGAAGAAAAAAAAACGATCCAATAAATCATTTCTACTGTGGTAGTCAATAATGTCCCAGAAATGCCAGTCGCTAACATTCTTCCAAATATCTTTCTCAGTGTTCAACAGAACAAATACATGTATACAGATTTGAACACCTTGAGGGCGAGTCTTTCATTATTTCTGTAAAATGCCCCAGTTCATGTCACAGCAGTTTAATGACTTTCCAGTCAGTGTTGTTAATATAGATTTTATGAAACATCATTTGACAAATTTGGTCCAATTACAAATCTACAGATAATCTTGTTTCTTTGAGAGCTGATGTACCTCGAAATCCCCTCAAAATGATTCCACGTTCTTCAGAATGTTTCTGCTTTCTATCATTTCGATTTCCTTATTTTTAGACTTGTTTGTGCACCGCTAATGTTAGTTAGCACTGTTTGATTCCAACTTTGATTCTTGGTTTTAGACTTGAAAGAATCGCTTCCAAGAAGTGATTCCATCCCGTTGCTTTTAACTCTCTTTTGATTTTTTTTTTTATTAAACAAAATGATTTGTTATTGCATTGTTAATACAACACAATTACTACATCCAGTCGTTGTTGTTGTTCTTCCATGCGGAATACTAAAGTCAGCATCGTGACTTTACAGCTCTAGATTAAATTCATCATCCGTTTCTGAAGTCTAAACTTTCTAAAGTTCTTTCTAAACAGGTGATTCAATTGACCAATAAAACTGACCATGGGGTGGAGTTTGAGTGATAAAAGGCTTTTAAAGAAGAGTCCATTCCCTTTGATTGAATGTATTCCAGTGTTTGGCATTGAATCTTTATTCCCGTTGCCTCGTAATCCATTCTTTATAGAATCAATTCTCATCCCTACTGTTGGTTCTGAAGTATTTTTTGTAAAGCAAAGTTCAAAAAACCCATGAAAATATATCAAGCACTGTCCATAATACTTTAAAGTTTAAACAACATGCTGTTTGGTTGTATTGCCAGAGTAACTTTACAATTAAACTGATAGTTCACCCAAAAATGAAAATTCTGTCATCTTTCCTCACCCACTTGTCATTTCGAACCTGTAGGATAACAGAACACAAAAGAAGATATTTTGAAGAATGTTGGTAACTCGCCCTATTTACATGCATTGATTTTGTCTACATACAACAGAAGGGAACGGGTACCAGTGCTGTTTAGTTACATTCTTCAAAATATCTCCTTTAGTGTTCTGTAATATAAAGAAGGTCAAACATGTTAGAAAACGATGACAGAATTTGTGTGAACTATCACTTTAAGGTATTTCTATAATGACACATTTTTGCAGTAATTGTGAAATGTAATTCTTCATAGTTGTTTAAACGTGTCCCTCTACAGATAATACTTACAGCTTTCTATATATTATTGCATTTATCATTTATTGTCAGCGGCAGTTCCCAAAATATCTCGGCTTTTGGCGCTGGAACTGAAGACCTCCTGCAACAATTCTCATGAGTAGCCCCATAAAACCTCAGAGAGCCAACATACGTTGTGAGCCGATCGGGATGTCATCAAGAAATATGATCATTCATTAAATAAGATGAAAAATAAGCACATCTGACAGATTAATCTTCCCAGTCATGTGGTGTAACATATATAATAAACGTCACATCAGAATGATCGACCTCCAGTCGCACGCCGACCCCGACATCATTGAAATCTGTGGGATACATCCACGATGTGCCACAGAAACAGATAACACACCAGACACGCACACTGCTCACGGGACACTGGTTCATGCTCCTCGGGAAATTTATTAAGTGCTTGTATTTGTTTGCGGTCATTTCATTTGATCACTTGCGCTCCTGACCGGAATGGTGCTATGAACAGTGAAGCAACAAGAGTCAGTTCATGTTGTCAGGCTAGAAAATCATGTACATCACATATTTCTTTTCTCGTTTTTTTGTCGTTGTTTGTTTTATCGACTTTGAGACCACAAACATTCCAGCAACACACTCTAGAGTAGATGAGAAACAATCAAAAGCTTTTTGCATAGTATTAAATGAACAAAGACATTAAGTTCTTTATTTACAATTATTGTATAGATTATAAAATTCATAAAAACAAGATGGATGAACACTTTTCATTTACCCATAAATTGCTAATGCGCCAAAAGTACCTGTGGCGTCATATGTTCTTTGTTCCACAAAATGCATGCTGCTAAGTACAGTACATAGAAGCCGATGTATTGCAAGAAATATTATTATTACTATTAATATTGTCTGTGATTATTAGACTGTCTTGTCATTTCGGTTTATTGGTTATACGCGTTTTAAACTGCATCTGTTAGTCGGCCTGTCAACGCAGGGCGCGAAAACTGAACTGTATCAAATCGAACTGGCCATTCACACTGTAAAAGTTCACATCCAGAGTCATTACAATCCACACGCGGTTCAAGACAAACTCCTCCACGTCGCCTTAAAAAACGGCCGAGCGGCGTATGTTGTGAGAATGAAATGCGTTTCCGTGACTGACAGTCGGTCTTAAACGTTATCGTTTTCTCTTGTTCTTATCGTGTTTGCATGCCTGAGCTAACAGTTAAAGCTTGTGCGCCCTCTCTCCGTGAGCAAACGAAGAAAGAAAAAACGATTTCGTTTGAACTTGCATATTAAGCGTATGACATCACGTCTGTCCATGTTTCCTATTGATAATAATGGAGGAATGAACACATGGGTGACTCTGTAAGTGTGCCTTCCCATAGACCCCGTTTGTCTTTTCGGTTCTCCAGTACAATAAATAGTTACCACTAGTGAATACTGTTGAGATGCTAGAGTATATTTTACTGACTGCAGGAAGACAAGCTTGTTTTTAAACACAGAAGCACATCTAAATTTACACCACAGAAATTCATTCATATCTGGATAGTGCAGAAAAGGATCATAAATGTATGTATTTTTTTGTTGTTGTTTTGCTTCGCGTTTTTCTTTTTGTAAGAAAAGAGTCAAAAGCAACACTCCTTTTTTGTTTCGTTTCATACTTCAGTTGTTCGAAGGGACGTCAGCTCGGGAGCTGGGCTCCTTAAACCAAAGAAATCTACAAATCAAACGTCAAAAAAAGATGAATCAACACAATATAGCACAAGATTTGAACACAATTTTGATTTCCATACAGAGATGCCAAATAGAAGTTTGAACAGTTAACATGTTTCCAACATAAAACCAATCTGAACCTCTTTTTCATTCCCAAATAAAGAAACATTTCAACCCAACCTGAAGTATCCGCTCACACGACCGCGAGATCGCTCCAGCTTCGAACTATATGCGAAGGTTTTTCGGGAGGGGGTGCTCGGCGTGGATCGTGTAATACTAAGATGCCACATTTAACGCTATATCCCACTATGTTTTGGTTTCTTTTTGTTATCATCTAAAAAAGATCTACATTAGTCGACAAAACAGCAGGCAAGTCCAGCACACAATTGGTAATAAAACACCTAGAGGAGAAACCGAACAACTGTCTACGTCTGCCGCGTGGTTTTGAACCCAAGAAAGAAGCTTTAAACCCTACAAAGAAACCAGGACGTATCTACAGGCTTTGTAAACAAATTACATTCTTTTTAGGACATAAATAAGTTAAAGTAGTTAAGAGTCATTGAAGCAGAACAAGGCAACATGCCAACAAATAAAGATAAACTCTGTAAATATATATTTATAATGGATCTATAAATATATATCTACGCTTAATAAATTCTAAGGGTTTCTCCTTTCCGGCAGGTGCGAATCTACTGTGCAAGTTGAGCCCTGCAGCCCGGATACACCTTAACCAAAGAAATCTATACAATGAGATACATGCCACACACAATACTCACAGATCAGTGAATCTTAAAATAGCCGTCCACCGCCCGATCCCATCCCACCGTTTCAATCAAAATAAAGCCTTCTTCAAAGAAAAACCTGGGTAATGTACATTCATGCAGGAGCGACATTAACAATAGCTGTAAATTACTCAAGTAGTCTCTGGTTTCCTCAGGAAATAGGAGTGGTGATGTTGCTCACGCTGTTTCTCCAGTCACTCCGCCGTCGACGTAAACAAGTCCGTCCTTCCCATCCCGGTCATACACAACAAAAGAACGTGACCGCACCTTCAGTCAACGGGCGCTTTTTTTACTAAGGTTTGGTCTAAGACGGTTGGTGGACAATCTCCGGCGTGAGGCGGCTAAAGCGATGTCTCCAGGCTATGAAGCGGACTCCCGGTAATGGAGGACGCGGCAGATTTACTCGTGTCGATAGTCAGATTGATACCGCTGTCGATGGCGTTGTTGTTCTTGTTGGGAGACGAGGGTTGACTGGAGTTCTTCCTGGCGGCCTCGTCGTCCATGTCGATGTCGTCTATGAGAGGAATGTGGGGCGTCGAGTCCTCTATTCTAAACTCCGGGTGACTCATGAAATTGTGGATGGAGGTTCTGGATTCAGGTTTTTCCAAGCCTTCGTAGAGCGAGCTACGAAATGCGTTCACGACACGTATCTGCGTGAGGAAAAGAACAAGGTCAGATGCTTGAAACTCCACATTTTCGCAGACTGTCGGGAAGAAGGAAAGTCAGAAGTCTACGCGCTTATTCTATACCGTACGCTTGGACGGTTTGGCGTTTGCATGGAAAAGGTTCAAAGCAACTCAAGGATAGGTCACTCAAACTCATGGTCAAATAAAGAGACTGTCAAAAGAAAGAAGAAAACATAGGCAATGCTTTTATGTACCGTACAGTACACAATACAGTATACAGTGTACAAAAGGTCCAAGAGCTGTATACCTAGAGACAAGCATTGTTAATTCAACACAACCGAAAGGAAATTAAGACACAACAGCATGCAAGTTGAAAAGTTTTGGTGGAAAATTGGTCAAAGGAAAAGATTAGCATTTGAGATCCAGAATGAGGTTGGAGGTATAAGGTCAACGCAAAAACACTCAATACAGGATGACTGGGACAGTGGATCTTATGCTGCGAGAGCATAGGGTCACGACACCACAGTAGCAAAACAAAAGCTTGACAAGCCAACACAACGACTACACACGACATGCAGCTCAGGACAACACCACGAGATGTTCAGATGAACACAGGCACACAGACTGTGGAAGAAGAAGAGACGAGAACAAACGCAACGTCTGTTCTTTCAACAACTCCATGCGTCTCTGTGTAAACACTCAAGTATAGGCTGAAAATGCTCTTTGTGCTGCTGCAGAAGACTAAATTAAAATACAGTTTCTCAAGAAAAGAGCCAATAGTTGTAAGTTGACCACGTTTTCCAAAATTGGGCTCATAATACATTCTGTGGCTCGGTTACAAACCCTATTGTACACAACACTTACATCTACATAAGCAAGCAACAAATGTGTGCTACCTTCTAACATCACGTCATTGAATGTCTCTTTCACGGTTAATGTCAAGGAGATTCCACTGCGCCTGAAGTCAATTCACCCAAAACTCTTCTGGTGTCAAGGACCTGCTTGATTCTGAAGACTGTCTATTCATTCCAGTTCAAAACATATGGTGGCCAAGAAATATTTGACAGTTTAACCTGATCTCATAGAGTAATGCATCTATTTTCTATGAATTTGAACAATGTGAAACATACGATTATTAGAAGAAAGCACGTGTCAACTTAAACCTAACCATTACTGGAGTGAAAACAGATCATACTTGTGACATATTATGCGTTAGCCTGAAATGAGCCAATGACGCTTTGCTATGAAATTGTATTGGACCATCACACAATATTTGAGTTTTGTAACATTTTGTGGTTATTAATAGGTTGGTAGATTAGCAACATGCTGATAATAAACTCTAATGTATAGTAATATTAAACTACCAATTGTTGTAAGGGATCCCCTTAAAAGGTAGTTGTCTATGTGTATGAACGCTGGGATCTGGATCAGAGCCTCTATCTAACATAAAAATAGGGCTGTTGAGTCTGATGAATTATATTTATGGGTGATTCTCACATGACTTTTAAAAAGCTATTTACATCAACAAGTTATAATATTTTCAAATATCATTAATTAAAGTTTTTTAATGTGACAAAAAACATTAAGTATTCTGGTAACCTGATAGGCATTTGAAAGACAACAATAAAAATAATCTGTGTATGTAAACAGTCTTTTCAAAATAAGAAGATAACTTTCTTTTTCTATGGTTTCTTCATTTTTATTATACATGAATATTCTGTCTGTTCTTTATTAATTATTTGTCAGTTGAGAACATCCAATCCTTTTTTGTAAATGAACGGTAATAAAATATTACATAGAAAATCCAAAAATTGTATTCACTCCTATGCTAAAATGATTCATTGTGTGAAACAGAGAACATCATTATCTTTATTAAGATCATTTCTTGTGTTACAGAATTATATGTTTTGTGAGAATGACCCTTAAATATAGTTATGGAAATAAATTATTTTTTATTTTAGTATAATAACATGAAACTATTCGTGGCCAAAAATCTGTAATAAAGGTTTGACTAAAATCATAGCCAGCGCAAACTCAACTCTAACCTCCTTTTCCATAAACGAACAGCGACTTTCAACACCACCAAGAGCCAAACCATCAAACAACAGCAAAACTTACAAACTCAACACAGACTGATCTGAATGACAGATGAAAACGAATGTCATACGGGATTACAAAGATGAAGACTGGCCTAGCGTTTAGCTCTGCGAATGACGGACAAAGCGGACTACATGACCAACAGAGTAAAGCCACGAGATGGGTCGCTGCGGGTCTCCGATTTATACTACACAGACGACAAAAAAGACAAGACTATGAGAGGAATGGCCACGCTCGGCACACGTTTTCCTTGCTGTGTGGAGAGAAAAATCAAAGGAAGAAAAACCAAACAGCCTCGCGCAAGTTCAACAATGCAGCCTCGGGCGTGTGGGGAATGATATCATTGGCTATACTTGAATGTTTACCCAGCCTGGTGAGTTTGTTGGTGGAATATTAGTTCACATCAATTTTGCGACGGACAATGGAGGGACTCACAACCTTAAATTCACTCCGTAGGCTGCACCCTTAGTCCAGGGCTCTTAGCACTCTGGGGAGAACAAACACATGGTACATTGAAAGTTTTGAAACATGTGTTTTTCTGAGAAGTGGGTTAAAGATGATCTGATAAACAGTGACATGAAGAGTAAGAGGAAATCAGAAGAAAAGCAGATTTTCAGGGATGCCTTTAGACAATGAGTGTGTCCGAAAACTGCTGGTTTAGCCAATCTTCCAGTCTGACCAGCTCACAAGTGACCAAAAACCCCTCGAACACCAAGATGACAGATCAGACTGGAAGACAGGTTAACCACTTTACAGTATATGCCTGTTTAAAGCAGGTTGTAGTTTTTTTAGGAGATTAATTCTGAATATAATGCATCCCACATGTAAAAATACTGTAAGATATTGTAGTATATGCAATATGCAAGTATGCTGCAGTATTTTAACATGCAGGCTTTTCTGTTCTAGTGGCTAAACTAAGAACGGTACACAATTTTTCTTAGAGATGCACTGATATAGCGGCTTATGATCCGTATCGGTCAATAAAAGCAATTTGTAACATTATCATCTGTCAGATGATAGTTTAAAAACCTGATGATCAGGGCCAATGAAAACATGACAGAAAACGCTTCGAATTTGTGCTCTGTATGTGGAAAACGTTAAGAATCATCACTAGTTGTGTGTTCAATATTAACGGTCATTAAAGGAATTATTAACATTCAGAAAGTTATGAAATATTCATTTAATCTTCACTTTGAATAATCAGCTATTGGCATTGATGGAGACATTCCGTATCGGTGCATTTCTCATGTTTGTACAGTATTTTGATGTGATAAAATGTAAAATTTAACCGTGTTGGATGCATTAGCTTGGCAGGCTAATCGTTTAGCAGCTGAAAACATTTATACAAAACAAGATCAAATGTTATTTGGTATTCGATTATGTGATGTTATGAAAAGATCTTTCAGTTCACTTTGAGGTGTAAAGAGGATCATGACTGAGGGAGAATACTGTACTATTGAATAATGTGAGCTCAGGACAGAGGCGTCCGCACACAACAAGAGCACATGTCAATCACAGACACACATGATTGAATTACTGTTGTGTATAATGTGTGATGTACAAAAAATATGAAATTGAAACAACTCTTCTGGTGAGAAAATGAGCAAAATAAACAATAAGCTGAACTAACAGAGCCATGAGCCACTGCTAGCACACGCAAGCTAAACTACTAATACTTATCATTTTGTCTAAAGCCTGACATTATAAACTCTTAATGCAAGAACATTTGAGGACTATTATATAAGGGTGAAAATGTTAAAGAGTACATAACTTGGGATTTTAAGGTCCTACTTTGGTTTCTGGAGTGTCCAATAACAAGTAGCAGGTGTAAAAACACTATTATTTCGTCATAATAGACAGTTATTCTTACCCAACGATTTATTTGCCTAATCCCCTCTCTTCTGCTAGTCTAGTCTGATGTGATTAGTCAAGATGGTCTAGTCTGCTCTGATTGGTCAGATGGTCTAGTCTGCTTTGATTGGTCAGATGTTCTAGTCTGCTTTGATTGGTCAAGACGGTCTAGTCTGCTTTGATTGGTCAGATGTTCTAGTCTGCTTTGATTGGTCAGATGTTCTAGTCTGCTTTGATTGGTCAAGACCGTCTAGTCTGCTATGATTGGTCAGATGGTCTAGTCTGCTTTGATTGGTCAAGATGGTCTAGTCTGCTTTGATTGGTCAGATGGTATAGTCTGCTTTGATTGGTCAGATGTTCTAGTCTGCTTTGATTGGTCAAGACCGTCTAGTCTGCTATGATTGGTCAGATGGTCTAGTCTGCTATGATTGGTCGGATGGTCTAGTCTGCTTTGATTGGTCAAGATGGTCTAGTCTGCTATGATTGGTCAGATGGTATAGTCTGCTGTGATTGGTCAGATGTTCTAGTCTGCTTTGATTGGTCAGATGGTCTAGTCTGCTTTGATTGGTCAAGATGGTCTAGTCTGCTTTGATTGGTCAGATGGTATAGTCTGCTTTGATTGGTCAGATGTTCTAGTCTGCTTTGATTGGTCAAGACCGTCTAGTCTGCTATGATTGGTCAGATGGTCTAGTCTGCTATGATTGGTCGGATGGTCTAGTCTGCTTTGATTGGTCAAGATGGTCTAGTCTGCTATGATTGGTCAGATGGTATAGTCTGCTTTGATTGGTCAGATGTTCTAGTCTGCTTTGATTGGTCAAGACCGTCTAGTCTGCTATGATTGGTCAGATGGTCTAGTCTGCTATGATTGGTCGGATGGTCTAGTCTGCTTTGATTGGTCAAGATGGTCTAGTCTGCTATGATTGGTCAGATGGTATAGTCTGCTGTGATTGGTCAGATGTTCTAGTCTGCTATGATTGGTCAGATGGTCTAGTCTGCTTTGATTGGTCAGATGGTCTAGTCTGCTTTGATTGTTCAGATTGTCTAGTCTGCTTTGATTGGTCAAGACGGTCTAGTCTGCTTTGATTGGTCAGATGTTCTAGTCTGCTTTGATTGGTCAAGACCGTCTAGTCTGCTATGATTGGTCAGATGGTCTAGTCTGCTTTCATTGGTCAGATGGTCTAGTCTGCTATGATTGGTCAGATGGTCTAGTCTGCTGTGATTGGTCTACCGTGAATGAGATTCACCAGTTACAGTGTTTGGGGGAGAAGAGTGAAGTTTTCGCGGGAAGTCCTAGCAAAACGTAGGCGGGGACTATATGTAGTGATGTAAATCCGTGGCGGTTCGTGAACTGGACTGGTGACTCGTTTGCCTGATTCAGAGTCGACTCCCTTTTTTCCAAGCCAATAACTTTGTTATTCATTCACCTTCGGATTTACAACTTGGCAGACTGCCTACTTTCAAACACGCCAACGTTACACACGGCATACAATGTCATTGCCATGATCATGTTATGTACTCTTTAAGTAAATCATAAACACAAAATGGGTACACGATCAGCGTATGACGTGAAAGTATCGCAAGAGCGATTTGAAAGCAGTTATAAGCTTCCATGTGGTACTTTGTTGTCATACGCCAATCTTACGTGTTCATTGACAGCTCTGTGCTCTTCGCTGTGATTGGCCGGCCTGAGCTCTGATGTCATAGAGGCATCCCTGACAGACACCCAGAGAAGAGTCTCACTCACGCCCAGAGGGAGCAGCAGCAGTGCTGGTAGGAGAGGAAAGGGCATTGGACAAGGAAACGTGACTAGGACTAGAAACATGTGTTACATCCTGATTCTGGCTGGTGGTGGAGGACTGGCGTCTCAGAGCCCCCTGAAAGGAAGTCCCGCTCTTGAACGTGTTCACTACCCCGATCTGCAGGAAGGGGGAGAGAAATGTAGCTTCAGAGATGAGGACACGGTTGACAAGACTACGACAGGTTCTCGGCGCACATCGCAACACTTCCTCGTAAAATTAGCACTGAGGCTTAGGTTGTTTCAGTCAGGTCCTCCTCATTGCAGCAGCCATGATAAACACGGCGACACTTCCAGGAGCTATTGGGTAGGTGACTGACTGGCGCTTCTGAATCATAATGACCAGAAGAGCATTGTTATCAAATCACATGACAGACTGCAGAATTATGCAATTATTTCAATGAGTCTCCTCAAAAGCGACCTGCATGCAAAATGAATCAATTTAATCAAAATATGCAACGTTCATTACATCTAAAGAGTGATGTTGCTTCTAACCTGAGTCTGAATTCTATTGAGGCCTCTGAACCACAAGATCTGCCCTCGCCGGAGCTCTCTCTCCCCGTGATCGATCTCCTCCTGGTCTTCGTTTTGCTCCTCCTCGGCCATTTCATCCTTCCGCGTCAGCTGACCGGCTCTTTTGAGGAATCTCAGTTTGCTGTTCGGCACTGATGATATAACCTGATGCACAACGAGAATGTGGAAGAGAGATTTCATATCGCTGCTGTCGTTCTGAAACCACGTATCTCCATATTTTCTGATTTCAATCATTAAAGCGTTAGTATTAGTCACGTTTCATATTTGTCACTGTCTGTAACCAATAAACTAATGAAAAAGTGACAAAAATGTTAACTCATTTTAAACATTTTAAAAAGCTTGTCAACTTTGACAACTAAGTATTTAATCATTTAAAAAGTACAGAAAACATTGAGTTTGGACATCAAAGGGTTCGGAAAGAACAACGAAGATATGCTTCAAAAAATGAAGAAAAGGTCATTCACTGTCTCCAAATTGTGATGAAGAACAAGCCCTTTGTGGAAACATTTACATCATTCTACAATGGCAGTTTGCATCCACGGAGATATTTCTTAATTTTTCTATCCTTAAAAACAAGTAAACAAATCACATTCACTAAGACAGTCGTCCTCAATTGGCAGACCACTGTCCAGATCCAGACCTTTGCTTCATTTTTATCCGGGCCGCGAGGCATGGCCTAATAAACCAAAAATGTCTCTGAATGAACTTTTGATAATTTTGGTTGTTTAAATTGAGCTGTGCGTCTACACAACAGAGCATCACGTCACACGTGCTCTCAGGAACATTTGTGTAATTGATCTTTTGCCGCTTTATCCTCTGATATCTTTATCTAGCACCAAATGAGTTTCATTTGAAGCCTTTCCGCTCCGCATGCGTTGCTGCTCAATCGCCATAGACGTGCCAATTGAAGAGCAGCAGACATGTTCTTATTTTTAAAAACAGTAGAGCAGACACACAGAGCAGGTACATGGACACACAACAGTAAACAAAATGTAGCAAAAATTAAGCATTTGTATCCGAAAATCTGTTTTCTATCTGTCTCCAACCTCTCAACCAGATTGGTGATATTTTATGAACCATAACGTTTTTATCTTACGTTACACTTAGCATTAGCATGTAAACATTTGTGACCCAGTGAAAATACAGCCTAAAGACTCATAATATCACTGATCATTAGATAAAAACCATCAAAGGTTTATTTCAAGCATTAATTTCAATAAGGGTCATTTCAATTAGGGTCACATTTTGCAATTGTGAAATGATTTAAAATAAAAGTAGTTCTGGTATGAATGGCATAGAAAGGCTCATTTAGTCAGTAACTTTGTTTTCTGTTTATGACAAGAGAATTTTAATTGTTACAATACATTTGCTGTTTGTATGTTTCATTAGTTTTTTTATTTACAAATATGAATGATCCAACTTCTGTTAAAAGGGGTCCCTTTAATGCCACAGAGCCTACAATAAATACATACCGTGGATATCAAAATATAACACAAATGGCCTTATTAAGAATCATATCTGTGTGCACAGTATATCCAACTGGGCTAAATTGTTAAAAAAAAAAATCTTTTTCCAAAAACATACTTGTCCGGACCTCCGTTTTGAAGAAAATATAAAGACCGGACCTCTTGGAACGTGTTGTTTACCTGTCCCCAAACCAGTTCTCCAAGTCCCAGGAACACACACCACATCCACTTCTCCAGGTCCAGAGGAGAACAGCTGAACGGCTTTCCTCCAAACTGCACAATCACAATCTAAAATGTGAAGAAACAAGTGTAGAAATGTAAGAAACTAAAAACATGGTAGCTCTACTAACTTAATATCAAGTCATCTGGAACCTTTTCACGATGACTTTTATAACTGGCTCAAAAACCAAATGTATCGTTTACACAAACATAAAACGTCCCACTGCAACACTGTGTGGCACTTTCAAAGTCACAATAAAGCAAACATGTAAATTATGTGAAATCGGATCAACGGTCCTGAATATATGGCATCAGATTTATATCACCAGGACTTTATTTCCTCAAATATTACTGTCCTTGATTTTAATTATTTGAAAATCTTCAGATTTCAAGTTCAAGTTCACGCTTTCGGGTCGTAAAATTCTGGTCTCAATATTCAGGACATCAAATTCAACTTGAGAATCTCTTTTGGTTATAATCAAGTGCAACATCTGGGAATGCAAAGATGAACAATCGATCGTTGACAAAGAGAATAAAACCCAAGAGGTGAACTACAATGCCTTTTTTGTTACTGCTTCAGTGGTGTGGCCATCATTTAGTGCATCTTTAGTAAAATTTGTAATTTCAAGTACACATTTGATGACTCCATACGGATAACACAATTGTAGCATTTACACCATGATTTGGCTCCGGGACTGATGTTGGGTAAGTGTGTGAATGTCATGTACAACTGGTAAGAGAGACATCTGTTTGACCGAAGGCACATGGCATAAGTCTTTCAGTTTGGTGATCCTAGCAGCGCAAAAACGACACTTTAGCTCATCCTGTAAACTGAACGGTACCTGAACTGCAAAAGTGCCCAAAACAATGGAGCAGAAGATGGGATTTCTGAAGATGCCGTCGAACACGTTCCTCTCTCCGTGGATCTTGCGGGCGTTGATCTCATTGAAGAGCTGCATCATGACGAAAGTGTTGAAAATGATGGTGTAGTGCTCAGATGGAGGGGAATGCAGCGGTGCGTTCCTGCCGCTGTCAATGTCAAAGATCTGCTCACCTGTGTCATGAGAACAACACAAGATTATACATCATTATTTATGATACATACTTCTCTCCTATAAAACTATATCTTCCCTCTTAAATAAGCAGTACTGAAGACTTTCAGTGGAGTGACTCACCGGCAAACAGCAGAGTGAAGATGATTATGAGCTGGTAGATGCCGTGGCCCAGGATGTTCTTGGTCATGGTGCTGGAGATCAGAGGTTTGTTGCGACCGTAGGGTTTTCTCATCAACAGAGATTCAGTAGGCGGCTCGGTGGCCAAAGCCAAAGATGCAAACGTGTCCATGATCAGGTTGACCCACAACATCTGGACCGCTTTAAGAGGAGAATCCTGAAACAACACACCAGACAGTTTAACTGACAGGACTTGGTCACTAATACTAGGACAATGTTGTTGTGTTTTTTATGTGGGCAAATAGACCAGAAAAAAGATTTGACTGACTGTCTCAATGTTAGATTTAGGGTTCTTACACTTTTTACAAAGTCAAATTCCAGGACTTTTCCAGTTCATAGGTCATAGATCATTAAACGCCACACAATTATAGGCTACACAAACTATACACAAAGCTTTGCCATAAATTTGAGTAAATTACAGGCTTCTTTTATCCCGTGTGAATTCTTCACATGAAATACAGATGTTAGGAGGTCATTCATTAATCACACGAGGTCCCAACATAATACTAAACCCGTATGAGTAGAGGTAATGTGTGACCTATTGTTACGTGTCTAACCAAATTCACAGAAGCCTCCAACTAAGTGTACTGTGCAAACTGCTATCCAATCATAGCAGTGGGCGTTTACTTCCAAGTCTCCAATGCGGCACGCCCAATAAAACTGAGCGTTTGACGAGTCGGCCTAAAAACCCGGGTAGAAAATATCCTCTTACTTATTGCGTTTGATGTTTTTCATGTAAAATCGACGCAAACTTCGTTAGTAGACCTCAAATAACAGTATAAAACAATAAACAAACCCAGTTCATGAGACCTTTAAGAGAAAAGAGACGACCCTTTTAATATGATGCGGCGCATCTGGTCTACAATTCACAAGCATCACGCATCGGACGAATATATTTTGCAAGCACGAGTTCAAGTTCACAGCCCACTTCTGATCCAGGACGGGTCAGTAATTAAGTTTTGGAGGTTTTGAAGGTTTTAAAAGGTTAATCATGCATAGGCTTTATATTCATACCCCGTTGGATAAACAAAACAATACTTTAATAATGAAAATATTATATTTAATAACTCGCTGGAAATAGGCTATTTTGCACAGTTTGTGAGTACATCCCCTCCGGGTCTGTCCATTGGCTACGGTACATTACACTTCTAACAGTTACATGACAAAAAATGACACTTGTTTATTGATTCACGCGCTAATTTTACTTGGATAATAGATGCATAGTGGCGCGATTGTACACGGTTTATCCTTTCACAGATGCACAGTCATTTATAGCGGTCACAAATAACAGATATACTATATGACTCCTTAGTAGTTTTTTAGATGATTTTGAATGTGTTAAATGTTGACCTGTTGATAACAGTCATCAAGTATTTCAGGAGCAGAATGTTTATATAAAGAATAGGGAATAAATATGCATGACAGAAAGTTTTAAAACATTTGAGAGCTAAAGCCTACTGAAATGTACATTGAATCAATAATAATAATCACAATTACAATATCACAGGGAATAACATAAACAATAATGATTGCCATAATCGTGCAGCCCTACCATAAGGTATTCATGTTGCAATAAAACGTATTTGGAGACAGAAAACGCAGAGAGGGAATGAATGTGTATTTTCTCAGTGTTAAAAATGGATGAGACAGATTACCTGTCGCTGAACTGAAAACATTTGGAGCCCGGGGTTAGCAAGACTTATAAAGGATGTAGGGGAAGCAGATGGAACAATTCTTATTTTCACTTTTTATTACTTTGGTCATCTATAGTATATTGCCAAATAACGTGGTGTATTTTAAATTTTTATTACTTTGGTAATCTAGTCGGCTTTTTGTCAAAAAATTATATATAATATAATAATATATTGCCCAATAGTATTTGAGACGAGTTTTGCATCATTTGGTTAGGTGTAATCCTGCAATAGACTGAGTGTTTGTTACATGTGACTTTCATTTTAAAGAATAAGGATTTGTATATGGCGCTCGGGTACAGGGCTCAACAAAAACCAAAGAAGGCCAGCGCTGATGGTGGAATTCGTTTTAACCATAAATTGTATTACGTTTTCAAGTCCGTCAGATGACTTTTCGTTTAAAAAAGCATTTTTTATCAGTCTCCTTCATTTAACTTTACTTCCAGCAAATATTTCAGACCGGTCAGAGTGTGACATGTAATGTGTTTTGAAGCAAAATAATTTGACAGAGTTTGTTTTTAGAAGGTTTTGCATCTGAACTCTTCATATTCATTTGCATTCGCAGAATCAAAGCGGCGACCGAAGCTCGAGCAGAATGTTTTTAATGCACACGGCAAACGCATTAAGAACTTTTCAGTAATTATATCTAAAAAGTGAGCTGCACATACTGATTTGATATGAAATTAAGCAATTAAAATGTCAAGCAGTTCCAATGCCGAATCCAAGCTGTTTTTAAACCTTAGAAAACACCACATTAAAAAACAATCACTTTTCAGGATTTCCAGAACCCTGTAGACTAGGTGTCCATTTCGATTTCATCAGAAGTTCAGTTCAGTGATGTGATACAGTCCAGACTCTTTCTCCAGAACTGCTGCATCATTTATTAGGTAAGTGATCCTCTAGGAAATTAAACAATGCTATTTTAGACCACACGGATGAAGTCCTTGGCCTAGAAATCTAATATACTGTATATATATATATATTATTTTTCAGATAAAAGCATTGAAGGTGCCCTGTGCCTCCACACGGTCTAATTTATGATTTCATAGTAGGTTGGAGAAATTGTCTTTGATGTGAGTTGGATGTAAGAAGTTGGCTCATGCCAGGATGTTGTGGGTCGTCTGGACACTGACGAGGTTTGGGTCAGATTCAGTGTAAGGAATTTTGGCCCATTCGTCATGTGTCAATTTGTCCAGCCGATCACTTTTTGTAATTGATCGACTTCTTAAATCATGATTTAGGAACATCAGATCTTATTGCGTCAACACTTAGATGTGAGCAGAGACACAGACCTGTGTGATACACGCTCCGGTGAAGGCAACAATCACAGCCACCACATTAACCGTCAGCTGGAACTGCAGGAACTTTGAGATGCTGTCATAGACGTTTCGTCCCCACATCACAGCCTTCACAATGCTGGAGAAATTATCATCTGTCAGGATGATGTCAGATGCCTCTTTGGCCACATCTGTACCTGCGATTCCCTGTCAACACATACCAACACATTTAAGTATAAATGAAACAAACAAGAAAAAAACGATTTGGCACTAAAGAAGAAATAATATAAATGTATAACGTAAATAACCCTTGTGTTGTCTTTGAGACTGTTTACTAAAAATAATATTAACTGCAAAGAGTATTTGTTTGTCTTGAAAACATATGTCTGTAGTTAAACTAAACCATTTTACATATGATAGATTTTCGCTTTTTAGTACTGTATTATAATATTTTTTACCAAAAATGAATGAATCCATTTTATTAAATGGGATTTAACAGAGATGACTATTCTTAAGGATGTATGCTGTCTAGACATGTGAACATGTAACAAAAACATGGGAGATGAAACATGTCTAGGTCATATTTTAACCCGAAAATCCAAATAAAAAATAAATATTTTGCTTAAAATTATCTTAAAGATTTTTACTGTACATATAACGTATAAAAATCATATCATATAAATGGTTGTGGTATTTTACTCTACTACCTGGACAATAAAAAAGTAAGTATTGTTTGTTAATATTACCTAATTTGAAGGTAGAAATGTGACCAGGATATATTATCAAGAGCCAAATCAAATGTCACGAGGAAGAGCCAATAGAAGCTAAAGCAAGACCAAACTATAGACAGTGAGTGAGATTATAACTGAATGTTGTCTGTGTAAACACGTTTCACCACACAATGTGTTTGCGTAGTTGAAATCTAGCTTGAGGGACTTTATTCCCCTAAGCACCAGCTGACAGAGAGGAAGCCGCCCGCAGGCATAGCGTGTCAGTCTGATCAAGAGGAATATAACAACATGCTCTCCAGTGCCACAGCTGAACTCATGAAAATACAAATGGCAAGACGGTGCTGACACAAGCTGTAATTTCGGCTTAAGCAAATGAAGTCACAGACACAGGCGTGAAATGAGGTTGATTGCACAAGGGGGCGCTCTCGTCAAGCTCTGGAGCTGTGTGAGATAGTGCTGAAAATGAGGACAGTCTGTATCGGTGCAGGATAAAGTTACAACATTACGGCTGCTTTTCCACAGCTCGACTGGATGAATTTGGGAGCGTATCGTCCCTCACCATAGCAAAACCGACATCTGCTTTCTTTAGTGCCGGACCGTCGTTGGTCCCGTCACCGGTCACAGCTACCACCTGCCTCTGGGCCACCAGTGTACTATCGATGATACCTGTCACACATTACACATGTATTATTGTATTAAGTGCAATTATTCAGACTGACTCGTATTTAATACATAAAATCACATTATTGAGCACCTGCCAGCGGTTTCACGGTCACATGATCGTGTCATTCTTTGGCATCTAGACTATGTCATCACACCAAATGCGAATTCAGAGATTTGAGTAAGTAAATAACATACAAAGTCAATGCGAAGACGTGAAACGAAGCCAACTCGCAGCAGACCATGCAAATGACGTGCAAGTTGAAAACATTTGTCAACTTTTCTCGCGAGTAATAAAGAGCGAGGAACACCATTGTTCGAGTGTGGTGTGAACACAGCGTAAGATTACTGTATAGAAACATAACAAATATCCACAAATGTTTCATATCAGTTTAATAGGATACTACGACTGCTGTCTGTTCTGTAAATCTCAATAATCGCTTCCGTTTTCATTTTATTTTACATAATTGAATCCAAGACATGTTTGATTCGGTTATAAATGTTGTGTTGGTTGCATTTTGCACAAATTGTACAGAAAGAGTTAAACGGCAAAGTTCAAATATAATTACTAACTTAATCAATAGTACAAGAAAGTCTCATTAATTTTTATGATCATATGTAATATTAAAATATAGATAACTTGTTATTACATAATATATAACAGCAATACATATCAAAAAACGTAGCCATAACACACGTATATAGTGACTGTATATTCTATCCTTTTCCATAAACGAAAAATGACCCGTTTCTATGTTTTTCACAAGAAGTGGTGACCATGTTTTAAGCATGTTTACGGTCCTATAAATGTCAATTTACACATCTGTGTCCTCATACACGTACACGTACACACAGACCTTTGACGAGGGTGTGTTTGTCTGTGGGTGAAGATCTGGCCAGCACTCGCAGTTTGGGCCACACTTTATCAATGCGTTCCTGCTCCACCTGTGAGACACAACAAGCCATCCATCAACACAAATGGTTCTTTCAAGGCCCTGCGTCTATCTACCCATTTAATGGAATTAGTAACGGCAACAGTCTTTTGGCTCAATGAAATGTTCCTTGTGCTTTGTCCACACAAATTTGTTTTGATTTGAAAACGAGACGCTCAATAAACCAAAATTGGACCTTAAAAATCCTTAGTTATGTACTCTTTAATAGCCGCAGAAACAATTCCAACTCATTGTATTGCATCTTATGTTTCATACTTTTGCAGCATATAGACATACTCATTTTGAGACATTAGAGTGTGGATAAGCAGGTAGGTGGATAAACACTAGTGGACAAAGATGTTTTAAACCAGGGATTAGTGTAGACGCAGCATCATTGGAACAAATATAAACATTCATCAGATAGGACTGAAAAATGCAGCAATCACATTTACATCTGAATGATTTGACTCGGTGTCAATTATTTACATGTAGACAGTCCAATACTTACGAAATGGTCGTATATTCAATGTGTTCAATAGCCGTCAACATCAATAACAGCAGTGCATTACTTACGAAGAGTAAAATGTGACCGGTGTAACAGCAACATAATAACATGGGCGATAAATTACAATTACATCATCACAGTCACACGCTGTTTAGAAAATACAGTAATACATCAACACTCAATATATTCTTTCAGTTTAACTCTAGAGGCACATGATTGATCTGCAGTATGGTGAACAAGTCTTCCGGGTGTTTTGTCCAGTACCTCTCCCTTCTCATTCCTGATCCTCCTGTTGAACTCCTTCCCATCGATGCACAGGAAATCTTCTCCGGGGTGGATGATGCCGCACTTGATTGCGATGGCTCTTGCGGTATCGATGTTGTCTCCCGTCACCATACGCACGGTGATCCCGGCACGCTGGCATTTCAGGATGGCGTCTGGCACCTGCGGGCAAAACATTTCTCATTGAGGGGAGGGGTTTGCACGGTGGTCTCTGGAAACCACGAGCCCGTCTGAGTCCTCCTTTAATCTCTGGTTAAGACAAGTCCAGAAAGGAACCTGCAATTTCATATTTCAAACAGAGATGGCGACAGAGAGACACAATGGCAGGAGGTGAAATGCGATTGGTACAATTCCCGTCATGCTCTATGAATTTTCAATTGGACGTTTTCCTGTCTTGTTTACTTGACAGCTTGCAGAATGATATCTGATAATGGTGCAACTCATACTTGTTTAGCACTAATGTCTCGGCAGTGGAGTGAATCCAAGCACATACGTTATGGAAACGGGGACGGTCTAGACGCCAAAGTGTGATCTGGTTTCGCTTAGACTAGACGTCTAAGTATTTCTGAGAAACGTCAAGAGAATCCAGTCCAGCTTAACTCATCAGGAGAAGAGAAAGAGCTTCATTAACAAAACATGACGGCAGAGGAAGGCCACTGGTAACACTAGACATTTAAGACCAATGGTTTTATTTACGAATTCTCCAGTTTCCACTGTTGTATTAGGTGAAGGAGCAGCTCACGTGTCGGTCCGGGTGCAATGCATTAAGACGAATATGAAGAAATTTGTGAATCAGAGCAGTTACATTTTCAAAATCACATTCTGAAGAGGGAGAAAGAGGGTTTGTTTTAAAGGCAGAGCTAGTGTTGGCTCGATACCAAAATTTGGGCTTCGGTATGGTATCAGAATCTAATAATGGTAATATCGGTACCACATCGGTGCCATAGAGGATCAATAACCAGCCCCAAAATAAATGATTTAAAATTTATACAGCACCATTATATTTTTACACTTTTACAATGTATTACTGGAAAATGCTATAGTTATATATACTTATCATCATAAACCCACAAATATGAGCAATTCAATTTTGAACAACAGTTAAATGTTTCAAATAGGTCTATTTAACATTAGCATTCAAGATGACACTGCACAGTCTTCACTGTATAAAAGAAATATGCAATGACTCTAAATAAAGCTACACAAGTTTCATTTTCTCTTTAATATGTGACACAGATGTATTGGGTTACAGTCACATTAAGGCAAATTCATTTTTTTGATCCGGACATACATTTAAAACACAACGGACTGTGCTTATGTGAACTTTTTTCAAGACGAGAAACAGAACTTCATGATGATGAGTAGACTAACGGAGGTCTTCAGCAGAGATAACGTCATATATGCGATGTATGACGTTGAATGGGGATGTACAGACACATCGCAGCATGTAGAATATACGTTACACTGTAAAAGATCTCTAAAGATCTCTCAGCAAAAGTAGAAAGAGCCGAATTTGTTATAAACCACTCACAGTGTCTTAGTTTAAATGCAAAAGTATTTGTAGAGCGATCCATCTTGTTCTTCTATGTTGCCGGTTCTGCGTCAGTTCTGTTGCATATTGCCGCATTGCGGTGAACTTTTGAATGGCAGCGTTTCAGGCACCGAAACACGCAACATTCTGTTATTGAACCGATTGAATTCTAACATGTACCTGTAAATTTCAAGAACTGGTTTACCGCGGAAGCCTAGTCAGAACTTCATGTTCTTTTGCTTGGTCCTCTGTTTTACCGCAGATGTTGCTTTTTCTGTGAAAAGCCTTCAACAAACTGACAATTACTGAGTGTGGCTCTAGAGACGAAGTTAGAGAACAGCACAGCAAAGACACTGTGTGATAAAAGGAAGAGATTTAATAATGCAACAGTATGACGCCTCCTCAGTCCCTGTGTGTGAAGAACTGACATTTTCAAAGTACGCCATGGCATATGGACCTGACGCAATTTATCCTCAAATTCCCCACATTTCTTTTGAAAAGCATCATTATCAATGGAGATGAAGGGTAAGATAGTTTTTTTTGTACTCTATAACAGTTTAAAGTCTTTGAAAAAAATGAATATGTATTTAAATATGTATGTTCAGAAGTTAAGATCTGATCATGACCTGATTTAACCTTCAAGTAGGTTTTGGTATAATGTGCGATGGTGTGAAACCACCCTTAACGCTAACAGTTGTTGAGAAAGAAGCGCAAAAAAACGTGCAAACGTGAATGAAAATCAATCAAATTTGATAATGAAACAAAATAAAAGTTCCTACCTCTGGTCTGACAGGATCTTCAATCCCGACGACACATATTGCGGTCAAGTCCGTCAATATGTTCTTTTCATCATCCCAGTCGGGTTGCACTGGGAAATCGCGGTAAGCCACACAGATTGTTCGGAGTCCTTCACGGGCCATGGGTTCGATGACCTTTTTCACCATCTCGTCCCTGTCCCTCGGCCTGAAGACGCGTGGTTCGCTTACCTCATTCAGAATGTAAGAGCACCTTAACCGAAAGAAAGCACGACACATCATCATAAAACTCACACTTTTCTTGCCTTGTAAGATCATCTACTTCATGTAAGATTACTTTATAGAAAAAAAGAATAAAAACATTACACTTCTGTGAAGTTCATTGTTGCATTTTGCTCTATCTGCACTCTTTTATGTTGTGTATTCTAATAAACACCTTCAGATGAAACTGAACAATGTTTCAAGTACTCAAGACAAAAAACTGAACACAACATTCAATTCAACATAAGCAAGATTATTACTAGCTATTTAAATCCTTAGTAAAGCCCAAATAAAGGCTTACATTACACTCGCATAAGCGGCCATGTTGGGAAATTTCATAACCTCTTTGTTTCAAGTGAGGTGCTGAAAAATCTTTGTTTGATGGGCTATATGGGCCTTCGCCCTACCCCTCCAATCAAAAGAGAATCGAGATATCCCTACCCCTTCACGTGAACAGGAAAGTGAAGTGGTACGGGGTAGAAATGGGATTGGGCCAAAGTTTGATGCGTGAAAATGCTTTAATAAAGATATAAAAGCAGACAAATCTTAGGCCAGATGAAACCCACTTACTTCCTGAGGATAATCTCAGAGGCTCCTTTACTAAACATTCTGAAACCTCCTTCAGGTTGTTTAATGACAGTACTCATCGACTTTCTGTCAGAGTTGAAGGTGTAGACTTTTTCAAATTTGTCCTCCGAATTGAGGTCCCGGACACGCTGAAAGTCTTGTTTCAGCTCGAGGACCAGTCCCAACAGGCTGCATTCAGTCTTGTTGCCCAGTTGTTTGGGAAGACCCCCTTCCTGATCAGAAGGCTGGAACGGTACAAACACAAAGCTTGGATGAGCAATATGCTTCGTAGTCACAAGCTAAACGAAACATGTTTTGTAAGGTGAACAACTGTTCAAGTCAATTCCCATGACCACCTTGACAACAGATAAAAGTAACATTGCTTGGCAACAAACACAGATGGTGAGCTATGCTGCACTGAACATTTTGCCACTGACAATGTTAAGCGTAGTGCATGAAGAGTCTTTTAAACAATGATAGCTATATCCCAAAACTTGATCACCTTAAAGTAAGAGACCTGGTTGAATCATTTCTCACAGAGATCATGCGTGGGTTTGAAACACAATACAATCTCAACGTCATGAGGGTTTGATTCCCAGGAAACACACACATCCACCAAATGTCACTTGCATTCACGATTTGTCTTTTTGGAACTGCCCAAAGCAAAAATGTAAATACATTGATGTCTACTTAGGAAAGACTGAAATTGCTTCAAATTGAAAAACCCATCAAATCTAGTCTGATGCTTGATTTAACATACCCGAATGAATTCAATGAAAAATACCTTGTGGGAAATAAATGTTATTGATCTGTTTATTTATTCATGAGGAGAAATTCTAAAGGAGAATAATATTGTGCATTTACGTTCTCATTATTGCTCAAGTCAGGGCTTGCGGATGCAATATAATGCGGCACACAATAATGTCCAACATAATTTGCATTCGAGGTCCTGTGATGCTACATTATGGATATTACGATGTCGTGTCTTGGCAAAAACATACATTTACTTATTTATGAGCATTACGGCATTAAATCACGACAAATAAAAATGTCCTTGATCTGCTGACATAAAAGTTGCCAGTCAGAACCAGAATTTTTTTAAGTTTTCACAAAAATGTTATGGCTCACAGTACATGTCTGTAATGAATATATGGATGACACTATATGAAATATAAGAACAGAGTCTCTGCTTTTCAACAAAAGAATCTTCATTTGTTCTTTTATTATCACCTCTTAAACGTGGGTAGGTTTCTTCAAAATGCATCATTTTGATTAAACATCTGAGGTAATTGGCTTTTTTGGTCAAGACTCCGCCCGGATTAGATAAAAAATATTATTAAAAACTAGGGATGCTCCAAACTACCGGCCACAGATCAGAATCGACTGAATAATACAATTTTATGACTCGATCGGAACTTGCTAACTTCGCCGATCTCACATACCGAACGCAATTTGATGACTTCACCATAAACTTACAGAATTAGTGAAGATGTCTAAATGATTTGGCGCCGCAGTCATGTCATCGTCTGTGTTTACATTTGCATTTAGTCACTTGAAGATGCTTTTATCCAAAGTGACTTAAAAGGAGTTTAGGGAGCAATAAGCGATATGTCATACAGGAGCAATAATACAGTTGGTGCAAATACAAAGTTAGTGGTTTTAACACAAGCTAGACCACCTCCTGTTGAGAGAAAGATTAGTTTATTTTTAATTTTTTGGTCAAGTATTCACAGAAGAAATGGGTTTTAAGTAGTTTTTTGAATGTTGTGAGAGATGTGGTTGACCGGACCGAGTTAGGAAGAATGCTGTATGTGTTGAACTATAACGATGCTTCAGGAAACAGTGAAAAATTAGCAATTTGCCGTGTATGTTCCAAACACATCTCACGTGGAGGAGCATTGTCAACAGTTGAAAGTTTGCTTGTTTCCAATTCATTACTCATAAACGCCTTCCCCTTAAGGAAACCCATGCGGGATCAGTGAAGAATTGCGGTGAGGAGCCAGGCCCGTGTATAAACAAGGCATTAGACTATGCAACCTCACCACAGTATAATTTGTTTCGCAATAATTTGTTATAATTTGTTTCGCATAGTTTCAAAATGAACTTAAAATCCTTTTACACTTCATATGATAACACAACGATAACGTTGTTTGAGGCATTGTTTCTGGATCTGATTCTGCAATGCATGCATCTGTCACTTAATCAGACCCCCGCGTCGCATAATCCCAGATACAGACAGACGCGCACAGTGGTGTGGTGTTTACATACTTTTACTTGAGAACTTGTGAATAAACTTTTACTTAACTTTAATTAAGTGAAAAAATTTATTTTCCGTTCAGTGAGCGGCAAAAGCAGGACATTCATAATAAAACGGCATTCACAAGCACCTGCCATTGTTATTGACTGGCCATATGATTATAAACATTTGTCTGTAATTATTATTTTATGTCAGACAACAGAAACATTGAATATGTAAACGACTTCAACTTTATTGGGAATTCAGTTCAGTAAGTTCATAGAGTAAACGCATGATCATAACGATGATGTAACAAACATGCTAATTAGCACATAATATCACCTGTCACCGTAGTGAGGGGGAAAAAGATTATGACATATTTTTTACTAGCCTGTACAATGAGAAAGTCTGTGCAACCTAGCCAAACGGTTAGTGTGACTCTCAGTCATCCATTACAATACATTTTTTATGATTAAATTTTGTATTGGACAATGTTTAAATTACATCAGACTTCTCCATTATAGGAGATTAAATGTTTATTTATCTTTAAGAGTTTACTTTAGGACAATGTTTAAATAAACCTTGAAGGTTGCATCAGACTAGTCCATTTTGTCTGTGTTTATTTTTGTCTCTGTTAATAACCTAACAGGCATATTGTTTTGCATAATTCTAATTTTAAAGGCATTTTAAAATGTTCACTGTATAATGAATATGTTTTGTGATTATTTTGTACTCTGTTAAAACAATAGATATGTATAAGATTAATATATATTGCTGTTTAATAAAACAAAACTCTAAAAATATTATAAAAGCCAACATCTATAGTATAAATTGAACAGAAAAAAGGTTAACGGTGATCAGAGAGCTTACATATCAGTTAAATAAAGTATCGGTATCGGCCGATCACGATGACAAGAAATCGGTACTCAATCTCGGCTGCAAAAATCCTAATCGGAGCATCCCTATTATAAACAGATATATACGTTCCTTCCAAAGATGTGTAACAACACCACCTGCAGTACAACAGTACAAAGAGTAATAACTTTTCTTTGGCGGGGAACTGTTGGAATTTAAAGGACGAGATAACTCGTCAATGGCGGGGAAAGAGTTAAATGTACCATTTCAAGTAATCTTTTATTCACCCTTAAATCATTTAAAACCTGAACATGACTCAAAAGAAGATATGAATCAAATATCCTCACCAGGGTCATTCAAGATCATTTAAAGAGAAAGTGACCATGCATTTAATGTGGATTTCATGGCACCCTACGGCGAGGTGCTGGCAAACATTACTCTTCTGAACACCTGTCATCTCCCCGGTCAGCACCCACTCCTACGAACTTCGGCATATGGCATAACATGCACTGGCAGTTCCACTTCCTCTCTACGGCCCTATCCGGCTCCTTCACTCCACACGGGCCCTCGCTCTATTCTCCTTCCCACTTTCCTCTGTCCAAAGTCATTGTCATAACCCCTCTTTGATTTCACACCATTACCTGCATTGACAGTGACGGTCCCCGCTACGCCCACTGAAGCGATCTGGTTTTGCCAAAACGGATTGGCTTGAATGAATGAGTGGCAGGCCAAAGCACCGCAGAGAGAATCTGGCACAAATACTTTGAGCCACATAGAGAGACTGCAGCTTTGCCTGACAGGCTGCGAGATATTTCACCTTGACAAGGAAGCGGTGAAACGTTGTGTCCAAACAATCTTTTAGTATTACTAACAAACACTGTATTAGAATACATTTTTGTGTGTATGACTTGTACTGACACCCTAACAGACAAACAATGCAGTAAACTGCACAAAGGTCAAAACACATAGCACTGGTGCTACAGAGGTTTAAAGTTTTGTTGCACAGGGCAGACAGTTGTAGCACAAGTATACTTCTGTTATCATCTTTAAAAAAACACAAGTGTAAATCCTCACAAAAATAGAGACGTATCTGAAAAAGGACATTAAAGGACTAGTTCACCTTAAATATTAAAATTCTGTCATTAGTTACTAACCCTCTTGTAATATCAAACCTGCATGACTTTCTTTCTTACGCAGAACACAAAAGAAGATATTTCGAAGAATGTTGTTAACATCCCCCCATTCACTTGCATTGGTTACAAAAGAGGTGAATGGGGGGCTGTTGTGTTGTGTTATCAACACTTTTGTGTTCTGCATGAATTTACAAAAAAATATTATTTTATTATCTGGTACAAATTAAGATGACTTTTATTTTGACAGGTTGTCGCGAGGACACTTGAGCTTCAGTGTGGTTGACTGTAGCTTCACTCAAACCGTGAAATGCTTGTAAAACTCTGTGGATACAGTTCACGTGTTCATGTCCTTGTATAGTAAGATACAGACAAATCCACGAGCGTCACGCTTGTAACATGTTAAAGTGTGCAGGTGATTCACTCATAGACACGCAGAACAAGCTTTCATGTAGCTCAGTGGTAAGAGCATTGCGTTAACAATGCAAGGTTGTGGGTTCGATCCCAGGGGATTGCAAATACTGTACCTATATAATATGTAAAGGATAAAGCAATGTAAGTCGCTCTGGATAAAAGCGTCTGCCAAATGCCTAAAATGTAAATGTAAAATGTAATTGTAAAATGTAAGAACAAGCAGAGGACACATTTAAAAAGTAGAATTCCTCTTTCCTGATACCGATCAAGTTTTCCCACATTGTTCAGATAGAGCTCTAGATCATTGGACTTGATGCAGCCTGAAAACAAGTTTTAATTGCAAAACCTTGAATAAAAACTGTAGCGCCATTAGTTAACCTCACACACCAACAAGCACAAAGACAAATGCACTTCACACAAACAAGCGGCTCTGTCTGATGCACCTGCCAAACTTTATCGCACAGATGCTACACTATTACATTTATTCTTAGCATAGACCAATTTTTTTGTAGCATGTGCAACATTTGTACACTATACAGTCCTGCAAATGAGATTGTATGAGTTCCGCTCAAATAAGAACTGTTACGAATTGCCATAAGATTGTGTTGGTTGTTCCAGGAATAAGATGTTTAATTCCCTATCTAGAATACCACAGTAATTGTCATTATTAAATACCATGGCATTTATATGGTTCAAAGGATTTCAAATAAATAACTAATGTATTTTGTTCTGACATTTAAGCTGCAATCTTTCAAGAACACTTAATAACCCCAACATGTGTATAGAGACCCCTGCATTCTCCAGCACTCCATCTAGTCAATTCACGAGTTCGCCTCGCAGACAATAAGTACAGATAATAAGGGACGGAGAGTATGCATATTTGCCGCGCTGTCCCTGGAAGAGGGTTCTGAGCTTGATAGGTCCTCCGAACTCGGAGCGCCTGCCCCTTGTTCAGGAGATTGGATGATAGTATGATTGGTGGGATTGGTTATAGGAAACCAGCCGGGTTAGTGTTCTGATTTGTGAGATTGGTCATGGAATGACGGCCGGGTTAATTATCTGATTGGTGAGATTGGTCATAGCAAGCCAGCAGGGCTAGTTATCTGCACATGCTCCTCATAAACTATCTTAATAAAACATCCTATCTCAACAAACCATTGTACTTCATGTACTTTACCAACAAACATATGTAGATAAACCCTAAACCAGTCTAATTATTTAGAGGTTCCTTGTTCCTAGAGCTGAATAGTTATTCATGCCACCCACCGACTCTATCATTTTCAAAAATATGTATTTATGATCTATTTGTTGTTTCAGGGGGTAAAAGCAAGCTCTGATTCTCAGTATTTTAATGTGATGATCTCGGTTCTGAATATACATTTACATTTAGTCATTTGGCAGACGCTTTTATCCAAAGCGACTTACAGTGCACTTATTACAGGGACAATCCCCCTGGAGCAACATGGAGTAAAGTGTCTTGCTCAAGGACACACTGGTGGTGGCTGCTGGGATCGAACCAGCAACCTTTTGATTTACCAGTTCAGTGGTTCAACCCACTAGACCACCATCTCCACACGTATATAGAGTTATACAACATCTGACAAAAACACAGAATGCTTGTGTCACTGAATATAAAACCCAAAGAAATTTTACAACTTTATTAAATGTTTTGGACCTGTTCCCAGATTTCCAGCAGAAGCCATTGAAAAACACAATGAAGGATGTATAAATCACATTTATTTAATCTACATTTTGGTGCATTTTAGGAACTAACAATCCGTTCATTATACTGCACAGACAACTCACTTGATGACCTAATGGACTGTCATTGACCAGTCCTGCCTGTAACACACACACACACTTAACCACATGAATCTGTGTAATCTCCAATGAAGAATTGATGGGAGCCCGGGAACATGACATCAGTGTTCGACCTGACCTCTCCATTCGGAGGTCTGACAGAACAGGTGGCGAAGTAACCTGAGATTGGTGAGACAGGAAGTCTCCGCGGAGCTCAGACTACCAGCTGAAGTATCGGTCTATATCACCTGTAGCTCATGGCTTGCTTAGGTTTCAGAACTCCACTAATGGGCTTTATGCACGCCTGACTTCGGGAAGAAGCCTTGCAATTTCCTGATGGGGAGACTAATGCAGAGAGAAATGGGAAACTAGTTCCCTTCAGCAGATGCTGTACATTGCAACACGCCGCAGTGGTTTATAGAAGTGGCGTTTTTGAATGTTATATCGTAATGTATATATGTAAACTTAAAATACGGTAAAACAGCACTTCTATATACCAGTGATGCGTCTAAAGCGCATGCCGCAAATGGGTGTTTCCTAATCCACTTTTGCAAGTTTAACTACGGAAAAAATGTTTGGCGAGCCAGGTGCATTGTATAAAAGAGTTGTACATTTTCGCATTAATAGTCATGGTGTGTTTTGGGCGTAACGTGAAATAAACCAATGAGAGTCTCATCTACCATTCCCTTTTAAAGCCAAATGCGCTTGCACCGTGGCGCATTCGCTATTTACATAGAGGAGTTTGCAAGAGCTAAGACTGAAAGCTTCTCCAGAGGGAAACGGATCTTGAGCATGAGCAGACCATCTACGGGACAAGCCGGATATTTATGCACACAATAATGATCCTTTACATTTCAATCCTGTAATTGTTCATGTTTGTGTGCTGCTACACGTCCCTCTGTGTGTAGTAAGCAGAATGTGTTATATTATGAACGCGCTCTTTAAATAACCCAAAAAATATTGCGGCATTGACTTTAGAGCAGGTTGGTTTGATAGTGCAGTTTAGTTCAGTTGCCTCAAAATAGCAACACCTCGTTTTCAGCCCAGAACGCCCATGGATGCACAAATGAGCGCAAGTGCATCTGCTATTTAAACAACGTGGTGCAAGCCAACTATATATATAGAATTTTTACTAAAAACATTCGCGGCAAGTTTGGGGCCAGAATGCTCCTTGACCGTCGGGTAAGGAGAAGGTCATGCATTCATTTCATAATGGAGCAGTGAAACATGGCAGCTTGAGAAATCTCTCTGGGGTTCTGTCGATTTCTAGTAAAAACTAAATGATATTCTTGTCTGTGTCTTGCTTGTATGATTATTAAAGCTCTCAGTGCTGGTCTCTAGGGATGAATCCTGTAAGTCATGTTAGTTTGAAGGGAGACGGTGTTCACATGGTTTTACTTTGAACTCCCATACATCTAAAACTAATACACAGAACAGATCACATCTGACTCTATCTCTCAGACGGAAGAGAAAATCTGAAATAGAATTGATAATTATAATCTTTATAACTTTGTCTAATCTATCTTTGCTGCTTTTTTTTGGGGAAAATAAGCACAGGTTGGCACTCAAAAATATACTGAAACTAAAGCACTGTTTAAGAAAATACACATTTATGTACCTTTTAAGTTTCACAACAATCTCAACTCCTATTTTAGAAAGAAATAGAATGTTCAAAGAGAAATATTAACAAACAATGTAGGGCTTCGTTTCCACATTTCATAAAAGAATGTGAGGTCTCCGGGAACAACATGGTGAATACCATGTAAGTGGACCCGCGGTGTATGTTGATAGAAATAGATCATTCAAAGGTAATACAAACACAACACTTCATTATGTAAGGTCTTTACACACCTTTGAACACATAGTTATGAATATTACTATGCAATTCCCAAAAGACCCTCCAAAAACTACACACTGGACCTTTAAGCCATTATTTCTTGGAATAAGAAAATAACCCATGAATGTGAATATGACTAAAAACATGTAAAAGTCCAATTTGATTTCATATTAACTTAAAAACGCAACTTTTATTAGAAGATAACTAAGCATTAATTGTGAAATTGCAATGAAATGCACCTCTGGATCTGTATATTTCTTTGAGAGTTGAGAACGGAGTGCTTCAATAAATACACTAAATAAAAAAATAAACTTAATCATTCTTTTGTTTATAACATAAAACATGTATTCTTACATTCAAAACTGTAAGCTTATAATAGTGATTTATAAGTTGCAATGCTGAGTTGAGCTGCTACATCAGTTTAAGTTATGGAAAAGGTTTGAAATCAGTAGCATGTGATTTTCTGTTTCAAACAGAGATGGCGACATGGAGGCAAAATGTTATTAAATAATCAAAATGATTCACTTACCAGTATTTTCGAGGTATATGCGCTGTTGATGGCAATAGCCTTGACCAGATTATCCAGAGTTTTAGGTGGGATGGAGCTAGGGTCCGGGATCAACTTGTGATGGACATTCGCCACATACAACTGCACTGCTGTCATTCGATTGGTGGTCAGTGTTCCAGTCTTGTCCGAACATATAGCCGTGGCATTGCCCATTGTCTCACAAGCATCCAGATGACGTACCAAGTTGTTGTCTTTCATCATTTTCTATCCAAATCAAACACTGAATTAGCCACATTCGCAATTCAAGAAATCCACATACTTCATTATGATGTGTCTTCAATCTTCATTTTCTTTTGAATACACATGTATCTACATTCAGGCATTATCATGTGATATGCAAATGAGTTAAACCTCTCTTGGTCTATAAATTATATTGGATATTCTGTATGTGTGCTATTCTTTGTGCACATCATAAATGTTCACCTACCTGAAACAGATCGAATTGAGCCAGAAGTGATTCTCTGTTTTATTCATAGTGCTGTGCTTTAAAATTTGCATGATTTCTGTTTATTACTGTAAAGCGCCTTAAAACATAAATTAATAAAATGACCTGACACTAATAGTGGGTGTGTTTTAAAATGTAAAAAAATGTAAAAGAGTAGCAAAAATACAAACAAAGGCTCATGCAACTGTAAACCATATTAGTGGTATCATTAAAGCAGAAAGGTGTGATGGTGCTCACACAACATCACAAAACCTCTTTCACGCTAACTCAAAAGTCGAAGAAGTCACGCTTAAAGTTTACCTTGACCGAGTAGGCGAGAGAAATGGTGACAGCAAGCGGAAGGCCTTCAGGTACCGCCACCACCAACACCGTCACACCAATGATGAAGAATTTGACAAAGTATTGTATATAGATGGGAGTGCATTCTGGCAGCCACTGCTTCTTCTGAAGCACAAAGTTTTCAATAGCAAAGTAGAGCACCAGAATGATGACTGTAATGGCAGACATCACCAAACCTGAGGAGCAGAACACATCAAATATCAGTGCTTCATGTATTTCATCACAATATCAACAAAGAATGCTTATTATTATGGTTATATTTCAATAAAATCTTTTGGTTTAGCCTAAAATGAGACTGTTATTGTCAATTTAAAACATGTTATTGAATCGGAATATCAATAAACACTGTGGCATATCTGCAATCAAGTAGACCATAAAAAGCTGCTGGGAGACATAACCAAGATGGCTGCTGTGTAAACCCGCTTGTCTTTATAGGAATGTGGCGTTAGCTTCAAAACAACCTCAAACTTAGTACCTGCTTTGCCGATCTGAACAGCCAGCTTTGTCAGTTTTCCTTGCAGAACAGATTTCTCTTTCTTGGACCCGATGGATTTTTTCTTCTCCTTCTCATCAGTTTCCCCACCCTCTGCACTCTTCAAGGGCTGCATCTCCATCGCCGCCGCACCATCCTGCTTCTTAACTGTAAAGACCAAATCAGCCGCATGTTGGTTATGCTGGAGCTTGACTGGCACTTTTTGGTGCGGGGAACTCGAAAATGAACAAAAATCATAGTTTAAACTCTTATCACATATGAACTGAAAAGGGTGAATCAAACAATTTAGCCAACAAATGGAATCCATGATCATAGTTGCAGTCACCAGATACTGCACACTTTTAAACTCCAACAGCAGTCAATATTTCAAGAGGACCATATTAAAAAAGTCTGCATATTCGCACAGATGTACGTCAGAGACCATGAATCGCTAATAATTAAGTTTAAACAACATTCTTAAATGTTAAGCGTGAAAACCAATCCCTAAAACGTTACATGGTTAAGAGTCGGCTCGATTTAGATGCCCAGAACCATTGTTGCATGACGTCTGTCATCTGACAAACTCAAATGATACATTTTGAATCACCTTCATATGAAGCACAACACACAAGTATTACACTTTTTGAATCAAGGGTAATTGAGAAAATTGAAAGCTACGATGCCATGTCTGAAACAAACCCTGAGCACAACTTATTACCATGACAAAGAAATATAAAGATACGGAGCATATACTGGCCAAAGAATACAATGAATGTTAACCTTATTTGTGTTGCCAGTTTGTTTTTCCAACTCTTGCATCAAACAGATGGAATAATCTAGATCAGTGGCTCTCAACTGATTCCAGACACTAGACATCAAGAGCCACTCAAACCATGTGTACAAATACTTATTATCATATGCTAGAAATAATAGTTGAATAAAAATGTTCTAGAGAAATATAATATCTGACAAACACTGGAAGTGTGAGGCAATCGAAAGACCCTGACGCACACGTGAAAAGCAGCACAAATGGACGTCTGACTTTACGGACAAACATTCCACCCGTGTTGAGAAAGGAAAAGAGGAATAAAATAATGGTGAGAGCTCAAACCAGGCGGTAAAGTGAAAGCAGGTTACCTTTGGTCTGGCAGTTCTCCATATTTCCATCCTGCATTTTACCTATGATGAAGGCATCCACAGACACAGGACAAAAATAACAGAAAGCAGACGATAAAACATTCATCACATGGACATTACAGTGAAATCAAATGAAAGGGGGAGACAGAGAATGAGTAATTTATCAACGTCATTGTGACAGTTACATACATAACACTGAGTTTTATAATGAGGTACAGCATGGCTTTGTGTTGGGACCTTGCACATTTCTCAGAAGTTCGAAACAAAGATACACTACATACACAAACTTAAGAGGACACCATGGGCCCACAAGTGCTTTGTTAAACTTAAAACCGCAAGTTTTTTTTTCCATGACACTCGCAAAAACAGCACAACTCTTTTGTATGCAAATTTGTATTTGAGTAATCAAATTACACTAAGTTGTGCAGAAATAATGAAACATCCTTCAATTCAGTCGATCCATTTATTTGAGAAAAGATGTTGGAATATGGCTGTGGAGGTTTGCTTCAAATCAGACAGTCGAGTCTCAGTGAGCTAGAAACTGATGTCGGGTGAAGGGGATATCTTGGAATGGCTCACAGCCATCATTCATCTGATTTATCTAGACGTGTTCAGTGGGGTTCAGGTCTGGCATTTTTGGACAGAGCTGAAACAGGCAGGCCTATTATTTAGACAGAGGTGTCCACATACTTCTGGTTATGTAATGTATCTTATGCAGCAAAAGCGTGTGTCTCCATACAGTCAGGTTACTTTACTCCGTAATACTGTATGCATAGGAATCAAATATCTTGATATGTACTATTCTAAGTTTTTGCAGTTTGTAAATGTGTTTCAACAAGAAGTGAAAATACTGTTATTTTGAATGTATTTATGTAGGCATTTTTGACAGGAATGCCATGGAATATCTAATGTGTATATGCTGTATACTGCTTGAATACTTTTTGCAGTACTGAATGAATGTAAAAACTCAGCTTGAGTCCTAATCAACCTGTATTCACCCTATACTATTTGTACTGAAATTTTGGTTTGTCGCTATAATCGTTCATCAATTGAAAAGCAGTTCTTCAGATATTCCATGGAGGATAAATAACACTCAACGTACACAATGACGACTGGAGGAACAGCACATGACTCTACTGGACATGCATGGAAAGCTACTACACAACAGCCATGCAGAACCACGGGGATATACAGGAAATTTAGCATACTACTTCAGAGGAGCAAAACATATTGCTTTTGAGAGAACCTCACGTATACACATCCCAATGTTTGTTGTTTGAGATCTTTATATTAAAACCTATCAAGGATAGGAAAAGGGGTCAAAAGGAGTATACATGCATTGAGAGGACCGTACAGTCGGCAGGAGAGGAGGATAAAGACAACTGGAGGGAAAGAGGCGGAGCCAGTGAGGGACGGACAGAGGAGGTCTGCTCAACCTACCATTGACTAGGCTGGTATTACCAGGGGCATTTGCGCTTGCAGCACCGTCAGTAGCTATAGTTGCGATGGGGTGTGAGGAGGGATGGGAGCAGTCTAGCCAGTAATAATGAACAAAAGTAGCATGGTTAAAAGCCTCGTCACCACGATTAGTATTCTTTCAATATACTGCTGTCAAATGAGAGGTGATATTGACACTGATGGGAATAAAATGCAACATAAAACAGGTTACACGTAATATGGAGGAAAAAACAGTGTCAAGCCACAAAACGACACAATGATCAATGGCACAAATAGCTAACAAATGTATGTCATTCGCCCTAAAATGGCCATAGAAATGGAAATTCTTCCAAATGCTTTGTAAATTCGCAAAGGAAAATGTGTCTTATTTATAACTCGCATGACTCCTATACCACATCTGTTTCCGATTTACTGAATAGTAATGTGGACAGTATACTGCATCTCAGATAAACTGGTTTTATTGGGAATGAGATTAGAAGCACTTAAATGATTTTAAGTAAAGCTTATATTAAATATCTTGGCAAATTTGTGTACAGTTTGAGATCTCCTTTGAATCTCTAGGGAGCTCAAGCGACATAGCAGCTGTCTTAGATGAACAGTTATTGAAGAGATTCGTGATTTTTTCCTAACGGATATCAATTAAAAAAATAAAAACTAGTGATGTCAATTGATTAAAAAAAATTCTCTGATTAATCACACATAACATTAATGTAACATTAATGTTTTTAAATATATTTTTACGTACTAATAATTTCACATCCAAATTAATGTGGAAAGAAATCTGTTGTTTCCACATTAATTTGGATTAACAGCATCATTTTATGAATGAAAGCTAACATTCTGATATTAGTACTGCAACTGATGTCTCCGTTCAATTGATCATTTTTCTATATTTTAACATTAAATATTGCCATTTAACATTTAAGTACAGTATAACTGAGAGCCCTCATCTCTAACAAGAAGGAAATATACAGAAATTGAATCAAGTTCTCAAACACTTTACAGTATTTAACACTAAATTGTAAATTAATAACAGAAGTATTCTCCCTAGAGCTACAAAACACATTGAATTCCTCTTTTCTTTTGTTATTTGATTAACATTAATGACAAGAGTCACAGCAGCTGGTTTAAGAGCGCCGTCTCTTTAAGAGCTGGCGCTTTAAGCATATCTGATTGCTCTCCCAAAAATATGAAACGCATGCGTTAACGTGTTAACGTTGACAGCCCTAATAAAACACTGACTAAAGAACATTCTTCGAAATCAAGACGAAGTGCTTCAGTATCAACAACAATGTACAAGCTGACGTCTATCAGAGTACATCATAAATCCTCTAAACCACAATGAGATGAAAATAGCCATTATTCAGGGAAATGACCTTGACTGACTCGGTCATTAAAAAAACTAAAACAACCTCTTGATCATTATATCTATGTGAGAACATGGATGAAAGCGCTCATTGTAATACTTAAAAAGAGATTCTTTTTAAGTGACGGATCACTAAAGCGGGGTTTGGAAGGGAATAGTTTTAGTGGGGGTATAAATGACGATTGCCTTTGGATATTCCCTGGGGCAGAGAGATGTATACTCTACCTGCTAGCTGATGGCCATCTTCCAGAGCCTGACCTGTGTGGTAGTTTACAGAATAACAAACACATAAGGCCTTACGCTCACATGGGTTTCGGCAGTTCATAAAACCCAACCAGAATAAGCACAACGTGTGAAATTAAGTGAACAATCTGAGACATAACTGGTGTCAATGAGTCATCTGTTATGCTACTAAAAACATCACAACAATGACCTGTGACACTTAAATCGTTTTTTTTTGGGTCCCTTCTTTCAAAGAATCTATAGGAATTTGAATATAGTAAAATTGCAATGCTTGCAAAAAGCACTAATTATAATGTCATTTAAATATAAATATTGTGCCACTTCTGGATTTTTATCATCACCTTTAAGCGCGACACTGCCAGATATAATTGTGTCATGTTTAATAATTGTTTTAACAACTGCAGGTCAAGAAATGCACATTTAAGCGAAAAAAAGACAACCGCCACTGTCTTCACCTGTTGAAGTGTTGTCAAGGTGAGCTTTATAACGTACCTTTCTTTTCTTTTTTCTCTTCCTCCTCTCCGCCAGTACTGAGCAGGGTGAAAATTATGCCAGTCTGAGAGTTCACCCCGACGGCCGAGACCAACATCCGACCCGAGCCCTCCATCACATGGGTGCCTGGTGATTCAATTAACGCCGTGCAGTAAGTAATAGGACATTGTAATTGATAGCATCGGTGCCTGACCTCAGCACCATGTAATACCATGACATGACAGCCCCACACAAACTGTTGTCACATGATTTATTTTAACATCTGACTGTACTCTTATGATTAAAGAAATATCGTGAAATAATGAACAATAAAAACTGAAGTTGCTAAGTTGAAATATAATTTAGAAAAATATATTTTTAAATAAACCCCATGAATATCAGTTAATAAAATAAAATTCCCAATCATTCAAATATAAATTATTTCTGTTCAAATATTTTTGCGCTCCTACCACCCAATTTGACTAAGGTAACCAGAAGTTATTTATCAAACAATGACCAAACGATAGAAATCAGCATGTGGGCAATATATCTTACTTTCTTAAGGTCAGACCTTCTTTATTTCTTTGTCAAAAATATCTGGATATTAAATCAATAAAAATCTACAAACCAGAGGTAAAAAGACTACAAGGTCATTTTTGTTAAGAATGCAGAGACATGCTTCAGTATTTAGCCTTATACACTAGGTGAAGGTTGTGTTACAAATCAGTCACGGTGCTGTTATGAAGGACAGTTGCCTATGTAGGCAGCAGGACAACTCGCATGGTTTTGGAACAAAGCCCATTGTGTGTAATGTATACATCAATACCATTTAGATTCAAGCAAGTTTTTACCAGAGAGAAGCATTGGGTCTTTCTCTACAGATTTTTGCACATGATCTGATTCCCCAGTTAGAGAGCTCTCGTCAATCTTCATTTCACTGGAGTATATTAAGATTCCATCGGCTGGTAGCAGATCACCTGAAAAATACAGAATTAGATGATGAAAACGTAGGACTATAGATTATAATTCTGATGTATACTGGCATATTGATCCAGATGTGGGGCCTCTAAGCAGCTGATTATAGGCAAGTCAAAAATGCCAGGTGCAAAACCTAGAGGAATATGAATTCATCCGTTTACAAAAACAATTAATAGTGTTAAATGGTACGGTCTGGGTTTAAATTATAAATATTACAAGGTGAAATATTATCATGTAGATCATATTCAAGTAAGTTATCCTATTTAACTTCCTAGAGTTAAAGGACACAAGGAGATTAATTGGTTTCTGAACACAGCCACACGAATGAAAATGAAGCATATTGCAGAATCTAATCTCCAAAGCGATTCATAGGGCCTTTGTGTTCCTTCAAATAATCCCTTCAGTTTCTACAAACAATGTGTGGATCAATATTTCTGTCTCAAGTGAATTCCAAAGTTGATTCTCTAGATGGGACTTGTCATGCATTTTACAACAGAATCTCTCACTAATATTTCTGAATTTACAGGCCTGATTGAGTCAATATCTGCACTGTGTTGTGCAACACAAGGCTATATGTTGAAGGTATTCCCCAGGGTTCAGTATTTGGCCCTTGTGTTGTTTTGTATAGCGGAAAACTGTAATAGTATTTAGTGTTCACTTTGCTTTCATTTCCTTCTTTGCAATGCATCAAGCCTTTCCTTTGGACTCCCACACAAATTCAAAAATAACGGTAAGCCTGGGACTGCAATCCATCACTGTATCTCCATCTAGTCAACAAGATGGGACCCTCTTCCTTCCTGCCAAATGCTCTCACCCACAGGATCTCTCCGTCAATGTCAACAACTACATTTTCTGCCTCCCACTTGTTCAAGAGATCCGAAATAAAAAACAGAGTTTATCAGTGAACGCTGCAAAACCAGGCCAATCCTAATTTTAGGAAATCACCAGACAGAAATGTGTTATCTAAAACCTTGAACTTCTAAACTAAATCTCAAATCAAACTAAAGAAGAATGATGCAGACGGTTGATTGCTTCACAGTTATTACAGTCAATCATAATTTTTCAACACCACAAGTATTTTTCAAATCTATACAGTACATGGGCAATACAGCCATTGATGGATCTAGTCTCAACCGGTTTAGCATGACAGAGTTTAGAAGGGTTTGAAAAGAAATGCAAACACATGAAGTCGTTCAATATAAAATAATCTACACACCATACTTGACTAGTGCAATGTCGCCAACTACAATATCAGCCACTGGGAGTTGGATGGTCTGGCCTCCACGCACCACCTGGAATTTTTGCTCCTGCTCGATGCGACTCTGTAAACCTCTGAACTGCTTCTCCTTACTCCAGTCATTGAAAGCCGTAACCAGGACGACACACACCACAGAAAGTAATATCGCAGCCCCCTCGATCCAGCCGGCTTCCGATTCCCCCTCGTCCTCTGCACCCGCATTCACTGTTCCACAGGCTGATGAGAGAGGGGACACAACATTAACACCTTCCTTTGTGAGGTGAGATTTCTTATGCCATAATAAGAAACAAAAGCAGAGAAAATACACCCAATCTCTTCATGAGGTACAAAAATAAAAGGCTGTTTGCAAACGGACTCTATATGTGTTATCAGCATATTATAAAATTCCATTTAATGTCGTGCGAAACAGAGCTGTTGAGATTATAATAGGACAAGCTCTTTTTTTTACTTTTTGTCAGTACTCAGGACAGAGTAGAATTAACTGAGGAAACGCATATTGCAGTAAATGAAAAGTCAAGTTAAATTGTTAGAACTTTAGTAATAATATTCTAAATAAACGTTGAGTATATGAACCTATATGTGATGCGATCTGGGAAAACACAACACATGGTGAAAACGACATATTATAGGTTTTGGTACCAAATGAAAGCTTCATGGGTTCAAGCTCTTTCCATAGCCGTTTTTATTTCGCTTTACCTAGTGTGTAGCCTTAAGTTATGGCTATCTGAAGTCGGATGAGCGCTGTGATTTTCAGGAATGGAATTTGGAGAAAAATGGGTTTAAAGTTTAAATAAAAGGACAACAGTCAAGTGTCACAAGTAAAAGTCACTTAACAGTGTTAAAAGACTTACTCTAATAACAATTTGATAAAAAAACATTTCCTATAGTTACAGTCGAAGAACTGTATAAAACTGTTAGAATAAAATGAAAGTTAGGACAATGGTGCTGGGTACACTTAAAGAACAAGAGCTCTGACAGGAGTGTTAAGAGCACTGCATCTACACAAGGACACTAGCAAACACTACGGACACATACTTGTAAATAGTAGAGCAAGTTTTACATTATTTATCATGGGGATAGTGTCTGAACATTTTTGATCATCCCTTGTATGTTTTGCGATCGAGTACTGGAGGCGGATCGCATCACCAGCAGACTGGGGATAGCTCCCAGTGCTCCAGAGTCAGACGATGAGCTCCACCTTCCCACGATAAACTTTACATGTCGTAGTTTACACAAGACTGGCGGAAAATGTGCATTGATACTCCTTCATTCTTCAGGTTATGACATTTACTTTGATAGGTGAATGTAGAAAAGCTCAATAAAAGAAAGGATGGAGGCGGGAACCTGCTGACATTTAAAAAAAGTTTTAATAAAATAAACAAACCAAAAACACGGAAGTAAAATGCTGGCAGCGCCTCACGGACCACCGGCGAGATAACAAAAATACAAAAGTAAAACATGTTCGGGCCCGGTCCTCTGTCATCGACGGTCCGGTCGCTCATTCTCTTTATGCTCCCGGTCTCCTTCGTGATACGAGACCGGTGCGCGCACAGATGGTGCTCATTAACAATTACTCACCGGTCTCGAACCATGGTCCCGTCCCGCCTACTCCACTACAATGAATTGTCTGTGTAGTTTAGGAAACTTATGAGTTTTTCCAGCTATCCTGGCATATAAACATCTGCTAGTCAACTAAATAAATAATTATATTTCAGCAATAAACAAGTACAGTTGATTATTTTGACATTGGGGTTTCTCCAGGGGTAATTGCTGTAGTCTGTGATGCACTAACTCCACTGGGGGCCGTCTACTGTAGAGGGCCAATTCATTTCCAGCTGTGCATGATAAACTAACAGACACATTCAAAGCAGCTGGCAGTCTCTGTAAGCACAAGAACTATCACGATCGCTTGAAAGCTTGAGCTGTTTATCTGCCGTATTAGTTCAAACGACCATGTGTTCAACATTGACATTAAGGCAGTTACTTTTAAATCAGGGCATACAAAATATTCTGACCATCATGTGGTTTTATTTTGCGGGTGTAACCAAACCATCCAGTCAACACTCAGGGGACCTAAAGCCACACAAGTTTGAAATCTACACAAGCGCTCATGCAGTGTCTGGTTTTCAGCGGGTCTTTTTTAAAACAATTGTTTGTTTTATCAGATGCTATTGTCTGTGCATTTGTTTTATTTTTTGGTTCTTCATTTTCCAAGTCAGCTTTATGGGGTAAAATACACTACACTCCTCTTCTCTGAAAGAAAACTGAATTACATGATACATTGCATACGGTGACAGTTCATATAAAATTAGATATGGTACATATTAGGAGTGGGCGGAATGACCAAAAATCTGTTTCACGGAATGAAGAGTTTTATTTCACAGTAACAACCTCCTATTTTAATTCTATATCTTATACCTAACTTTTTTAAGATTGATGTAATTTTTTTTGTTTACTACAGTTTATTTAAATGCTCACAATAGCTCAAATGCGGGAAATTATGAAAATGTTCGAGAGATATCAAATTGAGGTCTGATAATCAGATTTATTATTTATTTATATTTATCTTCTGTCTGTATCATATGCATACAGTAGGAAGATAGACAACAAACATAACAATGAACTATGAATATATGCACAAAAAACGAGAGTACAGAATATGACTTGTGGTATAAACTGGTGTTCAGGGGGTCTGTACTGTGGGTCTTCATCGCTCTTCACTCTCTATTCGATGCGCATTTGTTGTGTGTTGTGACTCTCTGTCTTTAGCTTTTCTTTGCACTGCGAGTCTCTGGTGACTCCACAAGCGTTTACCAGTAACAGCGCAAGCGCAAGCGCTCACGTGGTGAGCTTTAATAAAGCTTAATAAACTTTAATAAGGTTTAAATTTAAACTTTATTAAAACTATTATCAGCTTTACAAAGCGAACTGAATTCTAAAATAATTGAGAATAACTTTTTTATATGCACGTGCAGATCACTGCACCCATGCACCAGCACTGCGGGCGTGAGAAAAAGTGTCAGACTGTAGCGGAACACGAAACTACAAACTGAAAGAAGGTCAAAATAATAATAAGGTTTGATTTGTTCATCTGTTATGGGTGAATTAATTTGGATGTTTTATTCATAATAGCGCCACGTGAACCACGCCTACTTATTTACATTCTGCGGAATACACGGAATAGAAAAATCTCTTACGGTAGACATTTAATTTCCAGGTAACAGAATATTTCTTCATTCAGCCCAGCCCAAGTACCTATTATTGAAACATTAAGGACACTGTCACATGTCCCTTATTTTTGCTTACCTACAGTTTAACAATCACAAAAATAATATTTCAGGAGTTGTTAAACAAGTACAATTACCAACCCCAAGTAACACATTCTCGGCACCGACACACTGTTTACATTTTTCAGCTCCTGTGGCCTCATGGGATAGAAAAGTGTCCATCCAACCATCTTTGAATACTGAGGTTTCGGACAAACTATTAATTAAAAATATTGATTTTCACCTAATCTTTAGTATAGAATAAGCAATTTTAGATGCAGGGGTGGTGTTCACAGCAGTGACTGTCCCAACTATTCAGTCTGTGTCATTTTCAGGTGTCTAGTTTTAAGCCTGGCAGTATAAAACCTGCTGATTACCCACCCGCCCTGTGGCTGCGCCAATAAAAGAGGACTCTGTAGATCACTTCATTTGATTTAGGTCCCCTGCAGCAAAGCACTTGAATCTGTACAGCACTTCTGGGTGCAGATTGCCATTGAGTTTGTCTGGAGCTGTCCGTGGTGCTGAAGCACAGACAGCAGGCGTTAGATAACAGCTCGTGACTCTGCAAGCTGCACACCAGAGCAGACGCAGCAACACCCTCGTGAGGGTTCCCGGAGCCCATCCCGCAGGACCCTTTCATTCCTCCCTTTGCTGTGTTACTGCTCATTTTTTACAGAACAGCGTAAAAAAAAATGTGCATTTTTGCATTCAATAACAGGGAGTTTATGGCATAATGATAACCACAGAAATAACACACACGTAACCTGGATGTAAATCTAGATGTTTTAAAAGCTAAAATACACAGCGGGTACTTTTTACACGATAATGCTTTCCCCGATATGCTCGGTAGAAATAAAAGTAAACTGCTTATAATTTCCATACAATATACATTGATGTCTGTCAAGCTCAATAAATGACAAAAAAAACACAGTCCTCATGACTTTTCATCTATGAGCCAAATTTAAGAAGTCACACAATAGCGTGTACCAATAATCAAATAATTGACAAACTGATCTATCCACATTCGCAATTAAAATCAAAGTGGCACACCGATATAAAATTCTAAAGGAAGTATTATACTTATACTTCAGGCAAGAAATAAAATGTCCCCATGCTTTACTCGTCACTGAATATGACCTTCTTCTTGAAGAATAATACCACGTATCGTTACTTCCAAGCGGTGGAATGGGAGTGAATGGTGGTTAATTTTTGAAGCTCCAAAAAGTGCATCCACCGTTTAAAGAACTGCTCGACACGGGTCTGTGGTCTTACCATGCATTTGTGTAGGAGAAATATCCATATTGACAACGCTATTAACATTGATGTCTAGCTTCCGTTATCCCTTGGCTGTGCGTGAACCAGAGGCTTGTTTTTCCGGCAAATAATGCAAGTGTGTCAAAAATTCCGACAATGAACGTTTTGTTCCAATAGGATACTGTCTCCTCTGCACAGCAGCTTTCGTCAGCGTCATTTGCCGGGAAAACAAGCCTCTGATTCATGCACAATAGAGGGATATCAGTGTTGTCAATCTGGATATTTCCCTTAAACAAACGCATCGATTCGCTACATTAAGTAAGTTACCGGAAATTCCAAAGATGACGGAGCATTATTACTGAATAAAGGCTTTGGAAATGTTGATATGATGTCAGAAGACTTGCACAAGATTTATATGGATTCTTTTTACTATGCTTTATTAAAATAGTTTTTGTCCATTATGATTTTGCCAGCTATATTGTTGAATGGCAAGAGCTGCATAAATTTCTTCAAAAAACCTACTTTTGTGTCCCATAGAGATCTAAGGCAGAGACGGAGCATTATGTGTGAACTATTCCTTCCAGTCTCTCGAGGTTTTTACAATATGTGAATAAACTACCTTCATAATGTCAACCTGCAGTACAATTCAACTCTAAATGTTCTCTGCTGTTGCCAGTTCTCCTCCTCTCACTCTGAAAAGTAAGATTTTCTCTCTATCGATCTGTATGGTGCCTGTGCTTATCTTGCATGTGGGAGCTGCAGGCAGAAAATCAGTAAAGGCATAATTCAATCTGAACAGCAGGGCTGTCTGGACACAGGGAGCTGCACCTCAATCCATCTTCCTTAAGAGACACAGACAATGCCATTCTCCATAAAAACAAGAAGTACGCACGGTCACCAATCTCAGACTCAATGGCTGAATGGACCAAGCGGAAGTAGCCCAGGGTTTTTCCTGCATGGAGAAATTGGAGGCAGCCGCCTCCGTCAAATGTCGTGCCGCCTCAGGCTATCGCAAAAATTATGTAGAGAGACTTCACAAGAAATGCTGCGTGCAATTAACAGACTGTCATTTGTACCTGCAGTTGCGACATTAAGCCACAATGGAGGCACGGTTTCGTTATCAGCACACTGAGGCACTAAAAAGAGTTGTGGTTCCACGGCTGTTTGTTTTTGCATCCAAGTACATTTAATTTCTTCATTTTCTTAAAATAATACGACCTACATCATTGCAATGTCTTTAGATGTGCAGTTGGATGGTTGAATCAGTGTATACTGTACACAGCGAGTTCACCAGTATGAAAACACATTGCGAAGAACGATTCGTACACGAATGACTGATTTGAACCAATTCATCTAAACTGTTGAACTTTTCAGTCATTGACTCATTGAATCATTATAAGTGAACCACAGAGAACGCAAGATTTCTGAATGAGCTTTGCTCATTTAGAAAGACTGGTTAATTCAGTTTGCTATTGTGGGCTGAAAAGTTAGTTGAAAATGATTCAAAACAAGCTTTATTTGATTAAACAATATATTTCTGTTTGGTTGAATAAAGGTAATGTTTTATATAGCTTAATAATTGAAATTTTTATCTCATTTTATTAGAACTTTTATTTTATCAAACTCAAAGTCACTTTGGTTAAGCCACTTAAAAGACCTACGTGTGTACAAGATCTCGATGGCACCGCCTCATTTTGAGCCAGGAAAAACCCTGTAACCCTTGAGTTCTTGCATAGTGTCCGATGACCATTTTCAACAGATTCGAGATTCTTTCTACCTCTGCCAACTGCCTGCTGAAAGGTCCACTGCAGATCTACTTTGCATATTAATGCGAGTCATTTGCATAATAATGTTCGCGATAACCTTTTTGTCCCATTATTTCTGCTTATATCTGTGGCGCGGCTCACTTTGGGGAAAGTAACAACGTTGCAAGCCAAGAGTTAATGAGCTATTCTTTGCACGTATCGAGACTGCTTCCTAGCTCAGAATGCACTGGAATTAAAGATCATTTTCCATTCCCTGTGTAATTGAATCCTTGAGCATTATCGTGATTGATAACACTTGCTCAGCATTCCTTTACATGCCGCCTTAATGGTTTTGTCTTCGCCGTGCATTTTATGGGCTGGCAATTTGATGTACGGCCATCACCCAAAGGTTATTCTTCCAGAGCACACTTCATTAACTCTAAAGATTCGGAAACCATTCTTTCACTAGATTCCCTATGATGGCCTCTGAATGCATCGTCATGACTGTTAACAGCAGCTCAGATTTAAAAGACAAACCCTTCGATGGTGAGAACATCTAATGGAGATTGAGGCATTGTGTTTTATGTTTCAGTCTGTGATCGAAAATGGTAATATCAAGATCAGTTTGGTCAAAAAACAATTGCGTTACAAGTCGTTTGTGAACTTTCGCATCCCACGTAAGAATGTAACTGCTCGTGGGTTTGGAAAGGCATGAGAGAAAGTAAATGATTATGGATGAACTGTCCCTATAATAAAAAGTAGGCTACAAATCAAAGAAACATATTTTGGCAAATTTAAATGATAGCTTTTGAATAATGCATAGTTAAACCACAGGCCCTAGCCGAAGAAAACCTGAACATTTCTCTTCAAAGCATAGTCAGAAATGAGTCTTTTGGATATTTTTGCTAAAAGCTAAAAGCCGTCTTATGTATCCTAAAGAGAAAGGAAGAATCATACTCACCCTCGCTGCCCTCTCCGGGCGGCTGATAAAAGGACAGCCCCAGCGATATTATGGCTGCAATTTCAAGGATGATGAGGGTAACATCTTGTAACGCTTCCCACACTAACTGTAAAAAAGTTTTTGGCTTCTTTGGAGGTATTAGATTTTGCCCCAAGGTTTCTCTTCTCTTTTCTAGGTCAGAAGAATCACCTTCCAAACCTAAGGTAGACAAAGGACACAAAGATAAACAGGTTAGTAACTTTGCAGAAAATACTGAGTACTAAGTGATTGTTTCATGGAACTAAAGCTTGATGTGCAGCCAGTTTCATCTTAAGTCGCAAAATCCTTTGTGGCCATGGCAACGGGGGACTGAGCTAGGGGTGTTGCCAGAGCACACTGAGATGTGATGTCCAGAGCACTGGTTGAGAGATGTAACATTTGTCTTCGCTGCAGTAAAAAAGGCTTTGCATCCCGTGCCCACGGATGAAAAATGAGCAATCCGTCTCTCAGAGTAAGATTGGGTCCTCATGTCACCCACAGTCTTCAATTACTCTGCTGACTCAGAGCTCAGGCTGTTCTACACACTTACATAAAGCCCTTTTTAGCAGATCGCCACACAACTGGAACGCTTCTGTTACAGTCAACATTCATAACAGGAACATTTTACTTTGCGTCGTGTACCGCCATTCGCTTGCAGTGTAGATGCAGGCAGGGGAGCACTGCCATGGGTGTCGCCTTGATTTAAACAGACGTAGAAACAGAAAAAAATATGATTTAATAAATAAATAGACTATATTTACTCAATACGCAATTTTTGTTGAATAATTATTCTTTTTTTTCCTTTCCACAGTGAATTAGTGACGGCGCCTAGGGGGGTTCTCGAGGGCCAGGCCCCCCCCCCCCACAGTTTTAAGGAGGTTTAATGTTCGCCTTCATCTTTTTTAAAAAAAAAACACAGCATAGGTTATAATTGTCAACCTGTTGTTTTATTGTTACCGTGTGTGATAATATTGTTTAATTTGTGTTAATCCTGTTAACTTATGCGTAAAATAGCATCCTGCATGAGTGTGCCATTGCACAGATGCGGTAGTTTTGACTTTTTTTGTATTAATGATGCCGATTTTGTGCCCCCCCAACTAGGAGACACTTGCCCTGCTGTTAGTACTGGTTTGGCGAAGACTTATGAATTAATGTAGCAGTCGTTTTTGATGATCTATTATTATCATTTTTAATAATGTTAGCCATCGGTGATGTATGATGGCATCGTTTATCGGCCCAACACTTGTTTTTCGTATTCAGAGGACAAATACAAGATTGTAATGTTGTACTTTGAATACGAGGGAATCTGTAACCAAGTCACCCCTGATAAAAATTTAATAAACCAAACCGGTCCGTAAGATGCTTATCAAGAACTGGATACTCTTCAAGTAATGACCAACTGATGTCTGCTGTGTTTAAACCCACTCACATGTCCAGAACAACAATGTGAGTAGCGTATGCATACTGTATAGTGTTCACTTTACTATGGCGACAGACATAAAAGCTTTAAATCATATGAAACAATTAAAATTAGCACATTGTGTTGGAATTCTTCTGTGCAAACCAGACACCTGAGTTTTTCTCTAACAACTCTTTTTCCAGGAAGACAATGCTCCCAAACAGTCTTTATCACTTTTTTATAATAAAGGCTACACCAGGTATAGGTTTGTCTTTTCGGCAGGGTTTAATATATTTCTCCTGCATTTAAAAACTGGACTAACTCTGCAGAATCCTAGTTCCTAAAATAGTAAAGGGATTTTTCATTGATGTAAGTCAAACACAATGTTCCAGACTTCACACTTTCTGTGTTTAAAAGAACAGGTGGCAAAGTCATGGCACTATACTTCACACAGAGACTGTGGTTGATCATGCTAAATAAATAAATGCAGATTCACAAAATAGTGGAACAAAAGCATTGTGATGCGTATCAAGCTATGCATCTGCTTAGAGCATGAAAGAGCATGAAAGAGAAAAAGATTGATGAACTAATATAAATATGACCTATAATGTCATATTTTGTAAAATAATTAACAAACCAGATGGAAAAAGAAATTTAATGTTGTCTTATGCTTTTTGTGATTGTGCATGACGTTACTAGCATGAGAGATTATCCATCAGGTTGGGTTAAAGGTCATCTACATCTCAATTCAATGTCAATATATGAAAATATAAGCCTATGAAGGAAGTTGACAAAATAATTTGTATAATTCCCAGAGCATAAACTGTCAAAGCTTGAACAAGACAAACAACCATGTTTGTGAAGGCAGTCACACGCATCACGTGTATCGCTATCATTGAGGCATACTGGCCAAGAATCAGTGCCAACCCAACGCTCCAGTTTATCAACAAGCCGGCCAAACACACTCCATGACTCTGGGCGGCATTGGGCACTTCACGCTCTAGGAGAGCATACGAGGGCCCAGCCTCTGAGCTGGCAGCAGGACAAGCGTGACTGGGCCAGAGCTCTTGTTTTCCAGGGTCCCTGATAAACAGGGTTTGTGGCATGTTCTCGGTTTGTGGATCCAGCTGTGCTGTGCTGATTCCCAGTCCCTGTTTAATAAAAACCTGGCCCATCATAATTTACCAGCAGCTGACCTCTCTTTGTGACCGCCCATGTTATCATTGACGCTGTCCAGTCATGGTATAAAACAGTTGTTGGTATAAAACCGTGTTCTTGTTAAGATCAAATGTTTAACTGTGGCGATGACAAACTATAGCATCAAGAAAATTTTGGTACAAGTTAATACATAACAACATTTAAATGCACACCAATTAAGCAACAGTAAAAATACATTGAAGTTATTTAATTTTGTGGTATATTTTTTGTATAATTTCAAGCATTTTCCAACTTGCCAACAATACAACAATATCGTAATAACTTCAACATCTCGTGTTTAAGCAGCAGCTTTTCATCCGTCATAAACCCAGAAACTCAATTAAGGGTATAGCATTTAATCTTAACATGACAAATAAACAACTAGTTAATAGTGAGAATTGCCCCCTATTCTGAAGAAATACCGAATATTTTATACACTGTATTACAATATACAGTATATAGGTCATGTATTTGATTCTTAGGGAACACACATACTGATAAAATGTATATATTGAATGCACTGTAAGCCACCTAAAGCATCTGCCAAATACAGTATGTAAAGGGAAATATATGAAGGATTTAGATCGTTTTTGATAGTTTATTTCAGCTCAACATCAGAACGTACTAACACATACATCTAATAATTGAGAATGACCTTAAGATTTTCGCACACTTCTAGGAATTGTGGATGTAGGAAGCACTTTCTTCGGCTGACAGGAGCTGACACAAAAATTATCATCAAAACTGACACGGAGCTGAAGCGACAAGAAATAAGATGGTGGCTGCTTCCATGGAAACGTCGAACTAGAGACCCAGAGACCATGTGAGGCTGTGTCATGACATGATATGGCTGCTCGATAATGACACATTATTATAACGATTATTTTGGCCAATATTGAGATCCTGATTATTCAACACGATTACTTACTAACTTTTAAAACAAAATAGAAAAATAAAAATCGTGGCTTTTAAACTGTGAATTCAACTGCAAAATAATGTATAGAAATAGCACAGCTGAACCAATGTAAAGGAAAAGGGTGCACTGGGGATTTATACAACAAGAAAAGAGAGGAACCATACACAATGATCCTTTTTCCTCGATTTCCTGAAGGCCAAAATGAACGATTAGGAAAATTGCACAGCCCCAGAACAAGATGGAAAAAAGAAACATATAAATAGAGAATAAAAAGGGGGGAACACTGACACTAAACAATTCCTGCCGCCCATGTTGCAAATAGCACAGTGAGCTAAAAATAAACTCATTAAACATTCAATCTTAATTGAGACTCTGCATGGAGGAGACCTCTCATGCATCCCTTCCACCCGCTGCTGTGTGTGTGACTCTCAGCATTGCTTTCATCATGAGAGTTGTCCTAGGATGCTGCTAAATTCCTTGTCATGAAACGCTGAGCTGTACACGTATGACTGAATTACCGGCACGCACAGCAAGTGTTTGAGGGCGTGTGGTCGTACTCTTCATCACGTGACGTAGGGATTAAAGGTTTATTTAAGGAAACAGGAAGATAACGTGGGGAGATGTAACTACTGTACGTTAATGTTTCATGTAGATTAGACGAGGAATCATAACCGCAGTCATTAGCAGGTGTCAGCAAACGGCTTCTGTGCTAAACATGACGGTGAAAATAAAATAAATCAATGTTGTCTCATGCATTTCAGGTCTGTCTAGCACCTGCTTTTATTAGACGCTGAGGTAGCCTGGAGATCACATACAGTATATCACGCTCAACATTTATAGTTGAATATATTGATTTGCGATTCCATTTTATTTGAAATATTCTGAGCAATATGTCATTGCTTATAGCGTAATAGTGTGTAGCAGTGACTGTAAATCCAAGCGTGACATTTTGCCAAACACTACATTTTAGTTTAATGGCATTACGACATTAAATACCAGCCCAGGTGTAATTAATCTGAAAGTGCCCCGTAAGGGGGGTGAACTGGTTGGGGGTACAAGTCGTACATAAACAAAAAAAGAGTGAGTGTACAGGTAGGTCGGTCATTTAGCAGCAAGTCTCCTTCAGCAATCAGCAGAAAGCAGATGCAAAGCGCAGTTACGGGTAACGTTAGGCTACTTTGCACACTTGTTTTTTTTAAATACATAAACTTTGTTTAACATAATCCCAGATTTATGAATGTGTAAATGTCCAATCAATTAACTTTACATTATGCAGAAAAACTTGTACTTTGGTCACATGAACCACTTATTTCATGCATTTAATGACTTATTTTTATATAACTTATTTTTATGCATTTGTTTTATGCATTTAATGAGTAGAGACACTTTTCATTAAGCCTTTTATCAGTTTATACGTCCATTAGTACGTTCGTTGACAACTCTTTTTCGCCACCTGCTGGCATATTATAGAAATAGTCACGAACTGAAAAAGAACGAATCACTCAAATGAATCATAATTCCCATCACTAATGGACATAAGCTGAATCAGAACTGCTCTTACAGTTTACCTCAGGCTTATTTTACCTTTCATTTGAAAGAAGCTGCTGTCAAACTTTGTGGGAAGCCTTCAAAATTAAAGTCAGTCGTCAAAATAAAAGTCAATTCAACTATGTGACAAAAATGCTACTAAAAATGTACAAACTAGTAATCAAATGTAAGTAGACTTAATACAGAACTTAGATGTATGATACTGGTTCATATTTCCATAGTTGTACACCCAAAAAAATAAATAAACGGAATTTAGGGAAAATATAAAACAGATTACTTAGGTCCCTAGTTTATTAATTAACTGCATGGAGGCAATGAGTTGGATGTCTGAATAATCAAATGTTTTTCTCAGAGCAAAATAATTACTGTAAATAGCAACAGCACAGGCACTATTTAAATTTATTAAAGAAATGTTCAATTTTAGGTAAATTTGAGTTAATGATTGTATAAAAGATTTACACTTGTGCCTCTCTTAAAATGTTTAATGGATCCAATTCACATTCAGTAAAATTAATTGAATGGAGAAAAACAAGCTAATATTGTGTAGTACTGTACTGTATGCAATTGACCAATATCGGTATCGGCTGATAGTTGGTTGTTAAAATCGGTATCGGCCCTAAAAAATTATATCCGTGCATCTCTAGTATATAGTCTTTATAAAAAGTTGAGTTGTCACCTCTTCATGGAATGAAAAAGAGCATCATGGCCATTCTTTAGATTATCCCCCATTCACTAAAAAAAGTACACTATGTGTCAAATGTTTGAAAATATAAGTGGATTCCCATTTAGCTAAACAGGATTATCACAACAAAACATCATTCTTAAATGTAAAAACAGGGATCTAAGAAAGATCATTTTAGATTTAAATACAATGATACAGCACTTGCTGAAACGGTGGACATCAGCATTAAGATAAAGACAAAATGAGGGAGAGAATGAGAAAAGTCATTTTCATTAAATGAAGTGAGAGACAGAAAAGTAAGACATGACCACATTACTCACTAAGAGTGTAAATCCACATTGGGGACTCGTGCGCCCACTAAATATTAAATTCATTAGGGTGTAAAACCACGACACATACACACTCCCATTTGATGAAACATAGATTTGAGACAAATATAGATAAACATCAGGTTGTAAAAGCTCAAAATAATCAAAGATTGACCAATCCTAACCGATCATGTGCTCGTTTGGTTTGATAGAATAGTCAAAAAGACCCTTTTCAAAAGAGAGCGAGAGTGTGTTTTTTCTTTTTCACACACTTTGCATACTTTGTTTTTTCACTGTGGTTAAATATAGATCACCATGGAAACCCTACACATAAAGCGTTCTGGGTATCGGCTGGGCGCTCCACACGGGAGCTAGTTAAGAGCACTCCAGGCACATGAAGATGACATATAGTTCATAACACCTGCATTTATGTACGTCTGAATGACCTAACAGTACGTCAGAAGGCTCATGTTGCTATGCGACTTTCACCATAGTTTTCATCCCATGTACCATGAGGAGTAGAAGAAAACGTTCAATCGATACAGCAACAGATCTTAGTCAGAAAGACGCCATATTCTGTTTCGCGCGAGAGAGTGTAATGTGTGCAGTCTGTTGATAGAGAGCATTATATTTATGTGTCAGGTAGCAGTGAACTTTGTTCACAACCAATGCAAGCATTTCATACCAGCAATACTCTATGGCACTTGAGGCTATTCTTGAACATCATGCAATGCCCTTTATACTGTACATAACTACATTTACAATGTACCTTTTGAATTTGATTACTATTGTTTACTGGATAGAAAAGGGTGTAAATATTTATTAGCAGAAATAAATCATGTGCATAAACAGTAAGCCTCTGTTGTTTCATATCAAGTGAATTTAAAGACCCCCTGTGGTGAAATACAAGTTTTCTTATATGATTTATGTTGTGATTTAAATATATGCTTCTTAAATGTGCAAATGTATCACTTTAAACCATTGCTGTATATATTTTTCGATAAAACAGCAGTTTACCAAAGATTGGTAAAAATGCGGTTTGAAGCTGCTTTGGTTGATGACGTCATAAACATGTAATCAATCACATCAACTCATATGACCCCAGTGGATCAGCTGCTTGAGTCATAAATATAGAAAGAGGGGAAATAGATTAATTGGGAAATAGTGCAATTGAGTGGAGGCGGGGCTCATTTGCATATTCATGAATCTGCGTACACTTAAAGCCACAATATGGAATATTTGGGCCACTAGATGGTACACTTTCGAAACAACAACAAAAGGCAAATATTAATGACATTATGCAGGAGAGCTGAATGATGGCACATGTCGTTTTCATCATCGAGAGGCATAAAGAGATCTGACATCATGTTCACGGACGAGGTAATGATTTATTTTATTTCATGTTATCGTATTGAATAAGCTTGCAAGAAACGTGGAATGTAATGCTATGCTAGCTCGCAACAGATATTGGACTTTGTCAATTGATTTGGTAACGTAATGCTACACATTTTTAAACGTTTAAAAAAGTCATACATCTTTTATTATTTACAAAAGGGCTTGTTACATTATTATGTTGATTTTAGTTTGTAATAATGACACTTTTCTGCATGTTCACAACACAACGTAAACATAACTTCAAATAAAACTTAACAAGACAATTCACCTGTCGTTCATTCTTGCTGTAAATGGATTAGAAATGATACAGCGATGTCTTCTGACAAATACCCTCGCTCACCTTCTCCGCAGTTTGTTACATTTTTTACGTTTTAAATATCACTTTCTCCGTCCTCAGGCTCATTAAAATCCGTCACAGCATACAGCGCATTCTACTAACACGCACACATCGTGTTTGTCTACCTGTCAAAAAAATTATTGACCACAGGGGGACTTTAAATAAAAAAAAGGTTTGTTCAGCAACGTATGTATAAATTGAGCTCATTCTGTTGAGTTTGTGTCGAGGCAGTGATGGGTGGGCAAGACTTCATTATAAGACCTGAGAACATCATGATGCTGAGGCTGACACGGTTTCTTGCTGTTTAGGGGCAATTTAATTAGACATCTGCCGGTGGTGGGGATGGGAACGTGTGCCTTGACATGGGCTTTTCCTGTTCAGACTAGAGAGGCAAAGAACCGATGATTCTTCTGTTCTTTATACGTGAACACCCATGCACCAGCAGTCATGAAGAACAAGTGTACTGATCTTTAAACCCACGCTCACACAGTTGTTGTGTAGAGTAATGATAGTGTGGCTGCCGTGGGCAGTGTGTGTGTGTGTGTTTGGGGAGGAAGAGCTGTTCGTGCTAGCCCTCCTCACTCTCTCTCGGTCTCTCTCTGTCACTCTCGCTCTCTCAGCCATCTGGGATGTCAGTGTCAGGTTTCTGCCGGTCTCAGATGTAGCTCTGAAACAATTGTGCCCATTAAAATACACACGAGCCCCATGAACTCATGAAAAACTAATGAGAAATCAGCTTATAGAACAGGACTTTCCAAAACTTTCCCTTAGATATATAATGTCAGGACCGTCAGTATTAGAGTACTGTAGATAGAAAGGGACTCTGCGTATCATTTTTAGAGATGCACATATATATCGGCCAATAATCGGTATTGGTCCATGAAAGCATTTTCAGTTTAAAAACATCTGATGATCAGGGCTGATATTAGGGTTGGGAATCGTTTGGTCCCTCACGATCGATTCAGAATGGATTCTCGACATACTAATTAGCAAACGGAAAACGTCATTACGTCGCATTTGCGCTCCGATTCAGACTAGTGTTGGCACTTTCGCTTCTAGTCTTTGAATTGTCACATATTGTATTTTAATACAACTGAGTGTCAAATAAAGCCATTCTCAATGACATTTTCTGTAGTCAGACATTAAAACCAGTGTATAATAGTAAATAAACCAATTCATGTTCTTAAGTCTAAACAGTGACAGGTTTTAGGAAACGCTGTATTGTAGTCATTGACAATTCAGCTGCGTTATAGTGAATTGTATGCAATTTTTCTCCCTGCGTTCACTGAACAGAGTAGATGCAGAGAAAGACAATCCTTAAATGTTTTTCTTTATAGTGAAGTTTAGTACAAGGGGGCTGAATGGTTTTCTCTTTCGCTAATGCTCGTGTATGATCCGCTGTATCTCTTCGTGAGGTGTGCGCTCTCTAACTGGACTAGGCGCTGCACATCTCTCGTGGTTGACTTCCGCCTTTTGTTTCAATGACATTACGTTATTATATTTACTTATCCAATTTAAAATAGTTTATTAAATTTGAGAATTGATTTGAAATCGCAAGAAGAAATTTTGACATCATCTGAAAGCTGAATAATTAAGCTTTCTATTGATGTATGAGTTGTTAAGGATAGGACAATATATGGCGGAGATATAGACGTTTATAACTCTGGAATCTGAGGGTGCTAAAAAATCTAAACATTGAGAAAATTGCCTTTAAAGTTGTCCATAAGAGGTGCTGTAGTAGGCCATCAACTCACAAAAATACATTTTTTAAGTATTTAGGGTAGGAAATTTACAAAATATCTTCATGGAACATGATCTCTACTTAATATCCTAGTGATTTTGGGCAGGAAAGAAAAATGTATCACTTTGACCCATACAATGTATGGCTTTTACTAAAAAAGTTTCCCTGCTACTTAAGACTGGTTTTGTGATCCAGGGTCCATGATTTTTTATTTTAGCCAATACATATTGTCAATAAAAAGAGGAATGAAAAATGCAATTAATTTGTGTTCCGTATGTAGAACATGTAAGAATCATCACTGGTTTGATGTTCAATATTAATAGTCATTATATGAATAAGTAACATTCAGAAAGTCTGTTTTCCGGGCCTTGATTCTGATTGTTTGAGCGTTATAGTATACCTGATTTTCCAACTGTTGACTGCATTACATAGCCCAAGTATCGCTGTGCCACTGTTGTTGTGTCTGTTGCTTGGCCTTGCTACGCAAATGTAATAACAGTTTTATAAAAGCAATAAGCCCTGCGAAGCAGTGGGCAGAGTATTTTATAACAGCTAGGGGGATGCCCAACAACGCCTCTTAGCTGTTATAAAATGACCGGTAAGCAAATGCTTCTTGGGGCTTATTGTTTTAATTCAATCTTCAACATCAGTATCTGCAAATATGCAAATGGCTATCAGTACCGGTGCAGACTTTTACACAACAATAATGTGCAAAGAAAGTAGCACCTTGAAACCCGTTTTTATGTGCATTTTTAGACTCCCCCGTAACACCACTGTCATATAAATAATGGCCCAAAAGACATCAAAAGTTTTTCAGTTTTACCTGAAAACTGTGGTGTGGACTGTTAGTGACACCTTTTTGGTTCTCAAGCATTAGGGGAACATGTCAATAGTTGTAATGTGATAAACTTCCCCTGTGCAACATCACAGGGCACTAACGTGAGTAGATTTACTGTACCACTGGCCGTTGCAATACATTTGAGAACAGTGAAAACTGGGTAAGCATACTTAATTTGCAGGTGACACTTTTTAGTGATCTTATCGCATAGAGTCAGGGCTTCATCTAAGTAAAAAAGTTCCCAGTGCAGGGATTATAACAGGTATTTAGGTATTCAGCCTAATTTGGTCAGAACTGCATATGACTGTAGCACATCTCTGATGTAAAAGCTAATAAATGCTGATGTGCCGTAGACAGCCTGAGCTGCAAAGGGACTGGAGTACAGTTTAGCTTTTAATCTAGCCGCTTCTGTCAAGTAATGGGTTAGTGAACATCTAATACTCATTATCTAGCTGCCGAAACCCAGGCTGATGCACTGTAACTCTTATCCCGGCAATTTTTAGCACATGATGCTATAATGCATAAAACCACAGCTGAATTTACCCCGCAGTAGGCTATACAAAACTTAATGGGGCTTAAACTGCATTAATCTAAAAATACTGCATAATAATTACTATTTGAAACAATTAAAGGAACTCCTAGGATCTGAAATCCACTTAACTTCTGTAGTAATGTAATGTTGCAAATTTTAGAGTGAAACAAAACGTTAAAACAGAAAAAGGCAGGATTCGATAAATTAACAGAGATTGGATCATTAAATCTAAGAGATACGAAGGAAGGTCTTCGTAATGTCTGCTAAACACACTACTAACCAATTTGCATTGCTTGTATATATTGTGTACAATAAAACTACAAATGGTAATTTTCTTTAATACCACAGCCCCAATGATAAATTGGCCGGTAACAATAAACGATAATTCTTTAACATTGGAAGCCTATTACCGATATATACAAATATAACATTTTCTGAGACTTGAAACATTTTCTTTTATTTGAAAACATTGACTGCAGAAAACAAGGTAACTACTAGTTCTCTTTATTCCCTGAAAATCATGTACTAAGCCTACGTTACACTAGTTAAAGTTTTTTTTACATTTCTGGTAAAACGTTTATTTAATAAATAAATTAAAGATTGTCTTCCAGTGCAATCACAGAAGTTTTCTCAATAGTCTTACAAGTCTAACATATCTCAAGACAGAAAGCATTCAGACAGTCTTAACAAATTTATACATTCATAAATATCTACAAACTATACCTACATCAACACTGTTTTGCTAATAGCTTAAAGTGAATGATCACGGCAGAAAGACTGCAGCTGAAGTGGTCCAGCCAGAGGAAATTATTCATAATTTATTGGCTATTATGTATAGCCCTAATATTTGATTATCTGCCGATAAATGATCATTTTAATACATATAATATTTAATTTAAAATATATAATATAAGGCCAATATATGGCCGATAATTTATCGTGCAGGCCTACTTAAAGTTTAAAGCTTCGGTAGATTAAATGTAGTTACTAACTATTAATCCACCAATCCAACCAGAGATGTATTTTCAGAAGGTGTTCAAAGGTTACATTAAAGTCTCCCGAGGACAACTCTACTTTGATGTTGTATATCAAAGCTTACAGCACTACTGTAAGGTCTGAATATTACTGTAAGGCGTGACTCAGAACATTGTGTTCTTCATGACACATTCAATGGTGAGCTCGTGTTTTTAACGTTGATGCTTTTGTAAGTCATTTGCCACAGTCTTGATTTAGCTTTTTAGTGTGTCCAGGTTCAGTCCTCACAGTGACTCAATGTGCATTCAATGCTTTATCGGTTTGTGTGTGTCCCCTGGGACTCCAACCCATGACCTTGGCATCAATAACAAAATTTCTGACAAGACCACTTTCTGACAATGGCAAACCATCTATAAACCATTTTCATCTCTGAAAAGTGCCAAAACCTAAACTGAAAGTTACAGCAAGGACTGGATGATAAAGCACATGCCACAGAACGCACAAGCAGCCGCAAAAATAAAGGTCAAGAGGACGAGTGAAAAAGTGACAAAATAACACTACATCAGCAAGTGTCTTCGTCTTTGGTTAACGGTGTACGGCAGACAACATGTCGGCTCCAGCTAGCAGAATGACAAATGGGGAAGCCAAAGTGAGAAGAACAAGGTGTGATTCACTAACCAAAATGAAGAGTCAGCTATCACACTTCATGACCAGTAACACACTTGCCCAAAGCCAGTGCCATTGAGACCACCACCCTTCTTAAGAGCATTCATTTGTGTTCCCATGCACACATTTGAGTCAAAATTACGAAGATTTCTTAGTTACAAAGTTACAGAAATGTTAAGAGATTCTTCCGCAGAACAAGAGAAGATATTTCAAAGAATGTTGATAACCAAACAACACTGGACCCTAGGGTTGGGCCGATAGACGATGACATGGCTGACAGTCATCATGATGTTGGACTGGCATTGTTGTTTCCATGCATGACGTAATTTTTGTCATCAGGAGGTTCCGCGGTCGTGCGTACATCCCGTACGTATACAGCACGACAAATGTTAACAAATTTACTTCTATTGTGACTCAAAACTACTGAGTACACTGACTACAGCACATTGCTGTGTCACTGTTACATTCATTTTGCCGTGGCGGGCCACCACGCAAAAAAATTCCCATTCATTCATAATTTGTCCGGCCACTCTCAATAAAATATGACAATCCTTATTTTTTCATTAAATATTGCAGCGTTTATAATAAATAGCTTATCAATGTGGGTAATTTTCTTTTTTAAATTAATGTACCCTCATAATCTTCAATAAAAATCTGAAAATGCAATTTCCACCCCTAAAATGCCAATTCATCTCAAATGAAAGCTGGATGGCTTGGCTGGAGCTTCCGTTAACTCTTCCCCTTGAACTGTCAGTCTTCTTTTGAGCTGTTTTTACAATCCAATACATTTGCAGTAAGAAACGCAAGCCACGCCCACTAATTTCCTCCTTTGAAATTCCTTTTCACTTACATGTATTCAGTTACTAAATCTAGTATGGAGAAAAAGATGTTTTATCATATCTAATTAAACACCTGACAAATTATCAATAAGCTGTCCTTTCAATTCATTTCTTATTATTGGTTGATATTTTTTAGCACTGATATTGGATTATGTTTTTAATGTTAGTAATTCCAGACTTTACTTTCGGGTTTGTGGTGGGAAATATCGCACTTCCGAGATGTCTTGAACGCAGTATAAAGCTACCCAATGACATAAAAAATATGTTAATTAGAGTGCGAAAATCCTGGAAACACAGCTCTGTTAGTGAGCTACTTCAAGTACCGAAATGAAAAGTAGTTGAATTCACTAATGACCGACTATGTGACTCATTCCGAAAATGTTTTAATGTACTGCATACTATTCGGTGCAAAAAATCAGCCTTCAAGGTCATCCATTCAAAGAGCATCATTTTGGCCTGGTCTTATTTATAATCTGTCCTCATAGGAATTCCTTCCTCCTTTTAAGAACGGCTGCTGGAATGAGGGCACAGAACTGTCCTTATTAGAGGAGATTGTGCTCCTTCTGAGCAATTCCTGTTGGGACCTCAGATTAAATGGGATATATCAGAGGGGAATGAGAACACGGACTGCCCCACTAGATTAGTGTGCTGATCAAGGGTACGGGAAGAGGGTCAAGCCTAACTAGGGTGAGACAGGGTGTGTAACCAACCGTGTGAACCTTCAATGCGATGTCAGAGCATCGGCTGGGCTCAGTCAAGTGAAATGGTGGCACCGATGAGGGCAGGTGGGTATCATGGCCCGCTGATTCTGATTGTGAGAGCTGTGGTCGTGTTGTGTTCGCTGCCTGCCTCAGTGATGTTTTGCCAGCTCACTTTGACCTTAATACCCTCCTACAGTTTAAACAAGGCATCAAATTACTTTTAAGTGTTTCACCCGGAGGAAAACTCTTTTGCTCAGAGGCTGCTCTTTGAAAGCTCATGAAACATATTGGAGGGCTTGGTTGTGCTTTATTTAGGTATTAATGTTAACCACACTGAACATGGACCAGAGAAAGCAAAGGATGGAGTTGTCTGAGGAGCTCAGAAAGAAAATGATAGACAAGCATGGTAAAGCTAATTTGAAACAGGACCCAGGAGGACTCCCTTATAAAAGAAAAACATTAAAAAGCCAGACTGGAATTTGCTAAAACTCATATTGAAAAGCCCAAATCCTTCTGGGAGAATGTCCTTTGGACAAATGAGTCAAAGCTGGAGCTTTTTGGCGAGTCACATCAGCTCTATGTTCAGAATCGAAAAATCAAGCTTTCAAAGAAGTGAACACCATACCTACAGTGAAACATGGAGGATGCTCGGTTATGTTTTGGGGCTGCTTTGCTGCATCTGGCACAGGGAGCCTCGAATCTGTGCAGGGCACAATGAAATCTCAAGACTGTGAAGCAGTACTGTCCAGGGTCAGAAAGCTCCATCTCAGTCACAGGTCATGGGTCCTCCAACAGGTTAATGACCCAAAACACACCGCTAAAATCACCAAAGAATGAATAAGAACAAAACATTGGACTATTCTGAAGTGGCCTTTTATGAGTCCTGATCTGAATCCTATCGAACATCTATGGAAAGGGCTGAAACTTGCAGTCTGGAGAAGGCACCCATCCAACCTGAGACAGCTGGAGCAGTTTGCTCAGGAAGAGTTACTCCAATTACATGAGATCAGGTTCAGAAGTCTCATTGAGTGGGCAATTTTTGTCTGTGACATTTTCATTTTTTACAATATTATGTTGAATAAAAAATCAGAAGCAAAGTCTGATTTCTATTAAATATGGAATAAACAGTGTTGGATGCCAATTACTTTTGTCAGTTTAAAGTTATTTCAGAGAAATTGTGCATTTTCAAATTTATGCATTTCGTCAGGAGACACATCAGGATATGTGAAACGTGAGCGGCAAGATTAGACAGTCTAAGTGTTGGTTACTTTTGAACAGGCTAATCTAGGTAAGGATGTGCACTGGATTGAAGTGAGATGGGCTATCAGACTGAAATAGAAATGGAGGCTGGTATGGGGGAGGACAGTCATGGTAAGGGAAAAGATTCTTCTGGTTGGCTCGGCACACGAGACAATAAGCATACAATAGAAGTTTCATAATGTCATACCTCAGCCCACCTCTTTGTTTACTGTTGTTGCAGATACGACAGCAATGTCTTTTCCACAATCTGAAGCCATTGATTTTCAGTCACAGTTTCAAAATAGGCCCACGTCTCACTGTCCTTCAAATATGTGCCCGATTCTTCTTCATATTTGCTACCTGTGCATCGAGCTGCAGTCGTTTAGCGGTATTATCCGAAGCAAGCTGACTTAAAAGAGATGCTTTGTCTTTTTTGGGAGGTCGCCAGACTTGGCAATATCTTGTCCAGCTCCCATCTGCCACGAACTCTCCTTGTGAGAGTGGCCAACACCCACAACTTTGAGAAAAGTGGTTGCTCTAGAAGCTCAATAATATCCACACAAAGTGCACTAGCATTGAGGATGCAGGAGATTCATGTCTCCACACGGACTAATCTCTTTATTTAGTATAAACGACCATTAACCCAGATTTAGCATTGATTTAAGCACAAGTGACGTTTTATTCTAAGGTAGACGTAGATGAAAGGCAAACTTCTTGATTATTGGGATCCGATGAGACAACTGGATAAGGTTTTAGAAGAAAGTCGTATTTTTGTTTTTGGTCCTTCACAGTTACCTGTTTGGCTGACTCCCAAAATCCAACTAAATTTGATGGATAACTATTTGATGGAAAATGTTTTCAGCTGGTTGAAGCTGGATATTTTTAGTTCCAGCGTGGTCTAAATAGCTTATCTGCTAAATTATGACATAGTACTACACTATCCGAATAATAACACAAAACGGTACGTTTCACCATCACTGGGGGGTTCCCATAAAGGGAAATTTCACTCAAAAATGTTTTTGGTTACTTACATTCTTAAGAAATATCTTCCTTTTTCCCAAAGATTCAAGTTAAGTGGTATGTAAATGTAAATAAGCTGAAGTTTTGGAAGGACAAAATTTATCAGCAATTTATTAGTATTGTTATCATTTAACTTTTTTATTTTAATACTGTTAAAACTATTTGAAGAATTAAAAACTGTATGTAGTTGACGGATAATGTCATTAATTCATTACACTAAATTCGTCAGGAATGCATTAAATGACTCTTTATTAATGAGCCACTGATTCATCGATTTACCCGATTGATTCGCTCAAGAAACATATTCTTTTTAAAACAAAACCAAATATAGCAACAAAAATATGGACAAAAATAGCACTGCTATGGTATAGCGTTTGTGTTATTGTATAATTAAATGAATATGAGACAAAAGCTCATTCAGGGTGATTTTTGGACATTCATCTTTAAAAAAAATCTGACAGTTTAGTGTATCTTATATCACGCACTAAGCTGTTGCCAGAATCATATTTGTCACCAGTAAACTGTATGATATGTATGTAAGATAACCTACTTATGTCTAGGGTGGCGTGGGTTCGTTTAAATGCTTACATTGTTTTATTTGCGTTAATTTTCCATTACACATTACTTATAACTAGTTAATTATAAATGCACAGCCCTAACTTGTTCCTTCTATTGGAGTCAATGGGGGGCAAAATCTATCTGCTTATCATGTATTCAGATTTATGACAACTCGACGGTGAGTAAATGATGACAGAATTTTCATTTTTGGGTAGAGTATCCCTTCAAGCTGGTCATGTGCTGGTTTGACATGGTCCCGAGCTGGTTTAAAGTCACCATGAAACAGAAGTTCCAGTTGACTTCTTTTCTGCATCGTGACGTTTATCTACATACAGAAAGAAATGTAGACCGGGGCTTTATTTTGCCCTTCTCTTTTTTGATTGGTTTGCTGTAAGGTGGACCTGGAGAGCAGGACTTAAAATGCCTGGCCATTGTACAGTGAGTATAGTCCGTCCTCTTTTTGTTGCTGACATCATGTGGTAAAGAGTTGTTGTTGAGAGGGAGAAAAGAGCTTCATGTTTTTGATTACTTGTGCAAATGAATTTTGGTGTGCACATACAAATCATTTATAATAATCAATACAACACTGTGTAAAACACTTAGAACGTTCCCTTCCTAACGTTAAAACCTTCCTAACCAGCTGCATGTGCTTTTTTATTCCACAGGGTATAAATAAGGGCTCCATCATTCTCATCCTCATTTAAATCTTATGTTGTGCTAGTCTAATATTTAGATTCGTAGAAAACACAGTGTTCTGCAAAGACGCAGAGATCTAAACAAAATCCAAATTATGGCTTCTGATAGTCTTAAACGGTCATTGACTGTCCTGACAGAGTGAATGCTTAAACTGCTTTTCACATTACCATCAAGACAAGATGTGACCATTTGTCTTCATTATCACATCGCACTTGGGGTGTCAACACAAGTCACTCCAGCGAGGCAGGGCAACAGCCTGCTCCTAAACATGTTCCTAACACTCACACCAAACACATAGTTTACAAAGAAGGCTAGATTATGCCACCTTCCGATATGATGGATCCATCAACCTAGTGCTACAGTAATCTCCCGGGTAAAGCATGTACTGAAGACCAGTGGATCATTTTCTTTTTCATGAAAAATGAAGCTATTTCATGGTAGTCATGTTGGGGGCTCTGAATGAATTTACAAACCGGTGGCATTCCAGAAATTCATAATTATTTATGACAATTTATGAAGTGCATTATTTATTCCCCATCGGCTCATGTTGGACATCACAAAGCCACGTGTTTTAATTGTCATTGCGCCAAAGCATTTAACAAATCAATCAATCTCTTCCTCGTGAACGTGTGCGAGGGCCTTTTCACTCTGAAGGTGACGGACTGATTTGTGGTGCAAGGAAAAATCCTATACCAAAATCATGTACTGTTTTTTTACCCAGCAACACTATAATTTTACAAAGTCTCAAATTTAGTTTGACCTCTCCGCTGTTACCTGGGAGACACATTCTAGTTAATAACTCCACAAGACAGAGAACCAGCATCAGCAGCAGGTTTGAGGAGAAACTACGGTCTGAGGAATCTTTAAATCTACCGCAGAGGGAATCATCTGACAGAGTGTCACAGTGTTTTAGCGTGTTCATGTAGGTGTACTTTTTGTAACAGAAGAGAAAGCCCACACTCACCCTCTGTCATACTGGTTTTCAGCCTCTGGCACAGTCCCGCAATGCCTCCATAGTCCTCCTGGATTTTCACCACTGCCTCCGTTCCTCGGAGCTCCATGAGTGAGCGGAGCTCCATAAGCCCACAGCCAAAACCTCCCTCATGGTTGCTGTCGTTTCTTTGGTTCTTGGAGTAAAAATCGCTATTCGTCATGTCCCCCATGGTATTGCTCGGTAGCTTTTCTTCAAAGCCGATTGAACTTGAGATCAGACAAATGGAAAAAACGCCACACGGGCAGAGAATGAGTTCCCGGCGTGCCTGGAGAAAAGGTATCTAATAAAATTTGAGCAACGCAGGAGACCGCAGAAGGTAAGAGAGGAGGATGAAGAAAAAACAGATCCAGTCCGCTGAATTGAAGAGAGGCTCCCCGGCGTTACGCGAGCGAGGATGCGACAGCCATCCGCGAGATCCAGACTGAGGTCCTGAGGACGTCTGCGCTCACCACGGCTGCAGACTGGCGGCACTCCATACGTGGTTTCCCGTTCTACCTGCTTCCAGTCGGCTGCTGTCTACATGGTGAACCTCTCCATTACTCCTTCAGAGACAGAAAGAGACACAGAGAGGGGGAGAGAGAGCGAGGGAGGGAAGAGAGGGAGGGGGAGAGAAAAAGAGAGAGATGCATGAGTGTATCGCAGAGTTGCGCGCGGCACAAAAGTGAGAGAGGTGCTAGGAAAGCACACCATTGTGCAGTCGAGGCATCTGCGTCTCAATTCGCACACGGAGGTGGGAGGAGGGTGTCTATCTATTCCTGTGATGCTCCTCGTCATATGTCACATGCGTGGCTGCAGCGTGCTGTGCTTTGATTGCACTCTGACTATATACAGAGCCCTGGAAATACTAATGGGACATTTGTGGATCTGAATGAGACTGCAGTGAGCATCAAAGGTCTCAACGCTATTAAGAAATGCAGGGCAATGCATCACACACTGCAGCAATGTTAGCTGGTGGGGAGCTAGCAATGGGTAACAATTATATAATTCAATGCAAATGCATTTGTGCAACATAAAGCGCAATAAAAGCTACTGTAGCCAATGCTAAAAATGTTACTTTAATTTGGGGAACTTTTGATTATTTTTATAATTTCTATTCACCCTCCTGTCCCAACTCAAAACTAGTCTTTTTCACAAGACAAAAGAAGATATTTTGAAGAACATTGGTAAACAATCAGCCCCCACAATGACAAACAGGTTTGAAACACATAAGGTATTATCCTTATGGTATATATTTATATATTATATATTTAATAAGGTATTATATTTATTAAAGTAAATATCCACTAAATTTATTTTTTCATGTGAACTATCCCTTGGAGGTCAATAACAATAAAATTCTCAATGTTGCTTGCATGGAGGATGTAAAGCATGTTCAAAATTGCTTCGCTTCACTAAAAATATTTGATTTAGTCATGGCTTGGAATCAACACCCAACCGAACACGACAAACATTCATCCGGAAACAAGCCTATGGACTACATGCAGTTATCCTTGTGAAGATCTTCCGACCTGAAATCGCTCGGCTCACTTTTCATTACTAGCGATAGAAGAAATATTCTAAACATCAATATTTACATAATCTTCAAAAGATCTGAGAAAGCAAGTATTGGTGAACGATGGCATATCACTTTTTCTTCTCACACACAGCTCCGTTGCAGACATTTAACCACAGAATGCAAATCACAGAAGGAGACCAACACAGAATCATAGCAGCAGTGTTTTATTAAATGACAAAAGACTTCAAATACTGCAGTGTTTCATGTGTTAGAGAGCACGGACCTGACCAACACACGCAACACGCTTTTAGTAAGTGTTTGAAACACTATTGTGTTGTTCTCTGTCGAGAGAGGTCTCTTGACATTGCGTGAAATTCTAGAGCAGGGGTCACCAACTAGCGGACTCCGGTCCGAATGCGGACCGTGAGATGCTTCCCTCCGGACCCTTAAGCCTTTTGATGTATTAAATAAATGGACGCATTAAATTATTTTCTATGCAATCAAATGTATTCCAGGCACATCAAGGTCCGCTCAGTAGCACTTTGGGTCCTTCGGTGCACTTTTGCTATGAACAGACTCGCTGCACACCGCGCAGACAGATGTAACTGTCAGTGACTGAAAAACAATGTCATTTTTTCAAAAGTTAGAAAAGTTGACGCTAGAAAAGCATGTTTTCCAAGATGAATTGGTGGAGAGATTTTCATTTATTCTTCCTGCATCTACATGCACAAGGCCGGTTTGTCTGATTTGCTCGGAGTCTGTTGCGATTGTCAAAAGTGGAAACGTTAAACGGCATTACGAGACATTGACACTATGAAGAAACTTGACCGCAGCACTTCGAGGTAAGGACACGGAAATATATTAGCTCAAAGCCCAGTGTAGCGATCTACCCGTGTCGTCCCTCACTCACTTACCGCCCACCAATGAGCATATGAATGTTCACTAAGAATACAGTTGATCATAGAAAAACATCACAGCCCTTAACTGATTGGAAAATAGTAAAAGAGTGAATGAAAGCTGTGTGTGAAACACGTTTAGAAGGAAAGTAAAGACATGAAATAACTGTAAAGAAAATATTAAACAAACCTCCCTTTCAGCTGCAAAAGCCACAAGAAGAGCTGAAATGTTATCAGAGGATGTACTTGATGCTGCTATTAATGTTAATCTCAGTTTAGCAGAAAACCTCACTTTAGTTTTCTTTTAAAGTTGCTAATGTTGAAATGAATGTATGTTCAGTTCAGGTTTAAAGATTAGGGTATTTTGCACATTTTCCTTCATTATATTGTTGTCAGATATTGTAATGCCGTCCCATATGAAAAGACATGTTTTTTTCTTGGGTCTGGCAAAAAAACATAAATTCATGTTTTTAGGTATTTTAGGTAATTGTCCGGACCTTGGCCTATAAGGAGGGTTCCTTTACTGGACCTCAAGTAATTTTAGTTGAAGACTCCTGTTCTAGAGGATTCCCCTGGCATTTCACACAATGTATTGTTCCCTCTTTTCAGGGAACCGAGGTTACGACAGCAACCGGAGAAGTTTTTTTTATTGAAAAATGTAATTCTCTCATTAAAGTAAATGCATTTTTTGTCAATAGGGCTATGTAAAAAGCGTAGTTATAACCATGTATTTTTGCCCAGTTAATGTATTTATTTGGCATTAAATCTGCTCTGTCTGCACAATGCTTATTTAAAATACTCATATTTTTAAATACTTTGAAATGTGAATGAACGTCGAATTAATTGAAAATCCACACAGAACATTTAACAATCATTGTATGGTGTCATTTTATTGTCGTTAAAATGTATGAAATATATTAATGAGTGAAATATATTAATGAGAATAACACCGTTTAGGAAAGCGATGGACTGCTGCGGGGTGCATACAACGGCTTTATTATTCTGTATTCGTTTATAAAATTTGAGGAGTTGAACTTCTGCTAATTTAAGATCTGTTATAAAAAACACATTGTTAACATCACAAACAGGATTTATTGTTTTTAATTAAGTGACCGCCCTAAAATTAGAAATGATCTACCATGGTCTCTGCTCTCTATGCTGAAGACTGTTACCGGAAATGACTGAGCCGCATCAAACTGAGCCACATACTTGCACGGAAGACTAGATGCAAGTAGTCCATTGACTTCACATACCCAAAGGATTCTCATTGAACTGAACAGTGAAGGAAGATCGTCAATGCGGTTTCTGCTTTCAAAAATACTGCACATTTCACAGAAAACTTCCTTACAAAGAGATTTTGACATGCAATCGCTCTTTGTCAAAACACTACTTGTGTTTACAGACTAAAACTTTACGCTCTTACACTATCATGCGTCAACCATGACACCAGAACTCTATTGTCAGGCATATATTAGTTATAGTGATAGTTCACCCAAAAATGAAAATTCTGTTATCAATTTCTCACCCTTGTGTGATTTCATAAATGTAAAAAAAAAATTTTTCCGATTAACACAGACAGATACTTGGAAGAATGTTGTTAATTTTCAGTAACAGGACATCATTGATTAATTGATTAATTAAATGATAGTTAATCTTGCCGATCCTGCCATTGTTTTCCTAAATTCTTTAAAATATTCAACAGAACAAAAAAAACTATGGTATATTTTCCTACTATGGTAGTGGATGATGTCCCAAAACTAAATATTTCTAACATTCTTCCAAATATCTTTCTCTGTGTTCATTGGAACAAAGACATTTACAACCTGAGGGTGAGTAAATTATGACAGAATTTTCCTTTTTGGATGAACAGCTGTAAGCCTTGCTATGCTGACAAACACTGTCTGATAGAATCCATTTTTTGGCCACTGACAAACATTTTGCCATGTGCTGTATTTTCAACGCATTTCATTGGCCATGGAACAACATTCATGTTAAATGTCATGCCTGGGCAATACACCAAATTGCTTGACAGGTGTGTAAAGAGACACGGGAGGAGATGATCTTTTTAATTATTCTGAGAGAGAGAGAGAGAGAGAGAGAGAGAGCAAAATTTAGAAAAAGTTCAAGACAGGATTAGGTTTTTTGGTATTATAGGTATACTGCATAGCCCATGTCCTCATCACATACACGAACACCTAACCAACCCTTAATTCAGAGGGAGAAAAAAAAGGCCAAAGCCTAACCCCAATATCAGGGTACATCAATATTCACGCCCCCTATGCTCAACACCATCTCCACCAACTGTGCCCATGAAAGTGAACTCAGCTCCTCTGGGAGGTATAATTAAGTCCACCAGAGGCTTGTTCCTCAGGTAATGTGGGTAATAATACATTTGCAGCTGCTTCTATGTGGATTCAGTGACAGGGCACAAAAGTCTAACTATCCCTCCAGAGGATTGTTTCCTCTGCCGCTGTCAGTGCGGAGTAAAGAGTTGCACCTCATTCGAACAGACTAACCAAGAGTAACAATGACACCTGCAGTAATTTAACAATGCAGCTATGTATTCTGAAAATGTAATGGCATTTTCAATGAATATTGTATAATTCTAATTGATTTCTAATGCAACTTTACAGTAAATACACATTCGTACTAAAGACAGTAAAGACAAGGAACAGGAAATTACTTAGAATACATAAATTATATTTCATAAGATTGGCAATACTAAATGTGAAAATAATTGTCTGTAGGTTTGTAATCAGACTAGGTCTCGGCCGATAAATAGTCATTTTTAATGTTATCGGTCGATAATAAAATGTATGCAGATATATTCAAGTCGATAAATCTTACATCATTTCCTCTGGTTAAACTACCTCTTCTGCATGCTGCTCGCAGTTAAAATATGGTTCAGTACTGTCTTTCTGTCGTGATCATTCACTTACTGCTATTATAAAACATTGCTGATATAGGTACAGTATGTAGATACAGTATTTATGAAGGTGTAAATCATAGGAATATAAGCATATTGTTTTAATCAGACTGCTGTCTGAATGCTTTCTGTCTTGTGACCTGTCAGACATGTGGCTATTGAAAACATTTTTCTGGAAGAACATATTTAATATATCAGAAGAGTTTAAAGTTTAAAGAATCATTAACTAGTGTGAAGAAGGCCTGGTGCATGATTTTCAGGTGAAAATGTTTTCAAATAAAAGCGGTTGTCCACTTTTTGCCTTTTGTTTCAGTCTTAGATATTGTATATCGGGCAATATATACAATGTAAACGGCTTACAATGTTAAGGAATTATTGGTTATCGATATCGGCCAAAATATACGTATCGGTGGATCCCTAAATCAGTCTATTATATTCATATTGCTATAGTGCACATTTTTATGTACATTTTTAACAATATCCACAGAAGATGTAACTTAGGTACAGAAAACGGTTCCAATCATCCTTCAATAAAGTGTGCACCTCTGAACTATGAGACCCATTCAGTTTCGATGTTTGGATGAAAAGAATTAACTGACAAAGACAAATGTGTTTGTGCGCAAGCAGGCCACATCTTAAATCTTTAGACCTTGAGAATATCTCAAAACTTATGCCAGACATTTTACAGCAATGTGGAGAGTGTCAGATACAGATGTTGACTTTGACAAATACGGTAAGGTTATGTGTAAAAAGTCTATTGCAATGTTAGGCATAATCTCAGGACCCAATCATTTGTTTTCAGTAACAATATTCAGGAAAAACACATTTGCTTCCCTATAAAGAGATAGTGTTATTCCAGAAATGAATAACTTTAATTGCCATTTGAAAATAACGTCTGTGCGATTATGGCAAAATTATTAATTGTTTAAATTATATTATATTGTGTTTATTATTAATATTGATTAGATTTAACAATTAAATATATTTTCAAACAGTTTTATAACTGTATATTGTATCTGCAGTTGTTGTTGTTTCACAACAAAATGGCGGCCGCGCTTCCAAAGCTCCGCCTAATAAAAATAACTGTTACCTAGAATTTCTCCTCTGCGCGACTCACTTCAGGTGCCAAATGACGCCATTAATACATGAGAACACATGCGTTTACTTTCCTCAGTCGTAAAACTCCGGTTGTGAGCACTTAGGTGATCTAATCTAAACTGACGTACTTCGGTTGCTATAATACGGAATATCAACTATAGTAATGTGGTATTTTATATGGTTTTGAAAATAGGCGGATTGTTTAATTAACAATTAATATTGTGGCACCATTATTTGACACATAGATAACTTACCAGTAAACATGTGGTAGTAAATGCAGTGGATCTAGTGACAGTGTGAAATAACCGCGCGCGCAGTCCCTTGGTGAGGTAAATAGACTTTGGCGATCTACGTCATTGTGCATTGCATTCTGTGAAGTCGCCGCCATGTTTGGTGACACGCTCAGCAGCGCACGTACAATGACAGCAAATATAAATCAGTTAAAATGACTATTTATGTTTACAAAAATTAAGAGCTGCTTGCACTTGGCTTAGAATAAATGGACTAATATTTGAATCCCTTCTTGACTTAAAGGAGCGCTCAATTATGGACACGGAGTGACACAAAGAGCTATATCACATGACATTTCTTACGTATTTTGCACATTCTCACGGTGTGAGCACTTCTATATTCAAGCGGATCCAAAATTATGAATCTATAATAAGAAATACAAATGACAAAGCAACAATTGACCAGATCATTTATTTTCATTAAGTTGCACTTTCATCGTCGTGTTGTTTATAAGCTACAAAACCGAAAATTGCGCTTCTTTTCAGATCTGTTACCACTCCGGTCATGAGAGCATATATGGAAGTTCATAACACAGCAAGCGTTCTACGTTCTCGCATGTTTTTAACGGTATAATGTTAATTTTAAACATCAAACTCCCCTATTTAGTCGTATTTGGCTCGTCACCTTGGCAGACATTACACGAAACACGTAAATGATACACTTTCAATTTACAGCGTTTTGTAGTTTGCACCACTGGATATAACTGTCAAATCGTTTAATATTTCTATTGTTATACAGCTGTCAAATAATGAATGTTTATCTTATTACATAACCATCTTAGTCCGTAAACAAATGAAGCAGTATCGCATTGAATATTGTGCTCGGCTTCTGGGAATAGTAACTCCCGCCTTCTTTCATTTGATTGGCCATTGACTCCCGAGTTCTTCCTTTCGATTGGCTAGTAACTGCCGCCTTCTTTCATTTGATTGGTTGGCCATGAGGAAATTTTGACATTGCTTAAAAACCGTTCCCTTTCTGTCAGTCTCTCGACGTTGTGTCGAGAACGACAGATGGGGTTCGTCCTTGAGAACCAATCAACTCTGACTACTATAGAAAAGGCCAATGAAATTTGGCGAATGAAATTTGCATGCCGGACTCCGCCCCCGGATATCCCGTATAAAAGGAAGCCGGCGTGCAGCATTCATTTACCTTTTGTTCTTCAGAGCCTTCACTCTTGAGTACAACTTAGGATTCAAAATCCTCTACAAACTACACTGCTGGTGCTACGACGTGTTGCAGCGGATCGTCCCTACCTGCAGCGACCTTCCCCTGTCCGCTTTCTTGATGCACCCATCTCGCAGGGTGGGTTGTTGGTAACACCGTCGAGGACTGTGCTCAGCAGTTTTTGACGGTGAAGCAGACAGTGGCAATAAGCCACATTTTTTCACGCCGCGACTCGGCCGCCTAGAGGCCTCCGAGATCCCGCGTGACGTCTGCTGCCCTTCAACCCAGGACCCCTTCGACATCGGACACATACGACAGCTGTCACCACTCTCAACCGACAGTGCGTGCCGTTGTCCCGCCAGGCAGGTAAAAAGGCGGAGCCAACCTTCCCTCCGGGGACCCTCCGCCAGCCGACGAACCACCCCCTGTGGGAATGATGAAGCAGACCGTCCCCTTGGTCACCCTGTCACAGTCCCTGGGAGCTCGAGAGCTGCCCACACTGTCTCGCTGGCCTTGCGGGCGGTCCGTCTTGGTTACTCGATCCAGTTCGCCAGAGACTCTCCCAAGTTTCAGGGCATCATCTCTCCCTCTCTCAGAGGCAGGGACGCCTCCGTACTTCGGGTAGAGGTCACCACCCTTCTGGCAAACAGGCATCGAGCTCGTCCCTCTAAACCAAGATGTTCAGTGGGTCACGACCCGCACTTCATCGTTCCCAAGAAAGACAGTGGGTTGCGCCCAAATGTCTGCGTACCCGGAACAGAGCACCTTCACAAGCTGCCGTTCAGGGTGCTCACACAGAGGCGCGTCCAGACATCTATCAGGTGTCAGGATTGGTTCGCGGCAATCGACCTGAAGGGCGCTTACTTTCATGTCTCGGTCCTCCTCGACACCAGCCGTTCCCACGGTTCTCGTGCGAGAGGCGGGCATATCAGTACAGAGTCCTCCCTTTCGGTCTGTCCCTGACCGCCCTTTCTCCCTTAGGGGAAGAAGGTGAGCGGGTACTAAACTACCTCAGCGACTGGCCTACCCTGGCACACTCGCGAGATCTGTTGTGTACAGTAAGGGACCTGGTGCTCCGGCACCTAGATCGATTGGGACTCCAGGTCAACCAAGAGAGGGGCAAGCTCTCCTCATTGCAGAGCATCCTCTCTCTTGGTATGGAACTCAACTCTGTCACCACGGCGGCGCTACTGTCCGCAGTTGCGCCCAACCAGTCTTGAACTGTTTGAAATGAACATTTTAGACAGACAGCGGTCCCCCTGAAACAATTCAGAGGCTCCTGGGACACATGGCGTCCTCGCGGGTTAATACCCCTCGGGTTGATGCACATGTGACCGCTCCAACACTGGTTTCAGAGTCGAGTTCCGAGGAGAGCGTGGCACACTGGCAGCAGGCGCATGGTGATGCCGCCCTGCTGCCAACGCACCATAACCCCTAGTCTTATGACTTTTTCGACGGACTCAGGTCCCTCTGGGCAGGTTATGAGGCAGGTCGTGGTGACGGCTGACGTCTCCCTGCAGGGGTGCGGTGCAGTGTGCAACGAGCACGCAGGTGGGGTGTTGGACGAACCCCCGCCTGCGCTGGCATATCAATTGCCAAGAGTTGTGGGCTGTGCTAATTGCACTGAGCAGGCCACGGCCTCTCGTGCAAGACATGCACGTGCTGATCCGAGGACAGCACTATAGCTGTAGCGAACACAGATCGTCAGGGTGGCGTTCGCTCACAGCAGCTAACACAACTTGCTCAACGCCTCCTCCGGTGGAGTCAACATGTGACCCGCTCCCTGCGGGCCACACACACCCCGAACAAACTGAACTAGACAGCCTACGTGCTCTCTCGCCAGTTTATGCCTCGTGGAGAGTGGCGACTTCACCCCCGCGCACCAGCTCATTTGGAGGCTGTTCGGGTAGGCCCAGGTAAACCTGTTCGCCTCCCGTAACACCACCATTTGCCCGCTTGATATTCCTGCCCTCGGCACGGATATCCTTGCGCACAGCTGACCGCGGGATGGGCGGAAGCACACCTTCTCCCCCCCAGGAGCCTCCTTGCACAGACGCTGTGCAAGGTCAGGGAGCAGGAGCACCAGGTGTTATTGGTTACACCACACCGGTCTAACCGCACTTGGCTTCAGAGCTAATGCTCTGGACAGCGACTCCCCCTGAACCATTCCCCTGACAGAGGACCTGCTCTCTCAGGGGAGGGACACGTTCTGGCATCCCGGATCAGACCTCTGGAAACACCCATGTCTGGTCTCTAGACGGGACGAGAAGATCCTGAGATGGCTACTCCCCCTCCATGGCAGAGACCATCACCCAGGCTAGGGCCCCATCTACTAGGCGGTTACACGCCTCTAGACGGCGCCTCTTCTCGTCCTGGTGTCTCTCTTAATGAGAAAGACCCACTGAGGTGCTCGATCAGGATTGTGTTTTCCTTCTTACGAGACTGGAGACTAACATCTCCCCTCCACACTGAATGTGTATGTAGTCGCTCTTGCCACTCATCACGACTCAGTCGGTGAAAAGAGTCTAGGGCAACACGATCCTGGTCACCAGGTTCCTAACGGGCGCGAGAGGGCGGAATCCGCCTCACCTCCGCTCCATACCCTCTTGGGACCCTAAGTGGTCCTGGGGAGCCTCAGGGCCCCCCAAGAGCCCCTCGGAGGTTCCGATCTTCCTCACTGAGTAAGACGGCCCTCCTGACGGCGCTCACTTCCTTCAAGAGGGTAGGGGACCACCGAGCATCCTCCGTGTCGCCGGATTGCCTTAAATTCGGCCCTGGAAACTCTCACGTTAGCTTGAGACCCAGGCCCGGATGCGTGCCCAAGAAGTTCCCACTACTCCCTCCGGGGCCAAGTGGTGAACTTGCAGGTGCTCCCCATAGGGGAGGAAGACCCAACCCGATCAGTGTTGTGTCCAGTACATGCTGGACCGCACGCAGAGCTCTGAAGCTCTGACCAGCTCCGTGTCTGTTGGAGGACAGCAGAAGGGGAAGGCTGTCTCCAAACAGAGGCTGGCGCACTGGGTCGTGGACGCCGTTACGACGACATTCCGATCTCAGAATCTCCCATGCCCATTGGCAGTGAGGGCTCACTCCACACGGAGTTCAGCCACCTCCTGGGCACTGGCAGAAGGGCCTCTCTAGCAGACATCTGTAGAGCTGCGGGTTGGGCTATGCCCAAACACCTTCGCAAAGGTTTAACAACCTTTGCGTAAACCAGGTGTCAGCCCACGTCCTGCGTGGCGACATGTAAGACTGGCATCCGGGGGGGCGTATGCCTGCGAAAGCACCTTTCCACCCTCTAACAGGTTGGGTCAGTGTGCTATCTATCCTTTCCTTCTTACCCAACCTTGGCTAAGAGAATTGGTACCTCACCAGCCTCCCTTCTTACCCACACCCTGGTTAAGAACAGGCATTCCATCCATCACTAAGCAAGCACCTCCTGGGGGTTGGCTGAGCAGAGCAGCCTTCCCCCTTAGGCCGGGACATATCTTGACCTATCACACATAGTTCTAACCGGACCTGTGCTATCAGACGCAGTAACACCCCCTCCGCGGGCTGTTCCGTCTGGCATACCCTCATGACACTGGTTCCCACACTTGGTAACCCATGAGCTTCCCCAGGTGGACCTCCACCTCGCGGTTAACTACCCAGTCCGCAAGTTCCATGCGTTCTCCTCCTAGGACGAGACCATACTTTCTCCACCATATTCCTCCCCACGGGTAGGAGGTGGCCTCTGCAGCGCTTCTCTGCTTAAGAGTGCGCTTTCCCGGTGTAAACCGATCCGGACGGCCTCTCGCCTGTAGAGAGCTAAGGCCCCGTCCGTGAAAGTTACCGGTCAGGGCTGTATCCATCTTTCCTGAAAGCTCTGGAACCCCCCAACCAACACACTGGAAGGTTACAGGTCTCACGAAAGCTTCGAGCTGACACGCCCAGGCTTGTCAACGTTGCTTCGCTGAGATTGTGACGCGATACAGCGTTTGTGGCGTTTTCCATAGATAACCCCATCTGTCGTTCTCGACACAACGTCGAGAGACCGACAGAAAGGGAACGTCTTGGTTACGTCTGTAACCTCAGTTCCCTGATGGAGGGAACGAGACGTTTTGTCCCTTATGCCACAAACCTGTATCGTTTCTGTTGCAGTTTGAGAGGCTCTCAGGCTCTTCAGAACAAGAGGTAAATGAATGCTGCACGCCGGCTTCCTTTTATACGGGATATCCGGGGGCGGAGTCCGGCATGCAAATTTCATTCGCCAAATTTCATTGGCCTTTTCTATAGTAGTCAGAGTTGATAGGTTCTCAAGGACGAACCCCATCTGTCGTTCTCGACACAACGTCTCGTTCCCTCCATCAGGGAACTGAGGTTACAGACGTAACCAAGACGTTAATGTTAATAAACTTTAATGTTTTAATGTTACAGAAGCGTTGCTAACATTAATGTTTTAACGTTGCTAAATACCTTTTAATGTTATATTTCTAAACCTAGACGTTGTTTCCATGTTAGAGCTGAGAAATATGCTAAATCCGAGGTGTCTGGAGAGTACACACATGATTGTATTATATATATATTTATAGACTCTAAATGATGCGGCATTTAGCAGATTTGTATTTTAGCCTATTTTAGACTTTTTTTTTATTTTTACATAATGGTGGCTTTTGTGAGTAGTTTATTGCATAATCTTTGAATTGAAAGAATTGCATTCAACGAGAAAATATTATTTTGCATGAAATTTACACTTATTTACAGCATAGGAACCAGAAAACATAGTAGTTAACTTTATTTTTTAACTAAATGTCTATTATGCAATAACTGATAAAGTCTGTGTGATTAACTGTCATCTTTTTAATATTTCAACACACATCAATGCAGTATAGGTCAAATAAAATGTTATACCGTACACTGAGAATATATTTTAAAAAATCTGACAAAATGAACAGCAAAATGTTTCTCTGTCCATAAACCAGAAAGTCCTGTGGCTTTTGTGTCACTTTGCAGTGGTCACATGCATGTTTAGCCCTCATTCCATCCATAAGAGCACTCTGACCAGTATCTCTTTCAGTAGCTCCTCTTTCCTAAGGCATCTTCCAATGAGTAATATAGTTGACATGCCGGAGCAATCCGAGGAAGTGCGGGCATTTTCATTATTAATGCAGGCTTGTAATTATTTCATGAGACGCATTTAATTGTTCTAAATGAACAGGGACATGTTATTTACTGTTAAATTGTTCCTTTAAATGTTAAATCAGGTGATATGGTTCACATAATTATTGTTAACTGCTCTTTGTCCTTAAAATTGAGTGTATATTTACGTAACTGTAAATCCATAATATGTATATATATATATATATATAGAAACTGTATATATATATCACATGCCTTTATATGATGTTGTTTTATATTCAAACCCTTTTCATTTTGTTTGTTTAACATTATAATTAACTATTGCATGAATCACATAGGGTAAAATGTGTCCAAGTGTGGTCCAACAATATGTCGAATGGGTCCTGTCGTTTGGTCACATTTAAAGAATCTGTATGGTACACTGGCATCTAGCGTTTGTGCTTGGTATCGCAGTCCAAATTCAAAATATTGGAGAGACAAGTTTAGCCAATTAACAGTTCGTATGGGTTTCTTTTGCTTGTTATCAGAAATAATTTACAGGTACACTATTGTTTGTGAATGTGTACCGGAAGTTAAGGGCAGTCCACGAGCGCGCGCATCCTCTGTGACGTTTGTTTATCTTGTTGCTTTGAAACCTATATGTAATCAATAAGTAGCGAACAGATCATATTCCAACTGAAGCAGTAATAACTTTCATTTCCTCACGATATATATAATCAATCCCAACAGAGGTTTTGATTTATGGTGAAAATGAAAAATGGTGTACTTCTGTACACAGTTACCTGACAAATTAAACTATTAACTGGGGGTGTTAAAAGGGCTGTATAAAGATGCATTTGAATGATATAATATGTAGTGTAAGCAGGACTGTTCTTTGTGTCATGGAACTGTGATCCCCACATGCACATTGTGTCTGAGGTCTAATTTTGGAGAGGTTATTTTTAAAGCTCTGCCCCCTACTGTAGCTGCACAGTATAGACTCCTGAAGACAGCTGGAGCATCATCATTCCCTCCTGATCTCCAGAAAGGACGATGCAGTAAGGACGTGCCCTGCACCATGTGAAATGAGGAAAGACATTAATGATGGTGGTAATGATGAATAGAGTTGGGAATGAGGGATCAGGCTGACAGCAGCACAGCACAGACTTCACACAATGCACCATAACAGCTGTACACTGTTCATAAGCATTAGTCTACTGTAACCTGCACTGTCTCATAATACAAATATGTTTTGATTGCTTTTCTGGGGTGCATCTACTGTAGGTAACCTCCGTCTTCACATGTGAATAATCATCTCTTTGCAAAATTTGCATTTTAGACAGTTAAGGTCATGGTGAAATACTTTTGAGATTTGTTAAACGACAGTTACTGTAGTTATTGTAACTGTATGATACTTTATTTAATTGGCTAAGCAAAATGACTGATATTTAGGATAAAGGCACTAGGATTTATTAAGATTTTTACTCCACTTCTTTGCAACACGTCTCTGACATTCTAGTCCAGTCTATCTGAGCTGTATGGAGTGAAAGCAGAAAGTAATTTTGCTTGATGAAAAAGTTTAAAGCCTCAATCTAAACTCTTTTTTATTAAAAATGAACAAAAAATAAGTTATTGAGCAAGTGACTTAAAAAGCTCGGCTTACGTCATGTTAACACTACATCCGATGTGATGTCGCAACACATTAGAAAAGATACATTCTCAAAAATAAAGGTTCCTAAAAATACCATAAATGTACCATATTTGGTTCCACAAAGAACCACTCGGTCAAAGGTTGTTTAAAAAAACATCTCTTTCTTACCTTTTTATAATTGAAAAAAACATTTTCATCACAAAGAGACTTTTGTGTAACAGAAAGGTTTTAAGGATGTTAAAGGTTCTTTATGGATCCATTAAAACGAAAAAGGTTCTTCTATGCCATGCATCGTAAAGCCATGTTATTTAAAGTCCATGTATAAATCTTCCCACAGTGGATGTAAAAAAGTGAATGTTCGACACAATAATGCACTAGAAAAAAAACTATGAAGCGAATTACACTGCATGGTTGGCAAAAAAATAAAAAATTCCCCAGGTCGGCCAATGAGATTTTCCCAGACCCTCTGCTGAAACTCAAAACAATGAGACAGTGGTGCTAAAGCACAGAAAACTCAATTCTCATTCTCTGCACACCAAGTATGTGTACGTTTTGTTGCTTTGTGGCAAGTTTTCACTGACCCTTCTTCGTAGCAGTAAAAAAACGACTGGCTGCTAACCACTCAATGGTGGGTGCGCCACCTACTGTACAGGTGTGAGTTGCTAAAGGCGAACATTCGTTTTGCCTTTAATAGGAAAACTAATTTGTCGGACATTCGAATAAAATAACCTTAAAGTGCCCGACTGCCATCGACAGAGATACACGTCAAGTAACAATAGATTCGACATTACAGGTTTTAAAAAAATTGCGCAGTAAGGTTATAATGACCAACATTTTTCTGATTTTCTTCTCAAAAAGCTTTGCTGAAGCTTAGTTGTAAGAGCATTGCGTTGACAACGCAAGGCTGTGGGTTTGATCCCAGGGGATTGCATATGCCTAAGTATAAATTCACAGGATAACGCAATGTTAGTCGGTTTGGATAAAAGTGTCTCAAATGCATAAATGTAAATGAAAAAACTGATGCCATTTAACTTCAACACACATGAGGATATTATGTAAAGTAGCATGTTATGTTGTGTTTAAACGACGTAGATATAGATATAGAGGCAAAAGTTACAGATTACAGCGGAGCGATTTGTCAGGGTTGCCAAGTTTATGTTTTTCCCGCAGAATTGGACTAATTTAAACTGTTGTTGCAGGTTGCTCTTTATTCTGTGAGTGGAAGCATTTTGTGGTATAAAACTGTAATATTAAGATATTATCCTGATCTCTGCTGTGATTCCCACCGACCCATTGCTTATGACCAAACCACAGCCATTACAACACCACTCTTACACATGTGAAAGACTGTAGCTCAAATTAGGCCTTTAATCTCAAAGTAGCACTGAAAATTGGATTTCTAATAATATTACGCCTTTAAAAAACACCAAAGGATGGGTTTAAGCTTTAAATTCCTGTCTAATACATGTACACTGAATAAAACAGTATGACATCACATTGTCTTCAAACCATTTTCTCTGTTTCATCAAATTCTCGGGGGACATTTCAACACTGCAAACAGATTTTCTCTGTGGCGCACTGCAATGTTTAATTGTGTTTTGATCCCGCACGTCAAGAGGACTGAATGCAAAGATGTCCCTACAGACACGAGGCTATTTCTGAAACAAATAGCTCCGATCTTGAAAGGGTGCCACTGGAAGTCATTTTGGTGTAAAGGGTAAAGAGATTGCAAGCCTTTTCTTCCCAAGAGTCCTCTTTTGTCCGCGGTGAGAGAGGGTCTTTAAAAGAATGGCTGCGTGGATCGCTTCAGGGTTGTCAGGCCTTTGCGAAGAGTGCTGGATATTACACGCTATGTCTCTCACATGACTGAACGCAAACCGCGACCGGAGCGATCAACCTTTGTTGCCGCCAAGACTTTAATGCATTCTGCCCTTCAGTGCCAACGCTGGTGAAAGGGCTGCCACTAAAAAAAGCCCCCAGACACGTCAAGATGGACACAACCGGAGATGTGATCTCTAACCCCCAGAGTTTCCTTCATACTGTAAAGAAATTCTGTCAGCAAACATATAACATCCCTAAAAGTGTCCATTTTATCAAATGGTAACTATACAGCAAGACATTTTTCTGCCAACATACTGTAGGCTATATGCCATCTCTAAAATTACTGCATGCCACGTTCAAGAGATATTTGTGTCTCAGAGTTCATTTTTTCATAACTTTTTAAATATATGTTTCTGTGGTTGAACATTACAAAATGTATCTAAAGGTAAAGGTCAAATGTATACCATTTTCATTTCAGCTATATGAATGTGATTTAGTAGATTTAACCGTATTTAGTAGTAAATAGAAATCTTTCAACAGCGGCACATCATAGTAAAACTAAACAGCGTTATCGCGAGGCTGAGGGTAAATTCAGAGCCGCTGTGCCCTTTAATACAGTAGGTGGGTTTAGATGACATGTCACTTCCGGGCCACACGCACGACTCCCCGCTGCCGTCAGTGGCTCTGAGAGGACCGCCGGTGGTTTCGCTCAGTAAAAACCCTCTCAGATGTCACGTCTCCAGGTCTGCTGTGCCCGATCCACCGCTGCGTGTCCTCCGGGGACCCATTACGTGCTGACGGTGCATATTGATCTAGCGCAGAGGATGTCACCTTTGCTTTGCAGATTTGGCTGCATGAGAGGACACTTGCAGTGGGCCGGTGTGTGTGGGCGACTTAATGTCGTTCTGGTTTGCTGGAAAAATCGTTTCTGTTTTGACGTGCGGAAGGCATTTAAAATGGAAAAAAAAATTATACAAGATAAGAACAGATTTTCAAAAAGACAATTTTAAAAATATACTCCGTCACTTGTGGATACATTGCCGTGTGTTGTCACATGCGTGTGAGTGGTGCATTTCTCATGGGAAAAAAAGATTACTTTGCTTTTTAGTTCTTCCATGATAAACATCTCAACCTTTTGCAGTCAAAGCAGAGATGTTAAAACATGACTGATGATACGATTCCGGTCGAGTGGAAGCTCAGGTCGAGTCCATTGTTTTGTGGGATCGTGCACGTTTTGATAGGTGGAGTTAAATGCAAACATCAGTGTCGGGTGTAACTTGCTACTAAGTAATTAGTTAGTGTATTTTAACTACCTTTAGCTTGAAAAAGTAAAGTAAGGGATTACTCTATTTCTTCTGTGATTTAATTACAGTTACTTTTGATGTAATTAAACTAAATACTTTATGTGATGTATACGTGTGCAATAGTGGAATTGACATCAACATTCAAAGTCTAACTTTTAAATCTGTACTATAATGTATAATTCTCACATTTGTAAGTACTTTTGTAGTTTTATAGTATTTAATTGAATGAATTAAGAGTCGTTTCATGTCTATCCTTGAATCAATTATCTCATCAAGGTTGATGTAGGATATAGAAAGTAATAAGTAAATAGTAATTAAATACTTTTTGGAGAGAGTCATTTGTACAGTCATCTAATTACAGTAACTAGTATAGTAACTAGTTCCTTTTTAGAGTAGCTTACCCAACACTGGCAAACATACGTTATATTATACAGTATATACTGCATAAATAATAAGAGTGTAGTACAAAATTATTTCCAATACGGCTAAGACTATCAATTTATAAAATGATTACTAATACTACCACAATATAATTTAAAATGTATAGCAACACGCTACAAGTAAACCCCGCCCTCTACATGTAAATGAATGGGAATCGCGTTGAACTAAAAATACACATTGAACTTAAAATTTACTTTCGCCAAATATGGTTTCTGTCTTATCACAGCCATGTTAATAGAGTTTGTTTCTCTAATAAGTTTAGTTTTAGTTGAATGAGCGGGACATTAATACCGCAGCTCCACCTCACTTTTTTTCTATTGACGGCAGACACCATACAACAGTCCTACATCCCATTGCCAGAGAGAAAGAACGAAATGAAAGTGAAACAATGCTGCAAAAGAAAAACGTCACTTAATAAAGTTAAGTGTTTTAAACGACATGTTTTCAGAGATTTTCTGTTATCCGTTTCTTCCAAGCGGCTGCACCTCACACTCACTGTGTGGGTCCATGTGATGTTATCTCACAATATGTCAGCAGCCATATCTTGGACATTTGGGCTTCATTTATTTACAGTGGAAGTGAACGGGGATGCGTGATCCATTTTTTTATGGTTCAGGGTTGAAGGACGCTTTGTAATATGTAATACATTTAGTTGACAATTTCCCGTTTTTTTTAAATTATAAGAAATACAAGTTGGGTTTGGCCACTGATCATTGAAGGCACTGCGCGGTAGGAGGGCAGGTCCTGTACACCTCATCAAGTTGTGTGCATAGTTTCAGCTGCAGCGACATCAAAAATTTAAGTGCAACCAATGACTATTTTCAGACTGGTTTCTAAAACACTCGGCCAGTTTGCTAATAATCTCCAAACAGGTAAATTCTTGAACTCACAAATGTATAGGACGATTTTATGTTCATCTCAAAATACTACAATTTTCGAGGTGTTAAATTAAAGGAATAGTTCACCCACAAGGACATTTTGTCATCATTTGGACTTTCTTTGCAGCTGAGTGCATTCAACACATTGGTTGTACAATATTTTGATAAATGAAATGAAACCATGACAGGGCATTTAAAGGAAGTTCTTCCCTGATGTGATGTATTGATTCAGAGGAATTCAGTCTCTTGTGTTAGAAGTGCTGTCTGTTTGTCAAAGTCCTCTCATCTGTGTGCTCTCACAGCATGTAAACATGCCAGGACATGCATACGTTACATCCATATAAACACATTCAAGATGGAGTCAAAACCAGATTTTCAAAGATTTTATTCATGTGCCAGTGTATGCATCATAAATGCAAAAAAAATATTCTCTGATTTAAATATTGCATGTTACACAGAAAAACAGTTTATGGGGAATATTGCTAGTAATAATTGTAAAGCGTTTTAAAATATTTTTTTCTATGCATTGCGTTTGAAAATGAAAATATACTGCTATTTACAAAAGAGATGATGAAGACGTCAGTCTAGCACCCACTAAACTGTGGCGGATAAACTACAGTAACTAAGCTTTCATGCAGCTGTAAACGATTGATCTTTGCATTCCATCCCTCATTCTTCGTGACTTTGCGATAAAAACAGCAGATGACAAGCTGATAATGAAGTATAATTAAACAGGTGTTTGAATCGTATTACACTGTGACTCATTGTGCTGTAAGTATAATCTGAAGAGGAGTAATTCTGTAAATGAGGTTTATGGCTGTGTTATAGAGATTTGTTCATTTCCAGCGCAGTAATGCTGCTCATTTACAGACTAACATACCAACTGACAGAATACTAAATAATTATATTACTTCAACAAAATACAGCGTATTACATATCATCATTTTGATTTTCAATCTTTCTATCTAGGCCAATATGAATTATGCAGTGCCAAATGTTTGACTAACACCTTCATGAGCGAATCTTTGTCGATGGACAAACGTTCAGTGACATTTCGCACAACAATGTGAAATAAAGTATTCTAGCTCTGTTAAATCATTAGGAAAAGCCTTTAGCTGCATTGGACCGACGCTTCACAGCTTTAACCTGCAGTGCTGACGAAAAAAACATTTCCATCAGCTTTCCATGTCTTTGATGATCTGTAATACGGTCCTGTACATAGACTGCACACAGTTTTTTTCAGAGAAAGTTTACTCCAATTACAGAGCTGAGCCTCTTCTTGACAATGTGACCAGAGGCCAGTGAATAAAATGACCTAGTAAGAGATATAATACTACAGTATTTTCATTTAGTTTGGAAACATTTAATTACCAACATTTACAGCCATGTGTTAGACTGAAATGTACGGAGCCCCTAAAGGGAAAAAATATGAAAATATGATATTTTTTAAAGCTTTTGTGTTATCTTGCAAAACCTTTGCATTTTCTCGCAAACATATTTGCATATTTTGCAAAACATTCTGTGATTTTGGACAAACACGTCTTGTTGTCCTGCATTAACAATGGAGCGGATCATAGTTGATACCCAAACCAATAACCCATTAGCTAAACTCACTATTAACTAGTTAGCATGCCTATCATTAGCACATTGGCTGTTTATTAGTACTTATAAAGCACATATTCAACATGACCATATTCTACTTCCCTAATCCTACCCAATACCTAAACCTAACAACTACCTTACTAACTATTAAAGGCTGGGTAACTGATTTTCGAATTACGTATTAAACCTAGTTAATGGTTTATTAGAACCGAGAATTGGACCTTAAAAAAAAAGTGTGAACAGACTTTATTATAACACATAACACATAATTCCTTTCACAAGGATTTACAACCTATTCTTCCTAAAACGAGAATATAAATTGGGCTCTATATGAGCAGGCAACATGGACAAGTGCGAAGGGTCGATCTGCTAACTGACTGGAAATCTGAAAAGCGTTACTGCTAAAATATTCATTAATAACAATGTTACACACTCTAGTGCCACCAAAATCAGTTTACATGTCTGTAGCACTGAAGTTAATGACTATTTTAAGACATTAGAGTATTTTACATTAAACATGAAGTGTTTGTACGAACTCGCAAAATGTTTTGCTAACTAACCAAATATGTTTGCGAGAACGCAATGTTTTGCGTGATAATGCAAATAACTTTCCGAGAGAACGCAAAAGTATTGCGAGGGAGCTCACTGTTTCTTCGGGGAATGCAAAAGTTTTGCGAGATAACCCAAAAGCTTTCAAATATATTTTTTCTTCCTTCTTATATTTTCTCCACCACCATGTCCCTTAAGGGGCTCCGTAGAAATGCAACTAGACTAGACCTTTAGGGGATAGTTTTAATAGAATTTCAATAAATGATGACACCTTTTTACACATTGAACACACATTTTTACATGGACTATTTGAAGTCAATATTTCACATTAATAATCCTAGTTTATCTGCTCTGGTAGATTAGCCACCAACAAACTATATTTTATGTCCATTTTAAAATGTAAGTGCAATGCATACAAAAATGTAAAGTGCTGCTCCAAACAACACTGCATAAAGGCAATTTCTTTCTCTTTGCTGCTATATCAACAAGAAATAAACAAAGAGTGTAGCTGAGTGGATGTGCGACTAAATTATATGAAGAACTGCACACTTGCTAATACTGTATGATGCAGTAACCCAGAGAAATGCATTATGTGTGTGTGTGTGTGTGTGTGTGTGTCAGCATCTGTTTCACTGCATGCTGCAATAAGGTGATCTAAGAAAATCAAGCTTACAAAATCATACACGACAATACTAAAAATGGCTTCCCCACAAGCAATATGTTGAGAATCAAGGAAATATATGCAGTTCTGTACATCTGCTCATACTAAATTACATTCCTGCAGGAATATAGATTCATTTTAGAACCCCATTATTTCTAAATTAACGTCTTTTACAAATATCAGGATCTAAATGTCAGGAATGATGTTTTTCTACTACTCATTTTAAGCCTTGTATTGTCTTCCAATGTTCCTTGGTACCTGTTAACTGTCAGTGCCCTTTTTGAGTCTACACATGAAAACGCATGTTGGAACTAAAATGGCGGTAACTCCTGAATTCTTAGGAAGACAGACTTACGGTTGGTCGTGTTTTAAAATAGAAAAGTAGCTGATTATTGGTAAAAAAAAAATCACACACACACAAAAAAATAGTTTTTGTTTTTCTTTGATTAATAAATACATTTAAAAAATAAGGGTCGCAAAAGGATAACAGAAAATCTAAACACTCTCTTTATGAAAAATAATCAATTACTCTCCCTACATAAATTATTTTCAAAAAACACCGAAGAATTCTGTATTCTAGAGTCTTAGACCTTTCCAATGATATATAGTTTGTCATGATTCGATTAGAAATGATATGCACAATATTGACTCAAACTTAGGTGTCCAGTAAACGGAACGGTTAACAGGCTACATCAATACAGTCATAAGGATTTATATATTATAAAAAGTAAAGATCTGTAAAGTTATGGCAATGACAAGCAACATAAATACCACATAAACAACATTTTGTAAATAAATATGTACTCGAGATGAAAAATCTATAATTGGGTGATTTTTTTCTTCTTGAATAAATATGAATATTCTAAAACAATATTATAGCTTTTTTAGTTAACACTGAGAACAGGTCCCACAGACCCAGACTGCTGTGTGCAACAAATGTGACTATTCATTTTCCTATATATTTTGGGAAGGTTTTTTTTGGGTTCTGAGTGGTTGCTAGGTTAAATACCACCCACAAGGTTTTCCTGTGGGTGGTATTTACCCTGTCTGTCATTTTAGACTGGTTTAGATGGTTCAGGTGTGTTTGATTGGGGTGGGAGCTGAAATCTGCGGAGAACCCCGATCTAGGGTGTAATTGCTCAAATATTTCTAAAGCTATTGTGTTCAATGTTGGGTAAGTTAAAAGTAATGAATTACTAGTTACTTATTACAAATTCAATAGCGTAATTAGATCACTGTACAAATTACTTTCTCCAAAAAGTATATAATAACTTATTACTTATTACTTTCTATATCCTACATCAAAGTTGATGAGTTAAGTGATTCAAGGATAGACATGAAATGCCTCTTAAAATTCAATCAAATAAAAAATATAAAACTACATAAAGTACTCTTATTAACTGACTTAGTTATTACAAATGTGAGAATTATACATTAAAGAACGGATTTTATAGTTAGAATTTTAATTGTTATGTCAGGTGTTGCTACAGTATGAGGTTGCTATACGAGTGCTCAGTTAAAAGAGTCCAGCCCAAAGTCTCAAGCATATTCTGGAGCAGGCTGCACCAACTGGTTTGGCCCTACTTAACTATGTTAACTTGTGATAAATATCTACACCTATCACACCATCTTAAACTTCGACCTGGTACAGCTAGGCCGATGCATGTCCTTACGGGCACATTCTACCGCATTGAGATTTGTGACATTCTTACAAATATTGCCTCCAATGGTGAACACATAAGAAAAGATTCCGGTCAACGAAGTCCATTCCTTTGTGTTTCATATACAAGTGTGGTGATAATTCTTTGATTAATTCAGAAAATGAAATGAAACCTCAACTTTATACTCTATTATTTATTTATTTTCCAACAGAAACATTTTAAGCATTTTCACTTAGGCCAACGTCTCCCTTTGACTAGGCTTAAGATTTTGTCTTAGTCTCCGCCTTAGAGTCACAACAATAAAGCAGGCTTAAGGCTTCTAGCTTAAGGCACATTTTACGTCCAGACTAGTCTTTCCACCAGGTGTATGTCTCCAGTAAGTGCAACCGCTCCCCTGATTTTTATGGATACCCGCTGTAACGAAAGAAAGGAATAACGTCTGTCTGATTGCAGCACTGCAGTCAAGGGTCTGTTCAAATAACCAACCCCAAGTATGAGCAGTAGTTAAAAATAAACCTGCCTATAATATAAGATTCCACAAGGCACTTTCTAATTGTGAACAAAAAGTGAATTTCTACTTACACCAGATACCAAATTACCACCAGCAGCCCCCCCCCATTCTGCCCGAAACCCCCGCAATCCCTGAGCTCATTATTAACACCGTGGACTTCCACAAACACAAAATGCAAGAGCACAGAGATAAGGAGATAAAGATCCCTAATGTATTTGACCTCATCCACGGCACGTTCATTTCATGTGACAGGCGATCCAGCACCACAGGCAACACTTCTGTCTGTCATAACCCTGCTGTGGGCTCATGGACGTCCGGCAAGTGTGGGTTAAGATGACGCATCAGAACGCAACATGCGCTAAACCGATCCCCTACAGAAATAATCACACACCCACAAGCGCCCTAATGAGCAAACCTCCCCGCCGCCTGACACGATGAAGGATGATGCGAATCAGCAGCGACGGTCAATTTTTGCAGTAATTAGATACGCATTTATGAGTCAGATTTACAGCTGAAGCTGCATTATCGCAGCACTAGTGTATAAGGAGACTGCGGCATACAGTAACAGCTAATAGGCAAAAATATGAAAATAGCTGCTAAAAACACAAATACAGCAATACAGCTGTGATGAGACTGAAGGTCAAGGAGTTTGTGTTTCCTGAAATTAATCAAAACAGTCTTTACAAAACAGATCACCTATAGGTATGTCAAATATCTATGTATTTGTTATACTTGTTATTCTTGTAGTAATATGTATCATATAACAACTTCAAACTACAAAACCACGACATGACAATCGCGACACAAATATGTAGCCTAACATCTGTACAGATAACACTCCCTGCGTTCTTACCTAGCGCATCCACCGTTTCCCAAAAAAACTCACTTGTCGCAGTGAAGATACTGCTCTGGAGTCCCCTGAGGTAATTTTGCCCTGCTCCACGTCAGAAATCTCTCTCCGCAGAACAAACTTTACCCTGCGTGACACACACTGAAACGTTGTATGTCTGCCTCAACAGTGCTCAACCGCAACAAAATCTGTCAGCGCTCAGGCGTATCTAAGGGCACCCATGCAAGAGAGGTTTGACATAATCCCATTCAACTGTAACAGGAGCTTCCAAAGTTGAAAAAAAACCAGCGGCAACACTGGTCAAGCGCTCCATTGGCTCGTGTGCCCTGTGTGAGAGGCTGGATGAAACCTAATGCGCGGCGGGCAGGAATCCCCACCTGCCAACTCTTCAAGGACAGAGACGTAGGACAGCACAGCTGCTCCTCAACACGCGTTCCTGCACGGCACCACCAGGATGTCTGCAGCAAACATGCATATGGTGTAAAAGGATGCAGCGATAGGTTCAGTCTTACTTACCGAGGCAGGCGATTGTGTCAAATCCACAACGCTGTGAGTCACAGAGTGCTGTAATTACCCTTAAGCATCTGTACAGAGAGAGCTTCACTCGACTACATTACTACTGCTGCACACACACAAGCTGCCTGAACCTTACTCGACAACAAAGTAGAGGAGAGAGAGAGAGAAAGAAGGAGGGGGAGAGACAGAGCGTGAGAGATAAAGAGGGTGGTGAACCTAGCAGAACACAGAGATGATAGATGGATAGATAGATATATGGATAGATAAACAGATAGACAGACAGACAGAAATATAGCCGTAAAGACATTAAGATAGATAGACAGATACTGTAGATACTGTATATAGATAAAATGACAGACAGACAGATGGATAGACATTGAGATAGATGTTGGTAGACAGACTGTTACAGGTAAATAGACAGATATATAGACAGACAGAAATATAAAGTAGACAGCAAGACATTGAGATGTTAGTAGACAGACATATATTCTATCTGTCTGTCTATCTTTCTGTCTGTCTGTCTGTCTGTTTCTCTATATACAGTATCTATGGATAGAGGGATGGATCGATAGATCAACAGACGGGCAGACAGACAGATAGTGTATATAGATAAACAGATAGCCAGACAGACAGATGTTGTACAGATGTTGTATATAGATAAACAGACAGACAGATTCCGTTTATAGATAGACAGTTAGATACTGTACTGTATATAGACACAGACAGACAGATACTGTGTTTAGAAAGAGAAAGCTCTATGCAGGTATATGCAGAATATTTCAGAGTTGCTATATCTTAATTTAACTGAATGTGCTGGAACTGTATCAGGAAAAGACAACACAAAAGAAAGAGAGAGAGAGAGAGAGAGCAAAACCAGAGAGAGGACAAGAAACAACAAGGGAACAGAGTCAAACCTTGAGCCCAAAAGCTTAATGTGTCCGTTTTTTTCAGCAACCGAATAGGATTCTAAAAGTTGTCATATGTGCGAATACGTGGTTTTCTATGTCTTTGGTGTGTTATAAGTTGTCCTTGCATGCATCAGACACGTAAAATTGCAAGTGTGGGAACAAAAGATGCATTCTATCTAAACGTGAATGCTCACCCAGACCTGTCTGAAACACCTCGTGTAACCACACCCACACAAATCTACATACCTGTCAGTACAATTGCTCTGGAACCTTATCAATGCTTTGGCAATATTGTAAGAACATGCAATCAAGCCAATAAAGTACCTTGAAATTGAAAATTGAGGGAGAGAGAGAGAGAGAGAAAGTGAGTGAGTGAGTGAGTGAGTGAGTGAGTGAGTGAGTGAGTGAGTGAGTGAGTGAGTGAGTGAGAGAGTGAGAGAGTGAGAGAGTGAGAGAGTGAGTGAGTGAGAGAGTGAGTGAGTGAGTGAGTGAGTGAGAGAGTGAGTGAGAGAGAAGAACTCCAAGCTGAGGGGTTTCAAAAGACAAAAGACAATTTTCATCATCTTGCCCCTCTCCCACTGCAATAGTCACATTCAGAGAAGGGAAAACATAAGGAACCCCCTTTCTCCATTGATCAGTTGCTATAGAGTCATTTGTAAAAAACGTATGGTCCGCATGCAAAGACTTTAAGATTTCCGTTGTAGCTTGTTTCAGCGGCCTCAGAGATCTCACTCCAGTCCTTTCACTCAATTCCTCTAAGCTCTTGGTCAAAATATGTCCCAGCTTTGTGCATCCCTGAGCAGTGAAACATGCACGCAAACTGGGTCTGGACACAAGTCTTGACGGTAAAAAGTCCTTAAGAAAAAGTGGCTCTTCAAAAAGCCATAATCCAGCATGTGTGTTTGGTGTACGTGAAATGGTAAACACCTTCCATGCCTCCAGAACTGATTTATAAAAAAGAGCCAAATTCACACGGTCCTCATTCTGGAGCTCCATTAAGAACAGATGTTTGTCCAGTCCCATACCTCTGACCCGCCTGAGAAGAGCAGAAGCTGTCTTTAACCATGAATCATCTGTGTGATACAGCAGTCTCTGAGCGGCTTGCAACCGGAATGCCATGATTCTGGATCTGATGTCGATCAACCCTTGGCCTCCCTCATGAACCGGAAGGTATAAAGCAGCAGCACGAATCCAGTGTTGTCCAGACCAAAAAAAATTCACAAGTTGCCTTTGAATCTCCTCAACAAGTCCAACAGGTGGCTGTAACACAGTTATTTTATGCCACAGAGTAGAAGCAACCAAATTATTGGTCACTAAAGCCCTTCCCCTAAAGGACAACTGCGGTAGCAATCACTTCCATTTAGACAATTTAGTGCACACTTTCTCCACTAGCCCCTCCCAATTTTTCTTTTGATAATCATTTGACCCCAAAAAAATTCCCAATAATTTAAGTCCCTCTCTGCCCCACTTTAGGTCTCCAGGTAACTTTGGGAGACTCTCAAACTCCCCTTTACCAGCCCAAAAAGCTTCACTTTTTGCCCAGTTCATTTTAGCTGATGAAGCTTTCTCATAAAGATTGAGTACCTCAGATAGACAGTTAATATCTTCAGCATTATTTACAAAAACTGTAATATCATCAGCATAGGCAGAGAGATACATTCTTGAGTATAAAGGAAAACCAGGTGCATTAAAGCCTGACAGTCTTTCTCGAAGTCTAAAAAGCAGCGGCTCAATTGCTAAACTGTATAGTTGACCAGACAATGGACAGCCTTGCCCAATACCCCTTAAAATAGGAATTGGCCTACTCAATGTGCCCCCTATCTTCACCATACATGATGCCCCATTATATAACAACTGTATCAAATTTAAAAATGTTTCGCCAAAACCAAAAACCTTCAATACATTAAAAAGATATTTGTTATCCACACGATCAAAAGCCTTTTCTTGATCCAATGCAATTAGCCCAACATTCACATTGAAATCATTGCAAATATCCACAATGTCTCGCACTAAAAACAAATTGTCCATAATGGACCGTTTTGGAATGCAATATGACTTATCCTTGTTTACAATCAAACCCAAAAAACGTTTTAATCTATTTGCCAGACATTTTGAGAATATTTTATATTCTGTTGTAAGAAGGGCAACAGGACGCCAGTTCTTTAAAAGGGCTAAATCACCCTTTTTGGGTAACAATGATAAGACCGCATATTGACAGGAAGCTGGTAAAACACCTTCTCTTATTGATTCACATAAAACATCAAAATAATCGTGTCCAATGCTGTTCCAAAAACTTTTATAAAAATCTGCTGGCAGTCCATCTATTCCAGGGGATCGTCCTGAATTAAGTTGTCCCACAGCAGCAGTAACTTCCTCAAAAGTTATACCCGTCTCCAAGACAGTTTTAGAGCCAGAGTCCAGCTGAGGAAGACCCTGAAGAAGTTGTGTCATACAGTCACTATTTTCACAGTTTTCTGCAGCATAAAGGCTTGAATAAAAATCCACAGCATGGGTTCTTATTTCTACAGTCTTTGACGTTATCCTCCCGTCAGGGAGTTTGAGAAATGGCATTTGTTTTTCTTGAGCCGCCTTATATTCCAGATTAAAGAAGCATGAAGTTGGGGCATCCATTTCTGCTAAAGACATGAAACGGGACCTTATCAAGGCTCCTTTAACTTTCTCATTTAAAACTAGACCAAGCTCTCTCTTTTTTGTTTGCAAATCATTGTACAATATCGAATTGTGTGCATCAACCAACTGCAATTCCATTAAATGAATTTGCTTTTCAAGTGTTTCAATCATATTCTTTATTCTACTACTACAGTTGGCTGTATACTGCTGACAGAAATGTTTTATTTGAGTTTTGCCTACATCCCACCACTGTTTCAAGTTTTCAAAAGAACTCTTTTCCTTTTTCCAATCATCCCAAAATAAAACCAAATTTTCACAAAACGCAGCATCCTGCAGCAATTTTACATTAAAATGCCAATGAGCAGACTTTCCCTTTGTATTTGACATGTTCATTGTCATAATAATTAAAT